>JAHRHZ010000133.1:61555604-61602420 GCA_024137785.1 Ginglymostoma cirratum | reverse complement strand
TAGGCCTGAAATGTCAGCCTTTCTGCTCCTCTGATGCTGCTTGGCCTGCTGTGTTCATCCAGGTCTACACCTTGTTAGCTCAGATTCTCCAGCATCTGCAGTTCCTACTATCTCTCAACCTCATTGATATGAGTTTTCTGTTCTCCCACGCCTGCTGAATAGAAACTAGACAGCGGCAATTCTATACATAAAAGTCGCTACGGTTATAGGGTGACTCCAGCTCACTGCTTGCTACTCCAGCCCTCCAATAGTGGCTGCAAAAGCAGGTCAGAGACTAGCAATTCACCTTCTGACTCCCCAAAGCCTGTCCACGATCTGCAAGGCGCAAGTCAGGAGTGTGATGGAATACTCCCCACTTGCCTGGATGAATGCATCTTCAACAACATTCAAGAAGCTTGACACCATCCAAGGCAAAGCAGCCCATTTGATTGGCATCACATCCACAAAGTAGATAGGGTGGTAAAGAAGGCATAAGGCATGTTTATCTTAATTGGTCAGGGCGTTGAGCACAAGAGTCAGCAAATGATGTTGCAGCTTTATAAAAGTTTATTTAGGCTGCACTTACGGTATTACATTCAAATCTGGTCGCCACATTTCAAGAAGAATGTAGCGGCTTTGAAGAGGTTTAATGCATGGATTAGAGTTTATGAACTATAAGGAGAGGCTAGAAAAACTCGGGTTGTTTTTTCTGGAGCGGCGGATGCTGAGGGGAGACCTGACAGAAGTTTACAAAATTATGAGAGGCATAGACAGGATTGACAGTCAGATTCTTTTTTCTCAGAGTTGAAATGTTTAAAAAGACGGCATGTATTAAGGTGCGAAGGGCAAAATTCAAAGGAGATGTGAGAGGTAAGGCTTCTACTCAGAGTGATAGATCCCTGGAATGCGCTGCCAGGGGTAGTGGTGGAGGCATATGTGATAGGGGTGTTTAAAGGGCTTTTAGATAAGACTTGAATAAGCAAGGAATGGAGGGATGTGGACCATGGGCAGGCAGAGGGGATTAGTTTAACCTGGCATCATGTTCGATTCAAAATTGTTCCTGTGCTGTACTGTTCTATGTTCTGTAACTAGTCACTCCACCACCAACACTAAGTAGTCGCATTGTGTACTATCTACAAGATGCATTGCAGAAATTCACCAAAGTAGCGCTTTGCAAACCCACAACCACTACCATCTAGAAGGACAGGGAAAGCACATAACTGGGAAAATCAAGTTTCCCTCCATACATATTCATTCACTACTGATTTGCTGGGTCAAAATCCTGCAATTCCCTCCTTATGCCATTGTATGTTCTTTGCACACAACATGGATGGCAGAGATTCAGGAAGGAAGCTTTCCTTATTAAAAGCAGGCCCAACCAGTAATGTCCACATCCTAGGAGTGAATGAAAAGAAACTTATATCAACTCCTATGGCAAGATTTAAGCTCACATCTCCAAAGCATTCTCCTGGGCCTCTGGATTGCTAATTGAGTAACATTTAATTCTATTGCCAGTTGACTGAGGCAGGATCAGGAAACAAATTCCGTCTCAGGCTGCAGAACTCTTATCAAAATCAAACACATCATTAGAATGGCAACAAGTACTATCTTCAGTACTAACAGAATTTACATTTGAAAAATAATAGAACTATACAGAATTCACCATTAAAACATATGAAAGTAGAAATTTTTGTTTGTAATTCTTGGAGACAAACTTTAATACTAATATTGCCAGCTGTAATTTCTACATTACATGAAAAATTATTGATGTTTGGATCATTTTGCAAAAGAACTGTACATCATTTAAACACGTTAATTGCCTTATCCACCCTTCAGTTGAAGCAGTCTGCATGAGATAAGGTTGATCATTAAGTTAGCTGAACATCCAATCTACACCAGATGAATTGTTTTATCAAATGTTTCTGCCTCTGTAATCCTGATTAATGGTCTGGTATTTTTTGTTAATTCTCTCCTGGTCAGCATTTAGCTCTTGTGTCACTGTGATGTATCAGTCAACATAATCATTATTGTGTACACTGATCTGCTTCAGCCCTGAATGCATGCTACGTGTGTCTGTGTTGAAGTATAGCAAAGGCAATCTTTACAACTAACGTTCGTCACATGGCAGATACCAGCTACACTCTTAAAAATCACAAGTCACAGTGCTCAGCGGAAAGTTTGTTGGATAATTCAATTGATTTTCTTTTAATCATCATCATGCAGTAACAAGGTTATTTCAGAAAAGGTACGTTTCGTAATTCAAAATTATTATTTTTAATTGTTGACAATTGAAGTCAGTAAAATTGGTGACTGGAGTAATTCACAATCTGGAGTCATGTTATAATAAATGGACATAACTTAGAATTTATTCTTGCATGGTGCCAGGATTGATAATGAGGGAAGGACTGTGGAAGGACATGTGATTACAGACAATATCTGTCAGCACAGGTTATTTTCCTGCTGGTTTGGTATTAACGTTTGAGAAGCTCGCTCTGACCCGGCAGGCTTGTCAACGTAAAGAGAGTGACTGTGCGTGGACTTGAGCGAGCCTTCTACAGACCTCGAGCAGGCCCAGTGCAGACCTTGAGCAAGCTCAGTGTAGACCTTAAATGGGCCCAACATGCACACCTTGAGTGGACCCAGCGTGGAGGAGACTGAGCCCAACATGGACCTGAATCGAGCCCAGTATGGAGGAGACTAGGCCCAGCACAGACTTGGAGTGAGAGCTTATCTATATTTTCAGGGTGAGCACAGGACCTGGCATCGAAATTGACGGCTGCTACATCGGTGGTAGGCGACTTTGCTGAGGTAGCCCCAGCGGTGAAAGATGGCGCCTGAGGATCAGTGACTTTGTCGATGGTTTAGTCCAGTGTTGCCAAAGTGGTGGAGGAAGGGCATCACAGGAACATCAGCGAGGTGGGCCCAACGATGAGAGACGTGATGCTGATGTTTGTTGGTCTGGCACAAGTGGTGGCAAGGTGGTGCCGCCGGACCGTTGGCCCAGAGGTGAAAGATGGCGCCTTAGGATCGGCAGCTTTGATGTTAGTTGGGCTCAGTGTTGACGGTGGCAAAAGTGGGGGATGAGGGATGGCGGCACAGACATTGTTAATGGTAATAATCTGGTTCAGGACTGATAGACTCTCTTTAAGCCATATCATTCCTTTATTTTCCTTATTCTTAAATTATCCAAAATGGCATTGAAACATGGCAACAAATGAAAGCTTTACATTGTATTTTATTGTATTCTTACTGTAAAATACATGTGACAATAAATCATTCATTTATGCATTCACTAATCTTTTTGCAACTGTGAGCAATAATTAAACATCTCTTGAATTTTGTTTGAGTGCAATACTAGCAGCAGTTCCCAAACTAAGGGTCTTCTGCTGCAGGCTTAATCCAAACGAAGCTCTGCTGGAATTCATTAAGGGCAGCACAAAGCAACCACAAAGACCAGATGAAAATAAATAAGCCAGTGGACCATTCTTAGCAAATGCCAATTATGTCAGTTATATGCTTTGGGAGCTGGTAGCATTAGAAAGTCTTATCATCTGAAGCTTTGTATTAGAAGTTGTTTGTCTCCAGAATGGTAAGCGTGAATATATTTATTTTAATTATCTGTTTGAAAGAAAAGGTAACATATCAACAGCGCAAAATTGATTAATTCAATTCAGGAAGCTCCTAGAATGTCTGGACTGTATGGAGTTGGGATGGCTCAAGGGGAGGATGTTAGTTTACATTCCCAAAATTGAATGGGATTATTCCAGAGGCATAAACCTGAATGGACCAGTATGAAACTGGTATATAACCAGATTGACATATACTGGTGTATACTGGTTCATGGTGGTTTTGATCTGGTCAGATTTGGATGTTTCCTGGAGACAACACCACATTGATCATTCTGTTGATACCAGAACACGCTGTCACCAAGTTCAAGCCTGACCCCACTAACCCTGTATGGCATCTATTCACTCACTCAATCAGGATCCCTCCTCATCTGCACAATAGTAAGAGCTGAATCCTCCACAACTGTCTTCTGCAAAACCTGCCTCTTTCTTATTCCAGGAGGAAAACAGCCCCCGTGAGGGCAGAAAGGATCAGCATGAGTACTGGGCTGCCTGTCATTCAGTCGCTCACCTCTTATGTGGAGAATGTCCTGACTCTGATCGCTCCAAACCACTAACAGAAAGTGTCCATGACCCTGGGCTGATATCAAATGCTGCCCTGGACTTACTGTACCGGGAGTCCTTGACCGAAGGCCAGCTGCTTTTACTGAGGTCTGCTGACAACCATGACAAGCTTCCAGAATTTGTGTCAGTTCTAAACAGTAAGGCGATACAGAAGTAATGTGAGCCTCATATCTCTGACTGAGGGGGACATGCGCAAAACGACAAGGCAAGGCAATGCAAGGCAGAGATGCTGTGAGCATCCAGGGAGGCTCATTGTGAATGTGCATTGAGACAGCATCTGAACAGATCAGAGATACGGCCCACTCCAGTCCCCAATCTAGGTGCATGTCCCTGGGTGCACATGTCCTAGCTGGAGCATTACAATGATAGCTGCTGGTGCCACACTGAAGTGCAGAAGCATCCTGTAAGTGAATCAGAGATGTGCCATAAGGGTTCATAAGGACTGGCACATGTCAAATGTCAATATTGATGGATGTGGGGTATGTGTGGATGGTGCCCATAAAGTGTGCCCTGGGGTGTTAATGCCTGATGTCCAACACGAAGATCATTCAGAGAAATCAGTGAGCTGAATCCGCTAGCTACCTGCTCTGATTTCCATGTCAAGTTTTCTCGATATCTAGCTTGTTCAGCGATTTTGGTGAGGTAGAAAGCTGAATATTTTGTCGGGCAAATTTGGCCATCAATGAGGCTTGAACAAGCTTTATTCACCAACTCATGCTGCATCAGGCGAATTTCACCACGTTGCTTAACAAAAGCAGAAAGGTTGGAGAAAGATGATCCAAATGTTGAGATAGACCGCATTGGACTTGTCAACTGATTCTGTCACAAATATCACCACAGCCCCATATCACTCAGACCTCTGTATGAATGGAATTGAATTGAATTAGCTGTGTTTTCACATAAACTCGATGAGTACAGTGAAAAGTTTGTACGTTGCCACTTTGTTTTCCATCTTAGGCACAGAGCTGCCTCGGTACAGCTTCTTTAGTTCCAAGAAAATACAGAAAAAAAAATTTCCAGCATTGCAGTCTTCCAATCCATACCATGCTGCCACCTAGCCTCCAATCTGCCCTGTCTATAGACTGTGCCAGGCCTCACCTTAAGGATCACAAGGCTAGGCGATTGTTCCAGATCGCCACAACAGGCCAAGAGGTGGGAGGTCACCACAGGAAGTCTCTGATTCTGCCTGAGAATATTTATTTGAGATCCTAACAGAGAATTTGTCTCCTGTGAGGACCAGTCAGTGACAAAAGCCATCTTGTACAATATTGACACAGATCTATTGATCAGGTTCTAGAAGTAGAAAGAAAACAGCATTTTATTTGAAGAGTGCCTTGAATGTTGCTGTCCACGCTGTCCTATTGCAATAGAATATGGTGTTCCATTCGTTAAAGGAGCATATTAGTCTCAGAAATATGATATATGTTCAATTCTGTATTTGAATGATTTGCTTTCCTGCAGATAACTGCAGGCTTGAGTTGATTCTGAATCTAAACATGACCACAAAACGAACGAGAGGCAACTGCGGTGAATTACACAATTGAATGAGCGAGTTCATCCTTTCAATCTGACCAAAACGTTTTGAGTTTAATGTGTGCTGATTATCCATACAAATCAATTTGTGAAATTAGACAGCTTTGATTTAAATTAAATTACATTATATTGAATAAAGTTGAAATATTAACCCAGCTGTTTCATTTTGGGAATTATGTTTTGTTATTTCCATGTAGGCACATACTGCTTTGATGACAGCAGAAGCTTATATTGCACATTGCATCCATGTACAAGAAAAATGGAATATACATCAGCAAATTTAGAAACATAGAAACATGAGTATCAATTTAGGCCATTCAGCCATTTGAGCATATTCTGCCTTTCCATATTATCATGGTTGATTATCCAACTCAGTACCCTGTTTCTCCTTTTTACCTATACACTTTGATCCCTTTCGCCCTCAAAACTCTATATATCACCTTCTTGCAAACATTCAATGCTTTGTCTTCAACCACTTTTGGTGGCAGTGAATTCCACAGCGTTTAACAATTTCTGGGTGAAGAAATTTCTCCTCATCTCATCCCTAAATGGCCTATTCTATATCTTCAATCTGCGACATTCTGGTCCCACACCCCTAATCATCATAAATGTCCTTCCTGTCTTTACCTTGTCTAGTCCTATTAGATATTTATAGGCTTCGATGAGTTCTCCCTCATTCTTCTAAACCCTAGTGAATATAGTTCTAACCGATCCAATCTCTCTTCATATATCAGTTCCGCCAACTCAGGAATCGGTTTGGTCAACTGATGTTGCACTCCCTCCATAGCCAGAGCCCAAAACTGCACACAACATTCCAGTATGGTCTCATCAAGGCCCTGCATAATCGCAGCAAGTTTTAAGCCATACACAGATACTGACTCCAAAGAATGAACACAGGAAATCATCCTGGTGGTGCACGTGATGTTTCTAAGAGATAGTAACCAAAAGAAAATGCACCTGCTGTATAAAAACGAAAACATAATACAGGGAATGGACATTAAAAAAGCATCACTGGGGTGTGGGATTTGCCTTTAACAGGGCATTTGTACCTGACACAGCAATGCTTATGATAACTCCCATAATATAAAAACTAGTCATAGATAACGTGGTATTGAAATATTCAACAGACCCTTTTTATGGCTCCTAATATGTATACATTTTATGGTCACCAGCACATCAGTGCCAGAGTTATAGCTGTCCACAGCAGGGAAAAAAGCCTTTCTGCCCATCTTGTGCATGTGGGTCAAAAACAGCAACCTAACTATTGTAAGCCCATTTTCCAGCACTTAGCCCATAGCATTGTATGCCTTGTATCACAAGTATATAACTAACTATTTCCTGTATGTTATGATGGGTTTTGAGAATATCTGAGTGAACATTGAGCTATTTGGTTGCAAAGAGGATCATGCTTTCATTGATGTGTCGTACTTCAAATGGCTTCAGTGAAGATGAAGTCAGAAACCAAGCAATATGCTATGATACAGTGATAGTATCATGACCTTGTTTGTTAAATGTATACTGTTTACGCAACAAATAAGATAAACAATTTTCATGAATAATCTAGCCAGTGTGAGCTCCAGAACCAGATTTATTCATTTAGATCTGTCTGAAGACAGATATGTGTTTCCGAATGATCCTGGATTTTTATCTGTCTTCTCATCTCTCCCAAGCGATCACATGGTTTCAGATACAATGGAGAGCAAACATATTGTGATGCAGAGGTAACACAATTATGAGGGTTAGGCTAGATGACCCAATTAATCCACTATCATTTATCAGTCTCTATTAACTTTGTTTGTGATTCCGCTTCAGTGGATTCAACTAAATTCTAGCACAAAACTTTAACCCTTCCTCTTAGGCCACACCAGCAAGCGTTCATCTTTCAACATGAAAACGAAAAATGCCAGAAACACCCAGTAGGATTAGCAGCTCCCATGGAGAGAGAAATAGAGTTCACATTTCAGGTTTTGAAATGTTCATCATTAGTTCTGACAGGAGTATGGATGTGTGCATGCCTGGTTTGTGGTACTTTCAATTCTGTCAGCAACGCTGATTAGTCACTGGAAGTGTGCACAAACTGACTGTAAAAATAATTATATGTACTGTATAACACACCATACATTAATATGTGACCTGCTACTTTTACTAGCACACACTTAATCAATAAAAGGCCATGTAGTAATACGTTCAGTTAAATTGTGCAGATATTGTAAATATTTCTAATCAACCATTATCAGCAGCATCAAGAAAGGAGTCAAAGTTTAGAAGGTAGGAAAGTAACGTTAAGGCTACAATCAGGTCGGCCTTGTTATTATTGAATGTGCTCCTCCTACTATGTTCCGATGAGTTTAGCATTTGACGAAGATCTACAAATAAATTGCTGTTCACATTGCTGCACTGTGGCTTGTTTCATGGCCAGACATAAGACTAAGACCACCTAAGTATTAGAGAGATTTGTAATGAAGGAAAAGACTTAACAGGATTGTTGTCTTCTGTATTTAGAACTATATTTCAGATCATTAGGCAAAAGTGTGTGCATTCTAATGATTCAATGATGTGCTGCCCGGTGTGAGAAATTAAGCATACTTGAAAAAAAATGTCTAAGACTTACAAAAATAAAAGCTGCTATTATTAGATGAGATTTTAGGATGATTTTATGGAGATGTTTAAAATTATAACAGCATGAGACAATTTGGGCAAGACTATTTTCATCAATTGAGGGAAGGGATGTGGAGACATGGGCAAAAGATTAACAGGCTGTTTTATGACAAAAGAATAAACAAGTTAGGCATTTTGTGGTGGATCTTAGATGCGTGGAGATAATGTTCGTGAAATACATATGATTCTGAGGGGACTTAACATCATGAATGTTGGTCAATGCTGGAATCTTCTGTTCCCAGAGGTGCTGGACCTGGAGACAGGAAAGCAACTTAATCAGGTGGATTCTGAAAATGGGTAATTCAACGCAAAATGTTAGCTCTTCTTTTTTCTCTGCAGATGCCGCCAGACCTGCTGAGCTTTTCCAGCAATTTCAGTTTTTGCTGTTGTTAATCAGGTGGGGTGTTGGAGACTTGAACCTGCTGTCCTCCCAATTCCACCCTGAAGTAAATTCTGGATGGGAAAGCCAAAGTTTCAAATTCCCTTCCCACTGCCCTTTGAGGGTCTTCAGTGAATAATTCATGACTTGCATGGGCTGCAATTATCTCAGGTTCCAGGGAAGGCATGGAAGAGACAGCCTGTCTAACCAGTGTTAGCAAGCTGTCAGTATGAGCTAGTGGCAGGCATAGGGGTAGATTCTGTCTCTCAATCTGCACTAAAGGCAGAGGCATAGCTACTGTGAGCCAGTGCCCTGTATTTGCTCCTGACATGTCGTCCTGCCCAGAATCCCTAACCCAGAAATCCTTTTAACCCTATGTCTGCCAAGAAACTGAGCTGAGAGCTTGGTCCTAACGCTACTAGGCTGTGGTAGCAGTCACAACCCTCTCACTGGTGCTACCAAGTGCTGGAACCTCAGGAATGTAGTCGGCTGAAAACTCCCTCCAAAGCCTTAAGTTAAGAAGGAACAGAATTAGGCCATTTGGCCCTTCAAGGCTCCTCTGGCATTTGACCATGATCGATATAATTCTCGAATCTATTCTTCTGCCTTCTCCCAGTAATTCTCGATCATCTTACCAATCAAGAACTAGGCCATCTCTGTCCTAAATACAGTAAATGATCTAACCTCCACAGCCCACTGCGGCAATGAATTCCACAGATTCATCATCATCTGGCTGAAGAAACTACTCCTCATCTCAGTTCCTAAAGGTTGTTTCTTTATGCTAAAGCTGTGCCCTCAGGCCCTAGTTTCTCTTACTAGTGGAAATATTTTCTTCACATCCACTCTATCCAGCCCTCTCAGTATTCTGTAAATTGCAATGGAATCCTCCTCATCATTCTAAACTGATCCCAGAGTCCTCAATCAATCCTTCATATGACAAGTCCTTCATTCCCAAGTTCATTCTTTGAGCGTCCTCTGGACCCCCTCCAAGGCCAGCACATCCTTCCTTAGATACGAAACCCAAAACTGCTCACAATATTCCAAATGCAGTCTGACAAAAGTCTTATACAGCCTCAGCAATACAGTTCAGCTCTTGTATTATAGCCCTCTTGAAATGAATAAGAGCACTACCTTTGCCTTTCTAACTGAAAACCAAATGTGCATGTAAACCTTAGCAAAATCCTAAACCGGACTCCCTTTGTGCTTTAGATTTTTTGAATCTTTTCACCACTTAGAAAATAGTTTATGCCTTTGTTCCTCCTACAAAATGCATAACCTCACAATTTCCCATACTGTGTTCCAACTGCCATTTCTTTGCCCACTCTCCTAGTGTGTCCAAGTCATTCTGCAGCCTCCCCATCTCCTAAACACTACCTGTCCCTCCATCCATCTTTGTGTCATCTGCAATCTTAGCAATAATGTCTTCAGCTCCTACTTCCACATCATTAATGTATAACATGAATAGTTCTGGTCCCAACACCGATGCCTGGGCAACTCCACTAGACACCAACTGCCATCCTGGAAAAGACCCTTTTATCCCCATTCTCTGTCCTCTGCCAGTCAGCCAATCCTCTACCCAGGCCAGTACCTTGCCCCTAATACCATGGGCCTTTATCTTAACATAGAAACATAGAAGATAGAAGCAGGAGGAGGCCATTTGGCCCTTCAAGCCTGCTGTGCCATTCTTCACAATCATGGCTGATCATCCAACTCAAAAGCCTAATCCTGCTTTCTCCCCATAACCTTGGATCCCATTCGCCCCAAGTGCTATATCTAGTCACTTCTTGAATACATTCAATGTCTTGGAATCAACAACTTCCTGTGGTAATGAATCCCATAGGCTCACCACTCATTGGGTGAAGAAATGTCTCCTCATCTCTGTCCTAAATTGGCTACCCTGAATCCTCATACTGTGATCCCTGGTTTTGGACACACCCACCATCAGGAACATCCTCCCTGCATCTATCTTGTCTAGTCCTGTTAGAATTTTATAAGTCTCTATGAGATCCTCCCTCATTCATCTGAACTCCAGCGAAAACAATCTCAACCTACTTAATGTCTCCGCATACGTCAGACCTATCATCCCCAGAATCAGCCTGGTAAACCTTCGCTGCACCCTCTCAAGAGCAAAAGCATCCTTTCTCAGAAAAGGAGACCAAAACTGCACACAATCTTCTAAGTGTGGCCTCACCAAGGCCCTGTATAACTGCAACAGCACATTCCTGGCTCCTGTACTCAAAACCTCTCACAATGAAGGCCAACATACAATTTGCCTTCTTTACCACCTGCTGCACCTGCATGTTTACCTTCAGTGACTGGTGCACAAGGACACCCAGGTCCCACTGCACACTCCCCTCTCCCAATTTACAGCCATTCAGGTAGTAATCTGTCTTCTTGTTTTTGCTTCCAAAGTGAATAACCTCACATTTATCCAAATGATACTGCATCTGCCATTGATTTTTCCACTCACCCAACCTGTCTAGATCATGCTGAAGGATCTCTGCATCCTTGTCACAGTTCACCCTCCCACCCAACTTGGTATCATCTGCAAACTTTGAGATGTTACGTTTTATTCCGTCATCAAAATCATTAATATATATTGTGAATAGCTGGGGTCCTGGCACCAATGCCTGTGGCACCCCACTAGTTATTGCCTGCCAATTGGAAAAGATCCATTAATTCCTTCTGTTTGCTTCCTCTCTGCCAACCAGCTACCGATCCATTTCATGAAGGCTTTAGAGGGATATGGGCCAAATGTTAGCAAATGGAACTAGATAAATTTAGGATATTCAGTCGGCATGGACAAGTTGGATCAAAGGGTCTGTTTCTGCACTGCATATCTTTATGACTTTATGTCAACTGGTTCTCCTTTCTCCAACTTGTTTGTTACTTCCTCAAAGAATTCAAAGATGTTTGTCAGGCTTGGTCTTTCCTTGTCACTGCTGTGCTGACTCAATCCACTTTTACTGTGCACTTCCATATATTTTGCAATGTCATCCTTAACAATGGACTCTAGTATCTTATTAACAACCAACATCAGGCTAAAGGGCCAATAGTTTTCCATCGTCTGTCTCCCTCCCTTCTTAAACAGAGGTGTTACATTAGCTGTTTTCCGGTCTTCTGGGACCCTTCCTGACTCCAGTGATACCTGAAAGATCACCACTAATGCCACCACGATCTCTTCAGTTATTTTCTTCAGAGCTCTAGGGTGAAGTCCATCTAGACTGAGTGATTTATTCACTTTCTGACCTTTCAGCTTCCCCCGTACTTTCTCCTCAGTAGTGGGTACAACACTCGCCTCTGCCCCCTGACTGTCTTGAAGTTCTGGAATGCTGCTGGTATCTGCCACGATAATGACTAATTACCACTCTGCGATTTCAGAGCAAGGCTTGCTGCTACCCTCCAAACTGCCTGATCAGAGAAAGAAACAATCAGCCTTTCTTTAAAAATACAGGAACAGAAACAAAGTTGGTGGAAAAGCTTAGCAGGTCTGGCAGCATCTGTGAAGGAGAAAACAGAGTTAACATTACGGGTCCAGTGACCCTTCCTCAGAACTTCCTCTGTTCTGAGGAAGGGTCACCGGACCCGAAATGTTAACTCTGTTTTCTCCTTCACAGATGCTGCCAGACCTGCTGAGCTTTTCCAGCAACTTTGTTTTTGTTCCTGATTTACAGCATCTGCAGTTCTTTTGGTTTTTCTTTAAAAATAGTTTGGGTCTCCTGCCCCCTTTTCAGCAAGCAAGTGAAACAGCCATTGAAAACAAAAGTTTCACCATTGTTTCCTCTCATGGAAAGTTTAGAATTAAGTGGTCGGTGATTAAGAATAAAGCAGGATTTATGATACACTTTTGGTCATACTGTCCGTGTCTGAAAGGGAGAGGCTCCACTAAATTTCCTGTCCCTTGCCAATGTTTAAAAGTAGTACAACACATGGGGAACATGAAACATAGAGTTTAGCACACACTTGTCACAGCTGTGGTAATAATCAGCTGTAAAATCCTGTCAACGTCCACAAATACACAAGTGATGGTAGAAAATTTGATAAAATTGCTCAACAACAATTCCTGAAAACAGATTGTGTCTGGAAATTGTCCCTCAAGCGCTAAGAGTTAATAGTCCAATTTTTGACTCCATTTTGTTGCCATGTGTAATCAAATTGGTTATGAATCTCTTGATGGAGCTTATTAGATTGTTTCTGAAAATCATTAGACAGTACCATTAACATACCTCAAAGAATTCACAAAGTTGGATTTATTTCCTAAATATTATCAAGGGCATGAACAGTTTTAACAATGCCAATCAATTTACTCCTGTTTTACGTCTTTACCATTTGTTGCTCTATTTATTTTCTTCTCCTGTTCCCACTACTGTTCCGATATTTCCATGCAAAATTTCATAAAGATTCTACAATATTTTTCCCTCTTATGGAACATTTGCTTTCAAGATTTTAGCATGATTTTATGGAGGTGTTTAAAATTAACTCCAGTGCAGACTAAAATCTATTTTTATTAATTGAGGGGAGGGATGTGGCTTCTCTCTCAACATTTTGTTCGTCTTCTGGTTTTCTTCCTCTTGTTAATCACAAATTAGACTTTCAAATAGAGGGGCTACAATAACCTTCATATCACAATCTGTGACCGGAGTCACACTACTGCCGCAATTTATTGCAGAACATGTTATTGTATGTGTGCCTCACCCAGAGTCACTCTGACATGGATGGATGAGAAAGCACTGGAGAGGGCATCTATGACAAGAGCAATGAGGGCATTGGGAGAGGATCTGCCTGACTCATCCATGTCTTTCCAAGCGGCTGTTTCACAAGAGACTCAAACTCAGCGGAGAAAGAATCACTGCATTCTGCCAACTGACATGGAAATGCAGCCAACTATGAAAGGCTGCTTTAACTTTGAAATCAAGACTGACAAACATATTGAACTTTTGCACTTCTAATCCTTCCAGCCACTTTTAGGAGACACAGCAAGTGTGAGGTAGTACATGGCCCATTGCAGCTCCTAGGACAACATAAATACAGGCTGCTAACATTGCACTACCTTTCTTCAATTCCCTAATGATCAAACAAAATACATTCCAACGTTATGGTCACCATGATATTAGAAACAAAATTGATTATTCCATCTGAGCACTGGGGTACAATGGAACATAGTTATGAAACAAAAAAAAATCCATTAACATTAATTGAAAAACACCAAAAGATAATAAACATTGTTGCATGATTTACAGGACCCATGGTCACCTAAAAAGTCATGAATTAGAAATTCAATTATCACATTTCACGGTCATAGATGTTGTAATATGCAATTTCCCTGCATACTTTCAGTTTGAGCTGAAGTATGTAGATCTGGTGCACATTTTAGACCCTAAATTCTTCTTGTATGCTCATATGATCGTACAGACAATTGAAATTGATGTGTTAGGGGAACAAAAGCTGGTGAATTAAGCCTTTCCAAAGCAAAGACAATCAAAAGACCAAATTCAGGAAACCTGAGAATAGCTGTGTGAATCTCAGCCACTGATATTCTTATCACCTTAGAAATGTTTCTTTCCGATCCACCTTCCAGGGAAATGGCAAAACCATCATCTGTAGGTGTTAAAGTGTAGAGCTGGATGAACAGAGTAGGGCCAAGCAGCATCAGAGGAGCAGGAAGGCTGATATTTCGGGCCTAGACCCTTCTTCGGAAAATTTTCTTTTTCTGAAGAAGGGGCTAGGCCCGAAACGTTAGCCTTCCTGCTCCTCTGGTGCTGCTTGGCTTGCTGTGTTCATCCAGCTCTACACCTTGTTATCTCAGATTCTCCAGCACCTGCAGTTCCTGCTATCTGTCGGTGTTAGTTTTTTTCTAACCAGCTTGTTACTCCTCATTTCTGGTAAAAACACAACTTGTTTTTCTTTTCATTTATTGATGTGTTGTGAACATCGCTGATGATTTATTGCCCATCCCTGCAATCTGTTGAGCAAAGGTTCACCTATAAGGCTGTTATGTGGGGAATTAAAGATTTTGGTTCAGCCATGTTGACAAAATGGAAATATATTTCTCCAGTCAAGGAAGCATGTGACTTGCTGGGGAACTTAGAGATACTGAGGCAGGAGCCAAGTACTGCACATGTTCTAACATGACAAGGGTCTTGTTCATGGCTTGTCAGGGATTCCCAAATATCACTTCACATAACTGGAAACTGTTGAGATCTGCATCAGTAAATTGCCTTGTCACCGTAAGGCAAATATTTATGTCTTCAGCAGCATATATAAAGTTCATATTTCCATTCACTTCATCAATGCTACTGCCTTTGTTCTTAATGAATATTCCTGTTTTCTTTGCATTGCAATAGGTGCCAGTGGATTTGGAAAGATGGATATCAAGTGACAGGTTGAATTTCTTGGATCCTTGCTTTGATGATTGGGAAGGCATTTACAAAATTTAGCTCATTGGGACTAATTGGATCCAATCACTTCAGAAATAAAACCGAGTAATCCTGCCCTTGCTATAAATTATTGGATAATCAAAATAAAAAGGCCTAAAATAAAAGGCTGAAAGTAATACATTGACTTTACATACTGCGATCTTGAAGCCATCCGCTGTGACACATCTCTCCCCATCTTCAAAAGTATCCTTAAAATAAATCTTCTTGCCATACATCTTCAAGGAGTACTTTGGCAGTTCCTGCTTTATTAATTTAGTTCCAAATGTGCCAAAATTCTTTTTTGTAAATCCACAATTTTTCTACAATGAATAAATTATAAATGCACACATTCACAAACTACGCATGCTGTTTTCTGGCTGTTGAAATTTACCAGAATTCTGTTTCTAAAATTAATTCAGAAGCATGTGGCTACAAATGAATAGTTATGCCCTTGTGTGCATTTTAATAAACCTTCCAGCCTTCACAAATTACCATACATTAGTAAATTAGATGAACAGTTTCTGTGGCTGCTGTTTAAGTGACACAAATTATCCAACGACTGTACTATATTGTCACTGTGCTTCAATCTGAGAACATGACTGCTACATGCAGGATTTCAGGCTGCAAGACAGAAACATAACCCCAGGGGAAGGATGTTCAAGCTGGTGCTTTCTCTACAGCACATGTTCTGATAAAGGCAATGTTGAAACTCTACATTGAACCTGACTTATTTTGCAGCCAGTGTTGCTAAAAGTCATAACGACATTGACTCCTAAAAGAATAAAAGTTACCACTGCATTTTTGTGCCTTGCGTACTTTCCAGAGCCCTTTAGGGACCTATCAAACATCAGTCAAACAATTGAGGTTCTCCTGTGCATCCTAGATAACTGCTTTTCTTTTCAAATTACTGTCAGGATAGGCCAGCAGCATTAACAAATCAAAGATGACTTATTTTTAATGTCATTTGTTTCCCAAGGTGTTTCATATGGAGTAGGGTGGCTGACCATTTTTGTTTACGTACAGTGCAGTATCTAACATTTAACAACAATTTGAACAGCTGTTCATTTGTATAATTGAATGTGTTGCAATTTACAGATCTGTAATATCTGTTGAAATATTTACCGATGTAGGCTATTGTATACGCATGGTTCAGTTTTTTTTTGCTGAATACAGATTCTTCAACATTTTAGAAATGTGTTTAGGCATCTTTGATTTAAGTTAATTCATGCTGAAATGTATCAAAAGATTTCCAGAAGTAACATAACACAATAAGGCTTTGAAATGAAACATGGAGCTACAGTGCTTTGACAGTACTATTTTCCTCCACCGAATCAGAAAAAAAGGCAGAACCCTTTGGATTTTCCACTAAAGAACAAGAATATAGGGATAATGCATGTCAATCACACTTTTTTAATATTGAGTGCTAATTTTAGAAATCTGCTCAAAATTCTAAGACCGTTTGTCTAATGTTATGAGAAAAAAGGAATTATCTGCCACTTATCCTGTTTTCATGGCTTGTTACCTCCAGGTTTTGTTCTGTGAGTTGCAATGCTGAACACTAACAGTTTGTGTTTGGGGGCAGTTTGAAACTTAACAAGTGTAGACTCTTGTCCTAAACAAGTTAAAGTTTACTGCATCATAGTAATTAGATATAAGTAATGTTAAGAATACGGACATTGATGCTGAGACTTTGAGGTGATCTATGATTTAAGAACATGGGCACATAGTGAAATAACTCCACAGAGGCAAGTACCTTGTCATGAAGTCACTGTTGTTTCCATGTGGACACTCCTTAATACTGATCCAGCTTCCTCAGAGCCAGCTCTTGGAATGAACAGAACCTCTGATAGTCCTGTTTCTATCTGTCAGCCAGGGCTCCCTGATTGGACCAGGTTATCAGCCCCAATCAGGTAACACATGTTCTATGAGGCCTACCTGGCTGACTTAATTATAATCATTACATCCCTTCCCCTCTGAGTCCGAGGACATAGGCTGGTTCATTTTTTTGCAGCTGTTCCGGGGGTATTTTAGCACAGGGTCAGGTTCCTCCAGCCCTGCCAATGAAACGGGCAGCATGTAATGCTTGTTGCTCGCTTCTTGCACTCAGAGTGTCTCTTCAGGTGGCAAACACGTCTAGCTGGCAACACCCTCCATGTCCATCATGGATTCTGAGGTATCTTCAACACTTGAAGGAGAGAGAGGATCCAATGTTTCCAGAACGGTTGAGAAGGCTGTTGAGGAACCAGGCATATTTTGCTCCCTCACCATTTGTGAGTTTGCAGCTTCCATATGATCCACAAACCTGTTCAGGACCTTTGTACCTACCCGAACCTTATACATTGCTGTACCTGATCTTACGTAGGCCATGGCTCTTACCCATGCAGGGCCATTCCCATGGATTGCACCAAACTTTCTGCACTGAAGTGAACTGTCTCTCTCGTTCAGCAGAGTTTTGTGTCCGGCATTGACATTCCTGATGACATTTCACCCTTCCCCGCTAGGTCCAAGAAGATGAGGTTTAATCTGGTGCACAGTCTTTTCCCCATTAACAACTCTGCCAGAGCTATCCCCGCAGTTGCAATGAGGGATGGGCCAATAATCAAATAGGAACTGGAACAGTTTGGTATTGAGTGAAGCTGTAGGCTGTTTCTTTAAGCCTGCCTCAAAGTCTGGACTGCTCTTCCTGCCAGACCTTTAAATGATGGAGGGTATGGAGCTGTTCTTATATAACAAGTGCCATTCGTTTTTAGGAAATACTCAAATTCTCTGCTGGTAAATGATGGCCCATTATCTGTGATCAACATTTCTGGGAGTGTGCATATCACAAAAGGTATGCGCATGGATTATCAATCAGCCCCCTGTCTGATGAATGAGATCTATGCACATCCAGTCAATGGGAAAGGGCATGCACAACGAGTAAGAATATTAAGCCAATGAAAAGACCTGCATAGTCAACATGTGCCTGAATCCAGGGTTTACCTGGCCACACCCATGACTGTGGGCATCTACTGGCAGTAACTTTCGTCCTTGTTGGCACTCTGGGCACTGTGCCACGAACACAACTATGCCTGCATCTAATCCTGGCCACCAGACATAAAGTATCACCAACATCTTCATTTTGGAAACCCCTAGATGACCCCTGGATTCAGCCAGTATCTGGCAGCAACCTTTGCTCGGGACAATCACTCTTGCTCCCCATAATAATACGATGTCCTCTACTGTGATCTGGTCTCTCCGGGTCCAAAAAGGTTTCCATTCTGATTGTGCCAGCCCTTTGGATTCTCCCATCAACACCAGCTGTTTCAGTTTTGCCTGGACTGGATCTTTCTGCATTCAAAGTCTGATATTGTCAGCTGTGACTGGAATTGTATCCAAAAAATATAAAGCCATTATGTACTCTTCCAGTGGCAGTACCTCTGGTGGTGTATATGCCAGCGGGAGGTGGCTCAATGCATTTGCATTTGTTACTTGGCTTCTCAGGCGGTGTTCCAACTTGTAATTCTAAGCACTTAATATTAGAGCCCACTGCTGAGTTTGGCCTGAAACTCTGGGCAGCACTGCTTTGTCCTCTTTAAATAGACCTAGCAGATGTTTGTGGTCTTTTATTATTACAAATTTATGTCCATAACGGTATTGTTGGAATATCCTGACTCCAAATATGACTGCCAAACCTTCTTTCTCTATCTGGGTGTATTTATGCTCTGCATTAGCCAAAGTACTGGAGGCATACGCTGTCAGTTGTTCATCTCCATTGGACCACCTATGAGCAAATGCTACCCAAATGCCATATGGGATGGCATCTTATGTCAATAGCAGATCTCGGTGCCAACACTATAGAAGATGATGGCTGTTTCTTCACTTCCCCGAAAGCTATGGCCTGGCGACATGACCATTTCCAAGGCTGAACCTTTTTTAAAAGTTGATGCAAAGGTGCCAGGATGGAGGCCAGGTTATGTATATACTTTCTGTAATAATTCATTAGATCAAGGAAAGATCAAAGGTCCGGTGCAGATATGAGACCCAGGGGACTTTTGATCACCCTCACTTTATCTTCCAACAGGTGTAACCCAGTCTTATTGACTCTGTAACCCAAGTAGGTCACTTAGGTGCCTGGAACATACATTTTTCCCTCTAAGGCACATGCCTGCCTGGGAGAAATGTCTAAGGACTATGGTGAACTCCTCTAAGTACTCCTTCATGGTCTTCCCTGTTATTAGTATATCATCTAGACAAATGGCCACTTGGATAACAAGGTCTAGAGCTGGATGAACATAGCAAGCCAAGCAGCATCAGAGGACCAGGAAGGCTGACATTTCGGGCCTAGACCCTTCTTCAGAAATGGGGGAGGGGAGGGGTGTTCTGAAATAAATAGGGAGAGAGGGGGAGGCGGGTAGAAAATGGATAGAAGAGAAGATAGGTGGAGAGGAAACAGATAAGTCAAAGACGCGGGGATGGAAGCAGTAAAGGTGAGTGTAGGTGGGGAGGTAGGGAGGAGATAGGTCAGTCCAGGGAGGACAGACAGGTCAAGGGGGTGGCATGAGGTTAGTAAGTAGGAGATGGGGGTGGGACTTGAGGTGGGTGGAGGCGATAGGCGGGAGGAAGGACAGGTTAGGGAGGCTGGGACGAGCTGGGCTGGTTTTGGGATGCGGTAGGGGGAGGGTAGATTTTGAGGCTTGTGAAGTCCACATTGATACCATAAGGCTGCAGGGTTCCCAAGCGGAGTATGAGTTGCTGATCCTGCAGCCTTCAGGTAGCATCGTTGTGGCACTGCAGGAGGCCCAGGATGGACATATCGTCTGCGGGATGGGAGGGGGAGTTGAAATGGTTCGCGACTGGGAGGTGCAGTTGTTTAGTGCGAACCGAGCATAGGCGTTCTGCAAAGCAGTCCCCAAGACTCCGCTTGGTTTCCCCGATGTAGAGGAGGCCACAACGGGAACAGCGGATGCAGTATACCACATTAGCAGATGTGCAGATGAACATCTGCTTGATGTGGAAAGTCTTCTTGGGGCCTGGGATGGGGGTAATGGGGGAGGTGTGGGGGCAGGTGTAGCACTTCCTGCAGTTGCAGGGAAAAGTGCCAGGTGTGGTGGGGCTGGAGGGGAGTGTGGAGCAGACAAGGGAGTCACGGAGAGAGTGGTCCCTCCGGAAGGCAGATAAGGGTGGGGAGGGAAAAATGTCTTTGGTGGTGGGGTCTGATTGCAGATGGCAGAAGTGTCGGAGGATGATGCGTTGGATCCGAAGGTTGGTGGGGTGATATGTGAGGATGAGGGGGATTTTGTTTTGGTTTTTATTGTGGGGATGGGGTGTGAGGGATGAGTTGCAGGAAATGTGGGAAACACGGTGGAGGGCGTTCTCGGCCACTGAGCGGGGGATGTTGTGGTCCTTGAAAAACGAGGACATCTGAGATGTATGAGAGTGGAATGCCTCACCCTGGGAGCAGATGCGGCTGAGGCGAAGGAATTGGGAATTGGGGATGGCATTTTTGCAGGAAGGTGGGTGGGAGGAGGTGTATTCTATGTAGCTGTGGGATTCAGTAGGCTTGAAATGGATATTGGTTTCAAGGTGGTTGCCGGAGATGGAGACAGAGAGGTCCAGGAAGGAGAGAGAGGTATTACTACGAACCTCATCCTGCCCCCTTGACCTGTCCATCCTCCCTGGACTGACCTATCCCTTCCCTACCTCCCCACCTACACTCACCTTTACTGGCTCATTCCCCACCTCTTTGACCGGTCTGTTTCCTCTCCACCTGTCTTCTCCTCTATCCATCTTCTATCCGCCTCCCACTCTCTCCCTATTTATTTCAGAACCCCTTTCCCCTCCCCCATTTCTGAAGGAGGGTCTAGACCCAAAACCTCAGCTTTCCTGCTCCTCTGATGCTGCATGGCCTGCTATGTTCATCCAGCTCCACACCTTGTTATCTCTTTACTAAAAGGTTCTGCACAGATAACAGCATCTGCAGTGATTAACTACTAGATGATGAAGAACTGTCTGGGTTAGTGGTTTCTCAGTGGTTTTAATCCATACTAACTGATGGATGGAGTCTTTGTAGTATGACTGATCCCCCATGGAGTTTTCTGTTCACCTCTACTCTCTCTATTTAGTATTCGATCTACTTTACTAGCTAAAGAATAATGAAAATTACCCACAAAACAGTTATGTTCTTCTTTCCTGGAATATACAGATTCGGATTAGAAACCAGGCCTCCTTAAGTTAAATCTAAGATACAATTGAACGTTGAAAGTTGCTCGACCACAAAGCCCCTCACTCTTTGATAAGGGATATGATTTTACTCTACTGAGCACCTTTTTTTAAAAATAGGATGGATTTTAATCTGAGCATTGTTCTAAATACAACACATGTTGAAATATTGTCTTCATATGTTAGAAATTATGAAATAGTTTCCCTTATTAATGCATACTCTATTTTAAAATAGTCTGCCACCAATCAGATAAAGTGTTTTGACCTATGAAATAACCACTATCATTCATATGTCACAGTTGCATAAAGGTCACTTTTGCAAAAGCTGGCCAGGTATTTATATCTGCTTATTACAGTTCTGCACATTCAGGCAAATATGTTGTAAGACTTTGCAGATGACACCAAAATTGAAAGTGTAGTGGACAGCAAAGAAGGTTACCTCAGAGTACAACGAGACCTTGATCAGATGGGCAAGGGACTGGGAGTCGCAGATGGAGTTTAATTTAGGTAAATGTGAGGTGCTGCATTTTGGATGCGCAATTAGGGCAGGACTTGTACACTTCATGGTAAGGTCCTGGGAGTGTGGCTGAGCAAAGAGACCTCGGACCGCAGCTTCATAGTTCCTTAAAAGAGTAGTCCCAGGTACACAGGATAAAGAACAAGGTATTTGGTACGCTTGCCTTTATTAGTCAGTGCATTGAGTATAGGAGTTGGGGGGTCATGTTGCAGCGGCACAGGACATTGGTAAGGACACTTTTGGAATACTATGTGCAGTTCTGGTCCCCCTGCTACAGGAAAGATGTTGTGAAACTTGAAAACGCTCAGAAAAGGTTTACAAGGATGTTGTCAGGATTGGAGAGTTTGAGCTATAGGGAGAGGCTGAGTAGGCTGGTGTTATTTACCCTGGAGTGTCGAAGGGTGAGGGGTTTATAAAATCATGAGGGGCATGGATAGGGTGATTAGTCAAGGTCTATTCCCCAGGGTGAGGAGTCCAAAACTAGAGGGCATCGGTTTAAGGTAAGATGGGAAAGATTTAAAAGGGACCTAAGGGATAGTATTTTCATACAGAGAGTGGAGCAGGTATGGAATGAACTGCCAGAAGACCTGGTGGAGGCTGGTACAAGTGCAACATTTAAAAGACATCTGGATGGGTATATGAATAGGAAGGGTTTAGAGAAATATGGGCCAATGCTGGCAAAGAGGACCAGATTAATTTAGGATATCTGGTTGGCATGGACAAGTTGGACTGAAGGGTCTGTTTCCATGCTGTACAACTCTATGACTCTATGACAGGGAAAGGCTGGAACCAAAATGTGATGTAAAGAAATGTACATGCTTCCATTATTATGAGACTCGACATAACAAAGCTAATTGTTAGAACTTAAATGGGAGACTGATAGCAGTAATAGGAATGTCTAAGGATTTAAACTTTGGTGGTAGAATTCAGATAATTTGTTTCCTTAAAATATACTAAGAAGGGAGAGATGACTATATACAGTTATGAAAATTCTTCTTTGAATGATAATGTAGAGAATCACACTCCTGCAAGTTCTGAATATTTTATTTCGAAAGGAAAGGTATTGCCTTCCACATCAAATCAAGGAGGTAAACCAGAAAAGATATTAAGAGACACTGGAACAATTCGGTCACTAATGCTGGCTGATGGTATTAATTGTATTCCAGAAGGAATAATGAAGCAGAAATTTTAATTGGAGGGATGCATGGAGATTTCAAGCGAATCCCATTCTACTAAGTTTGATTACAGAATGATTTAGTCAGCAAAGAAGTTGTAAGTGGAGTAGTGAATCAAATCCAAATAGTAGGAAATGATTTTGTCTTGGAAAGTGTTTCAAAAATATTCAGACTCACCGAAGGTGGTGATCAAATTTTGGCTGAGATATCATACCTGATGACAACACATCAGAAATGACCAGAAAGTGAATTGGACTAGTTATATAAGCCATGTGACTACATGAGTAGGTTGAGACTAGGAGGACTGACTCCCCAGATTTGCCTCCACATGGAAGGCACTGTTCAAGATTATCATTAAATACTTGCCCGGATGATTGTAGCTCCAACAGCACTCAAAACATTTGATACCATCTGGGACAATGCAGCCTGCTTGATTTACATCACATCCATATACATTCAAACTGTCCACCATTGACTCTCAGTAGCAGCAAAGTGCACCATCTACAAGATACTTAGCAGAAATTTACCAAATATTTTCAGATGGCACCTTCCAAACCCAAGACCACTACCATGTAGAATAACAAAGGCAGTAGAGACATGGGAATGCTACCAGTTGCAAATTTCCTTCTGAGGATCACCATTCTGACTTAGAACTATATTACTGTTCCTTAACCGTCACTGGATCAAAATCCTGTAACTCCCTCCATAGCGGCATTTTTGGTCTTTCTATCCCAAATGGACTTCAGCTTCTCAGGGGTAACTAGAGATTGGCAATAAATGCTGGACCAACCAATGATGTTCACAATCCATGAATGAATATAAATAAAAAGTGTTCAAGCAGAAACACCAGTCACCAATGGTTATGACATGGCAACATTGAGCTCAACCAAATCAGCTTTTTTACTTCTCTTCTGCCTTTGTCCCTTCTTAAACAGGGGTGTTGTATTGGCCATTTTCCAGTCTTCTGGGATACCCCCCGACTCCCTGATTCTGAAAGATCGTCACCAATGCCTCCAAATCTCCTCAGCTATCTCCTTCTGAACTCTTAGGTATAGTCTATCCGATCCAGGTGAATGATCCATCTTCAGATTTTTCAGCCTCCCCAGCACATTCATCTTAGTACAAACCACTACACTCACCTTTGCCCACTGACTTTGTTGAAGTTCTGGTACGCTACTGGTATTTTCCACTATGAAGCCTGAGGCAAAATGCATATTCAACTTTACGACATCTCTAGCCTCATTTTCCAGTGGTCCAATCTCTACTCTTGCCTCCATCTGAAAAATTCTTGCAATCTTCTTTTAACTAAGGTTCTTGAGTAGATTTGTAGCTCGGGTTGTGGATACTGTGGTTGTTTTGCTCGCCGAGCTGGTTCGTTAGTTCGCTGACGTTTCATTACCCTGCTGGGTAACATCATCAGTGCAGCCTCCGATGAAGCGCTGTTGTGTTTTCCTGCCTAGTATTTAAACTCTGCAGTCAGTTGGATTTTATTACTTCATTTCCGGTCTTCCTTCGCAGTGGTGTATATATTGAATCTAATTCTATATTGTATATATGAGGCCATCAACAAACACATAGAATTTCATTCCATCAGACCATATCATTAACATGAACAGTTTTTTGGATTGGAAATCAGTAACTAGTGGTGTTCCAAAGGGATCAGTGCTGGGTCCTTTCTTGTTTGTAATGAATATAAACAACCTGCAGGAAAATGTAGGTGGTCTGATTAGTAATTTTGTGGATGACACCAAAATTGGCAGAGTTGCAGATGGTGAGGAGGATTGTCAAAGGATACAGTGCGGTATAGATAGATTGCAGATTTGGGAACAGAAATAGGGGATGAAGTTTAATCTGGACAAACGTTAGTTGATGCATTTTGGAAGATCCAATTCATGTTTGAATTATGCAAGAAATGGCAGAACCCTTCAGAGCATTGACATATGGAGGTAGCTGGGCATACAGGTCCACAGATCCCTAAAACTGGCAACACAGGTCGATAAAGTGGTCAAGAAGGCATTCAGCACACCTGCCTTCATCAGCTGGGGCATTAAATATAAAAGTTGGCAAGTTATGTTACAGCTGCGTAAAACTTTAGGTCAACCATATTTAGATTATTGCAAGCAGTTCCAGTTGCCATACTACCAGAAGGATGTGGATGCTTTGGAGAGGGTGAAAAGGTGGTTTACCAGGATGTTGCCTGGTCTGGAGGGTTTTTGTTATGAGGAGGGGTTGGATGAACTTAGATTGTTTTCAGTGGAAAAAACAGATGCTGAGGGTGACCTGATAGAGGTATACAAAGTTATGAGAGGCATAGATAGGGTGGATAGCCAAAGGCTTTTCGGCAGGGTGGAAAGGTTGATTTCAAGAGTGCACGGGTAAGCGGGGGAAAGTTTAGGGGAGAAGTGAGGAAAAACTTTTCACACAGAGAATGGTGGTGGCTGGAACATACTGTCAATGGAGGTTGTGGAAGCAGACATGTTAGCAATATTGAAGATGTATCATGATAGACACATGAACAGGAGTCAAACAGAGGGATAGAAACCATGCATGGGCAATAGGGAAGGGGTCTAAATAAGGATTAGAGATCAGTTTAGACTTGGTGGGCCAAAGGGCCTGTTCCTGTGCTGCATTGAATTGTATTGGATAATTATATTGAAGTTATTTTGAATGACTTTGCCTAATTCAGTGCTGCTAAAACTTGTGCAATTGTCAGCACAGCTTCCGAGTTGTCAAAGGTACTCTGACGTTCTTGTGTCCATTCAAATTTTCTGCCTTTCAACATATTTGCTAAAGGACCTACCACAGTGCTGAAGTTCAGAATGAACTTTCAGTGAAATTCACCCATGCCAACATAACACAAAATTTCACCCTTCATCCTAGGCATGGGGAAACCCAAAATAGTCCTTCCTTTCATTTCTTGGTGTACTACTTGGCCTTGTCCCATAGCATGACCCAGATAGGTCACTGCAGCTTTGGAAAAGTCATAGCTAAATTTGTAATCAGATTGGCTTTTTATAACCAATCAGACAATTCAGTCAAGTGGTATAAATGTTCTTCCCAAGTTTGGCTGGTTACAACCAACTCTTCAATGTTACAAAGTCACTCAGTGACTGTGTTGGTTAATCATTGGCAAGTTACTGACACATATTTTTATTCCAAACAGCATGACTTTGCAATGGTAAAGTTCAACTTTTTTTTCAAAATTTGACATTTCTCTGGCTCTCTCAGTCTGGCTGACGGGGGAATTCAGAGGCAGCATAATAAAAAAGAGAGAGCATACAATATGATGAAGATTAGTGGGAAGTTAAAGAGGCGTTAAGAATCAGCACAGAACAACTAAAAGAACATCTGAAAAAGCAATAAGGATGGAGAAAAAAAAAATGTGAGGGAAAGCTGACTATTAATATAAAAGAAGATTACTGTGGTTGGTTGAAATGAAAATGAAATGGGGACCAAATGACCTGTCGATTAAAACAAAAACCCACTGACTGCATCGATAATAGAGAAAGACATATTCTGTCTGGTAATAGATATAACACAGCGTGGAGCTGGAGGAACACAGCAGGCCAGGCAACATTAGAGGAGTAGGAAAATTGATGTATCGGGTCAGGATCCTTCTTCGGAAATGTTTCAGAAAAGTCTTGTGTTTGCTCTACATCTGTTTGAAACCTACATCACCAATAATAGTGTAGTGCCCAATCCTGCTCCTAAGTCCAGTAGAACTCTCTGCTCTTGGGCTTACCAGGATTCTCAGTGTTGATACCTTATGGTAATAATCAATGATGCCCACTACTGCTGCCATGTTGTATATATTGTGATACTAACCACCAGCAGTTTGTGTTTGGGATAGTTTGGTGCCACCAAATGAGCCCTATTGGAAGAGGCTTTGGCTTAAACAAGATGTAATGTATCACACAACAGTAATCAGAAACACATTATATTTTTAGGATAAACAATGAGGAGAGCCTATGGATATATGCTAAACTGTTCTGCCCTAATCTCTATGGTATGGTCTGACTGGGTTGAGCTGAATTCAGATTCCAATATTAACCCTTTCAGAACCATTATTTTGTACAACAGATACTGAATTTGCTGGAGAAACTCAGCAGGTCCGGGAGCATCTGTGGGAAGTTGACATTTTGAGTCTTGTGACTCTTCATCAGAACTGTTGGTAATTCTCCTGTGAAGAAGCTTTACTATATCAATGGTTCTATGAAAAAGCAAATTATTGTTGTTGTAGTTATTGATCGCCTAAAAAGCAATAATGTGTGGGATGCTTAATATGGTGTCTTAAAAGTTTACCAGAAATCCACAATAAAACATTCAAATGTACACAGAATCACAAAGCTGAAATAAACAGCATTGCACTGTTTAAGGGTGGACATCAGGTCCCGTTCAATATGCTCAAATTGTGTCATAACACATCAGGTGAAGCTGAAACCTGGAAGGTTCATAGACTCCCTGGGCAGATCATTTTTACTGCATATTAGTAAATCACAAAGCAATAGAATATTGAGAAGAGTTCCAGTAAATCCAATGGGATGTCTTATCATGCAGAAGAATATTAAAGCATATGAAGAGAAAACATGGAAAGGAGTCAAGTCAATCAGGTACCTTCATTGAAAAATTTCTCAGAGTGAATTTCTCACACCTTTTAATGGTAAAATGATCTGCTGTAAAGATTGGATTTATGTGCATTTTTGTTATTTTCATAACTAATTTCAAAGTTTTTATAACAAAAAGAACTGAATAAAACTTTTCTTTTCCTGATTCGTGGTGTGAAGCACATTACATTTTTGACAGGGAAAAAGGTGTAATTTGTGAATCTTGAGGGTTTGATAAAACCTCCAGTTACAGACTGAACGACAGCAATGTCCTGAAGATCTCAAGGATAATATAGGGTTTACCAACATTAACCAAGAATAGTAAGGAAGAAGACAGTTGGAAGTCAAATGTAAATCCTCAGCAACTTCTTCCAAAATGTTACATGCTAAGAGATTGAAAAGTTTATCCCTGAGGAGTGGAGAATACACACTTTTCCACTTTAAAGTTCATCTTAAACAGCGCAATCAAAATAGAAAGAAGGACAGATTATCTGAGTAAAATGGGGCAATTATCACAATATCTTATTTCTCCTACAAAGCATTACCTGATAATTCAGTACTTTAGTGTCTCCAAGAATTTGAAAAGAAGGAAAGTCATTATCTGTAGGGCATTTTCATCAAAGAGTTGATTTGATTTGGTTTGACTTATTGTCACATGTATTCTGTTACAAAACGCAGTGAAAAGTGTTATATAGTGTTGCCACTTTCCGGCACCATCCTAAAACACAGAAAAATAAGCCAAAACATAGTATGTAAAGGCAGAAGATTAAGCAAAGAAAGAATAAGTGTTTAAATTTACAGTTCTTTTTGTTAAGTGCTGCACTGTGGGTCAAGGGCCTGGTGGCCAGGCATGAGTCCCCTTTGATGCACTGTCGCCGCTGGAACAAAAGTTGGCACTCTATTGGCATTATGTTGCCTCCACTGCGACCCCACCGCCAAGAGTCCTCACTGGACCTTGGCAATGCAGATGCCACGGATGCTGTCGGCTACCAAACCAGGTGAAACTTGACTCTGCCACTGCCATGAGTCGGCTTTGCGCCCACCTCACTGTTGCAACCACTGTTAACGCCACAGGGTCTCATACTGGGCACAAACTCACCTCCACTGACACCTCCATGAATCTGCCACCAGGAACCCAAACTCTCTCTGACGCCGACACCACACTGGGCCCACTCGCTGCCGTCAATGCTGTCACTGTGACTGAGCTCTTTAACAAGAGGTCAGTAAATTAAAAGGAAGAGAGCAAAAAACAGAAGAATAGAAAAACAAAAGAGAAATAAAAAGTAAAAAGAAATACAAAGAAAAGCAGATGGAAAAGTCATGCCCCAGGCTCAGAAGCCTGCTCCACTGCCATCTTACGGGAAATGAAGTGCAGTGATTTGAACCAGGTTGACCTCATTGATGACAAGATTCTTGATTGGCCCAGGCTAACAACCCCAATCAGTAAAGCCCGAGGTACCAATATAACCAGGAAATTAGAACGTCCTCAGTTCAGGGGTCTGACTCCAAGCTGGTTGGCCGCAGCTATTGTACTATGCGCAAGCAAATAAAGGGTGAATTGGTGACGGGATACTGGCCTTTGTGTAGTTATTTCAAAAAAGAAAAGAATTGAAGCAGGATAGTGTGAACTAATGGTAAGGTGAACAACATCCAGGAAAGATTTACCTATATAATATTAGACACTGAGAAGTATTAGGATTGTAGAAAACACATAAGGGTGAGAAGAAACTTGTATCAATGATTGAATTAGGCCATTGTGGTGACAAATCTTAATATGCAGAAAGACTCATTAAAAACAATGGGCTATTATCACTTCCTAATATTAATTTTAGATTGCTACCACAAGATTTGGCCCAATGGTGGGAAATCATGAGAAACATTCCTTGAGGTCAGAACATTTCAAAAAAATGGATATTTGTCAGTGAATCTTCATATAAATTTTCAATAGATCAGAAAAGGAAACATCAAGAAAAGATAGAATTGTGTGCCCTTAAATAAAAATCACGAGGGTAATTTTTGATGTGTCATGTATAAATATCCTTTTATTAATTTCTTACTTTCCTTTGAGTGTCCACCTAATCTACAGATGCTTTATTTAATGTTGTGCCCATTATTACAGAAACTGTTCAAAGCAACACATTTAAAATTCATTGCATAACACAAAGTACATCCCAAAAACAATTTTGATCAATAGAGATAGCAAGAGCTGCAGATGCTGGAGTCAGAGACAACACAGTGCGGAGCTGGAGGAACACAGCAGGTCAGGCAGCATCACGGGAGCAGGACAGTTGATGTTTCAGGTCGGGACCCTTCTTCAGAAAAGGGGAGGGAGTAGGAACATGGGAAATAAATAGAGACAGGAAGGTGGGGCTGGGGCAAGGTAGGTGGGATGGTGATAGACGAGTGCAGAAAGGGAGTGATAGGCATTGGATAGTGGGAAGTGTGGGGTGGATGGGTGGGAGAGAAGATGGACAGATTGTTTCAGGAGAAGGAGGCGGGGATGAGAGGGGGCTTTGGACGTGGGTTGAGGCCAGGGCTGAGGAGATTTTAAATCTGGTGAATTCCATGTTTAGGCCATCGGGCTGTTGCTTCCCGAGGGGGAATATGAGGTATTGCTCCTCCAGTTTGCATGTGATGTCATTGTGGCACTGGAGGAGGCCCAGGATGGATATGTCACCAAGGGAGAGCGAGAGTTAAACTCCTTCTGGTCGCCAACCATTTTAACTCACACCCCCACTCCCTGGGTGACGTGTCCATCCTGGGCCTCCTCCAGTGCCACAATGACACCACCCGTGAACTGAAGGAGCAACACCTCATATTCTCCCTCTGGAGACTACAGCCCGATGACCTAAACATGGAATTCACTAGTTTTAATATCTCCCCACCCCCGGCCTCATCCTACGTCCAATCTCCCCTCTCATCCGTGTCTCTTTGACCTGGCACAACCTGTCCATCTTCTCTCCCACCTACCCATGGTACATAGAACAGTCCAGCACAGTACAGGCCCTTCGGCTCACGATGTTGTGTCGACCTATTATCGTACTAAGATCAATCTACCCTGCATACCCGACATTTTACTATCCTCCATGTGCCTATCCAAGAGTTATTTAAAAGCCTCTAAAGTATCTGACTCCACTACCACCGCCGGCAGTGCATTCCACACGCCCACCACTCTGTGTGAAGAACCTTCCTCCAATCACCTTAAAATTATACCCCCTCGTAATAGTCATTTCCACCCTGGGAAAAAGTCTCTGACTATCTACTCTATCTATGCCTGTCATCATCTTGTAAATCTCTATCAAGTCACCTTTCATCCTTCTTCACTCTAATGAAAAAAGCCCGAGCTCCTCAACCTTTCCTCATAAGACCTGCCCTCCAGTGCAGGCAGCATCCTGGTAAATCTCCTCTGCACCCTCTCTAAAGCTTCCACATCTTTTCTGTAATGAGGTGACCAGAAATGAACACAATATTCCAAGTGTGGTCTAACCAGAGTTTTATAGAGCTGCAGCATACCCTCACGGCCCTTAAACTCAATTCCCCTGCCAATGAAAGCCAACACACCATACGCCTTCTTTACAACCCTATCAACTTGGGTCGCAACTTTGCGGGATCTATGGACATGGATCCCAAGATCCCTGTGTTCCTCCACACTGCCGAGAATCCTGCCATTAACACTGTATTCTGCATTCAAATTTGACCTTCCAAAATGAATCGCCTCACACTTTTCTGGGTTGAATTCTATCTGCCACATCTTTGCCCAGCTCTGCATCCTGCATCTGCCCCACCCTTCCCACTATCCAATCCCCACCGCTCCCTACCTGCATTCACCTATCATCCTCCCACGTACCTTCCTGAGCCCCACCTTCCTGTCTCTATTTATTTCCCGTTTCCCTTCCTCATTTCTGAAGAAATGTCAACTTTCCTGCTCCTTTGATGCTGCCTGGCCTGTCGTGTTCCTCCAGCTCCACATTGTGTTGTCCTTGATCCACAAATAGTTTGAATAGTTTAAGCATCAGTCATTAGCATCGCTTGAAAGTGTGGAATTAATTATGATCTAGAGGGCATCAAATATATTAAGCAGACTTTGGAGATGTTAGCTCTTTTGCCATCACTGGAGATTTTCAAGCAGTTCAGTAAAATTTTGAATTAATCTTTAGGTTTAAATGCCTGCATGTGCAGAGGAAATTGAAGACAAAATAGTTCAAATTAGCAAAAACAGAAATTGTTTTAGGAGTTTTAGGAACTCAACTGGTCTGGCAGCATGTGTGGAGACAAAACAGAATTGACATTGCAAGTCTAGTAACACTTCTTCAGAGGTCATAGAGTCAGAGGCTGATAGACAAAAACAGAAATTGCTAGAAAAGCTCAACAGGTCTGGCAGCATTTGTAGAGAGAAGTCAGAGTTAACACTTTGGTGACCCTTCTTTAGAACAGTTCTCAACCTTCTGAGCTTTTCCAGAAATTTCCGTTTTTGTTTCTATTTTACAGCATCTGCAGAAATGAAATTCATTTCTGATGAAGGGTCTAGGCCCAAAACGTCAAGCATTCCTGCTCCTATGATGCTGCTTGGCCTGCTGTGTTCATCCAGCTCGACACCTTGTTATCTCAGATTCTCCAGCATCTGCGGTTCCTATTATTCCTAACAGTCCCTTTAGTCCAACTTGTCCATGCCAACCAGATGTCCTAAATTAATCTAGTCCCATTTATAGCATTTGGCCCATATCCCTCCAACTCTCCCTGTTCATGTGCCCATTCAGATGCATTTTAAATGTTATAATTGTACCAAACTCTACCACTTCCTCTGGCAGTTCATTTCCGACGTGTACCACCCTCTGTGTGATAAAGTTGCCTCTCAGGTCCCTTTTAAATCATTCCCGTCTCAACTTAAACCTATGCCCTCTAGTTTTGGACTCCCCTATCCTGGGAAAAAGACCTTGGCTAATTACCCTATCCATGCCCCTCATGACTTTATAAACCTCTATAATGTAACTTCTCAGCCTCAGACATTCCTAGGAAAGAAAGCTCCAGCCTATTCAGCTTTTCCTCATATTTCAAACTCTCCAACCCCTACAACATCATTGTAACTCTTGTCTGAACACTTTCAAGTTTAACAACATATGTCCTATAGCACGGGGATCAGAATTGAATGCAGTATTCCAAAGTGGCCTAACTAGAGTTGAAATGTTAACTCTGTTTTCTCTCCACGGATGCCGCCAAACCACCTGAGCTTCTACGACAGTTTCCGTTTTTGTTTCAGATTTCCAGAATCCACAGTTCTTTATTCTAGTTTAGTTCAGTTTAGTATTGAACTGGATGTCGTAGCCAGAAGATAACATGAAGTCCTGAAAATCAGGTTAATTAGGTTGGACTGCTCGTTTATATATAATTGCTTCCAAAGGTAGAATTTGTGATTCACATTCCCAAGGGCTGAAAGTCAGGGTAGCTCCATTACTGAAGGCATAATTGAAGCAATTTTCTTTAAGGTGTAAAAGATGCTATTACAATAGAGAAGTCTTTGTACTGTTTCTTCAATTGTCAGACATTATGGGTTATACATACAATGTGTTATACAAAGAGGTAAGAAATTAAGTTTCATTAGATCTCAGACTGCAATAAGTAAGTATTCATTTTCACTTCCAGTTTTAATGCATTGTTAAGCAGTCAAAACCTCACTTCTGCTTTGATGCGTTAAGTCCACAAAATTTTACTCATTTCATTCCCTGAAATATCAATATGTTACAACCAATGCATAATTCTGGAGTCGAGCTGAATCTTTTAACATCATGATGTTAGCTGCTGCATGCACTTACTAAATTGCAAACCATACATTTCATGGTATCAAACCTGCGTAGTGGAGATAGCCCCAGCGATTATTACTGTATCTCAGTCAGACGATAACTCCAGAAGCTAAATTATTAACAAGTCTTGTTTTAATACATGGTCATAAGAACAACTATTTAGCTTTTACCTCTATGTTGAATGTAATAATTTGAGTTTGCTATCATGTGGCTTACAATTATGAGAAAGCCAAACATTTACCAATGCTAATACTGAGAATTATCATATTAGTATTCACCTATGAAGTTAGAATAACATTGTCTCAACACAATCATGCTTGTTGCCCAGAAAAAAATGCCAGTCAAATCCAATCCAGCAATTTACCGTGCCATAAGTGTGCTCCGGAACACCAGCAAAGTGATGGAAGCTGCTGTGACAGTGTTACCAAGTGTCATTTACACAGCAGTAAGCTGCTCACTAACACACAGTTTGGGTTCTACCAGAGCACCTCAGCTCAGTAACACATTACAGCCTCGGTTCAAGCATGGCTGAAAGTGTTAAACTACAGAGGGGAGATGCCAGCCCTTGACAACAAGACAACATTTGATCGAGTGACACCAAGGAGCCCGAGTCAAGGTGCAGTCAATGGGAATCAGGAAGAAACACTCCACTGGTTGGAGTCACACCTCATTCCGAGGAAGAAGGTTGAGGTTGTTACATGATGATCATTTCAGCTCCAGGACATTTTTGCAGAAGTTCCTCAAAGCAGACTCCTAGGCCCACCATTTTCAACTCTTTTATCAATTAAATTCCTTCCACATAAGCTCAGAAGTGGAGACGTTCGTTGATATTCACACAACATTCGGCACCATTCAAAATTCCTCAGGGACTGAAGCAATCCATGACAATGACAATCCAATCCACAACATCTGTCCACCACCAATGGTTAGTAGCAGCAGTGTGTATTATCTACAAGATGCACTGCAAAAATTCACCAAAGATCATCAGATAGCACCTTCCAAACCTACAAACGCTTCCATCTGGAAGGACAAGGGCAGCAGATATATCAGAACACCACCACCTCCAAGTTCCCCTCCAAGCCACTCAGCCACTGACTTGGAAATATGTCACCATTCTATCATTGCTGCTGGGGTCAAAATCCAGGAATCCCCTCCCTAATAGCCTTGTGGGTCAAACCACAGCAGGTGGACTGCAGCTCACCACCACCTTCTCAAGGACAATGAGGGATGGGCAATAAATTCTGGCCAGCCAGCAACACCCACATCCCACAAATGAATTTTTAAAAAATATGCAGCAAGACTGGGCCAGCATTCAGGCTTGGGCGGATAAGATGCAAATGACATTCCCACTACTCAAAGCTGGGCAATGGCCATCTCCAACAAGAGACAACCTAACCAACGCCCCTTTATATCCAATGGCATTACAATCAAGGACTCACCCACAATTAACATCCTGTGGTTACCACTGAACAACTGAATTGGATCTGTCATATAAATACGATGGCTACAACAGCTGGTCAGTAGCTGGAAATCCCAGTGAGTAACCCTTCTCCTGACTGCCCAAAGCTTGTCCATCGTCTTCAAGGCACATATCAGGAGTGTAGCGGAATAGTCCTCATTTGCTTGGATAAGTGCAGCTCCAGCAACACTCGAGCAGGAACAAAGCAGCCTGCATGATTGGGACCATATCCACCACTTCAGATCTTTGTTTTGTCCTCAGGGGTAGTAATGTGTAGCCCCTATTCACCACAACAACTTACCAAAGCCCTTTTGACAGCACCTTCTAAATCTGCAATGCCTACCACCAAAAAGGACAAAGGCATCAAATGCATGGGAACGCCACCAATTGGCAAGTTCCACATCTTAGACTTGGAACTACATTGGAAATTTGCAAGGAATTTGCACACTGCAACCTAATTTCAATGTTATATTCATGTCATGCTCATGTTTGAAAATCTTGCTTGCGCTAGTAATTTTTCCACGGGCTTTGACAGCCCATATTAAGCATTTTGATTAGTTGTAATGAAAAAAAAATACTTTTTCCAAAATACTGTAGTTTTAAAAAGAAATAGATGGTAGAATGTTTCTATTTAAAGCCATGCCTCATTTGGCAGCACCCTTGACTCTGAGTCACACAGCGCTGTGTTCACTTCCATTTCAGGGCTTGAACAAATAGAAATCAAGGCTGATATTTCCAACGCAGTCCTGTGGGTCCTCTGTACGGTTGGATGTGCTAGTTTCCTGAGATATTAAAGGAGGCAACATCTACCTCAACAGTTGCACATGAAAATCCCATGATATCACTTTGAAGAAGAACAATGGGTGTAATCCCCAGTGTCCTCTCCAATATCTAAGACTTAATCAACACCACAACATTTGTACTTATCACATTGTTAAACACATTCATAATTTAAAAGCAATGTTAGCAAAACATGCATGATCATTCGTGATGCTGACACAAGAAGAAGCAGAAGATGGTACACCATGGTGTCACTCTTAAGGCAGTAAAGGGAGTGATTTGACTTGAATGGTGTAGAGATTCTTGAGCTGTTCTGGAGTTTCACTCATCCAAGCAAGTGGACTATCCCATCGCATGTGTGCCCTATAGATTGTGCAAGGAATTTAGGTTCATTGGGTTAGTTACACATTACAGAATTTCAGCTGTTGTAGAAACCGTTTTTATGTGCTTAGTCCAGCTAAATCTTACGTCAATGTTAACCTCTAGAATGTTGATGGTAGCAGATTTAATACTGTCAGCGAGTTATCAAAGGGAGATGGTTGGACTAACTCTTGTTGGAGATAGTCAATGTCTGGCACGTGTGGTGGAAATGTTACTTGTCAATCATCAGCCCAAACTTGAATGCCATCTAGCTATATTGCTTCATTATCTGAGGAGTTACAAATAATTTAGCGAAATGTGCAAAGACCAGTGAATGTTACCACTTATGATGAAGGGACAGTCACTGATGAAATGGTGAAAATGATTGACCCAAGCTCACTGTCCTAAAGAAGTCCAGCAACAGTGTTCTAAGCTGAGATGATTGGCCTCCAACAACCATAATCATCTTCTTTTGTGCCAGGTATGACTCCAGCCAGTGGAGAGTCTGCCCCTTGATTTCCATTGACATCAATTTTGCAAGGGCTCCTTGAGGCCACATTCAGTCAAATGCTGCTTTGGTATCAAGAACAGTCACTCTGACACTACCTCTTGAAATGAGCTTTTTTTGCATATTTGAACCATGGCTGTGTTAAAGTCTGAAGCTACTAAACACAACGATCTTCTCCCTCTCAGGTGTATGTAATAGATCCCATGGTGTTATTCAACAAAAAGCAGCAGAATTCTGCTTATATCCTGCCTGATATTTATCCCTCAGCCCACTTATCCCTCCCTAAAGCAAGTTATCTGATCATTCATCTAATTGCTTCTTGCGACAAAATTGCTGCATGTGTGTTGGCTGTCTTATTTATCTACATTACAACAGTGACTACCGAACACATTGCATCAGTCTGGGGTTGTCAATGTGCGTAACATATAGTGGGAATATCTTCAAAGGAACAGAACTGCAAATGCCTGGAAATCTGAGGTCTGAAGGACAACCAGCAACGTGTGGAAAGGGAAAACTTTGGTTAGACTCCTCTTATCAGCTCACAACAGCAGAGTGAATAAATTTGATGCTAATTCAACAGTCCACATGTTATCCAAAATCACATTTGACAGTCACAGCTAGAGCTTGTTTAGTAGATTCAGCTTTGGATACAGTTGGACAAAGATTAAATCTAATAATATAAAAATCAAATATTACACTCCATCAACAGTAAAATCTCAAAGAAACATTTATTAAATAGTTACACACCATTGCATCTTGTGGAAATATAGAGGCTTTCAATGATACTAATAGCAATAGAATTGAAAAAAAACAATAGTTTAGATTCAATAACTAAAATGAAGATCTTATATTTAGCCATCAGTCATTTTTGTTTGATGTGAATCTGAATGTACAAGGATATGCATAAGCTTGTTAGATTCACAGCTAGCTTTGTCGCAGACAATCTGGAACCATTGCCCTTTAATTGGTTTCTTAGCAGCTATAAATTTTTAATCACTACTTTATCCTGTCTCTTTTTTATACCATTTAATATACTGATCCCCTTTGGAAAGCTGAAAATTCCTGAGATCTTCCACCCGGCTCGCACACTGATTTTTTTTAGCAATATAACCTTGGAGATGATTTTTAGCCTATGCTTTTTCAATCTGTAAATTACTTTCTCTGCAGAATATGGGAACATGACCTTTCAGAATATCGCAACATTGCAATATAATGTAAACATATTAGTTGTAGACATTGAATTGAACAGCTTTACTGGGAAGTTCTTTAACACTTGTTTCATAAAGCTTCTTGTTGAATCAGTAAGTCTGATAAATATAGAAATTCTGTCAGATGTGAAAATGAGCATTAACTGTTGCCTTTTAGTTTAATCGTGTAAAGTAAGAACTGTCATGTATAAAGTGCTTTACATGACCATCAGATGTCTCACAGAGCTTTGCAGCCACAAAGCACTTTGGAAATGTAACCACGATTGTAATTTAGGAGGCAGATATTTAGCATATCAATCATTTTACTTCCCTGTATTGTCAGGCTGAATATTACAGCTAATGGACACAGGTAACAGTTTCAAGTGATGGTACTGCATCATCAACCCATTTTGTAAACTGCTTGATTTTCTTTATCATTGTCGTTACCTGTTTTGTGCTCACTCTAAAGTCCAACTTCGCCCACAAAATCTCATTTACTTTTGATTTGATTTGATTTAGTTTATTTTTGTCACATGTACCAAGATACAGTGAAGAGTATTGTATTGTGTGCTAACCAGAAAAATCATACCTTACATAGGTACGTCAGGTTAATAGAACAGAATGCAAAATATTGTGTTACAGCTATAGAGAGGAGCAGAGAAAGATCAACTCGAGAGGTCTGTTCCTAAGTCTGATATCAGCAGGGACGAAGCTGTTCTTAAATCTGTTGGCATGCGTTTGCAAAGTTTTATATCTTCTGCCCAATAGAAGAGGATGGAAGAGACTATAATCAGTATGGTAAGGGTCTTTGATTATGTTGGCAGATTTCCTGAGACAGTGGGAAGCATAGACAGGGTCAATGGAAGAAAGGCTAGTTTTTGTGATGGACTGGGCTTACTTCACAACTGTCTATAATTTCCTGTGGTCTTAGGCAAAGCATCTGCTATCCCAAGCTGTGGGGCATCTATAAAAATTGGTAAGTGCCAATGTGGACATGCTGAATTTCCTTACCTTTCTGAGGAAATAGAGGCGTTGGTGTGCTATATTGACTGTAGCTTCAACATGGATGGACCAGGACAAAATATTGGTGATATTTACTCCTAGGAACTCGAAACTCTTGACCACCTCCACCTCAGCACCATTGATACAGACAGGAGCATGTCCTCCACTTTACTTCATGATGTGGATGACCAGCTCCTTCATTTGCTGACATTGAGGGAGAAATAGTTGTCTTTATACCATGCTATAAGCTGTCTGTCTCCTTCCTGTGATAACAAGGTGTGGAGCTGGATGAACACAGCAGGCCAAGCAGCATCATAGGAGCAGGAAAGCTTGGCGTTTCAGGCCTAGACCCTTTATCAGAAATGGGGGAGGGTAAGAGGGTTCTGAAATAAATAGGGAGAGAGGGGGAGGCGAATAGAAGATGGAAAGAGGAGAGGATAGGTGGAGAGGAGACAGACAAGTCAAAGAGGCGGGGATGGAGCCAGTAAAGGTGAGTGTATGTGGGGAGGTGGGGAGGAGATAGGTCAGTCCAGGGAGGATGGACAGGTCAAGGGGGCAGGATGATGTTAGTAGATAGGAGATGGGGGTGCGGCTTGAGGTGGGAGGAGGGGATAGGTGAGAGGAAGAACAGGTTAGGGAGGCGGGGATGAGCTGGGCTGGTTTTGGGATGCGGTTGGGGGAGGGGAAATTTTGAAATCCACATTGATACCATTGGGCTGCAGGGTTCCCAGGCTGAATATGAGTTGCTGTTCCTGCAGCCTTCGGGTGGCATCATTGTGGCATTGCAGGAGGCCCAGGATGGACACGTCATCTGAGGAATGGGAGGGGGAGTTGAAATGGTTCATGACTGGGAGGTGCAGTTGTTTGTTGCGAACTGAGCGCAGGTGTTCTGCAAAGCGGTCCCCAAGCCTCCGATTGGTTTCCCCGATGCAGAGGAGGCCACAACGGGTACAGTGGATGCAGTATATCACATTGGCAGATATGCAGGTGAACATCTGCTTGATGTGGAAAGTCTTCTTGGGGCCTGGGATTGGGGTGACGGAGGAGGTGTGGGGGCAGGTGTAGCACTTCCTGCGGTTGCAGGGAAAAGTGCCGGGTGTGGTGGGGCTGGAGAGGAGTGTGGAGCGGACAAGGGATTCACGGAGAGAGTGGTCCCTCCGGAAAGCAGACAAGGGTGGGGAGGGAAAAATGTCTTTGGTCGTCGAGTCGGATTGCAGAGGGTGGAAGTGTCGGAGGATGATGCGTTGGATCCGGAGGTTGGTGGGGTGCTACGTGAGGATGCGGGGGATTCTTTTTTGGTTGTTATTGCGGGGACGGGGCATGAGGGATGAGTTGCGGGAAATGCGGGAGAAACGGTCGAGGGCGTTCTCGACCACTGCTGGGGGGATGTTGCGGTCCTTGAAGAATGAGGACATTTGAGATGTACGGGAGTGGAATGCCTCATCCTGGGAGCAGATGCGGTGGAGGCAAAGGAATTGGGAATAGGGGATGGCATTTTTGCAGGAAGGTGGGTGGGAGGAGGTGTATTCTAGGTAGCTGTGGGAGTCGGTGGGCTTGAAATGGATATCGTTTTCTAGGTGGTTACCCGAGATGGAGACAGAGAGGTCCAGGAAGGAGAGAGAGCTGTTAAAGATGGTCCAGGTGAACTTCAGTTTGGGGTGGAAGGTGTTGGTGAAGTGGATGAACTGTTCGAGCTCCTCGTGGGAGCATGAGGCAGTGCCGGTACAGTCATCAATGTACCGGAGGAAGAGGTGGGGTTTTGGGCCAGTGTAGCTACGAAACAGGGATTGTTTCATGTAACCTACAATATCTCTGTCTCCTTCCTGTACTCTCTTGTCGTTGTTTGAGATCTGTTCCACTACGGTGGTGTTATCAGCAAATTTGTAAATGGAGTTAGAGTTGAATATAGCCACACGATTGTGAGTGTGTTCAAGTATAAGGGCTAAGTACGCAGCCTTGTGGGGCAACAGTGTTGAGGGCTATTGTGAAGTGTTGTCCTTTGTAATTTCTTTGTTAGACATTTTAGGGAATAAAATCAGAAAGCAGCAGCAAAATTCCTGAGGTGCCTGTTTGGGTAACAAAATATCGGTTTCCTTGAAGTCAGCAATGACAATTTTCTGTTTTTAATCCACAATGACTGAGTCTTTTGCTGTATTTGATGGGTGGATTGGATAAACAGTGCAGTTACAAAATCAGAGAAAAAACATAAAAACCATCACCTTTCTAGAGTTATCTTTGGTGCTAAAATACGGTTAGACCAATCTGACAGTTCAATAAAAGCATGAAATACTTGAGGTTATTCAATAAAATATAACAAGACATTTAATGAAAAGCTTGTAAACCTTTTAAGAGGTAGCAAATGGGAAAATTGCCTGTAGCTCAATTGGTTGCACTGTTGTACTTTTGTCTCTGAGTCTCAAGGTTCAAGAACTGTCCCAGGCTTTAAGCCCAGTAATAAATCTGGGCTGATTCCCTCAGAACTTCACTGTTGGAGTCATTGCATTACAGGTGAGGTATAAACCACGGTTCTATCTGCTTGAACAGAAAGATGGAAAAGATTTTATGGTATTTCTATGGAGAATAACAAGGGAGTTATTCCTGCTGTCCTTGTCAAAGTCTATCCTTCAATTAACATCTCAAAAAGAAACATTATTTGGTCATTTTTTTCATCATTAGCCGCGCTCATAATGAAAATAATGCAGGCAGAAGATGAATGCTAATCTGTGATGTTGACACAGCCAAAGAAGTAATATGTATCAGATTCATTTTATTTAGTTAGGCAGTCGAATATTTACTAAGAATGAGTTTAGTTGACTGGTTTGAAATATATAATGACACCAATAGAGTGAGTTCAATTCCTATATCAGCCATGAAGTCACCATGAACGTTCAGCCTTCTTAACCTGGCATGTCACCTGAGGTGTGGGTGACCCTGAAGTTAAACTTACCACCAGTCATCTCCCTCTAATGAGAAAGCAGCCCGATAGTTCTCTGGTGACTTTACTTTTTGAAGCATTTGATATTAAAAGAGACATTTTATGCAGTTTTTCCTTTCCTGATACTGTGCCACAGTTCCCCCATTCATCAAGCAATCCAGCGAGTGCAGCCTGCGAATGTTGGGATACTTACAGCTAATGTAAATAATATCATAGAATAGAATCCCTACAGTGTGGAAACAGGCCTTTTGGCCCAACAAGTCCATACCGAACCTCAAAGCATTCCACGCAGACCCACCCCACTATAACCCACCTAACCTACACAGCCCTGAACACTACAGGCAATTTAGCATGGCCAATCCACCTAGCCTGCACATCTTTGGACTGTGGGAGGAAACTGGGGCACCTGGAGGAAACCCACGCAGACACAGGGAGAATGTGCAAACTCCACACAGACAGTCATCCAAGGGTGGAATCAAACCTGGGTCCCTGGTGCTGCGAGGCAGCAGTGCTAACCACTGAGGCACAATGCTGCCCTAATAGATATTGCCCTGACAATATATACTAAGGCTGATCATGCCATAATCTGGTAGATTTCCTTTGTTCACAATTTATTCTGAACTCATAAACAATGATATAAATATGATGATTTTGCTGCAGAAAGCTAACATGGGAAATGTTCTGCCCAAAATCAAAGTATTTTTCATGTTCTCCTGACAATTAGGAGTAAGGATCCTAGCTCACTGTTTGTATTTATGAGATTCGGGGCACTGAAGCCTATTGTAACCTACTGCTATAATGACCGTTGTTTTGGGAGTGAAGATACAACAGATTTTAAATAACAGGTATCACAGAGATGCAATTGTTGGAGATACCGCATTATGAATATAATTGCAAACTGCAAGGTGTATGCGCTAGCGGGTCTTTATTATGTACTGGAAAAAATTCAGGGAGAAACCAGCACAGGCTCTGAAATACAATTTTTCAAAATGCAAAGTGTGCCAAAGTGGGGAATAACTAATTTACTATAATACTCGCAGTCAAGATGAGAGTGATGGATAAACTGGTTAGCAATAGAATACGGGTTTTATGATAATCGAAAGCAGGAAGTATTGGATCATCTGTCCATTAAACAGGTAGACTGATATTTTGTTCTATTTCCTGAATTGCATTATTTTGTGAGTGTTGGGGGCATTATCACCCACCTTGTTGAATCATCAAAAGCTAATTTTTACACCTTCAAGTTTAATTTCAGTTGTCGAATAGCTTTTAGAATCAATAATAAATGATAAATGATATTAACAATTAGAATCGAGGGTAAACAGCCTGACTTTGATAAAGATATTTGATATTGACAAGTTTAGTACAATTTTTTTTACAGTTGACATATTGGATTGATAAAGAGGACTCACTACATATAAAGAAAAGAATCTTCTCGAAGGTGTTCCATCAATTTTCTCACATGAAGTTTGTTGGAAAAATTTAGGTGAACGATATTAGAGAACATTAAGTAACTTTGTAAGAAAGTTGGTTAGTGTACAAATGAAAGAGGATCATTTTAATTGTCAGAGGTATATAATAAAGCTACACCTGTAGGCTGCAATTAGTCAAGTATTTGCAGTTTTTAACTGTATAATGGGAACTAAATGACAATGAAAGTGACCTTATGGCATAGTTTCATCAGGACAAAGTTAGAGAAACTGTAGTAATGAGGGGAAACTTCTAGGGAGCTTTTTCCACTATTTCAGAAAAGGTTGAGACAAAACTCAATAGGAATTTATAAAATCATGAAGGCTTACGTTTAACGAAAAAAGAGAAGGCAGTTTAATATTTATAGGGTCATTGATGAAAGGTTACCAATGATCATAAATGGAGTGAGAAGACAGATTAGACATTTCTTCATGCAGCAGGCTGCTGGAGAATGGATCATTTTGTTGCAGGGATTAATTGAATAGTTGTGACAAGTGCATTTTAAGAAAAGAAATAGAGAGATATTTGAAGAAGAACAAAATGCACAGCTATGCAGAGAGAGGACAGTTGAATGGATCTAACACATGATGAGACGAGTGGCCTCCTTCTTGCTGTAATCTTCCATGATTCTACTCAGGATAGATTAGTAAACGAAAAAGGAACATTTCTGGGTCATTTGATGGCATCTTGTTTCAAATGTTCCACTGTGTCATTAAGCATTTCGTGCAACCTTCTCATTTTATTGTTAGCATGAGTGTTTTTCCATATATACTTTGGAAGAGTTCACTGTGTTAAAGGTTCTATATAAATGAAAATCCTTGTTGAAAATCTTTGCTGGAGATGTTTATTTGATACAGAGTTAACATGATTGAACAATTGTGGATAATTCTCTGTAAATTCTCCATGAATTTAGACAGATAAATAAATAAATATTAATAGAAAAGAATATAATTTACCAATCATCAAGAACAAAGGCTGTATGGCATAAACAGAGCCATGTGTACCATTTGCTAACATTTTAGCTTTGCTTTTTGCGGAAGGCTTCATTCCAGGAGAAGGCTGGTTGCAATTGTATGACTGATGGTTGAGCGATATTTATTTAAAAATTTAAACCTGTGCTCGTTGTTATTCCAAGACAAAATGCCCTGTAGGTTAATAAAGTAGGGAGTGTTAAATAGGAATTTAATAGGATTTCTGCACTGTTAGGATCCTACACCTCCATCCCATTGCGGTTACCATTAATGGAGATGAATGGATTTGTTTAAGGCTAAGTTGTAGATTGGAAGAAGGAGAGATCAAAACTTATAATACTAAAATATTTATAAAATAAGGAATGGACTTGTTCTTTACAGAATTACTAGTTAAACATCAGCGCAAGGCAGTCTATGCTTTCTGATAATATGCAAATAACATCATTCATAACTAAATCTTTCTAATTGTAGAGGTGACTATAAGCATCTTTGATCATTTTTTTATGATTTATACTAAGAAAAGTTATTTATCCAGCAACCTCTTCACATTTATATTAGAATATTGTAGCATTCATGGCAAGGCAAAATGATCTGGATTATGAATCTGAGGTTGAATTTATCCTAGTGATAATTTTATAAAGTTTAAAATAATCTCATAACTGTAGTAATTGAATTTCAATATTGATATCACTCAATGAATTGACGATTTCAACACAATCATCAGACAGGAAATACTAGAATCTATCTTTAATTCAGAGATCATGGCAAGAAATCCAAATTACATGTGTTAGTAAGGCAAAATAGACATCATGATTTGAAAAAAAAAACCATAGAAGTCAAAAAGAAGTCATCGTTGTCAACTCTTTTGCCTGCCCAACTGGCTTTCTCTTCCAGAGATAGTAGGAACTGCAGATGTTGAAGAATCTGAGATAACAAGGTGTAGAGCTGGATGAACAGAGCAGGCCAAGCAGCATCAGAGGATCAGGAAGGCTGACGCTTCAGGCCTAGACACCAATCATAGGGTGAGTATATCATGTTGAAGTGGTAATGAATGACAGTCGTTTAACATATGCCGTGTTATAGGATTTGTACATTATATCATAATGATGCTGAACACCCTTTGATGGCTAGGATAATTCTGATTCATGGGAGTAGGTCAGACAAGAGGTATCACAATATAATGTTTCATTTTTCCAACCTCAACTTTCTGAAAAATGTAGCAATTTCTCCAAGCGCACTTTTGCTTTACATTAACAAATAATAAAGGAAAAAGAGGGCCTTATTTCAGCTGATGGAAAAAGCCATGACTATATTTGCCTCTTCTCATTCAATATAAAGGAAGCATTATGGCTACTTCTCTTATATATACAATGGATAGCTTTATTTGCCAGAACAATAACAACAACATCTTGCATTTATAGCTTGTCTGCAGTGTAATAAGATGCCCCAAGCAATTCACAGGAGTGTTACCAAACAAAAAATTGATATTGAATGAAATATAAAGATATTAGGACAAGTGTTCAAAATTTTGGTCAAAGAATTAGGTTTTGATGAGCTCCTTCAGGAAGGAACAGAGAGGTAAAGAGACAGAAGTGTTCAGAGAGTGATTCTCAGTGTTCAGGACCTAGGCGGCTAAATCCACAGCTATCAATGAAATAGCGTAACAGAAATTTGTGAACACACTTAACTATGTGCTAAAAGCTGAACAAAGCAGTAACATTAAATTAACGTAGTAAAGAGGTAGAGCAGTGATATTTGTACCAATGCTGTAGAAATGAAAGAGAGTTCCTTTGGAAGAAAATAACACTGTAGTGGCAGCGGGTTTTCACAAAGTTTATTTGTTATGGCAATTTATCAGAACTACAATTTATTCATTTTCAATAGGTTAATGTCTTTATTCAATTTATGAGTAGTGACATGCTATCCAATTTTTTTGTAATTGCATCTGTATTTCAAGATGTTAATGTAAAGTAACCAAAGAAAATGTATATATAAGTCAAAAAGAACTAACTGTAAGTTATCAGCTATTGTATCTGAGCATCATTATAGAAAGTTGAAGATCATTTACATATTATGTTCCAAGAGTGTCATTATAGTTATAAAGTTTGGAGTGACACAGCCTACCATTGTAACATTCTAATTTTTCAAAATAATTGACTGCTGTACGCACAGTAGCTAACCTAGTAATAATAAAGTTGGTTTTAATGGATAATCTTTCTTCTACTCATACATTGTTGATTAATATTCCAGCCAGCCAGTGTTACTTCACAAGTAGACATCAACCTATGACAACAAAATGTATTCTCATCATCTGAAGTAATATTTGGAGGAGCAACAATTGTCAAGAATAGGGAGTTAATGAATAGGTGAGCATCAAATATGGAACATTCTCAAATCAGTACACCGTAGTTAAATATACAATATGTGTTGTACAAATATTATAAATGAAGGAAGACCTGAGTATTTGTCATGCCCCAGTGTATAATGGATTACCAGTCAATACTTTTAATTACTGGACGCAAAAAAAAATGACTTAAATGATTGTTGCAAATCAAGTAACCTTTGGCACTTGATAGTACCAAGTCTTAAGTGGACGCTGAATTAAATATGGGCATTCAAAAGCTGTATAAGGAATTCACAGAGATAAAAGGTCCTGCAGATGCTGGAGAATCCGAGATAACAAGCATGGGGCTGGAT
>JAHRHZ010000133.1:61484677-61555204 GCA_024137785.1 Ginglymostoma cirratum | reverse complement strand
CCTTTGCTAACTTACAGATGGACCAACTGAAAAGGACTACAGTATTTCCAGATTATCTGCCTCAAAAATCAATTTGTTGAAGAAGGAAGTGAGTGAACCACGTGAACTTTCCATCATACTATGATCACTGTTCCCATCCAAATTAGACTGGATGAGCCTCAGGCATTAAAATATAAAACAGGATGTTTAAATCAATGTAAACACAATCCCTTGTTTGAAAAAGTACTTTGAATTAGTGGGAAAAAAAAACACATAGTGGGGCAGTCATGTTTTTTGACCTGATTAAAAGAACATCTTAGATGGTGTTTGAAATCACTACCACCCAGATGTTTGAAACCATCAGTTCAGCAAATCTGTGATCAGACTTGGGGGAACAAAAGGCTTTTTGACATCAGGCTGCCAAAGTACACAGCAAATTCAAGTTTAAAATTAACCTAAAAACCAACCTCCTATAATTTTGACTACATGACACTTCACAATCTGCTGAGCATCCTTCACTTTACAACACCTTCCCTTCAACTTTAAGGAATGACCTTAATGGAGGGAACCAGGCCAGCCATTTGGGAGATTGGAGATTGTAACTCAGAACTGGAGGTTATTATTTTCTGTAAAAGTGTATTATCTCTATCTCTAGCATTTTAGTCTTTAAGTACAAGAATGAGTTATGAGGTATGTTTAGAATTTGGGCTAATTGTGTGAGAATAAATAACTTTTATTTTAAACCCAAAAAAGCCTGCTGCTGAAGGATTGGGGCAGGATGAACACAGCAGGCCAAGCAGCATCATAGGAGCAGGAAAGCTTGACGCTTCGGGCCTAGACCCTTCATCAGAAATGGGGGAGGGGAAGCGGGTTCTGAAATAAAAAATGAGGTTAGTAGATAGGAGATGGGGGTGGGGCTTGAGGTGGGAGGAGGGGATAGGTGAGAGAAAAAACAGGTTAGGGAGGTGGAGATGAGTTGGGCTGGTTTTGGGATGCGGTTGGGGGAGGGGAGATCTACTAACATCATCCCACCCCCTTGACCTGTCCGTCCTCCCTGGACTGACCTATCTCCTCCCTACCTCCCCACCTACACTCACCTTTACTGGCTCCATCCCCGCCTCTTCGACTTGTCTGCCTCCTCTCCACCTATCCTCTCCTCTATCCATCCTCTATCCGCCTCCCCCTCTCTCCCTATTTATTTCAGAACCCTCTTCCCCCCCCCATTTCTGATTAAGGGTCTAGGCCCGAAACGTCAAGTTTTCCTGCTCCTATGATGCTGCTTGGCCTGCTGTGTTCATCCAGCCCCACACCTTGTTATCTCGGATTCTCCAGCATCTGCAGTACCTTTTATCTCTGCTGCTGAAGGATTTATTGGGGATCAACACTAGGATTAGGGTTAGGGTTAGTGTTACCTCAAAACCAAGGGTAAGAAAACATATACTTCTTTCTATGGTAAAAAAATTCTGAGCATGGGCAATAAGGGGAAACACACCTTTTGTCCATGATACACTGATGTGAAAACTTCTACACCAAATAGCAATGTGCGAAAAATTCAGTCTAACAATGTGACTTATGCTTTTCATGCGAGAGGACTATACATTATCTGCTGTTTACCTTCATTTTCTAGTTTCAACAATCTAGTCCCTTCTGCAACAAAAACAGAAATTGCTGGAAATCTTCAGCAGGTCTCACAGCATCTGTGAAGAGAAATCAGAGATAATGTTTCAGGGTCAGCAACGCTTCCTCAGAACTGTTCATTTCAGTTTTTATTTAGTCCCTTCTGCAGTCAGGAAAGCTGGTGAGTGAAAAAAAATCACTGAAAATATTCCTGAACCACCAGACTATACCACAATGCAGATACATTTTGATCTTGCATGAAGGTCTTGAAATTTGGACATCCTGCTGTGGGTTTAAATTGCTGTTATGTTCCTAAATAATACCACTAAAGAAAAACATTCACAAATACCAAAACTAGCAGCAAACCGTTTTTTTAAGAAAGAACTTTTGCTTATAAAGAAGATCCCAAGATGTTACAAAACGTTTTCTAGCCAGGAAAGTACATTTGAGGTATAAACAATGTTGTAATTCAGAAACCATGACAACAAAACCTTTACACAGCAATGTCTTATAATGAGAATAATAGATAACTGACATATTTTAGTAATATTAGTTGATTAAGAGATATCGACACTCACACTGATCATCATAGCCCTCAGTCTTAAAAGCAATGACACTGCAAATTTTACTTCATCCTGAGAGTCCAGAAGGGATCTTAGTTTTGGACCTCAGCTGAAAGACAGTAACACCAAAACTGGAGCACCAAAGTTGGTAAATTACTGATGTGTCCACCTCAATTTCTGCCCTCAAGACTCTCAAAAGAGCCACGAGTGCAGAAGCCAAAAGTGCTATTCATCGAGACACAGATGTTGCACAAAGTTGATAAATTGACAATGAGGAAGTTGAAAGAAGTAATTAACTGAAAAATAGTGCATTATTTTGCAAGGAAAAGGCTTCTTCTGATATGAAACCATTTTTCTAAAAAAAAATCATGATATCATTAAGAAAGAATTTTTTTCGCGTGGAATAAGAAGTGTAAAGACCAGAACTTATTTTCAGTTGAATATTCAAAAAATGAAAATAGAGCAAAAAAAATTATTTACAATAAAGGGTGACGTCTACTGTCAAACGAAAGTTTCATTGTCACATTTGAAGTATTGTTTGTCCATGAATAAGCCAACATGCACATTAATGAAACATGAGTCAGAATTTCAGCTCTACCGTGCTGCTACTCACAATGTACTGAGAATGAATGCCTCTGACTTTATTGATGATGCAACTGTAAAGAATCTTTACAGTTTGTATGCAATAAAGCAAAGATGGAGCCGTTGAGATTAAAACCAGTCAGACTTAGCAGACCTAACAGTAAGAATTACAGCATTGAGCTTTCAGTAGTTCCAAGTGATGTGAACCATTTCAAGGCACTTTGATAGTTCAGCATAGGCAACTAGTTACAGTGAATAATGAAAGTGTTGCAATGACAGAAGGTATATCAAAGTTTACAAAAGATAAATGGTGACCAAGTGCAAGAAGATCTTTAAAACAGAAGGCTTGTTAATCTTCACTGTAATCCCAATATCCTACCAACATATCTTCCAGTAGGAAGCTGCCTACAGCTACAAAATAGTCTGTCAAGAAGCAGATTGCCAAACTTACTGATAGCAAAAGAGCTTAGCTTCCAAACTCTTTAGCTCTATCAAGTTGTAATTGTAGACATAATTCAAGGGAAATTCATTATTAATTTCAAATGAGATAACTTCTTTGTTAATTAAGAAAGCAAGAGTGAACTTGCATTTTAGGAGAAATATTCATGTCCGTGTAATATCTGATGACCTCTTGCAATTATGAAATTGTTTTCAAAAAGTGGATATTGTTTGACTTGTAGGCAAATGTAGCACCTAATTTTCACCAGGAAGGAAGACAATGGTAATTTAAATAAATGATCAAGTTATCTGTTCCCATGGTATTGGATGAGGAACAAGTGTTGTCTGGGGTTGCCTTTGATAGAACAGAATGGCTTGAGTGGCCATTTAGAGGGCATTTTAGCGTTAAACACCTTGGTGCTGGTCTGAAGTCACATACAGGCCAGACCAGTTAAGAATGACAGTTTTCCTTCCCTAATGGACATTAGAGAAAAATATGGATAATGACCAGAATCTGAGTTTATGATGATCATTACTAATACTAGCTTTTTATTTCAGATTTTATTAATAAACTGAATTTAAATTCTAAGGTGACATGAAAGGATTCAAATTGATGTTAGTAAATCATTAGTCCAGATTTCTGGGATTGCTTATCTAGTAATATAACCTGTTATGCTTCCTACTAGTTGGGTCATGAGATCATTTAATTCGATGTGAACAAGTCAGTAGGGCCTCAGTTTACCATCTTGACTGAAGCTCAGTAACTCTGACAATGAAACACTTTTTTATGACTGCTCTGAACTGTCAGCCTGGATTGTTTGCTTAAAATTAAAAGACCAAAGTGAAGAACCTCATAATTATTCATTACAAAAACAGCACAGCAAAATTTCACACATTACACTGCATCCAAACCTAATTATTATCATGCAAATCAAACTGTCGTAAATTTGCAAGCCACATTCACTTGCTTGTGGTGGGAGGACTCAGTTCCAGTCAGTGTCTACATTAACAGTGCCTTTCCCTGCACGTCCGGCAGAAAACAAAAGAGAAATAACATTGAATAGTTTCATTTTTTTTTGTCACTCCGCAGAACATTTCTAACTTGAATGAAATGCACCCGAACAGTGCTTTAAGAAAAAGCAGTTTCCGGAATTGCCAATAATTAATTCCAAACTCCAGATGAAGCCTGTACTTTTAAAAGATTCTCTTTGAAGACTACAGCTTCTAATTTATTTTGCCTTATAGGTCTCTGCAGAACATTAGGTTCACACCAGTATTTTTACCAGCTTGCCTCAGAGGCATCATATCACCTCAAAAGTCATCAGTTGCTGCAGTGTAGCAATTTAAAACTGTCAGACATTGATGATATTTTCACAAAGTACAAATTCTTCCATAAACAAATATTTGAAAAAAAAATTCATTCACAGTCTTCCCTTTACAATTAAACATAAATTAAGCATAAATGATAATGGTATCTCTGCCTATTCTGAGTATGTGACTCCTTGCTTGCAATTCTCTTGTGCTCAAAATTTATTTCAATACAACATTGAGATACGATTTCAGTAGATTTATCTAAATAGGTGAAATATTTCAATATCAGAGTTTTCCCACGAACTAAGTTCATTGATATGAAAAATAAGCACTGCAGAATTTGAAGACAGCTGACATTAAAAGAGTATGGATTTTTAAAATGTTTCTTATACACAACAGTGAAAAAACTTAATTCAGTGGATAGCATTATTTGTCTTGGAAAAATGCAAATTCAAATCTACAACAGAGATTAACTGCCCAGTGTAGGGCAACACTTCATTGCAGCACTTTGCAGAGCTCTTATTCAGATCAGCTATTGTACCAAAACTTTATAATACTGATTCTAGTCGATGATAATAATTCATTGAGACTCATTTATGAAAGGTTAGATGAGTTTACCTAAATTGCTAGTCAACCTTCCTCCTCTGTTAAAGCAGATGAAGAGAAAACGTACCATCTTAGTATTTGTTAAAGATAATAAATGGTATTGAACTAATGGTAGGAATGAGTTGAGATAGTTCAGAGCGAAATACAAGAGCAATGCGGCAATAATATAGGGCAAATGTATCTATCTGATCAATGATTAATGCAAAGGCATGCATGTAGTCTAACTATGGAATGGCTGTAGAATGCAATCAGGACTATTTATGGAAGTAACTGTACCTATTTTAATAAAGAATAGAGCATTACTTAGTTTTGTTCTAGAAGACATTAGCGCTTAAGTTACAGTGTCTTCATCATTCTATTGATATCACACAGTCTGAGTGTAGAAACAAGGAGTCCTATGCTAGCTTTCAGACAGAGTATATGCATCAGTACCGGGTCATTAAGGTTCTAATAATTACATCTGACCATATGTAGTTGTACGTATTGTGATTGTGCATGCAACCTTCATTATCCAAGAATAACGCCTTGTCTGTACATACTCGACTTTGGTGTATCCTGCATCACTAATCACTATATAGGCCAAAGACAGAGCAATGACAAACCGAGAATTGGTGTCAGCACACTACCTCAAAAAAATCCTTCCCCAGTACGACATACGGGCAGGTCTGCCGAATTACATAAGGTACCATTGATGGTCATTTGGGAAAACACCACAGGTTTGAATGTATAACTGAAGCATTCTGGGCAACTGCTGTGAGAGCAGGACAACTATTGGAAAACAGCAACCCAAGCATAGTTATGTTTAATGGAGGAAAACAAGACAATGAAGAGTCAAAGATAAATTTGCTGGACTAAACAAGGCAACATTCAATGAGATTAGGAAACTGATTGAGGTTAGCTGGGGACAAAGTCAGATTAACGCAGCCACAGATCAACATTAGTGAATCTTCAACTTTGAGATGAAAAGATTAAAAATAGTCAACTTCTGTGCTAAAATGTTTAAACTGTGAATTACTTTTCCTTTTGATTGCATTATCAATGTGAAATATTAAAATTTTCAGAGAGATAAGGACGGAAGAAAAGCTGAATAAGTAATGAAAGCTAGGAATACGAGAAAATGTTTAGACTGTGTAGGTCTCCATTGGGGAAATGAAATGCAGACTGGGTGACTGCTTTGCAGGACACCTACGTTCCGTCCATAAAAATGACTGCTAGCTTCCAGTTCCCCATCACTTCAACACACCACCATGTTCCCTGGGCAACATTTCTGTCGCAGGCCAGCTGCAGTGCTACAGTGAGCCTCGGCTTGAAGAACAACATCATTTTCGGCTTGGGAACCCTATAGCTTCAACAGACTCAACATCAAATTCATTGAGTTTAGAGCCTGACCACATCCTTCCATGCTTTTTTTATCCAAACCTGACACCCTGGTCCAGTCATCATGTGGATTGCTTTCAGCACAGCCAACCCCTTCTCACCTATTCTTAATCCTATTGTCACATTATGTGGGTTGCTTCCAGCACAGCCTAACATTCTCTCATTGTTGATAAGGTAGAGCGCTGCCACCAATCTTTCTGTAATGGCTGATTCTAAGGGCCTATCTCATTTAGTGGTGGTAGATGATGAACAACTATTGAGTCTCAATAAAAATAGACACTTGTCTTAATGTAGTTAATTGCATGACAGCAGTAAGTATACATGAAACTGACTAGTTAGACATAATTACAAAAACTATCAGAGATGGCACTAGAATAAGTAGAACTGAAGGAAGGTTGGGGGGTGACACATTTTCCCTGTGTCTGTGTGGGTTTCTGCCAGGTGGTCCAGTTTGGGGCAGCATGGTGGCTCAGTGGTTACCACTGTTACCTCACAGTGCCTGGGATCCGGGTTTGATTCCAGCCTTGGGCAACTGTCTGTGTGGAGTTTACAATTCTCCCCGTGTCTGCATGGGTTTCCTCTGGGTGCTCCGATTTCCTCCCACAGTCCAGAGATGCGCAGCAGAGGTGGATTGGCCATGCTAAATTACCCATCATGTCTAGGGTGGAAAATGCAGGATAGGGCAGGGGTGGGTCCAGGTGGGATGCTCTTCAGAAGGTTGGTGTGGACTCAATGGGCTGAATGGCCTACTTCCACACTGCCGGGATTCTATGATGAGATTAAAGGTCTCAGGTGTCACAGTACAAAGGGAATGATAATGTTGTGTTTCTGTCATCATGGACACTGCCCAGACCTTCTCCAACACTTCCTGCTTTTTTTTGTGTTAGAGATGACATGTCTGTTCCATTAGAATGTTATGCCAGACTGCTTCTTTCCCATCCAATGAGTGTGAAACTTCATTTGATTGGGAGGAGTTTCATGCAGCTTCTGCATTAACTCTTTCTAAACTATTATTTTATACAGCAGCGGGTTTGATTGTTCAGGGAGCAGACAGGCGTTCATGTGGCTAGAAACAGCCAGGATGGTATATTGTTTTCCTGCTACCAGGATCAAGTCTGTCACTAAGGAGAGTACGCTGACAGGGGGTCCAATATGAAAAGTCAGTGCTCATAATCCATATGAGGCATGCAGTGAGAGTTTAGGGAGTTAGAAATGAAACTAGAACGCATAACCTTAAATTTAGTCATCTCTGAATCACCCCCAGTATTGTGCATGAGTATAGAAATAGGAAGTGCATGAGGGAACGTTTTATAATGCCTGGGACATTAGAACAGATTCTGGTGGAGATGGGGCCAGTACAGGGTGGACGGATTGCTCCTAAACTGAGTTGCAGCCACTTTTTTTTGGAATGATTTGCTGGTACTTTGAGGGGGAATTTAATCTAAATTGGCTGGAGTGTGGGAAAGAAGCAATATTATTAAGGAAAAACAAGGTGCAGAATTGGGAGACAAGCATTGCTACAGCATGGTATGTCATTAGGCTGGATGAGACGACAAAATAATTGATAACGTCTGAACTAATGTTAATGAACATCTACTGGAATCCATGGAGTGCAGTCAACATGTCTACAAGATGGCTTTGTGGAGCCCACTACGGAACAGGCAATACTGGATTTAATGTTGTGAAATGAGGCAGACTTGGTAAGGGAGATGAAGGTGAAGTAACCCTTAGGAGGCAGTGATCATAATATGTCTGAGTTTATTCTGCAATTTGAGAGAGAGAAGATAGAATCAGAGGTAATGGTATTACAGCTGAATAAAAGCAACTAAAGAGGCATGAGGGAGGAGTTGGGCAGAATTACTGAGAGAGGAACCTAGCAGGAAAGACAGTAGAACAGCAACGGCAGGAGTTTCTAGGAGCAATTCAGGAGACACAGCAAAAATTCATCCCTAGGAAAAAGAAGAATGGTACAGGGACAATGAGGCAACCATGACTGACTAGGGAAGTCAGGGACATCATAAAAGCAAAAGAGAAAGCATATAACATGGTGAAAGGCAGTGGGAAACCAGAGGATTGAGAAGCTTACAAAGACCAACAGAGGGCAACAATAAAAGAAATAAGGAGGGAGAAGATTAAAAACGAGGGTAAGCTAGCCAGTAATATAAAGGAAGACTGTAAGAGTCTGTTTAGATATATAAAGGGAAAAAAGAGAGGCAAAAGTGGATAATGGACCACTGGACAATGACACTGGAGTGATAGTAGTGGGCATCAAGGAAATGGCTGAGGAACTGAACAATTACTCTATGTCAGTCTTCACAGTGGAAAGTTGCCACCAAGGTTGATAGGGTTGCTAAGAAGGAGTACGGTGTGCTAGGTTTTATTGATAGAGGGATTGAGTTTCGGAGCCGTGAGGTCATGTTGCAGCTGTACAAAAATCTGGCGCGGCCGCACTTGAAGTATTGCGTACAGTTCTGGTCTCCGCATTATAGGAAGGATGTGGAAGCATTGGAAAGGGTGCAGAGGAGATTTACCAGGATGTTGCCTGGTATGGAGGGAAGGTCTTATGAGGAAAGGCTGAGGGACTTGAGGCTGTTTTCATTAGAGAGAAGAAGGTTAAGAGGTGACTTAATAGAGACATACAAGATGATTAGAGAATTAGATAGAGTGGACAGTGAGAGCCTTTTTCCTTGGATGGTGATGGCTAGCACGAGGGGACATAGCTTTAAATTGAGGGGTGATAGATATAGGACAGATGTCAGAGGTAGATTCTTTACTCAGAGAGTAGTAAGGGTGTAGAATGCCTTGCCTGCAGCGGTAGTAGACTCACCAACTTTAAGGGCATTTAAATGGTCGTTGGATAAACATATGGATGATAATGGAATAGTGTAGGTTAGATGGGCTTCAGATTGGTTTCACAGGTCGGCGCAACATCGAGGGCCGAAGGGCCTGTACTGTGCTGTAATGTTCTATGTTCTATGTTCTATGTTCTATTTTCTAGGACACAAGTAATATCTCAAAGATTCGAGAGAGTCAGGGCACCGAGCTGAACAAGGTGGCCATCACCAAGGAGAAGGTGCTAGAAAAACCGAATGACCTGAAGGTGGATAATTAACCAGGGCCAGATGGACTACACCCCAGGGTACTTAATGAGATAGCTGAAGAGATAGTGGAGGCATTAGTGGTGATCTTTCAGGAATCGCTAGAGTCAGGGAGGGTCCCAGAGGACTGGAAAATCATTAATGTGATACCGCTGTTTAAAAAGGGAGCGAGGCAAAAGACTGAAAACTACAGGCCGATTATTAGTGTATAAGATTTTAGAGTCAACTGTGAAGGATGGGATTTCTGAATGCTTGGAAGTGCATCGTAAAATAGGGCAAAGTCAGCACAGCTTCATCGAGGGGAGGCCATGCCTGACAAATCTACTACAATTCTTTGAGGAAGTAACGAGCAGGTTAGACCAAGGAGACCCAATGGATATTGTCGACCTGGGCTTCAAGAAAGCCTTTGCCAGGGTGCCACACAGGAGGCTGCTGAGTAAGATAAGGGCCCATGGTGTATCATGGTGCTCTCGTCCATCTCCACTTCAGTTCCATTGATGCAGATAGGGATGTTCCCTCCCTCTTGCTTCCTGAAGGTGATATAGTATAGAGCTGGAGGAACACAGCAGGTCAGGCAGCATCAGAGGAGCAGGGAAGTCAGTGTTTCAGGTTTACACCCTTCCTCGGGACTTCCAGAGGCCTGAGGAAGGGTGCAAACCTGAAACATCAACTTTCTTACAGCTCCAAATTATATTGACTCTGACTCCAGCATCTGCAGTTCTTGCTATCTCTTTCTCTTCCTGAAATTTACATTCAGCTCTTTAGTTTTGCTGATGATGAGTGAGAGTTTGTTATCTTTACACCATGCCACCAAGCGCTCTATCTCCTTCCTACACTCTGTTTTGTCTTTGCTTGATATCTGGCCTACAACAGTTGTGGCATCAGCAAACTTGTAGATGGGTGAAATGATGGATGTTTTATATACCCTAACAAAATATGATCAAAAACAAATAGAAATAGGAAATGTGGGAAAGAGACAATTGAACATAACAAAGGAGAAATGGAAAGAAAACTTATGACTCAGATATGTCAAATGTTATAAAGGAACAATTACGGGTATTGCAGTTGTGAACATGATTTGTTTTTACAAAGCAGAAAAGTTTCAGTCAGAGAGTTAAAAGCAAGAGAACATCAACAGCTTGGATTTACAAGATGCTTAATGCAACATATTGAAATATCCAAGACATCTCACAAGACCATCACAAAACAAATGTTTATATTAAATCACATAAGGAGATATGAAGGTAGATGGGCAATTTATGCAGTAGACTTTAAGAAATATCTGAAAGGAATTGAACATGCAGCCCGCAGAGGGTTTTTGTAGAATGTTACAGAGTTTAGGACTCAGTGGACTTAAACCTAATTCATGGTGGAGTGATGCACCAACATTAAGAAATTGCTAGTAATGAACAAGACGCTTCTCTCAGATCATTCCACATGCTGGACTTTCAACTTCTTCCACATGTTGCCCTCAAGGTGCTGTGATGGGACTGTTGTTAATCTCCTTCCGGAATGTGACTTTGCAAAGACAGTCTGGAGAGAGTCGCAGTGGTTTTGGTCAAAGAGGTTTGTGAATTCTGCTCTAACGCTGTTCCCAAGGATGCACATCAGGATAAGGATCAGACTGTCAATATAATTATCAATTGTGGTTATAGGATTATCAACTCAGTGGAAGATGCTCTTTGATCTGCCTGAATCTTGCTTGTCTTCCAGTGCTAGGAATTGTTTCACTGAAGTGTTTCAAAGTGGTTTGTTCCAAAATCATGACTATATGCTGTGGGACACATTAAATATCTGCCCGGCCAATATTTGGGAAAGATGAGACACAAATAGAAATTGCTGGAAAAGCTCAGTAGGTCTGGCAGAATCTGCAGAGAGAATCAGAGTTAACGTTTCAGGTCGAGTGAACTCAGCTCTGAGGAAGGTCACTCAACACGAAACATTAACTCTGATTCTCTCCACAGATGCTGCCAGACCTGCCAAGCTTTTCCAGTAATTTCTATTTATGTCTCTGGTTTATGGCATCCGCAGTTATTTCAGTTTTTATTTGGGAAAGATTGCTGTCTCGGGACTTTCAGCCTTAGTACATTGAGGGGCTAAAAACTAAAAGCCTACTTGGGCATATAATTGTAAGAACGTACATTGTGAGCAACAAGAGTACTGAAGCACTTAAAAGTGCAATACTGTTGGAGAAAAGTATTTTTTTTAACTATTGCCCTTTCTGTAGTTTTCCAGTTGAAATAGTTTACCCTTGGACTGTCTGCCTGACATGGAATGTCTATTGTATGTAGAGAGGATACTCAGCCTGCATTGAAGCACCTAAGAGTGGAACATGCTGTATTGAGATAAGTAGAATTTCATTGTGTTTTTCATGGTATCATTGTCTAACTGTGAGCTAATGTGGGTGAGAGAGCAGCAGTGTAGTTATTCCAAGGTCTGAGATGGTTGTTTCCAGCAATATGTTGAGATTAAAGCGAAATGGCCCATTCTTCAAATATTAATGAACACTGCGTGCGGCTCTGAAAGTGTTAAAATTTCCTCTTTATTTACTCCATTAACCAAAGAATTGGAAGACAGAATTGCTAAGTCACTTCAGTCATGTCTGCCATTCATTTGCCTTATCTGGAGGACAATGGTTGGTCTTAAACAAACCTGCTTTGATTATTGCATTTTTATCAGAAAATGTTATTCTCTCAACACAAGGAAGCGAATTCTCTGTTTTGATGCTTTTCTTTCAAAGCTGGAAGGTATCAAAAAAAAGGTTCATAGCCGCCCTTTAAAAAACTACTTTCCAATTAGATCCCCTGTCTAAATCGACTGATGTGGTCCCGTTGCTCTTGGGGCCCAAACAGAGGATGTGCTACTTTAACATTATTATTATTATTCATTTGTTCAGTGAGCAGCACTGGCTAGGCCAACATTTATTGTTCATTCCTTATGGCTCCATAAGGCAGTTAAAAGTCAACAACTTATTTGGGTGGCACGGTTGCTCAGTGGTTAGCACTGGTACCTCATAGTGCCAGGGACCCAGGTTCATTTCCAGCCTTGGGCGACAGTTTGTATGGAGTTTGCACATTCTCCCCATATCTGTGTGGGTTTCCTCCGGGTGCAGGGGCCCGAGTAGAATGCTGTTCAGAGGGGTGGTGTGGACTCGATGGGCCAAATGGTCTGCTTCCACACCGTAGGGATTCTGTGATATCAACTGTCCTCTGGGTCTGGAGTCACATGTAAGCCAGAAGAGCTAAAGATGGCAGATTTTGTTCCCTAAAGGACATTAGTGGACCAGATAGGTTAAACATTAATGCAGGAGATTTTTTCAAAACCCTTCATAACTGCCAGAGAATGTTTAGAGTTGACATCCCAATAGTATTGCCACATGATCTTTGATATTTCAAACTGATTGATAAATTCATCCGTAACCTTAAAATGCTGCCTGAAATTGATTTTCTTTATAAAAAATATATTAAAAACCTTGACAATTCCTCTGTTTGCCTTCATTCATTTCTGCAGAAAGTTGATCTCTAATACTTGCTTCAAACTTACATCCTTTCAGTTTAGGCTTTTAATAGTCAAATGGTAACTGTTTAGATCGTTATTTTCAAAAGCTTCATAACATATAATGTGACTCTTTAGGAGACCTGAATATTCATATGGAAGACTTTGTGTAAAAACACGTACAATTCTCCCACACATAGGAACAGAATTAGTCTGCTCAACTCCTTGAGCTTGTCCTATTATCATGACTGATCTGTACCTCAACAACATTTGCCTTCCTTTGCTTTAACTAACACAGATCTATTAGTCTCAGTCTTGAAAGCTCCATTTAACCCAATTGCTACAACCATCTGGGGCAGGGATCCAAATTTCTACTCTCATATGTATGAAGAAATGCTTCTTGGTTTCATTCATTAAGGTACAGCTCTCATTTTGAGATGAGGCCACATTGTTAATGTAGCATGCAGAGAGAAATAAAAGAACTGAGTTTTTCACAGTATAAAATGCATGGTTGGGGCATGAATATTCCACTTCAACTCAATGTTCCCTGTTCTGGCTTTGCTATCTGCTCTCATTTATTCTCATAAAAATGTATGCTTCCCTCTAAGTTGAAAGGTGAAGTATCGAGCTTACATTAAACTGCCATTTTTCTTTAAGCTTACAGACAGGAAAGCCTCCTGAAAGACTGTTAAATACTCTATTATTTGAAAGTAAGGGATTGGAATATGACTCGGTCATGTTTTCCTATCAGGATCTAATTGATTTGTTCAGCAGATTGTTCACCACCCTTATATTTCACGTCATAAAGCAATGTGTAAACCTTTGAAATGTGTGTCAATTTAATATAATGAATTGTTTATTATATATAATTAAATGAACAATGAAAATATCTCTGCTAATGAATAAGTATTGCCTTGTGTGCATAAAACATGATCCAGCAGGAACTTTGTATGTCAAGGAAAAAAGAAGTCCTAATTTCAACCTGCTCAATGACATCCATTGTCTGGGTAGGCTATGACTCACAATAATTAGTAATTTTTTATGCTTCAGCACAGAGGGATTAAATCCTAAATCAGTTTGTAAATGAAGTACATTTCTCTGGGTTATTGTGCTATGTACTGTCCTCAGGATCTATTTGCAAATTTCCTTAATTTGATCAATAAGTACATTTTACATGTACTTTTTTGCAGAGATAGTGGAATAATTATGCTGAGTTTTGTTTACAACATTGAGCTGTTTTGTATAATTCCATTCCTACTGAAGCAGTCTATTTGGTTTAGAGTTTAATGTTTAGTTTCTGGCCCAAGCATTTCCAACAGGTTAAACAGAAACTACTTCAATAACAGGAGAACTCTTTTTCCATTAGCAAGGATGCATTTAGTTCTCAGATGGGTTTTTATGACAATTGCTGACAGTTTTGAGGTCATCATGTGACTTTTAATTCAGTTCATTTTTAGTTCAAGTTGTACCATGTGCCATGATGGGATTTGAACCCAAATTTCTAGAGTAGTACCTGGCTCTCTTGATTAATAGTCCAGTAACCTGAACAAAAGGAGTTATTGATTTAGGGGAGGAAATCTGCTGTCCTTACTTTCTCTGTTCGACATTTAATTCACAACAATGTGGTTGACTCTTAACTGCCATCTGAAATGCCACTCAGTTGTACCAAGCTGCAAAAATGTTTCAAAGAAGTAATGAAGCCACCCATCGCTGACCTAGGTACGAGAAATGATAAGGCCAAACACAACACTTCTGAGTCCTCTTTACTAACATCTGCGGGCTATTGACAAAATTGGAAGAGTCATCTCATAGCCTAATCAAGCAACTGTATGGCATGGTCATACTCACAGAATCATAACTTACAAACGGTGTCTCAGACAACATCAGCATCACTCCTGAGAATATCCTGTCTCTCTGGCAGGACAGACCCAGCAGAGGTGGCAGCATAATTGTGCTCAGAATTTGAATCCAGACTCCATGATGTCTCACAGTATCAAGTCAAACATGGGCAAAGAACTAAAATCATTTTCCTTTGTGCCAAGTTTGACTCCAACCAGCAGAGAGCTTTACCTCCAAATTCCCTTTGATACTAGTTTTCATTGGGTTCATTAATGACACACGTAGTTGAAAGCATCTAAAGAGAAATGAGTAGAGAAACTAGAGTAGTGACATTGTTGCTGGATTAGTACACTCAGGCATCCAGGGTCATGGGACCCAGGTTTGAACCTCACTGCTGGAGATGGTGGAATTTGAAATCAAGTTTTTTAAACAAAATTGAAAAGTCCAGCAATGACAATGAAAATCCATGTTCTTCACTAATGTTCTTTAGGGAAGGAAAGATGCCACCCTTACTTGCTCTGGCCTACATTTGCCTCCAGACCGACAACAATGTGGTTGACATTTATTGCCCTCTGAAATACCCGAGCATGCATTTCAGTAGAATCAACTGGTAAGTAATAATCTGAATTTTTAATCTTTCTGTCAAAGTGAATAACTTCACATTTGCCTACATTATATCCCATCTGCCAGATTTTTGCCGACTCACTCAACCAGATGTCTCAGTAAAATCTGTAATTCCCTGATGTATTCCTGCCTATCTTCTTGCTGCCTGTGAATTGACCATATCTTCAGCTAAGTTATTGATGTAAATTGTTAAAAAAAATTAAGTCCACAGCACAGACCTGGGAAAGACCCCAACTTGTCACATCCTGCCATACAGACAAAGATGCATTTTTCTGCTAGCTAGTCAACCTTCTATCCGTGCTAATATATTTCTACTTTCTGTAATAACCTTATCCAATGTCTTCTATAAATCTAAGCACAGTATGCACACACCCACCCCTTATCCACAGTTCATGTCAATCCTTCAAAGAATTCCAACAAATTATTTAATCTTATTTACCTTTGGTGAAACCAGACTGACTCTTCCTGATTACTGTGAATTCTCTTTAAGCTTGCATCTATAATCTGTTTAATGATTGATGTCAACATCTTTGCCACTACAGACATAAATCTGGCTGGCCTCATGTTTAAAGAAGATTCTGACTGGACTTGAAATATTAACCCTGTTTTTCTCTCTCTACAGTCGCTGCCAGACCTGCTGTGTTCTCTAGCAGTTTCAATTTGTATTTTAGATTTACAACATCTGCAGTATTATATTTTTATTTCTGGACCTGCTCCAGGGCTAGTACATCTTTCCTGAGATATGGGGCCCAAAACTGTGCAAAATACTCCAAATGTGGCCTGACCAGAGCCTAATACAGTCTCAGAAGTACATTTCTGCTTTTATATTCAAGTCCTCTCGAACTAAATGCCAAAGTTGCATTTGCCTTCCTAAGTACTGACTCAACATGCAAGAATACCTTGGGAGAATCCTGGACTAAAACTCTCAATTCTCTTTGTACTTCAGACTTCTGAATTTTCTCCCCATTTAGAAAATAGCCCATGCTTTTATTCTTCTTACCAAAGTGCATGGCCTCACACTTTCCCACATTATACTCCATCTGCCACTTCTTTGCTCACTCTCCTAACCAGTCCAAATCCTTCTGCAGCCTCCCCACCTCCTCGATACTACCTGTCCCTCTACTTATCTTTGTATTGTCTGCAAATTTAGGTAGAATGCCCTCAGTTCCTTCATCTAGATCATTAATGTATAAAGTGAAAAGTTGTGGTCCCAACACTGATCCATTTGTCATGGGCTGCCATCACAAAGACCTCTTTAACCCTACTCTTTGCTTTCTGCTAGAGAACTAATCTTCTATCCATGCTAGTACCTTGGGCCATGGGAACTGAGGTGGAGATGGACGAGAGCGTTAGGTTCCTGCGAGTGCTGATCACCAACAACCTGTTCTAGACCATCCATGTTGATGCAATGGTTGAGAAAGCACAACAATGCCTCTTTTTCCTCAAGAAGCTAAGGAAATTTAGCATGTCCATTAGGACCCTTTTATATATGCATCATGGAAAGCATTCTATCTGGATGCATCATAGCTTGGTACGATAACTGCTCCGTCCAGGACCATAAGAAAATACAGCAAGTTGTGAACACAGCCCAGTCCATCATGTAAGCCAAAATTCCATCCATTGACAGGTTCAAGAAAGCTTCTTCCCTGCTGTTTTTCGACTTCTGAATGGCTCAATCAAATTTCAGATGTAATGTTGATCTTGCTTTTCTGAACTTTCTTTGCAGCCATAACTTTGTATTCCTCGCTCTGTTCAATCACCCTATGATCTTTGCACACAAAACAAAGCCTTTCACTGTTCTTAGGTACATGTGACAACAAGAAATCAGAGCATGAAAGAAACAGTATGTCTTTTAGGATAACACAAACTTTCAAGTCATTCTTGTCATAGAATTAAAACTTGCATCCTATTTGAACACAGCAAAATACAACTGACAACATGAAGTGAGAGACCAAATCAGTTTATTTTTTTCTGTATTGTTGCTGGGAGATTGCTGTTGATCAGAAGAAATTTTCTGTTCTTCCTCAATATTTGTTGTCAGATACCAGCATCCGCCTGAAGAGAGATAGGATGTCAATTTCACATTGTATTGGAGTGGCAATAATTGCACACATTGCACAGTCCAGTACAGCGTAATCAACCATAATTATGAACCCAAGTCCAAAAGTAGGACTTGAACCCATAGGTTGCTAATTTTGTCATGTGTTTATTCCCACTGACCTTTTTTGACGGCTAAACTATTTAAATTCCAATCACAAAGATATAGCTTAGGAATACTTCTGACATGCATTTGCTCTTTTTTATTAAATCTTCAGACTGTGCAGATTTATAACATATTGAAGCAATGCTCCTGGATTTGAGCATAAAATCCCAAGATAACATTACAATGAATTCTGAAATGAGTACTGCGCTGCTGTCATCATTTTTTTTCAACACCTATTGCATACACTTATTTGACTTCTCTATCACTCCTTTATCATCGTTAGCACTCAATTTGTCTTTTACTTTGAGCACTGTCACCATCTGTTCCACTCACACCTCCTCCCACTCTGTCAACAACACCAAACCCAGTATTTCCCAGCCCTTTTGTTTCTGGAAAACAGTCATATTGGACACGAAATATTAACTTTGCCTCTCCAAAAATACTAAGTTTCTTGTGCATTTCCTCTATTTATTTTAGATTTCTAGCATCTGGAGTATTTAACTTTTCCCTCAGTTACTGAAACAGTCCACTTTTGAAAAGCAAGTGGGATAATGTTCAGGCTTGGCATCTAAGTGGTAAGTGAAAGGTGTGTTAGTCAATGACCAACTCAAATGTTCTAACCATCCCTCCCCCTGATGCTGAAATATTGCTGAATCACCACCATCAACATCCTCAGGGTTACAACTGATCAGAAGCGGAAATTGACCAGCTTTATAAATACTGTGGCTGAAATGACAATCAGAAGTTACAGCAATAGCTCACCTTTTGACTTGTGGAATTGCCCCACAGCATGGAAGCAGGCCATTCGGCCCATCTAGTCCGCACTGACCCTTCAAAGGTCATGCCCACCCCCAGATCAGATCACAGCAGAGAATGACATTTTACTATTGGGCGTAAGAATGGTTGTCCCAGGCAAAGGTCACTGCCAGATACTGGTAGCCAGGATTGGATGCAGACATAGCAGTATTTTTTAGATAGAATCCCTACAGTGTGGAAACAGGCCCTTTGGCCCAACAAGTCCACACCGAACCTCAGAGCATCCCACCCAGACTTATCCCCCTACAACCCACTTAATCTACACATCCCTGGACACTACAGGCAATTTAGCATGGCTAATCCACTTTACCTGCACATCTTTGGACTGTGGGAGGAAACCAGAGCACCCGGAGGGAACCCACACAGACACGGGGAGAATGTGCAAACTCCACACAGATAGTTACCCGAGGGTGGAATCGAATCCGGGTCCCTGGCGCTGTGAGGCAGCAGTGCTAACCACTGTGCCACCGTGCCGTATTGGTGAGGAAGCATCCAGAGTTTCAACAAGGACAAAAGTTAATGGCCGGGTAAACTCTACACTCGGTTACACATCGACTGTCCAGGTCCTTTCATGTGCTCAATGTTCTCAGTCATTGTGGACGCCTACACAAAGTGGCTGGATATGCATTGAGTTCATTCATCAAACACACGGACAATGATAGAAAAACTACGTATATCTTTTGCAATACATGGACTAGCGGAGATTTTGGGCACAGGTAATGGGCCATCGTTTACCAGCGGGGAATCACAGTATTTCCTAAAACTGAACATATAAAACAGTTCGATAGCATTCATCATCCAAAGGTCTGGCAGAAAGAGCAGGTCAAACTTTGAAGACAGGCTTTAAGAAACAGCCTACAGCTTCACTCGATACCAAACTGCCCCGGTTTCTATTTGATTACAGAACCATTCCTCATGCAACTGGAGGGATAGCTCCAGCAGAGTTGCTAATAGGGAGAAGACTCTGGACCAGGTTAAATCTGATCATCCCAGACCTGGGAGGGGAGGGTGAAATGGTATCAGGAACATCAATGCCAGATGCAAGACTCCGCTAATAGAAAGAGACAGTTTACTTCAGGGGATGAAATTTGGTGGAGGATCCATTGGAATGGTCCTGCATGGATAAGAGACATGGTTGGCATGAAAAAACAGAGTTAATGTTTCGGGTCCAGTGACCCTCCCTCAGAACACTTATCTGATCTGAGGCAGGGTCACTGGACCCGAAACGTTAGCTCTGCTTTTTCCCCCTTTGCAGATGCTGCCAGACCTGCTAAGCTTTTCCAGCAACTTTGTTTTTGGTCCTGATTCACAGCTTACAGTTCTTTCGGTTTTTATTTGGTTGACATGACGTTAGGTCCTATTTCATATAAAGGTCAGGAAGGTGTGACAGTCCTGAACATGCACATGGACCATATGAAAGCTACAAATTCACAACCGGTGTGAGAGCAAAATGTGCCCAGCCCCTCCACTGCCTTTCCGACTGTTCCGGAATCCATGGGTTCTCCCTTTCCATCAAGAGTTAGATGCAGCGGATGTTGCTGCCTCGATGGTTTTTTACCACCTGAAGAAGAGAATGAACTTCTTCCAAGACTCTCTGGCTGAAAGATGCGAGCCACCATGCATTACATGCTTTCCATATCAGAGGTAAAGTGCGAGGAACCTGGCCCATTGCTAAAACACCCCAGGAGGAGCTACAAAAGAAATGTCCTCAGACTTAGAGGGGGAGGAATTTCATGGCTGTAATGAGGTCAGATCAGTGGACCCCATAAGATGTGAGTTCCCTGATTGGACCAGATTAACAGCCCCAATCAGGGAGCTCTGGCTGACAGGTAAGAACAGGAGTATCAGTCATCCTGTTCACTCTGAGAACTAGCTCTGAGGGAGCTGGATCAGTGTTGAGGGCTCTCCATGTATAACTAAAGGGTGACTTGCCGATGGGATTCTGGCATCTGTGGAGTTATTGCAGATACCACCACTTAAAAATTAATACTTCGAACATTGACAGTGTAAGGCGTGTGTTGCACTACAAGATTCACTGGAGTAATGCTCTGAGGTTCTCACACCCTGCTTCCTGTAAGGACTGTATTCTATTTTCCTAGCTTCTCTGTCTCTGTTACATCTGTTCTGATAGTACCACTTTCCATGGCAGAGGGGGAATGGGGTGTCAGCCTCTGAAATGTTCATTTTTCTCCTCAACTGAGCATTCTCCATCCCCGTAGTCGACAGGGCCCTCAGCCATTTCTGACTCATTTTCCTCACTTCTACCCTTACCACTTATTTTCCCTCCCAAAACACCAGTAGGGTCCCTTTCATCGTCACTTTCCACCCCACCAGCCTCTGCACTCAAAGTATCATAAGCCACCATTCCTGCAACCTCTAACACAATGCCACCACCAGACACATATTCACTTCCTCTCCTTTGCAAGCATTCCACAGGCACCGTTCCCTCCAGGACACCTTGGTCCATTTCTCCTCCATTCCCAATATTTCCTCACACTCCCACGACACCTTCCCATGCAGTTGCAGAAGTTGTAACACCTGCCCATTTATGTCCTCCCTCCTCATTCTCCAAGGCCCCAGACACACCTTCCAGGTGAAACAGCAATTTACCTCAACACCTGTTTCTGCCTGTGGAAATGAGCCCGAACTTCCATGTTTCTATGTCGTGTTTCTGTATCAGGCTTGAAGCAATGCTCCAACAAGACTCAAACAAGCTCGAGAATCAACACCTCATCCTTTGATTGGGGGCCCTGCGGCCTTCCAGATTCAACATTGAGCTCAATAATCTTAGAACATGAACACTTCTTTCCATGTTGATTACCCACACTGACACTGCAGGTCCTGTCATTATATGGGTTGTTTTCAACTCAGCCAACCCATTTTCAGCCACTCATATCCCCCATTATCATTGAGCTGGCTTTTCTTCTTTCCTAGCTTAATATAACAATCCCTTTGACAACCTCCATCAACAGCATATAAATCACCTTTTCTTGGCCGCTATCAGTTCTGAAGAAGGGTCACTGGACTCTAAATCTTAACTCTGCCTCCTCTCCACGGATGGTCCCAGACCTGCTGAATTTCTCCAGCAATTCTTGTGTTTGTTTCAGCTCACTGCTAGAGACTTGACAACCAGGCTAAGTGAGGTGGGTGCCACTAAGGTGAGTCATGGCCCCTCTTTGAGGCTTAGAACATCCCTGACTATGGATCCTGCAAGTAGCTGCTACTGGGAGGCCACTTCTGTGGTAAAGCACCTCCCACCCACTGCTCTGGGAAGGCAATCCAACAGTGGAAAATGCCAACAAATACCAGACAATAAGAACAGACTTTGTAGTTGTCTTTATTCATAAATGCCTTTGTAATGCAGGTTATCGATTGCTGTACATGTTCTCCCATGGAAAGCTTTGCTGGTGGAAATATATCATTCTGACACCCCTGTCTTCTAAAACCCATGTCTCCATCTCAGAATTGGGAAAATCCAGCCCATTAATGCTGTTTTTTTCTCTATCGTTCTGTCAAACCTGCTGAACTAGTCGAGAAAATACAGTTTACTCTTAAAATTAACTTTTCATATCATAATTCAGAGCTTCCTGCACCACTCGAGTCACGGCTCCATGGCTTATTTTCCACATGTTCCACTTGTCTGCATATATCCCCTAGATCATTGTGCTCCTGACATTCCGTACAATCTGCTTTCTTAGTTGGGGCTGCGCCTGTTATTTTCGACACCATTCTCCTGATTAATACTGCGCTGGGAGACTCTGTTGTAATAACATCTGTCAACATGAAACTCAATATGTAAGTAAATGAAAAAATACCATGTTCATTTTACTTGTACAGTAGAACGTAACCTTACACCTCCACTCATGAAATTGTGATAAAGCAAATTACGGTTCATAATGGAACACTCCATGTTTGATGAAATGCTCACCACATTAAATTTCATACTAGCTTTCGCATATCAGAGAATCATAAACTTATTTTCAACTGTCAGCCAAAAATAATTTTCAGACTGTCTTATAGCAATAGCTTCCTCCAGTTACTGCTGAACTAATTGCATACCATTTTCAACTCCACTTGTATTGTTTTTCTCTCTTCTTCAACTTGGCGAATGCTTCCCATCCATTAAAAATGAGAAACAGGAACAATGGAACAGAATTGGCCCATTCAGCCCATTGAACCTGCCTGACTATTCAATATGATCAATAGGATTTTATGTCTAGGTTCTGTTTAGGCTTTATTGTCATGTGTACTCAAGTACAGGGATACAGGAGCATAGTGAAAAGTGGACAACGTTGCTGTTCCCAGCTCCATCTCAGGTACAAAGGTACCAGGCACAAAATCTTAGGTACAAAACTAGAGAAATAAAGGAATAAATTAAAGAGTTCATCACTTCAGTTCTTAGAATAAAGTAGAAGAATAAAGAAATATAGTTAAAAGTTAAACCATCTTGGTCAATTAATCTATGCCTGTACATTACGTCCTTTTTTTTGTGTTTCAATTTTTCTAACACCCTCCTGTGGGGACTTTATCAAAAGCCTTTCAAAAATGTAAGTATATTACAATCATCAGATCTCCTTTATCAATTCTGTCAGTAACATCTTCAAAAAACTACAAAAAACTCACTTAACATCATTTCTGATTCACAAATCCATGCTGACTGCACCTAATCCGATTATTATCAACTTCGTTTCTAGTTATTCAATCCTTTATAATATATTCTAGTTTTTTCCTACTATTATGTAAAGCTAACAGGTCTACAGATCCCCATTTTTCCCTCTCATTCCCTTCTTAAATAGTGGGGTAAGATTTTCTATCTAACAATTCACAGGAATCATTCCAGAAACTATGGAATTTTGGAAGATAATCACCAATGCATTGACTATCTCCATAGTAAATACGAAATACTCACACCATGTCAACGTTATGCCCTCCCAGAGAAGGAGCAGTCATTTATGGCTGCAATGTGTACATTCTCAATGCTTGGGAACAATGAGAGCCCTGCATTCTTCTCCATGAGATGCCCATTCAATTACAAGGTAATTAAACACTTTAATCGACAGCATCAAGCATCCCCAGAGTAAACATGAAATGGGAGCACAAGATTTAAGAGCAAGGGTAGGTCACTCAGCCATTCAAACCTGTTCCACCATTCAATAAGATCCAAATGCTATCTCAACTCTACTTTCCTGTCTGCACCTAATAACCTTCGCCTCACTTGTCTATCAAAATCTATTCTCAGTCAGCATTAAGTCCCACCTGAAGACCTGCCAACCAGCCATCCAATCACACAGTACCCCCAACTTTCTCCAACCTCACCTGTAGAGTTGGGGTGAGGACATTAAGTTCTGTCCAGATTCAATTCTACAGGTAAGGAAGGAGGGTAAGCGTATTTGAGATAAGGACAGAGGCTGTCTTTCACCAACCATCCATCTGGCCCATTGCTGGATTCCTCACTCGAACATTGAGGACCTGGCTACCAAGGACTTCGCTGGCAAAGGGCATGGGAAAACCACTCAGCTTCTATTCAATCCCTGTGTCACTAATAGATTGGAGTGGGATCAGGGAAAATAGATGGCTCATTTATACACCAGTTTGACATCCCACAACCAGCAACTGGGGATCCCATATGAATCTTTCTGTTGTCAGAAGTAATGGTTCTGATAAAGTTAATGTGATGGTTGTATTAACTCCATCCAATCTGACGATGTCACGAAGTCTTTACATGAAGAAACAGATAGTTTTGCCTGAGCTTCTGATGCAGGCAGATGTGCTATGCCTGACTCCTGATATTATAATTTACTAGTTGATGCTAATTGTAGCTATTGCTATCATATAGTCAACTCTATCCTGTTATGTAAGGCAAGCATTGCTTCTTAAGACTCTACAATGTTCTATTTGAACACAGATAATCAAACCGGCATTTGCAATTAGCATAGAAAGAGATTAGATGGGAGCTCTTGTGGTGCAGTGATAGGGATAGGGACCCCATCTCTGAGCCAGCAGACAGACACTCAAGTCCCACCAACTTCAGAGATCATAGCATGTCTGAAGAGGCTGAGCAAACAAAAAAAAATGGAATTTGATAAGGTTTTGTTTACCATTTGCACTTTTGTTATAGTGTCTCGTCAGGTCTTGTTTAACACAATTTTGTTAATTTAAGATTAAACAGAATAGAAATGGTTTGTTTTAATCCAATTTTAAATTCATCTAAAAGAGTAGAAAGGAACTTGTACCAGTGGGTATCCTAGTGACTGGGGTGCATCTTCACTCCAGACAGTGCTATTTTAATCTGATAAGTTTGTTATCATCTTATATCAATTCCCATTGATCATTACTTTGTAGTCTTGATACAGTGCCCCTTCAGGGGTTTGTGAACTCAGCCATAGATTTAATTTAATATAATACAAAAGGGATCGGTAGAAATGAACTACATGGACCACATGCCATCAGTGGTTGGTAACTGCGGAACATGCAACATGTTGGTAGCATTGGTATTTGAGAATATGACATCGTGGACAGTTGTGCAGATTCATATTCCAATTGTCCTGGAAGAAAAAGCATTCTGAAGACAAGTGAATTTATCACATCAAGAGAATTACCACTTTAAGTAGATACAGGTAGTCAGTTAGCAGCTGACAATCATGGACAGGCAATGGCCTAGTGGTATTATTGCTGGACTGTTAATCCAGAGACCCAGATAATGTTCTGAGGACCTGGGATGGAATCCCGCCACTGCAGAGGGTGGAATGTGAATTCAATAAATATTTGGATTTAAGAATCTAATGATGGCTGTGAATCCATTGTCGATTGTCGAAAAACCCATCTGGTTCACTAATGTCCTATAGGGAAGGAAACTGCCATCCTTACCTGGTCTGGCCTACATGTCACTTCACACCCACAGCAATGTGGTTGACTCTCAACTGCCCTCTGGGCAATAAATGCTGCCTAGCCAGCGACGCCCTCATCCCATGAATGAATAAAGAATAAAATAATGTAATCTGATGAGCAGTCAGCAGTGCTCATGGAAGCAGCAATTGGACCGAAGCACCGCTCCAGAAGAATGCCTTCATCTCAGTGCTTGTTAAACAGAGTTGGCTTGGAAAAAAGTCAAGGCTAGCGGTTTCTAGGAGATGCAGCAACTGTTGAAATGAAGGTTCTGCAGGAAGTGATTGAACGTTAGGGAAGTTAAGTTAGAGATTGCTGAGGGAAAGGGTCAGAAACCCTAATAAGAATGGGACACAAAGTCCAGGAAGGTAGGGAAAAAGAGTGAAAAGGGAATTCTCATGTCTCAAAACAAGTGTCACCGTCATCACAAATGGGGTCTACAAGGCTTAGCTGCGAGGAACACAGTGAGGGCTGGAACAGTAATTCATGCTATGCTCACAGTAGAGAAAAGGCTGCAAACTTTATTAAGACCATAAAGGGGTAAGTTTAGAATACTTGAAGAAAGAGTCTAAAAGAAGAAGAACCATTGAACAAATGTGAGACTTTAGAAGATCAGAACCTACAGGATTTAAACAATGATTTCAGAGGGAAAAGTTATCAATGCCGCACTCAGAAAATTATCTTAAAAATTGTTCAAGACGATGTGCTTTGTATGTCAGGCTGCAAAAGAAGGGAGAGCATTCTTTTTATGTAGGAAGAATTAAGAAAATCTTTGTCTTGGATGTAGAAGACAAAATATTTCCAAAAAAGTCTGTTCAGTGTTACACAAGGTAAGAAACCCCTGGTAACCAATAGGGCTCGATTTAGGGTGCAACTTGGCAGTGACTTAAAACAACTTGAAAATGGAAAGAATTAATAAAGTGTTGCACTGCTAGTTAATAAAATGTAAAACTTTATTAGAAAAACATTATACTGTATTGCTGTAGAACAGAATTTAAAAGTCTGGTTGGAGAGTTTAAAATGCTGAATACACATTAAGGCAAGAGAATTTAAAACAGCATTGGTTTAACATGAGAATACAATTGTGAAAACAGAAGATTACAAACAACATTAACATGCTACAAATTTAAACTAACTTTGCAAGAATAAGCATAAGTAAACACATTCAGAAGAAACAAAAGGAGAAACAATACTTCCAAACAGATTTAATGTCAGAGATGGGTGAAACAGAATATAAGGTAGAACACCTTGGTGCAGACAATTTTAATACACAGAATCACTTCAAAATTAAGCACAAGTTCTGAAAATGAACAAATTAAGTCGTATCATACTGGAAACAGGATCCAGAAAGACACACAGATAGATACCCAGAGGAGAAGAACAACCTTACCTAAGGTACAGATATTTTTGGGGGGAACATGAAAGAATTAACAGAAAGAGCAAATCAAACTGCAGTTCCTAACAATCAGTGTTGTGGAAAATAAAATAAAGCCTCACAGGCACAAGCAATGCTCAGCCTTGACAGAAGAATGTGTTATCTGCAAGGCTGCAAATTTATAGAACTTGAACAGTTTCAGAACAGAAAAAAGCCAAATGCTTACACTTATTAAGAGGGTAACTTGATTGGTTCATCTCTGTTAGAAAAGGTACCTCAGTTAGAAAAGATAGTAAAGGTTATCCTTGGATAAGTTATTACTTTGAATGCCTACATCATAGCCTGGAATCACTTAACTGCACTGAAGAGTGGATCGTTGTGGGCCTGGTATCAAGGAGTGCTAAGCCCCAACCATTACATCACTGCAGTGTTTTCCTCCCTCCCTCCTTTAAACAAAAAAAAGGGGAAGCGAGACGTGTTATTGAAAATTTGTTAGAAGCAGAGGGAGAAGTAAGACATTGGCTCGAGTGGCTTCGGTGAGCAGCGGCTCAGCAAAAGGTACAGGTAAGGTCAGGTAAAGTCCTTTTAACTTTCCTCTTTAGTCTCAGAGCATTTGAGATGGTAGTTAGGGCAGTGGTATTCCCTTCCTGCAGGATGTGGGAGCTCAGGGAGACTTCCATCATCCCTGATGACTACATCTGTAGGAAGTGCACCCAGCTGCAGCTCCTGGGAGACCGTGTTAGGGAGCTGGAGCTGGATGCACTCAGGATCATCCGAGAGGCTGAGCACATCATAGATAAAAGTTTTAGTGATTTGGTAAGGTGCAGGCAGACAGTAGCTAGGTGACCACCTTGAAAGGTAAGGGGAGTAGGCAGAGAGTGCAGGAATCTCCTGTGGCCATTCCCCTCGAAAACAAGTATATTATTTTGGATACCGTTGCGGGGGGGAATGACCATTCAAGGCAAAAGCAGCAGCAGCCAGGTTAGTGGCACCATGATTGGCACAGCAGGAAAGGGTAAAGGTAAACAGGACCATAGTGATAGGAGACTCGAGAGTTAGGGGGACAGACAGGGGATTCTGTGGCTGGAGACGAGAATCCAGGATGGTGTGTTGCTGCCCAAGTGTCAGGGTCCAGGATATCTTGGAAAAGCTGCAGAAAGTTTTCAAGAGGGAAGGTGAGCAGCCAGAAGCCATTATGCACGTTGGCACAAATGGCATAGGTAGAAATAAGGAAGTGGTCTTGCGGAGTGATTACAGAGAGCTAGTAGATCGGCAGTAGTAATCTCTGGATTACTTCCGGTGCCATTTGCAAGTGAGGTTAAGAACAGGAGGATATGGCAGATGAAAGCATGGCTAAAGAATTGGTGCGGGGGCAAGGATTCAGATTCTTGGATCATTGGAATCTTTTCTGGGGCAGAGGTGATCTCCTAAGGCTCTATCCTATCATTTACTCCTTACCCCATTCATCTCTCATTTTTTCTGCATATAAACTGATGTTTTCCCAGCCACCATCAGTTCTGAGGAAGGGTCACTGGACCTGAAACGTTAACTCTGACTTTTCCTTCACAGATGCTGCCAGGCCTGTTGAGCTTTTCCAGTGACTTTGTTTTTGTTCTAGCTTAGAAATAATGTTGGCTCCACTGAGGCATTCTAAAAGGTCTCAACCCTTCCCTAGGTCATAGGGCCTCAGGAGAACTCATGCAGAGCAGCTACAGAGCACTTGATCTTGCAATGGTGACCCACAACCCAGTTATGCAAATGACTGCATGGTATCTACATCCATTGAATCCTGTCTCACATTATTGTGGACACAGATAACAATCTGCTTTCCTTGTGTCAATGGCGTAGACCACCAGGAATATCAGCTCCTCGATTTGATACAGTCTGCAGACAGGCAAGGGATGATTAATGGATGGAAGATTACAGATCACAGCCCATGACTGACTTCAGTCTCTGCCAGCATTGATCATCTCCGACAATTCCAAATGGTGGAATCAATCCCACAACCAATCAACTGGCAGTCTTGTAAATAAGCACCGACTGTTCTTCCCTTCTGTGTTGCAGGTGCACAGGATTATAATATTTACCTTTCTAAGCATTTCTATTTGAAGTTTACAACATGGAGAATATTCCATCATCAACGCTTAAGGAAAATAACATTGTGATAAAGGGAGGTACAAATTGAAAGGGAGAAAATAGAATTTTAAACTGGATGAGAGGACTATCAGCATAAGTTAACACAGTAATAATGTTTGTACGGTAAACATTATGATGGCAGTAGCTGGTTTAATAAAACACCAGCAATACTCAGCTCAAAATTGTAACTGTCATTAATTGCAAACATCTGGCCAACAGCTACACAGACTAGTGGATAAGGAAATTGCTTTTAGCTGACAGCACTCTTTTTGAAAATTGTACTGCTCTCCAAATATTACCTTGTCATTTTAATCAATGCACAAGCCACTGTGAAAATACAGAAGCACAGAATCACAGAACTGTTATGTACAGAGGAAGGTAATTCGGTCCATCATGGTTGTACTGGCTCATTATCTAGTGTAAATCTCCTGCTTTTTTTCACACCCATTGCACCTTATTGTCATACAAAAAAACATTCAATTTTGAATGCCTCAGTTGAAACTGGCTCCGCTTGTTGCATTCAGCTTATTTTTTTTACAAAATATAGCTTTTATTTAGATTTGATATGGAGCATTCTGTAGCTAAAAGAAGAATGCAGCCAATTCTTTTGATATCATTTCCGAAATAAAAGCAGAAATCGCTGGAGGTATTCAATGGATCTGGTTACATCTATGGAGAGAGAAACAGGGTCAAATTTGGGCTGTGTTTTAACAGCCCTTTGGAGTGGGGTAGGTAGGTGCTAAATAAAGGGCAGAAAGTGCACGAGGGAAGTGTGAAAGTGTTTCCTCCACCAAGGGATATAACAGAAGTTGAGAATGACAGCAAATCTTTCAACTGGCAACTGGAGGCAGGCAATCAATTGACTAACATCCAGGAATGTTGCAGTTGCTGAACTTTTACAAGCCTCAGAGTGTGGCCCTGTCAAGCAGGAAGACTCCTAGCTACTTTGGAGAGTATCTCAGTGCTTTCAAGGGAAATGTTCCATTTTGGAGGCTCCATTGCCTAAGGACAAGTCCAGGACACATTAATGGCTTTTCCTGTGGCTCTGATACCATCCTTGCCTGTTTACCCCTCTGCTAGCTAGGCCCAATATGTCTATTGCTTTACACACTCATGCAAGGCCTTAAAATCCTCAAACTTAGGCTTCAACATTACCATATGCAGAAAGCTGGAATTGTCATTCATGTCATGATGGTACTCTTATGGCATTAAGACATCAGCCTCAGTAATGTCCCTGTCTACTTTATCTCATCCTAAAGGAACATCCTGCGTCACCTGTTGAGCAAATTTCCAGCATGATGAAGCTTGGAAACGACATTATGATATTACTATGTCAGTGCATCATCCAAAATTTCTCTCTCCAGTATTTTAACAGAGTTGTTACAAGGGTCATCTATTAACAATGCACAAAATCAATTCTAGGCTTGAGAAGTTCATATTTGCTATCGTTGAAGCATTGTGTTTTATGACCTCTCCCAGAACAATCTATTACACATAAAAGCATGACAAATTGGCAAGTGTTACTGTTGGCGGAGTTATTTTGACAGTAATCAGTGAAACTTATTACACTGGATGACATAGATCAGTTGGAGAGAGACACAGTTTAAAATTACCAATAGTTGCTATATCATAAACTAGTTTCCATGGAAGTCATTTCACTACAACTCACACTTGAATACCGTCAGAGCGAGGGGAAGGGAGGATTACAATGGCGGGTTTAATGAGAATAAATATAATTTTTAAAATTCATTTACAGAATGAGAGGGGTGCTGGCTAGGCAGCACTTATTGCCCATCCTTAATTGCCCAGAGGGCTGTTAAGAGTCAAACATGTTGCTGTGGGTCTGGAGTCACATGTAGGACAGACCAGGTAAAGATGGCAGTTTCCTTCCCTAAAAGACATTAGTGAACCAGATGGGTTTTTCCTCTGATAATCGGCAATGGACTCATGGTCATCATTAGATTCTTTATTCCAGATATTAATTAAATTCAAATTTCATCTGCTGTGGCGGGATTTAAACCCATGTCCCCAGAACATTATCTGGATCAACAGTGCAGCAATAATACCACTAGGCCACAGCCTCCCCAATATATCGAATATATTTGGCTATTGAAGAAGAATTGGGAGAGTGTTGGAGCAATTATCTGAAGTGTTATGGAAGATTGACAGGAAAATTAGGAGAGGTTAGGATAGTAAAGCAGTGAAGATTAGGAGTTAAATTAAGGGACATTAAGAAGAGATCAATAATAGTGTTTAGGGAAATAAGAAAAACAGTTGGGGCAAATTAGGAGGAAACCTAGTGGAGCAGGAAAGGTTATTGAATTTTTTTTGCATAAGGCTGAAGTGTTAAGGAAGATAGTTAGCCTGATTACAAGTAGCGCTAGGCAGTTACACTGAAGCATGCATAGATAACAGGAACGACGTGAGAGAGATGACCAAAGTTAGAGAAAAGACAGGTGTTTTGAGAGGGTAACTGAAGAGTTGCATGAAAGCAGAGCTGTTTGGTTGTGGAGTTTCAATAAAGGTATAATCATTACTAGAATGAAGGGAAAAGGGTATTTATTGGACGTTCCGTGTTCACTAGCTCTAAAATATTATAGATATATAATTACACTTTCATACTGCAAGTTGCCTCAGGGCTTTCAGTGAGTTTCAGAGAGACTGTGCACTTCACTCCTTTTTAAGCAATATTTTCAAGTGTACTTATATCTTGCAAACATATCTACGTATGGATGACAAAAGTAGAGTTTACAGCAGCAGATGATTAAAAGATGCTCGCCTGAAGGTTCTGTGTCCTTCTCCCAATTCCACTTGGGTGAAACCATTCTCTTGAGAAAAATAAAAACTGCTGTTTATTGTTTTACACATCACAAACACAGAGTAGAATCCTCTCAGACCCTGAGCAAAGTGGGTTATAGCAAGAAATTTGGGCTAATTGTGTGAGGTATCCACTGAGGCCCTTCTTGACATCAAAACCAAAAAGACACATTTTCCAAGCAGATCTTGGATGTTGAGTTGGGATTCCAGCTAGTGAGCAGCAGGAGACCTGTTGCCATGGGATATGACTCATTATCACCCTCATTATTATTTAAGCACACCTCATGAACATGCAGGCTCCCATTCTCCCACCTGTTGGATATTAACTTCATGTTGAGAATTGAAAGTCAACTCAGGTACTTGGTGATTCCAGCTCTGGAGGTCCACCTTAGATACCTATCACCAACATCTCATGAGAAGTGGCCACATTCTCCCCACATCCACAGATGTTGGCACACTCAGTTGTGCTCTAAAGTTGGCAGTCCGCAGTTGATGTTCACAATCAATGTAGTGCCACAATGGCCACAACTCAACATGTCTCATGGTACACAGCTGATACTTCCTTGCACAACCACAGCACATTCCTACTCCAATCGATAATTAAGCACAGGCTACACGGCTCATCTGCCATTAGTTTGATCACTTTTTCATTTTTTTATTAATTATTCATTCATTCATAGAATATGGGCATTGCTGGCTAGGCCAGCGTTTATTATAAATAACTAATTCACCTTGGAGATGAAGATGCTAAGCAGCCTTATTCAACTGTCATAGACTTTGGAGAATTGGTGCACACACAGTGCTGTTAGGGATGGAGTTCCAGAACTTTGACCCAGTGACAGGGCAGGAGCAGTGATAAATTCCAAATCAGGATAGCACTTGGTTTGGAGGGAAATTTGTAAGTGCCAGGCATCTGCTCCCTTGGTCTTCATAACCACCCTTGCAGGTCATGAGTACGTAAACCAACCTTATTGAAACATACAAGATTTTTTGGGACTTGACAGGGTAGATGTAGATGGGTTGTTTTCCCTTTTGGAAGAGTTTAAGATCATAGGCATAATCTCAGAATAAGGAGAAACATATTAAAGACAGTTATAAGGAGGATTTTGTTGTCTCAGCAGATAATGAATCAGTGGAATTTTTTTACCACAGAGTACCATTAAGGCAGGCCAACTAAGTATATTCAGGGCTGAAATAGATTTTTGCTCGGTAAGGGAATAAAGGATTATGGGGTAAACGCAGGAAAATGGAGTTGAGGATTATCAGATCAGCCATGATCTTACTGAATTGTGGAACAGACTTTATGGGCTGAATTGCTGCTCTTATGACATTCTGGTCTTATGATGCTGTTAGAGGTGCCTTGGTGAGTTGGAGCATTTCATCTTGAATATGGTGCACATTGTTGCATTGTACATCAGTGGTGAAAGGTGTGAATGTTGAAGGGGTGGAAGGAATGCCAATCAGTGGGCTGTTTTGCCCTTGATGCTGTTGAGCTGCTTGCTTGCTGTTCAAGCTGCACAGATCACAATGAGAGGAGAATATTCTAACAGCCCCTCCAACACCTCTCGTATCAGACATTCGGGGGCAGGAGGTGGTCACTTGTCACAGAATTTGTCTCATCTGGCCCACTTTTTCAACCAAAGCTTTGACATGTCTGAACCAGTGTTTAGTTTCTCGTCACAAGAAGTTGATAGTTGGGAGTTCAAAACTGATGATGCTATTAAATGTCAAGGTGAGATGGTGAAATTTGTTTTTGTTTGACATGGTTATTGCCACATGCTATAGATTTGCAATTCAACACCATGGTGCAATGTCAATATTTCCTCCAATAAGTCTTGAAAGATGGAGCAATCCAATGGGCCAGAGATGCTGATGTTAGACTTGGTGTTTTATGAGTTAACACACAAATAGAAAGTTTAGTAACATGCTGACAACATGAAAATCAAATCTTTACATCTGTCAAAAAAAAGATGACTTTTTTCTGGGGGCTATGTCTGAAGGATATTCTTTGATGGTAAATTGTGTCAATAGAATTTGCATTGCTCAGTGAATAAAAAGATCATAAAAGAGTCCCTGGATTAAAAGAATGACTTCCTTTTGGAAATATACCAGCAGCTTTGAAAATTGTCTTTAAACAATAGCATCTGAGCAGGTTCAGATGTAAATAAATGATGAGAATGGTCTCAGGATTAAGGACTAGATTCTACATGCATTAATAGTAAATGATGGGGACAGGAAAGGTCCCTCCGCAGTGGTATTCAAACTCCCTCATGCTGCTTGAAGCACAGGGACAAAGGGAGTTACATTTTTTGACCATTATCCCCAGAGGGGATTCATGCAATGTGACTTTGTCGAAACAAATTGCTGGCTTTGGGGATGTGGCAGGTTAATTCTCTTCTAATATTGTGTTATAAAAACATGTCCTATATCATAAGTGAGCGTATTGAGTGGGCTGAAACCATTGGATTTTCAAAAAGACTGACTGCATGAGTGTAAGTGACTTAAGCGGCAGTTCTTAAAATGGCCAAACATTTACAGGACTTCACCTTTCAAATTACAAAGATGTTGGAAAGGGGTTACTCTGTCGAGATAGATTTGAATGTGGAGAGGCTTTCTTATGAGGAGAGATTTATTAGTTTGGGCTTGCACTATTTGCAGTTTACAAGAATGAGGGATGGCCTTATTGAAACATATAAGATTCTTGAGGAGCAACAGAATGGATGTTGAGAGGTTGTTTCCTGTTTGGGAGAATCTAAGAACTGAGAGTACAATTTCAAAGTAAGGAGTCTCCCATTTAAAATAGAGATGGGGTGGAATTTCTTCTCTCAAGACAGTAGTCAATTTTGATGGCTATTGAGGCCAGACTATTAAATACATTCAAGGCTGAGATAGACAGATTTTTAATCATTAAGGGTATCAAGGCTTATGGGGTAAAGGCAGAAAATGGAGTTTGAGGATTATCATATCAGCCATTGAACGGCAGAGTAGACTTGATAAACAGAATGGCCTATTTCTGCTTCAACATCTTATTGATGTTTCAGTGACTGACAAGTCATGAATGGTGCTGAACATTGTGCAATCATCCGTGTACATCCCTATTTCTGACTTTATGATGGAAGGAAGGTCATTAATGAAGCAACTAAAATTATTGGAAAACATACGCACATATATATAAAAATCAGGAACAGGAGTGGTCCATTCAGCCCCTTGAGCCTACTCAAAACATTCGATAAAATCATAGTTCATCTGATTGTTTCTTTAACTCCATATTCCCACCTCAATAACCTTTTGAACCCCTTGCTTAACAGAAATCTATCAACTTCTGTCTTTAAAATCTTCTTCTCGGACTTTGCTTCCATGACTTTTTCAAGAACTGAATTCCAAAGTCTCACGACTTCAGAGAGAATTTGTTTTTGCCTGGTCTCTGTTTTGAATGGGTTGCTGTTGATTTCTAAACAGTCAGGAATTCCTGATGAGATATTCTGAAGCTGAGATGATTGATTTGCAAAAACCACATCCATCTTCTTTTATGACTCCAACCATAAATCAATACTTAGATGTCCCTCCAGAAATAAGCAGAAGGAGGAATAGCTGATGGTAGCCATGGTGTGAAAAGATAATTCTAAATTTTGATAACTTTGGATCTTTGAAATTTCTGTCTCATCAAATTTACATAATCTTCAACTTGTGAATTCACTTCCCAGCAGCACTCAACAGTTTGTTAAGTCAATTCAATAAAATACCAAATTTGCAATTATACCATGACTTTGATGATAAAAACAGTTTCTTCACAAACTGTTAATATACGATGAAAGATGAAAATCGTTTGCCTGTGAATGTGAAGAAAGGAAGAATATACATTTGCCTTGAAGTGTGACACAAGTGGAGTCTCTGAGTATCAATGCAGGAGAGAACGAGATAAACCTGAAACGGTAAGATATGAGTGCATGCAGAACATGGTGCAGAGATAGTAGGAACTGCACATGCTGGAGAATCTGAGATAATAAGGTGTAGAGCTGGACGAACACAGGAGGCGAAGCAGCATCAGAGGAGCAGGAAAGCTGACTTTTCGGGTCTGGACCCTTCTTTTCTGAAAATCCTAAAATTCCTTTGGGTGAGAGTAAGGCTTTCAATTAATCTTGAAAGAAAACCTGACTGTACTTGTAGAAAGCAGCCTGATACTTAGAAGATCCAATATTTTGTCTATGAGTTAAGGTGTCCAGCTCAGCAGAGATATGGCTTAATCAGCATAATTACCTTTGAAGATGGTGGGAAAGGCAAATGTCCTAAATTGCAACAAACTTATGCACCTCTGGAGTCCCCACTAAGAATCCAAAGTTAGAAATCTACATAATCTGAACATTTAGTTTTCAGTTGGACTCCTTTCATTGGGATGGTTTTAACTTTGTGCAATGGTTTAAAATGGCTGATGGTGAACATCACATAGTGGATATCACTCCCAAATTTTCTTTCAATTGATGTTTTTTGGTGAGATCCTTAGAATAAGATGTTAAATTAAAATAGAGGAAGAGGAGAAGGACATTCAGCCGGAGGGTAGATACACACTGGGGTCTTTAGGGACAATCTCTCGCCTCAACTCCAGTGAGGACAAAAGCTTGAAATATTTCTTTTTCACAATGAAACAGATGTAGCTGGCTATGTAAATGTGGCCCATATCTTTGATGTGTCTGTGCTTCAGAGGATCAGTATGAACTCATTGAGCTGAATGGCCTGCTTCCATATTGTAGGGATTCTATGATCACACAGTCCTTGACAAAGTATAGACCAAGGAGGATTGCTGTAAGTGAGCTATCTCAAACAAATTTTACTCTCATCAAGGCAAAGGTGGCGCATATCATGACATTCTAACGGTAGCAATCTGGTTAATACCAGAGACATATCTTTAATATATGCACACATTATCCATCTCTGAGCTAATGGATATAAGTGTAAAGTTGAGTGAGGCTTTTTCTTTATCTTCAATGTCTTCTTCATCGTCCTCCACTTACTAGAAAAGTTCTTGAGTATCTGAATTAAAAAGCGATTCAGAGATAAGCTCTGTTATGTGCAGTGGAGCAAGTAAGAAGTGGTACCAAGTTAGGCACTGGAAAAGACAACGGCAGAGACAGCCCTGTCGAGCCTGCGAAGTCCTCCATGTAAAAAATCTGGGGGTTAGTGCCAAAATTGGGACTGCTATCTCACAAGCTTGTCAAGCAACAGCCTGACACAGTCATGCTCATGGAATCTATCTGACAGACAACATCCCAGACACCACCATTACCATCCCTGGATATGTCCTGTCTCACTGTCCCAGCAGAGGTGGCAGAACAGTCGTATATTGTCAGGAGGGGGTTGCCCTCAGAGTCATTAATATTGACTTTGGACTCCAGGAAGCGTCATGGCTTCAGGCTAAACATGGGCGAGGAAATCTCCGGCTGATAACCACATACCCATCCTCCCTTGGCTGATGAATCGGTACTTCTCTGTTGAACAATACTTGGAGAAAGTACAGAGTTTGACAGGGGTGCAAAATGCACTTTGGATGAGGATTTCAATATTCACTCTCAAGAGTGGCTCAGCGGCAGCACTACTGATCGAGCTGGTTGGGCCCTAAAGGGCATAGCTGCTAGACTGGGTCTGCAGCAGGTGGTGAGGGAACCAGCAAGAGCGAAAAACATACTCGACCTCATCCTTACCAATCTGCTGGCTGATGATACATCCATGCATGACAGTATCAGTAAGAGTAACCACCACACAGGCCTTTCTGGAAGCCAAGGCCTGCCTTCACATTGAGCATACCTTTCATTTTGTTGTATGGCACTATCACAGTGCTAAATGTGACAGACTTTGAACAGATCTAACAACTCAAGACTGGGCATCCCTGAGGTGCTGTGGGCCATCAACAGCAGCAGAATCGTACTCCAATACCACTCAACAGTCACTATCAAGCTGGTTCAATGGAGAATGCAGTAGGGCTGCAAGAAGCAGCATTAGGCATACCTATAAGTGAGATGCCAACCCAGTGAAGGTATTAAACCAGGACTACTTGCACTCCAAACAGAATAAGCGGCTAGTGATAGACAAAGCAAAGTGATTCTGTAACCAGTAGATCAGATCTAAGCTCTGCAGTCATGCCACATCCAGTTGTGAATGTTAGTAAACAATTAAACAACTCACTGGAGTAGGAAGCTCCTCAAATATCCCCATCCTCAATGATGGGAGAGCCCAACACATCAGTGCAAAAGATAAGGCTGGAGCACTCACAGTAATCCCTGGATACGATAGTCAATTTAGTATGGCCAACCCACCTAACCCTCACATTTTTGGACCTGTGGCAGGAAACCCACATAGATACAGGGAGAATGTGCAAACTCCACACAGATGAGGGGGAGGGTGGTTGGAATTGAACCCAGGTCCTTCATGCTGCGAGGCAGCAGTGCTAACTGTTGAACCACTGTGCTGCCCTATCCAGGTCTAGGAAGTTGACATAATGAATTTCACAAGTCTTCCGATATCGAGGAGTGTGGAGAACCTGACTAAATTAACATAAATATGTGAAAAAGTAAGAGTTTTGATAGTTGAAGAAGAACGGTTTTGGAAGTTTGTTACAGGCATCCTAATCCCCACCCCCAACACTCACAGTCACCAGGATTTTCCTGCCCCTTTATATTTTGAAATAGTTGTTTGCCCTGTGCAGATGGGAAATGAAATTAACTACTTTTATGCATGAAGTTGCTATAATTTAGAATACATTGCCTTGAAAAGTGATAGGAATAGATTCGATAATAGGTTTCAGTGTTAAAAGTGGAGCCAGTGTTCTGACATAATTATGTTTTCCACTATAAGGAACTGGAATGTTATCAGGATTTAGAACTGTAGAGAATTTTTACCAACTAGAAATCGGGGTGCCAAAGTCAATTGTAGCGCATGATTGCTGTCACAGCATAGACCAGCAATAAAAACCGTGATCTTCTGGTCTATGTGGCTCACCACATATTATCAGGCTTGGTTAAAAAAGAAAAATAGAATGATAAATAATACATAAATGATTACTATTTTTAGTTTTTTTTCTCATGAATTTATGAAAAGTTTATGAAAATGTTCATCGATTTTGCACAGAAGTCTTTTTCCAAATATGAGTGGTCCTATTGGAATCATGTGAAACTACAGCCACCTCCCTTTAGCTCCAATGAGTTCTTCTATACTGAATATTGTATTGTTAAATCCACTGAGTTGTTCACAACAATGAAAAAGCACAGTCCACATCATGGCCCAGTTTTTAATGATTAATCTCAGTGAGTGTTCACCATTTAGACAGTAATACAGTGCAACAGATTGTCTGGCTATTAACAAACCCATCCCAATGTTCAAATAAGAGTTGGACAGATCCTTTAATATCAGCTTACTGCACAAGCAATGTACATGAGCATTATCCGTCTCTGTGGCACATTAGTTTATTATCCATAATCCATTACTTCATAAAAAGACAAGAAAGAAAATGCTTTCTCCTTATTAATTCTGTTCAAAAGAAGGCATAATTTAGCATTTACTTGTGTATTGAATTTCTTTAAATACCTTCTTGGTAATAATATTTTCAACACAGATTTTTCTCTTCAAAAGAATATATACACAGAGTCATTTGCTCCAACAGTGATCAGTCACATGAGAATGAGCAGAGTTACTGGTGTTAAAGGCATGTTGTCCATTAATCAAGCTTTGAAGAAAGAAAATTGCTCCTCATGAAACAGCAAAAGCATCAAAGGGAGGCCAGGGTCTATGATGGTGCTCTTCTGAATTTAGTAATGGGACTGTGAATTAGTCCTTGGAAGTACAAATGACCAACAGAAAAATAATATGCTGTCTTGGGATGTAATAAATAGAGCTTCAATGGTCTAACGAAGCCATCACACATGGGACAATGTCAGCAAGATGTCTGATTTTAAGAGAATCTCAAAGGTTCTGGAACATTTTTGTGAAATGTTCCATAATGCACAATAATGGTAACAACGTTAATGGAGTGAAACAGCCTAATGTACTTCAGAGAGCCAAAAATGAGAGCTGAACCTCATTAGGAAAAAAAATTTGGAAAATGATTCAAGGCATGAGTCAAATATGCCTTCAAATTTATTCCAAGTCTGCCACTATGTTGACAGTAAAGATATGGTGATGGGTGGGAGCAACTCGAAGGAAAAGCCAGGCTATAGTTATAGAAATACTTTTGACAGCTTCTCTTAAATAAAGGCAGATAACTGATGTATATATAAAGTGAAAGGCTGTGATTTTCTTGTGCCTGAGTGAGTCCTGATGACAAGAATCTTCAGGCATGTAAATAAGCAGCAGCAATTTTCCTGGTTGGTGGGAGTGGGGGGGGAGGTGTGTGCGGCTTCTGAAATAGCCGCTGCCAGGCTGACCCCCATTGGCAGCCATTGCACTGGCTTTCTGATGGCCCAATCATTTGGCCATCAACTCCTCAGCAGTCCCAGATCAGGGGCCTGCTGCCACTAAATGGTCAGAATACTTTCTTCCCTGGCAGGGCCAGGCATGCCCCAGTAATCAAAGAGGCACTCCTCCAGTGCTGTCATGGGCTACAGACGTGAGCTTTGCCACCAGTGATGTCCTCTCAATGTGATAGACTTTCCAGCTCTGGTGGCAACGAGGGCATTTCCTTGCAGCTGGTAGGCCCCTCGCACAGCAGGGAACTGTTTTGCTGACGGCAAAATGCGACAGGAAAATGGGTCTCATTTGAACCATTATTTGACTCAACAGACCATCACCTCTGCTCAGTGGCTCGCTAACTCATTGTCTTTGCTGCCACTTGGAAATGTTGCTAACAGCAGAACTGTGTCAGGAAACTGTATCAACATGGCTCCTTGGTATGCAACCAACCCTCACACACCTCTTAGCTCACCATCCATGGGCTGTAACCACCTCCTATAACTCCACATGCCACAGCTTGCAAGCCATCACGTGAACCTGCCTGGATGACCAAGGTAGGCCATCAACCATTTTCAAAGATCCCTCAAGATGGTCAGATGGTAGCTCCTTAACTTAGATTGCCCACTGTAACTCACAGACTCAACTAAGCAAAATAAGGGCTAGGCTTATTGTCAGGTCCTTTGGCAGGTGGGAATACAATACGTTGGAATTAACCGTGTTGTTGTGGTCGTCCACAACATTCCTGACACAGTTCTGCTGTTAGCAACATTTCCGAGTTTCTACGGAATGAGCCATCTTCGTCCAGATGTTTGCTGCAGATAATTGTGTAGCAAGTCATATAACTCCGTGGCGGCTTGCAAGGCAAATTCGAGGCAGTCTGGACAGGTTTCCAGGCACAATTGGGATTCTCTGAAACAGTACTCAGGCTGGTGAAAACTATCGACAAATGATCCAGTTATATTGCTGCAAGATTTATTAGCCCCTCAGAAAATGCTGTTACCACCTCAATTATGCAAGGATTTTGGAATTCTCAATACAGTAGCCATTATCACCTAGGGGTGTAATGGAATTTAAATGCTGGCAATAGCCAACAATAATGAAATAAATTATTGACAAGGCAGAACAACACACATGACAAAAATGGAGAAAACTAGACACTATAAGTTTGATCATTGCCACAAAAATGTATTTGAAATAACCCTTTTTATTCGCAGAAACAGACAGCAATTTCCCTTTAAGATGCCTAATGGACATGGGCCAAGTCCCTGGACTTCCCATACATCTGCATTTATTAGAGATACATTTGAAGGTATGAAATCACTGTGGGACTTGTACAATGTTCTTGTTTTGCACTACAGAGTGGTCCATGGATGTCAGCCATTGTCTCTGCTGAAATCAAACACCACAAAATGCAAACCACTGACAGAGCTTCACAAATTCAGCCCTATAGTGACATCCAAATCTCCTGTGCAATTCAGAATCCCAATACATCAGCAAAGAGGATGTCTGAGACTACAGCATGAGCAGATAGGAGCATGCAATTGTAGCCACAACATCTTCTAGGCATAATTCATTCCTTTCCTGAGAGGCTATCAGTCACGTACAGAAAGAATAAAGGAAAACAACTGCAGAAAGACACCTTAATTGTAATGATTCTTTATGGTTGCATTGTGTGAATAATTAGAAATGCTATTTTTGATAATGAGATTTTTGCATCATTGTTTATTATTATCTTGGAATATTTCTGAATTTACCAACACTAGATTTCCATTTGTAGGCTTTTGAATTTTAATAATTTTTACCTCATTCCTTCAAATTGTATCGAGATTCGAATTGGCAATAGAATAAGTGAATTAACAGTTGGCAGTGACTTCAGTTGGTGTACTACAACAGCAACAAAGAACTTCCCGAAAACATCAATGAAAGCTAATTCAGCATTTCTATCCTCAGCTCACCAAGGTTTCCTGGTTAAAATTACCCCATATGATGTTACTGACCAAATCAGTAATGAGTTGGCGTAACACGGTTCCTATTTTAATACAAACATCAAATATTTAAATTAAATGTGTAAGCACACATGATAAAATGGAAGAGCAAGAAATTTCATGTTGATGTTTCAAGGTATTTCTGCTAATATTACTTATTCATCTCAGTGAAAACAACTGTCTTTGTTCTTAAATTCATGAAATTAACTGAAGAGTTGCAACTAGAGGTTAATATATTAACAAACACTAAAATACAACTCAGTCAAGAAGTTTCAAACAGACTTCAGCAAGCACTGCTCAGAACAATTGAACTGTGTCTACCCCAAACAACCATTTGTGTCAGTATTCATATTATGCAAAATATTCACAAACTTTTTCTGATGTGTTATTTCCTCTTCAATGTATATTTGCATCATATAAGTGCATATATGGATATATTTATTATTGTCATGTCTATTATAAATATTAACATACAAAGTTGCAATGCTAGTTTTCATCAAACTAATGCATCATTTTTAAACAAGTCAATAATTGCTAGAGAAGGAAATCTGCTCAACCTCTCCTGAATATCTTCGCCTCAGAAGCAATTATGCTCAGGACATCAGCAAGGTGTCTTTGTGTTTATTTTTAATGACACCTCAGCATTTAAAAATAATAGCAGCTCTGCTCTGCACCAGAACATGATGTGAATAGTTTATTTTGCCAATCAGTGAATCTCGACTTTAATATCATGTTTTTCTGACTTCTTTCACTGTGTGCCAATTCATCTTTAGTTTGTTGAAGCAGTTTCTACAACTCAATAGAACAGATAAGGATCAACTTACTTGCAATCTTTCTCACTGAGGAATAGGCCACTTTAGCTGATCCTGAAACATTACAGCTGAAGAATAAAAAGTCCTAACCAGGATCAATTACAATCGTGGACTTCAGGTCAACAGTACTAATTGCCAATTAAGCTTAACCTCAACCGATTAGTTATCAATTCATTACTGTCTGTCTGAATTATTTGCACTTTTTAAATGCAACCTAAAATTTAAATATATGGTTTTAACTTGATAATTAGTTCCTTTATTTTACAATTAATATGAAGAAGGTTTGTAGGAAACGTGACTATAATTAAAGCTTTTTCTGATAGTATTATTTTACCAACTAGTAATATGTAAAAAGATCATAGCTGTAAATATTGCAATATGGAATTACTGGTAATTAATCAACAGATAGGCATCTATAGAAACTGAGAAATATCTATATAATCAGAAGATGAAGATGCAGCGTTGAAAAGCAATTAAATTATCATGGTTCAACTGTTATACAGAATAATTCAATTAAGAGGAAGCTAAAACTTTGCTCTGACAAACAGCTGGATACCTAATCTGGGAATAAAAGAACATCTCACTCCCAATTAGACTCAAAAACCACAAGGCAAGCATTTTTTTGCTGAAGCACTGCATAGAATTTAGATTTGGTCTTCAAAGCAGACTCATCACACGATTTGTGCTGCCTCAAATCAATGATTAGACATTATATCTAATCCGTCACTAATGCCTCCTGCTTTGGCATCCGAAACACTTTGTCTCTTCCCCATTGTAAGCCACAATGACTGAAATATAATATATGGTCAGAAAGGTTACCTGCCCAAAGCTGGTGTGGTCCTTCTTTCCATATTGGACATTCAGTCTCAATATAGTCAGGGCGCTTCCACAAAATTTAGCGAGATACTCCAAGCAGGCAGTCGCAGCAAAATTCTTATTATTTAAAAATTCGTTCATAAGACGCAGGCATCGCTGGCTCAGCCAGTATTTATCGTCCGTCCCCAGCTGGCCAAGATAAAGAAATATTTTAAACATTTACTCAACTTTCTTCATTGAACTTGACGCCAAGAGATAAGTTCATACCCATCTTTCCTAGTCATGAGAACAGCATGAGATGGCTTCAGCACTGATCCTTTATCTAGGTATGAAAGGCAGCCAGCATTCATGTACTATTCCAGTACGGGCATTCCACTCAGAACAGATGGGATGTCGTTCAATGGAAATTCCATGCAGCTTGGGAGTTGTATCACCTCGGGGTCTCATTTCTGTACCAGTGGGTGTGCTTCTAATTTATACTGCTGTTCATTTACCACACGTCACTTTGCATTCATATTGCCAGAGAGGCACAGTTCCCTTGCATATCATGAACTTTTAATTACTCGATAATATAAGGAGCAGGAACCTTAGCTGATTTGAATGTGCCTTGCTGGGATGCTGACTCTGAATGTAATGCTGTCAGACAAATATTGAAATCCTAGAAATACTCAGTAGTTCATGCACCCTCTGGTTTGAGGGAACAGTGTTGCAGGGTGGTAATTGCATGAGTAATTCTCTGTGAATGTGGGCTCCACTCACACTGTGGCTGATGGTGAAATTTAAATAAAAATCTGGCATTGAACGGTAACCATGTAACCACTGTTGTAAGAATCCACCTGGTTCTCTAATGTCCTTTAGGAAGGAAACCTATCATCCTTACCTGGTCTGGCCTACTTGTGTCTCAGGACTGACAGCGATGTGGTTGACTCTCAATTGCCCTTTGAAATGGGCCTAGCAAACTACTCACTTCCACGGTCAACAAATGCTGGACTGGCCAGCCGCACCCACTTCCCACAAAAGAATAAAATAACCCTGACATTCAAATCTGATTATAGTGCCAGCTCCCCAGCCAATGGTGGAGCATCAGTTATTTCAGCACAGGCCAGGTATCAAAACTGTGACCCTGCTGGTCTGTATGAGTCACGTTGAAAATTGTACAACTTCCGATGACCCAATAAATTATGAAGAAAGACAGAAACAATGGCTCATTATTCATTATGTATGATGACTTTGTCCAATTTGTTCTAATTACTAATCCTGTTGCTGTGAAAAAATTGCAACACAGGTTGGATTCAGTAGAAATTGTTCAGAAAATATAAAATTTTGGGCCTGACTCTATGACTATGACACACATTTACATTAAATTCATCCCTCCGAATTAAGATTTTTCCATGCCTAATATTAACATTTAAAATAGTAATATGGAAACAAGTTGTGCATAAAACACATCATCAAATTGTTTGCCTACTGTGACACCTTTTTTTTTATTTGGTACAAAATTACCACATCAATTCTCAAGTCACTACTCTACCAGTCCCCAAAGTATTTAAATATTCATGCTTGCTGAAAGCTGTTGTGGTAGCTGGAAAGAAAACTGGAATGTTAAAGAATTGATCACAAAATCATTGGGGAGGCTATTAGGAAGTACAAATGTGTGTGTGTTCTTTTCTTGCACTATTTGATCTGATCTGTGTAACACATTTGTCTTCACAGCCACTGCTGTTGTATTCTGTGCAGTACCCATAGAATTGATAAAATGGCAGCATACATTATGCAATGCAAACTAGGCACTCCTGAATCTCAAAGGTCCATTGAGACTCGCAGAACATTTTCTGTTGTTCTTTTTCTACAAACGTTAAATAAATAAAATTAATTTGAGCAACAACATATTATCAAACACACTTTTAAAGTATTTGCCCATTTCGCTCTCTCTCTCACACACACACACACACACACACACACACACACACACACACACACACACGGAAAAGTCACCATTGTAAAACGTTTGGATTCGAGGCTGCACCAAGTAGTTAGTTTTGATGAACAATCTAAAACTTCATTTTTATTGGCAATCCTTCACCCTTTATGAACCAAAGAATCCTGGGATAATAGTTCCTTTGGCAAACATTTTTTGTTAGTAACTATTTTATCTAACCAGATTTATGTCCCTGCCACACTTCACTGCAGTGAATCAGCAGTTGAATTATTCCCAAGTCACAAATGACATACATTGTAATTCTGACTGTTCAATATCTATTTTTCTATGATAGGACCACTGATATAGTCAACAATACTGCCATTCTTCTCTGAGTAAAATTGTTCTAATGTATCCAACAGTAGCTAAAGTATCACCAGCACTGATTTTTCTCCTTGCTTGACGCACTGTTACCTCCGGAGTTCCGCATAAATTGTTCCTTGGCTCTCTCTTCTTCATGCGTTAAAGCTTTTTGCCTTTCTGTTTACAGTTAGCAAGATCTTACATGAATGTGGGATTCGCTCCCACAGCACACTGATGACATACAGTTCTGATTCTCCACCACATCTCTCCACTACTCCGCTCCCTCAGAGATGTCAGAATATTTATCAAATTCCAGTTTACCCCATGAGCATTGCTTCAGTTTGAACCAGACCACTTGTGTCCACAATATTGTTATCCGATTGAGTCTTGCGTTAAACGTCTAATGCATATCCTCTCCATTCAGGTCAGATAACTTGCACATCTGTGCCCTGCCTTATCTCCATCCCTATCTCAGTCTATCCATGGTTAAAACTTTCATCTCTGCATTTGTCACCTTGACTTGACTTGTTCAATGTTCTTATGGAAAGCCTTTCACCTTTCATGAACTTCAGCCAGTCCAAAGTTTTGATGCCAGTACCTGCACTAAAGCTTGCTCAGCCATTACTAACTCTGTCCTTACCAACATTGGTTATCTGTCCCCAATGGTACAAGCTTGAAAATCCTTATTATCTTGTCCGTTCCTTTATGATCATGCTAAAAGGGTCCAAATGATGCCAACTGATCTAAAGTGTGTGCGGGCACTTGCCTGGGGCTCATCCATTTCCATCCGCTTTCTTTCATTTTTTTCTTTTATCTTTGCCCTTTTGCCCCCTTTTCAGTCTGATTTCTTTTTCTCCAGCAGGTTAGTCGGCAACATCGGTGCAGCAACGAGAGCAGGTTGTGCGTGGAGTAGCGGCAGCCTCCTGGCTGTTGAAGTCGGCAGCATCAGATATGGGTCCTCCAGCAATTGGCAGTGGCAGCAGTGGCAGAGTCAAGATGCTGGCACCAGCCAGATGTGGCACACCAGCAGTATGGCCTGGCAGTGGAGTTAGGAACTCCTAGTTATCGGCTAGGTACCGGTGGCAATAGAGCCAGGAACTCCTAGTTGCAGGGTGAGCATGGATCCAGCATGGCACTTGGGGGTGGCAGCAGCAAGGTGGGCCCAGTGGTGACGAGATGGCGCCTAAAGACTGGCAACTCCTACATTGGTTGTTCCGGCGCAGGCAGAGACGAGGCGGTGAAGGACTCTCTTTCAGTTATGACTCTTTACACTTTTTATTCTTAAACAATTCAAAATGGCACCAGATTGTGGTTATAGTTGAAGTATTTCACTGTATTTTACTGTTTTTTTCACTGTAATATGCAACTAACAAAAGTAATAATTCATTCTTCTAATTTTTGTGACCAATCTTTCCCAAACTTCAGTACTGTCCATTCTTCTGAGGCACCTTCTTGGGCATCCATCTATTCTTTGACTCATCATCGGCAGTTGTATCTTTAGTTGTTTTACTGCAATGTTTTAGAATATGCTCCATTTCCATACCTTTAATGCTATCATCAAAGCTCGTCTGAGATTTAAGTCTACTTGGAATATCTTTCTATGGCTCAGGATCCACTCATCAACTGATTTTGCCTCTGTGAAATGGAATTTTTATGACATTAACAGTCTTTAATCAAAGGAGTTTAAACTCAAAATAATCGCTGCGTTTTCATTTTCCAGGGGGAAGTATAGTGTCAGAGCTTGAACCAAGTTTTCTCACCCAACAATTTCAACTGCAGGAACTTACCTCATTCCAGGTTATCGCTCAAGTGGCAGTTAGAAATTGGCTGCACATTTTTTAAAACTTATTGCTATAGATGGTGAATCTGGCCTATTTAATATCTGAAGAAACTTTAGGGTCGCTAATCTTCTTTTATTTCAAACTTGTAACTACACCAATGGTTTGGCAGTTTTACGTTGGTTTTTCTACGATGGCCTGCTCAGATTGCATCGAGTCTTCTCACCAAAGTCTGCCTCAGTTTAACGGCTGTGTCCTTGAGTTCCGTCTCTCAATTGATGCATTTAATTATATCTGAAACAATATGCAAATAACTTTGGGCAATGAAAAGTTTGGTTTCTTATTTTTCAACACCTGACAGAAGGCTCACTAGACAGTGAAATACCTTGCATCTCTCCAGACACCAAAATTCAATGGTAAACTAGTCACATTTATATCGATAAGGCAGAATGTACACCCATTGACAGTTTGCAGAGCTGTTTGCACAGAAATTGAGGCCTGAAACATGTCCTCCTAGCACAAAGAGATGAAGCTGCATCATTGTAGACTTCTGCACCCTTTTCTTCTATTTCCCCAAGGAAATCTACATTCTTTGGGAACAGAGCAAAGGTAGTTTGACCCTCCAGTCCCATAGTTGGAGACATAGAGATAGTGCAATGAAATTCCATACCATGTTCAGTGTACACTGCAATGTTCAGCATGTTAAACTCTGAAGAATGTTGATTGCTGTGAAGATAGTCATGAATGTTGAAGTACCACAATTGGGCCACCTATCCCAGTATTCTTCACATGTTTATCACATAACATTATGAAGTGCACAGATACGGAAGATCACAACATGTTTAAGTATTTTCAAAGTTGGAAACGAGATTAGTTTTCAAGGGCAGAGCAATCATAGGCATTTTCTTTTGAGCAGACAGTTGATGGCAAGATTACGAAAATGGAATAGAGACAATTAAAATAACATGGAAGGATGTGAAGTTGTGAGATTAGCATTTTAGCTTCAATGACGTAGGAAGTAGGTCATGTGTATGAATGTTCACACAAAGGGATGATAGCAAAGAAACTAGAGGAAGACTCAAGGTCAAGGCTGGGGAGTGAACAGCCTGAGAGCAGATAGACTTGTTGGGTGAAGTGAGTTAGAATTGGGAAATCAACAAATGCAATTGCACTAAACAGAAATCCATGAGCTTCTTGCACTTACTTGAGATGGTAATGGGGGTCAAGCCTGTAAGAAGACATTTGATAGGACAGAAAAGAAGCCAAGGCTGTATCTTAGTTCTCCAGGATGATGTTAAAGTTGAGAGAGATTTTGGCAGAGAAGAATGAATTCCAGCCAAATATAATGAGGGATGACCAAACCACAAGTGAATCAGATATGGTCAAGACCACACCTTTGAGTTTGAACAAGTGAAGTAAAGACAAATAACCAGGATGCGAGAGAATAATATTAAACTGGAGAAAAAGGGCATTGAGGTTAGAGGTGGCTGAGCAGACAAATTGGTGAAGAAGAGTCATAGAATGCTGTAGGTTAAATGTTTGGCAGTTTTGTAAAGCAATTATTACAGGACTTGGGAAAGTCATTTTCCAACACGGGCTCATAATTCATGTTGGAAGAGTATAAGGCAATATTAGTAGTGTGAAATATGAGCAAATGGTCACAGATGGGATAGTCTATGAAGGAGAGCTTATGAGATGGCAAGTTCAGAGATTTGATTATAAATATGGGTCAGACAATTTATATGGAGGAAGCAGTTTAAATGAAGTCAGCAGTGAGATGACCACTGGAGTTGAAATGAAGGCTGAAAACTGTACCAAACAACAAAACTTTGCAAAGTCTTTTTGGTTATATGGAGCAGTATCACACAGAACTACTCATTTCAAGTTGTTAACCTCTTGGTCCTAAAATCAATCTCAGCTACTGGAGGTCACCAAAGGTTAATTCAAAACCTGCACTTTGTATGAAGCATCATCTGTTGTTGTAAGTTACATCTGACATAATAGTGTCTGTGAAACAACCCATTTAAACAGTACGGACGAGTGAACATAAACCATGGGATAAAGTAACCGAGATCTGTTTATAAATGCTGACAGAATGATGAGATATCAAGATAGTGATTGAACATTTGATATGTTTAGTAGCATAGTGGACCAGGCAGCAGACTAGATAACAGAAGAGATAGCTAATAGTAGCAGTGCTGTTTCATCTCTCTGGCATGTAAATAATGTCTTCAGGTCAATAAGGTCCTTCCAGTTGTGTTTCACAAAATGTGGCAATAAGTTTGACTTTGCTATTTCCTTGGACTGTTGTACATGTAGGAAACAGTGCCTACTTGATATAAAAGTTACCCATCTTCATATAACTATATTTGCTAAAGAGGCAGTTCTGCAAATGTGTCTTTGAGTCTGCATATTAATGCTGTCAATATTGTTTATACTGCTTTGAAATCTGGATCATTTTGACGCAGTGAAAAAAGATAATTACATTAAAATCACCTACTGTTCAGGAAAACATTGCACCATAGCAACCAGGCCAGTGACTAACTGAAAGTAATCTGCATTAACATTTCGGATTGCCTCCCCATTCATGTTCAAAAATGAATTTGAGCAAAGATTGCAAATAAACAAAAACCAAACAAAATTGCAGATACAAGTGCACCTTTTAATTAATTCAAAAAGTGTTGACTAAACAATAAGACTGCTCCTCTGAGAATCACCTATCTCATCACGTTGTTGAAGGCAATTCACGACTGAAGTTAAATCCGAACCTGAGCAAAAGAATAAATCGAATTAAAAATCAGACACTACTTCACTTAAATAATTGAAGCTTTTGACAATATTGTTAATGATTCACCAACAACTGATCTGCTTCTTTGAATTGCAAAGTGAATCCATTAACACCTTGTTACATATCATTACATTGACATTTTTATCGGATAGAAATACTTAGTTTGTATTCCTTTCCCTGTCCTCTGAATGCAGGTCTACTATTTGGTAATTCAAGCAATAACTCAAGGAGGCAAGCAATGTAAACAGTGCCTCTGATCCAAATTTCACAGTTCATGTGCATTTTACTCAAAATGCCTGGTGGAAGATGTTCACAGCTTAAAGTGTGCTTCATTTAGCCTACCTTCAGAACACAATTGCAGCAACTCTATCAGAATATACAATACATTTCCATCTCGCCTTCCCTACTCCCGCACAACCATTCTTGTGTTCTTCATTTCCTCAGTTCCTCGGTTAGAAGTTTCCTCAGTTAGAAGGATGAGAAGATCTAACAGCTCTCCAGTGTGTTTTCCAGCTGGTGAGCAAAAGCAGCAGCTTATCCACTATACTTGAGACCAAATTATTGTTCTAAAGTGCTTTTAACTATCGTACAAATTGGCAGAGCATTAAATATATGCATTAAATTTCATACACAAGATGTGGTGCATGCAAAACTGAAAACTTCAATCACTTGAGCAAGTATATTGTATTTTGCCCAACTATCTTCTGTTCCTTCATCAGTGATCTTCTCTCCATTATATGGTCAGAAGTGGAGAGTTTTCTGATGAATGAACAGTATTTAGTATTATTCAAGAATCTCCAGTTACTGAGTCAGTCCCTGCAAAAAGTTCTGAACAACAATTCAGTTTTGATCTGAAAAGTGGCAAATAAACAGTGCCAGGAAGTGACTGCATCGAGAGAAAATCCAGACCTTACTTCTTTACGTAAGGCCATTAAATATAGGAGCAGAATTAGGCTATTCAGCCCATTAAGTCAGCTCCATCATTCAATCAAAGCTAAGATTGTTTCTCAACCCCATTCTTCTGTTTCTCCCCTAACCTTTCATCCCCTTACTAATCAAGAACCCATCTATTTCTGGCTTTAAGATACTCAATGACTTGGCCTCCAAAATCTTTGCAGCAGTGAGTTTCACCATCTGACTGAAGAACTTCCTCTTCATCTCAGTTCTAAAGGATCATCCCTTCATTTGGAAGCTGTGCCCTTAGGTCCTAGTCTCTCCTACTAGGGGAAACATCTTCGCCACTTTCACTGTATCCAGACCTCTCCATATCCTGTAAATGTCAATAAGATCTCCCCTCATCCTTCTATACTCCATTGAGTATATACCCAGAGACTTCAACTGCTCCTCATTTGACAAGCACTTCATCACCAGAATTGTTCTTATGACATCAAAAACATTATCATTGTTGCATGCCCCAGCCCCAACATTCTTTGGGTCATCATTCACCAAGGCTTAACTGTACCGGACATCTAAATATGAATACTAAAGAGCAGGGTAGAGGCTGAAAATTCTGCAGACAGTAAATCACCTCCTGATTCCTGAAAAACCTATCCACCATCTGCAAGCTTAAGTCAGGCATGAGATGGAATGATTCCACTTGTCTGAACAGGTGAAGCTCCAATGTGTTGAAGAAGTTCAATACCATCCAGAATAAAGCAGTCCATTTAATCAGCGACCTACTCCTCACTCTCAACATCCGTTTCCTCAGTTACGTTGGCATCAGTCTTTATAAACTACAAGTTGCATTATAGCACTTGCTGCAACTCTTTTGATTGCACATTCTATTACAACCCACTTGGGAAAGCGCATTGATTCTAAAGCTCCAATACTCCTGAGGTTGCCACAAGAGTTACTGATCCTATAAAACTGTGCAATGTCCTGATTTATGTGTCTTTTGGAATCAAGTTCACAGAAAACACTGTATCAGAGACAAAAGGTACTGCAGATGCTGGAGAATCCGAGATAACAAGGTGTGGGGCTGGATGAACACAGCAGGCCAAGCAGACCTGAAGGGTCTAGGCCTGAAACGTCAAGTTTTCCTGCTCCTATGATGCTGCTTGGCCTGCTGTGTTCATCCAGCCCCACACCTTGTTATCACAGAAAACACTGACTAGGTTCCTGTTCTTAACAAGAATTCCTGCTTATTACAAATAAACACATTCTAATGACATGTAAACAGCCAAGAATTATCAACATATGTTCTACTAGTTAAAGCTCTAAACCCTTCTAAAACCCCTACATAAACATACAGACACAAAGAGAGACATGTAAACTTTGCTTTTATGGAATAAAATACTGGCAACCACAGTTCAATAATACAACTCCCTAGAGTTTGCTGCAATGATCCTTTTGTCTTGACAGGACATTCTATTCTGCAGGTTCCTTCACTTCCTTGCAGGAGGATGATTAGTGCATGACCTGCACTTATTTACTGGATGAGAGCACAGATTACAGCAACTGTTCAGAGAAAATAGTTGAGTTTCTTCAGGACTTCAGGTATTTTTACTGCAGATAAACAGTGTGCCCTACCAAAGGTCCAATGGTTTCTCACTATATCATTCACGTTCACAAGTTGTTCAGAAATAAACAAAAAGTTGACTCTGGTATTCTCTGGTATACATCTAGTACCCACACAGGTCACAAAAGCACAAACAAGCCAACTACTTGTTGCCAGTCAAATCTCACTCTGCACACACCCCCTGGTACTGTGCCTTCCATAAACAGCTCCCCTCCATTGCTTGAAGAAAGCAGCAGTGAAAACACCACACACAATGACTTTCAAAACCTTGTTTTTAAAAGTGTAGCAATTCCTTCCATAATCCTTGCTTTTATAACAGCCCTTTTCCCTTTTCAGGCCACAATAATTAAAAAAATAGAAAACAAATCATACAGGCTTTACAGTTCCAAATCCAAGGCTTCTCACATCCAGAAGAACAAGAGAAGCAGATGCATAGGAATGCCACCACTTGCAAATTCCTCTCCAAATCACAAAGCATCCAGACATTGCTGTTCCTTCATTGTTGTTGGCTCAAAGTCCGTCAACTTCCTCCCTAATGGCACTATGTTGTTCCACATGAATGCAAAGGCAATGGCTCAATGCCACTTTCTCAAGGGAAACTGGGATAGACAGTAAATGTTGCTTTTGACAGGAATCCTCACAGTAACAGTAATGCAACAGTTTTTAATGTCAAAACTGTCACACTGTTCTGTCATCTAGGTTGTTGTCCCGAAAAAATAATTTAAAAAGTAGCAAAAGGTAATGCCCTTTGTGCTTGAATAAGCCACTTATAGTTTTATTAAATTGTGAGAAAACTGTTCCTGAAATACAATTGAGAACATTTACACTGAGTAGAAGAACCAAAACTTTCACAATTCAAATTTGAATAAGCATCGTTGTGTATTCAGACCTTTATTCAATCAAGAAACCTTCATGTAAATAAATTCCAACATTTGAATCTTTATTACTGGTTATCTCCTACTCTCCTTCAATTCTTCTCCCTACGACTAACACTTGCTGCCCCTCTACTTTTTTATCCTGTCACCTTGTAAATCTTTAACATAGGCAGAATAGCTTTTTGAAACAGCTCTAAATTATTCCCATTTCATCAACAAGATATTTATAACCCAAAATGTCTTACTTCATCCAATGAATACTGTCACATGATTTTATTATACACATCTTTTGAACAGTAACCGACAATGATCATTTCAATCCCACACTGGTGTAGCTTGTTATACAAATTCTTTGTGTTCAGTAGATGTGTCTATTGGTCTTTTGGCTTCCTCATACAGTTCAAATGGGAGTCATTTGAAAACCTGAAATGAATTAAAGGAAATCCCACAAGCTTCTAAGCTTCTCAGATTGCATAAAAATTGAAAGTGACAGTTTTATTAATTTGATAGAACACCCACAATGATTATCTTCCTTCCTGGTTGCAGAGATCATTAGCAATCGCAGACTTACCAAGTATTGTAACTTAAAAATAACTGAAAAGCAGTGAGCATGAAATCAATTTGATATTGAGTGGATTTTGCTTACATGGCTGGACATGTTTTTGTTTACTATTTTTGGCAAATCACTTCAAGAAATTTTTCATGACTAAAATTATTTATTATTTTAGCACTGAAGCCATAGAGAAAGCTTTAGTTGTGTGTCTGATTTGTTTTTTATTACTTTGAGGATTTCAAACAAACCTCCTGTCAAGTTATTGAACAGTTTCTGTCAAGTTTTCCTGCTCTCTCTCTCTCCTGGAACCAATTTTACACACCCTTCTAAACCCTAGCTAATGTCCCCACATCCTTCCTTTGGTTCAGTGCTGAAAATTCAGCATAATTTATCAGTTGAAAATGAATCTGTGTTTTTGAATTGTTCAACACAATTTCACTGTTTTTTGTATTTGTGGCAGAATTTATAAAATGCAAGATTCCCCATGCCTGATTAAACACTTTCTCAGTCTGCCTTGTCAGCTTCAACAATTTGTGTACATCTTCCCTGAAGATTCCATACTCCTGCACCCGCTTTGGAATTGTATGTATTCATTTATTCTGCCTCTCCTCATGTTCCTGCCAAAATAGATCATTTCAAACTGCCGGCCATGTGTTTGCCCATTGAATCAGCCTGTCTCTGCCCTGGAGTCTGTCACCGTCCTACTTACAGTCCACAATACTTTCCAAATCTTGCGCCATGCACCCCAAACCTTATGTCACTGAACAGCTCATGAAAAACAGTGAAACTATCCACTGTTTTTCTGGGCTGAATTTTCCCAGCCCCTGAGTGACCTGGGCAATAACAAGTCACTTGGGAAAATATGGTGACTTCAAGAAAAATGAGATTCTTGATGTCGAGAAAAAGAGTCCGGTTCTGCCTCACGTTTTGAAGGGCCGGATAAGAGGCTCACTAATGAGTGGCAAGGGGCCTATTTACATGCATAGACATCGCATAAGTACTTAATCGTATCTCATTTATATGCAGTTTTATATATATCTCATAAGACAGAAAACTCCCGACATGAAAGTCAGACCAGGTACCTGGAGGCCTCAGTTCACTTTTTACTGCAGTATTGTTGCCAGGACTAGAATGCATCTCAGGGTTCCTCACTTGCTCCCTTAGCAATCACTCACTTTGTGCCTTCCTCTGCACCACGTTTGCTTTCGGCACTTTTCACTTCATTCAGAACTTACAGACTCACAGTCCTTCTCTCATGCCTTGCCTTCTAGCTCAGACACAAAGCCAGGCAGCTCGTCATGGTTTTCAATGGTGATCAGTTAAAGGGTTGAATATTTTGCTGTACAGCACCTTGCCACATCAATGTTAAGCCTACAATGTTTGCCAGCAGTTCATGTGATAAGCATACTGAATGTGCTGCAATAAAATGACTATGTTGCAAACTCTAAAGGGAATATGCTTTAGTCAGGTCAAGGGAGACAGCCGTCATAGAATCATAAAATCATAGAATCCCTACAGTGTGAGACTAGGCCATTCGGCCCATGGAGTCCACACTGACACTCCGGAGAGTATCCAATTCAGACCCACCTCCTACACTATCCCTGTAACCCTGCATTTTCCATGGCCCTTCCACCAGCCTGCACACTATGGGCAAGATAGCAATAGCCAATCCACCTAACCTGCACATCTTTGAGCATCAGGCAGAAGATATCTACACAGCCAAGGGCATGGTACGATTTTCTTCCGACTGCCTCACCAATTCAATCAGGGAGGTGGGCCACGTTCAGACCAAGGGGTCTGTTCACTGGAAGTCAGTTGGAGTTCTCAGGGACCATGGCTGTGGTGGAGGCACTGGGTAAGTCACTTGTTGGGGCTTGAAGCAAGATGCTGAGATGTAGGGTTGGTAATAATTGTGAAGGGGGTAAACTGAACATATAAGGATGGGAGACGATAGAGCCTGGGGAACAAGAGGTACTGTTATGATGATGGTGGAGAAAGTGGGGGTAAGTAAGGGTTGGTCATTGACAGCCCCCTCCACCCTGGCTTCAATGAGACAACAGTACATGGCCATGTTTGTCTTGACTAAGCTGCATGCCTGGAGATCAGGGGATAAAGTGCGGAGATGAGCTGTCAAATAAATCGATCCAATGGGAATGCAGAGAAGAGTAAAGCCTTTGGGATTGGGTGGGATAGCAAGGAAGAAAGCAACATGAAATTTTGCAGTTACCTAGATTGAAAGGCTGAGTCTGGACTCACTCTATGAAATGTAATTTATGTTGCCTTCCATCCTCATTGAATTGGAAGTGTGCAATGGGCTGTTATCACACCTGGAAAGGGTGGAGTAAGTGTTTTTTCCTCCCCCAGGCATGGAGATTCATTTTTTGCACAATCTGAGGCGATTTAAAGGGCAGTAACATTAAACAGACACCCACAGAGTGCAGAATCTATAGATGTGAGGCTGGGAAGGCACAGCAGATCAGCTAGCATCTGAGAAGCAGGTAAATCAATGTTTCAGGCCAAAACCCTTCATTAGGACTAGGAAGGGGGACAGGAAAACAGAAATAAATAGAGGGAGGAGATTGGGGCTGGTGAAAGGGTAGGTAGGATGGTGATAGGTGGATGCAGGTAGGGGGTACTGTGATTTCTCCTTGGGAAGGGTGGAGTGTATAGGTGACAGGTTAGGTCAGGATGGGAGCGGGAGGCCTGGGCGTGGGATAAGGCTGAGGGTGGAGGGATTTTGAATCTGGTGAAGTCAATATTCAGGCCATTAGGCTGTAAGCTCCTAAGGCGAAATATCAGAAGTTGTTCCTCCACTCTGACAATGGAGGAGGCCAAGGATAGGCATGACATCAGGGGATTGGGAAGGGGCATTAAAATGGATGATAACTGGAAGGTCAGGTTGGTTGTTGTGTGCAGAGCACAGATGCTCCGAGAACGGATCCCCGAATCTGTGTTTGGTCCCCCGATATAGAGGAGACCACATCCGGAGCAACTGATGCAATAGATCAGGTTGGATGAAGTGCAACTGAATCTCTGCCAGATTTGGAAGGTTTGAAGCCTTAGATAGAGGTGAGAGGGGAGATGTGGGGGCAGGTGTTGCTCCTCTGGCAGTTGCAGGGAAAGGTGCTGGGTGTAGTGGACGGGTTAGTGGGGAGTGTAGAGCTGATGAGGGATTCGTGGAATGAATGATCCCTGCAGAAAGTGGACAGGGGTAGGGAGGGAAGTATCTTTTTGGTGGTGGGTCTGATTGAGGTAACAGAAATATCAGAGGATGATGGGTTGGATGCGGAGGTTGATGGGATGGTACATGAGGACTCGGGGGACTCTATCCTTATTGCTGTTTGGCAGAGGGGCTTTGAGGGCAGAAGTGTGGAGAATGGAGGAGATGCCATTGAGGGCATCCTTAATTATGGAGGAGGGGAAATTACGGAGTCTAACGTAGGAGGATATCTGGGATGTTCTGGAATAGAACACCTCACCCTGGGAGCAGATGCGGTGGAGGTGGAGGAGTTTGGATTCTGGGATAGCATTTTTGCAGGAGGGTGGATGAGAGGAAGTGTAGTCGAGGTAGTCATGAGAGTCAGTGGTTTGAAATGGATGTCGGTGGTGAGTCGGTTTCTGGAGTTGGAGATAGAGAGGTCCAGGAAGGGGAGGGACGTGTCAGAAATAGTCAAGGTGAATTTGAGGGTGAGGTGGAAGGTGTTGGCGAAGTCGATGAACTGCTCGAACTCCTCGCAGGAGCATGAGGCCGCACGGATGCAGTCATCAGTACAGTGGAGAAAGAGGTGAGAGATGGTGTTGGTGTAATTGTGGAAGGGGGACTGTTCCACAAATCTGACAAAGACACAGGCATAGCCCAGGCCCATGCAGGTGTCCATAGCCACCCCTTCGGTTTGCTGGAAGTGGAAGGAAGCGAAGGAGAATTTGTTGAGAGTGAGTACCAGTTCAGCCAAGCGAATGAGAGTGTCAATGAAGGGGGACAGGTTGGGCCTACGGGAGAGGAAGAAATAGACGGCTTTTTAGATCTCCACGTGGAGGACACAGGTGTACAGGACTGTACATCGATGGTGAAAATGATGTGTTGTGGCCTGCGGAATTGAGAGTTTTGGAAAACTTGGAGGGTATGTGTAGTGTCATGAATCTACTTAGGGAGTTCCTGGACCAAAGGGGAAAGAATGGAGTCGAGGGAGGAGGAGATGTGCTCAGTGGGGCAGAAGCAGGCAGAGACAATGGGTGACCGGTGCAGTCAGGTTTATGGATTTTGGGTGGGAGATAGAATGGGGCGGTGCAGGGTTGGGGAACAATCAGGCTGGAGGCTGTCGATGGGAGATGATGGCTTGGTGATCAGAGGTGGGGTCTTGGTCAAGACGATGGTAGGAGGAGGGGTCAGAGAGTTGGTGTCAGGCATCAGCGAAGTAGAAGTCAGTACACCATACTACCACCATGCCCCACATGTCGGCGGGTTTAATTGTGAGGTTGGGTTTCGAGCAAAGCTAGTGGGCTTTGACAGGGAGAGGTTGGAATAAGTGAGGGGGATGAAGAGATCCAAGCGATTGATGTCATGGCGGCAGTTTCAAATGAAGAGGTCGAGGGAGGGTAGGAGGTTGGGAGGGGCTGTCCAGGAGAATAGAGTTTGCTGGAGGTAGGAGAAGGGGTTGTTAGGCGGTGGATTGGATTCCCGTTCAAAGAAATAAGCATAGAAAAAGAGCTTGACGCCATGGTGTAAGTGGAATTTGTTTATGTGTGGGTGCAGGGGAATGAAAGCGAGCCCTTTGCTGATGACTGACTTAGTGAGGGGGAGGTCGGAGGCATGGAGAGGGGTATGGTAAATACAGAGCTTGGGGCTGGGGCTGGATGTAGAGCTGGAGCCAGAAGCGTGGGTGGGGACTTCATCAGGAGTGGATGTGTGCGCTGGAGCGATCACATGGTCAAAATAGAAGTAACGTGATTGTCAGTGATGTCAGCAGTCACATGGTCATCAACGTTGGTGAAAGAGGCCGTCACATGGTCATTAGAAATGGTCGGTGCATCTTTGTGGCCAATAGCATTGGCTGATCCCAGAGAAGGTTGGAGATCAGTTTAGGATGCTGAAAGGTTAGGGGAGTCTGTGACTGAAGGTGAGTGTGGGAGAGTTTAATGCGCTCTTCGATGACCACATGACTGCCGCTTCCGCTTCCTCCGAACCTGTCTATTTTCCTACTCAACTATCTGCTCCACCCTTCCCACGGACCAATCACAATAACCCCCTACTTGCATCCACTTATCACCATCCCACCTACCCTTCTGCCAGTCCCAACCCCTTCCCTGGGCTCCCATCCCCCTCCCCAGTCCTGATGAAGGGTTTCGGCCCGAAATGTTGATTGCCTGTTCCTCAGATGCTGTCTGATCTGCTGTGCTTTTCCAGCCTCACACCAATAGATTATGACTTCTAGCATCTGTAGTCCTTACTGTCTCCAACCCACAGAGTTCTGGTGAAAAACAAAACAAACACACAGAAAGCTGGGAAACCCCTTAGGTTTGGTAGCAGCTGTGGTGGGAGAAACAGAGTTAACACTTTGCGTCAGCCTGACTCTTCCTCAGAACAAGAGGAATGTAAGGATGGCTAGCCTCAGTAACTTCATCAATGTAGTTACAAATACAATGAAATTTGCTCATCCAGCTGATGGTGAAAAGTAAACACCTATTACAATTACAATAATGTCACCAATCCTACCTATGTGCCACCAAAAGGTCTTCTTTATCCTTTGCTTCCCACTATATCTAAGTGCAGTCTAGCGCTGCATTTGAACTGGAGAGGGCTTCGCTATAATGGGGCCTGTTAGTTTTGGAGATTTTGGTGGGTGAATTCAGGTGCACATGTAGTCAGATGCCTGGACATGCTGAGTGTGTCCTACACAGATGTAGGCTCAGCCTTCTTGACTCGAGCATCCACAGGTTGGAGAATGGTAGGGCAAAAGTGATGGGGTTGGGCACCTTTGAAGTGCCCTGAGAAGAGATGTCCTGGGGATACGTGTGTATGTTTCCTCCTCCAACTGGGTGCCCATTGCCACCACCCTCTCCTTGAGAGGAAGGGGCACAGGGACTAGTGACAAGGTCCCTCATTTTCCTGTCACCTTGTCATTGGAGCTTGAACGCTAACAGATAGAGCGATGGAGTGCAGGTCTATGTACATATCCCACAGAGGCTGAATCAGACTTTCCATGACGGCTGACAGCCTGTCTATGGATAACAAGGTGTGGAGCTCTCCAGCATCTGCAGTTCCTATTATCTCTGATAGCCTGTCTATGGAGGTAGCCAGGCAATTACATTCTAGAGATGTACAGTTCTCCTCAATGTTTTGATGCCATTTGCTCAGTGCCTCAGACAACCTGCTTTCTGTTCCTATGTCTACGTGTGCATTTGGATCAATTTTGAATGGCCAACACCATGGAGTCCTCTCCTGCCAGATGCAGAGCAGGAGCCTGGTCTATATCAGTCCTCTCAGTGCCCCTGACCCAGGATGTCTCTTCCTCAACTACCCGCAGAGACGTGGCAGGGATGTACTCACCAGAGTGTGCGCCCAGCTGAACCCTAGCGTCCATATCAACCTGGAGGATACAGGAGGCAGCCTTCCCAGTGCTTTCCATAAGGGATCCATAGCTTCTTTATCAGGGCTAGAGGACAAGGTGATGCCTGGAAGAGTTGCTATCTTCCGGGTGAGTACTGTGTACTGTGCAGTTACCATTGGTGCCTATGGGAGACAAAAGAAAGAATGAGTTATGACACATAGCTAGCATTTTGGGCATATTTAGAATACATTCACAGTGACTGCATTGAGAGAGCAGTACAGCATTTGACCATGAATCTTACGTGGTTGCCAGGTCACGGGGATCTCGGCATCACCACATTGTGTTCTCTCGGTAAGGCAAGGGTCCCTTCTGAAAGGGAATGTGGAGACAGATGTGAGGTACCCAATCTCTGTCCTATTGTGACTCGCTCTGCCCTGTTGTGCGTTGTACTTTGTTTGTGACAAAGGGAGGGATTAAGTGATGAAAATGGAGCTGTCCGTGCTGGACGGCGTGGGGAATGGTGATGAGAGGTCCTGAGGCAGTGCAGAGGGCATACAAGATTAAGCGTGTGGGGCGTTGGTGAGTGAGCGGAATAGAGAGAGAAGATATTGCATGTAAACCATGGAGGTGTGTCCATCTGCAGCATTACAGTGAACGTGAGGTAGCAGAAAAAAGATGGTGACACTTTCTTTTATTAATTGACTGGACTAGGGTGTTGCTGGCTAGGCTAGCACTTATTGCCCATCCTTAATTTTCCAGATGGCAGTTGAGCATCAACCATATTGATGCGGATCTGGAGTCACATGTAGGCCAGACCAGTTAAGGATGGCAATTCTTTTTCCCCTAAAGGACATTAGTGAACCAGATTTCTTTTTCTGACCATCAACCATGGTTTCATGGTCATCATTAGACTCTTAATTCCAGACTTTTATTAAATTTAAATTCCACCATCTGTCATGGCAGGATTCAAACTGTGTTCCCAGAAAATTACCTGGGTTTCTGAATTAACAGTTCAGCAATAATACCATTAGGCCATCATCTCCCCGAAACTTTCTCCTGTTGAACAGAGAAAGTCATTGACCTTCTTCCTGCATTTCTGAGCATTTCTCTGCCAGTGGCCAGTACTTCTTTGTATGATGTTTATAATATGTTTAATATGAGTGGGACACTATCACTTGTGGTTCATCAATAAAGATGTAACTCATGACAAAGTATGTGAGATAACTCACCAGAGGTCACAAAGAGAAACCCTCCATGAAACTCCTTGCAATTGAAACGTAGCCACAGTTTGGTAAAATTCAGTCCCCTGTTTCCTGTCACTTAGCCAACTTTATACCCATGCTGCCACTGTCCCTTTCTTATTTTCCCTTTCACTTTTCAGCCAAGCTTGTCATCAAAGACCTTTGAAAGTCAATGCACACCTCATCAACTGCAATATATTCATCAACCTTCACTGTTATCTCACAGAAAACGTACAAAAAGGTCAGGAAAACATGCTTGCCTTTAACAAATTTATGCTGGCTTTCTTCAATTAATCTACATTTTCCAAAAGATTATTCACTTTGCCCTGGATAATCATTTCTAAAAACCTCCCATTTATTGTTGTTTAAGTCACTCCCACTATTATTTTGGCAAGCAAATGTATATAATAAGCAGTATTTGATTCCCAGATTACATCCAAGGAATATTTGAGGATTATTGCTAATGTATCTGTAATTTCTTCCCTTACTTATCTCAGTATACTTTGATCCATCTGAACCACTTCTGGTAACTGCCCAAGTTTACATGCAGCCAGCATTCCCAATATCTCCTTTTAATCAATTCTTAGCATATCTTATAGACCATAAGCTACAGGAGAAGAATTAGGCCATTCATCCCATTGAGTATGCTCCATCATTCGATCACGACTAATATATTTCTGAACGGCATTCTCCTGCCTTCCCTCCATAACCCTTGGTCACTTCACTCAGTGAAGTGGCCTCTGCAGTAATGAGTTCCACAGATTAACTGCCCTCTGTTCTCAGTTCATCATCTTAGTTCTGAAGGGTCATCCCTTCAATCTGAAGCTCTGCCCGCTGGTCCTAGTATCTCCCAAAATTGGAAACCTCTTCTCCATGTGCACTCTATCCAGACTTCTCAATATTCTGTGAGTTTCAATCAGAACACCCCTCATCCTTCTAAACTTCATCAAATACTGACCAGCATTCTCATATGACAAGGCCATCATTCCAGGGATCATTCTCAAAAAAGCTCCTCTGACCTCCTCCAACGCTAGCAAATTGTTCGATAGATATGGGCTCAAAACTGGTTACAATATTCCAAATGAGGTCTGACAACAGCCTTATACAGCCTCAACAGTACATCCCTGCTCTTATATTCTAGCCCTCTCAAAATGAATGTTAACATTGCATTTGCCTTTCTAGCTGCCAAATGAACATGTATGTTAACCTTAAGAGAATCCTGAAGTAGGACTTTTAAGTCCCTTTGTGCTTCAGATTTCTGATTATCCAGTGTCTCAATTATTTGCTCTTTCACTATGACTTTAGCAGTATCTTCAGCCTGAATAAAGACAAGCGCAGCATTCTTATTTATTATATTAGCAATTCCTTCATCCTCCATACATAAATCTCCTTTTCATTCTCTAATTAGCCTAGCCCTTACTTTTACTAAATAAAATCTGAAAGGAGTGCAGATGCTGTAAATCAGGAACAAAAACAGAAGTTGCTGGAAAAGCTCAGCGGGTCTGGCGTCATCAGTGAAGAAAAAAATCATTAACGTTTCAGGTCCCGGTGACCCTTCCCCAGAGGTTCCTTCTGAAGAACAGTCACCGGACCCGAAATGCTAACTCTGATTTTTTCTTCACAGATACTGCCAGACCTGCTGAGCTTTTCCAGCAACTTTTGTTTTTGTTCCTTACTTTGATTATCTGTTCACTGTTCCTGTACCTGAAGGGAATTTTAGAATTCACTTTTACATTCATTACCAGTCTGTTTTCACACTCTCTTTGCTTCCTTTAATATTTAATTTCTCTGAACGTTTCGGACACAGCAGTGGTATCCTCTTTCATTGGTTTCTTAAATGGTCACTAATATTATGATTGAATATGGCAAGTTCATTTTATCTTACTCATTCCCAGGCCAGTATTTATTGCCCATCCCTACTTGCCCGGAGGACAGTTAAGAGTCAGCCACATTCCACTGGTTCTGGTGTCACATATAGACCAGACCTGAAGAAGGGTCCAGACCTGAAACGTCAGGTTTCCTGCTCCTCTGATGCTGCCTGGCCTGCTGTGTTCCTCCAGATCCACACCTTGCTATCTCAGACTCCAGCATTGGCAGTTTTTACTATCCCAGATAAGGAAAGCAGTTTCCTTCCCTCAGGGCATTCGTGGACCAGATAGGCTTTTCCAACATTCGACAATGGCTATCATTAGACTCTTAATTCCACTTTTTTTATTGAGTTCAAATTCCGCCATCTGCCATGGCAAGACTTAAAATCAGGTCCCCAGAATATTACCTGGGTCTCTGGATTAGTAGTAAGTCATAATACCACCAACCCAGTGGAGATTAATGGGTAACCACCATCTTCATGCAGATTTAATGAAAATTGATTTTTGTGAGATTTTAATAGAACATAGAACATTGAACATTGAACATAGAATATAGAACAGTGCAGCACAGGAACAGACCTTCAGCCCACTTTATTTACACTGAGCCATGATAATTTTACACAAGTCTTATCTGCCTGCACGCTGGCCTTATCCCTCCATCCTCTTCATGTGTCTATCTAAATGCCTCTTAAATGTTGCTATTGTATCTGCTTCTACTATTTCCCCTGGCAGTGTGGTCTGCACAAAAACTTGCTTCACACATCTTCATCAAACTTTCCCCCTCTCACCTTCAACCTATGCCTCCTAGTATTTGACATTTCCACCCTGAGAAAAAAGAAAACTTTAACTATCCATCCTATCCTTGTCTCTCTTTTTACACACTTTGATCAGGGATGCCCCCAAAATTTAGCAAGCATGTGTTATAGCTGCTCTGTAACTTTAATAGGGTCTCACCTAATTTTTCAGTATCCCTGATAATGCTCTATGTATATTTTGCTGCTTTGCTCATTGAACTAGAGTTGACCACCTGGCTTTCTAGATCGAGAGCAGTTAAAATTTCCTCTTATAACAAAAGCAAAATACTGCAGATGCTGAAAATGCTGGACGGGTTGATGGCCTGGTGGCCCGAAACGTCAAGTTTTCCTGCTCCTATGATGCTGCTTGACCTGCTGTGTTCATCCAGCCCCATGCTTGTTATCTTGGTACTATTGCTGGACTGTTAAGCCCAAAGACCCAGGTAATATTCTGGGGACCTGGGTTCAAATCCCCCGACAGCAGATGGTGGAATTTGAACTCAATAAAATATTTGGAATTAAGAGTCTAATGATAACCATGAATCCATCATCAATTGTCAGGAAAAACCCATCTGGTTCACTAATGTCCTTTAGGGAAGGAAACTGCCATCCTTACCTAGTCTGGCCTACATGTGACTCCAGATGCACAGCAATGTGGTTGACTCTGAACTGCCCTCTGGGCAATTAGGAATGGCCAACAAATGTCACCTAGCCAGCAACACTCTCATCCTCTTAATGAATTTTTTAAAAATCCATTCTGAACTCGAGATAGTAACTCTGTTTCTTTCTCCTCTGGTGCTGTCAGACCTGCTGAGGTTCTGCAGCATTTCTGCTTTTAATTCATAAAATTCTTCTTTTGTTGATGGTACACAGCTATACATGTATACCCAGGTCTGAGTTGTTTAATCTGTTCTGAGTCTAAACTCTTTGCACGGTATGTAGTGGCACACAGCATGACAGAGGGTGTTTTCAATATCTTCAACAGGATGCTTTTTCAAAGCATTTAAGTTATTCATTATGTTGGTCATTCACTATCTACCAAAAGCCCAGTCTGGTAGTAAGGTCCTTTAGGTCTGAGACAACTTGGTTGTCAGTGGCAATACTTCCTGATGGACATTTTATGTTCCCTAACTAAACTATATTCTGTGTTCTTTTTCCCATTCTCTCTTCTTGCAAGAGGTGTTCTGCATGGGCAAGTACCAATTTATCATCTGCTGGTAAAAAGTTGATTTTTTTTTATTTACTCACGGGATGAGGGTGTCACTGGCTAGCCCAGCATTTATTGCTCATCACCACTTGCCCAGAGGGCAGTTCAGAGTCAACCACATGGCTGTTGGTCTGGAGTCACATGGAGGCCAGACCTGGTAAGGATGACAATTTCCTTTTCTAAAGGACATTAGTGAATCAGATGGGTTTTTTCAACAATCAGCAATAAATACATGGTCATCATTTGGCTGTTAATTCCAGATACTTATTGGATTCAAATTCCACCATCTGCCATGGCAGGATTCACATCCAAGTCCCCAGAACTTTATCTGGGTCTCTGGATTAACAGACTAGTGATAATACCACTAGGTCATCATCTCCCCCCATCAGAAGGAGGTTTAGTTGTCTATTTCTAAAGTGATACCATGTGATTTCAAAGTCATAACTACGGAACTTACATGATTTTACCACTCATCTCTGATGATCAAGTCCTGTCCGTTAGAAAGTGATTATGTTAGGCTGTTGCTTGGCTGTGGGACAACTCACAACATTGGCAGTCAAATATATATCTGTAATTATATAACCATGTTAGTATCTTTTATTGGAAGCTATATTTGAAGGCAGATCATTGGATGGAATTTCTTTTTTCAGAGGCTATTCAAATTGAGATAGGTTTTCAACTGGTAAGGGAAGCTAGAGCTATAGAGAAAAAGTTAGGAAAGTGGAGTTGAGGATTATCAGAGCAATCATGATCTCATTGAATGACAGCAAACTCAGGCTCAATAGCCTACTTCTACTCTTACATCTGATAAGGACATCACTGTTACAAACCCTCTTCCTCTCTTTATCTGAGCGCGGCATGAGATACTGAGGCAGACCCAATGCAATAGATAAACCAATGTACACCATCATTCAAATATCCATCCCAACTATAAGCCTAAACCCACCAATCACAGACTCGGAGATGAGTGACAACAGAAGAGGTCGTAGTGAAGGAGAAAGAGCAGTCTGATGGCCTCCTTGTAATTTAGATTGTGGCTCAGGGAGACCCAGCATCAATTAGCAGCCTTGGGATTTTCTACTGATCTCAAATACTTTATGCCTGGAGAAGAAGCATTACCAAACAGAAAAGGCATTCACCAAATTTGAAAAACTTAGGCAAATGGAAGAAGTGGAAAATAAAAATGTTGCCATGGATACAATCAGGTGGTAAACATCATCAGCCACACTTAATTCCCTCAAAGATGTTGTGCTGGTTGCAGAGTTATGGTTATCTCTCAATTTCAAAGAATGTGCAAAGACACAGATAAAAATATCCCATGATCTCTGTCATTATCTTTCCAACTGACTATTCATTGATTGAAATAGAACAATAATGGAAATAATCTCTTATGTCAATTTAGCAAATAAACAACAGGATGAACAGTGCCAGTCCCTATCCAAAGTTTCAAAATTAGGATGGTTGGAGGTGTTAAATGTTGATTGCAATCTTCACAAAATGAATCTGTTTTGGATTAATGGACATGGTTTGCAATCATTTAAACTAATCTCTGCATATATTACCATGTGATCTCTATCACATTCTTGCTCACAATTATAATTGCTTTCTAAAATAAAACATTCTATGTACTCTAATCGTAAAATGTTATGAGCAATTGATTTTAACTCTTGAAAAATACAGGGTATCCTTTTATACCAACATCTGGTTCACAAATTCAGGAAGTATTTACAACAGTTCTTTGAATGAATGTCATGAAAATACCTTAGGATAGTTTCAATTCATCTTTAATTTAGATGGACGTTTTACCCGGAAAACTAATGTGAGAAACTTTTAATTGATTTGTTTAAAGATCAATCTATATCTTGTTGGAGAATCTATAAGGGCCCAGTTCCAAAATAAAGGACTCCTTCTTTTTGAAGTTGGGGATTAGGAGGAATTTCTTCTCATGGAAATTCATCGATTTTTTTGGAAGTGTTTGCCCCAGTGAACTGCAGAGAATGGGTCATTGAATATGTTCAAGGCTGAGTTAGGTAGATTTTTGATCAACAAGGGAGGCAATGGTTAGCAGACACAGGCAGGGATGTGGAATTATATAGAATCCCCATGGTGTGGAAACAGGACGTTTGGCCTAACAAGTCCATGACAACCCTCTGAAGATCGTCCCACCCAGACCCATCCCCCTACTCTGTCGGTGTAAACCTGTATTTCCCATGACTAACGCACCTAACCTACACATCCCTGAACACTATGGGTAATTTAGCATGGCCAATCCACCTAACCCGCACATTTTTAGGCTGTGGGAGGAAACTAGAGCACCCAGCAGAAACCCACACAAACATGGGAAGAACATACAAACTCCACACAGAGAGTCGTCCGAGGCTGGAATCGGTCCCTGGCACTGTGAGGCAGCAGTGCTAACCACTGAGCTACTGTGCTGCTCCTTAATTAAGGCCACAATCAGATTATCCATTATGTTATTGAATGGCAGAGCAGTTTCTCAGGTCCAATTGACCTACATATATTCTTGCAGCTTTATGTTCGTCTTACTAATTCCAGCACTATCTGCTTGGACTCCAAGTTTAAAAGAAAGCAAAAGAATTTGTGAGTGTCAATACTCTTCCTTTTCAATGGCATGTCATTCTGTTTTTCTATAACTGGGCTACTTTTACAAACAGAAATTCAGAGTGTCTTTTCCATCTGTAAAATTAGCTCCAATATTCATGGACTATCCTGCTGTCATTGTCATAATCCTAGAGAAATAATGGGAACAATTGAAAAATGGTTCTTTGCATCCTGTCTATTGGTGCCTCTGTCAATCACACACTGGCAACCTAGTGAAATGCAGAATAAGGCAGATCCAGAACATGCATTGAGATTTTGGAAATTCTCTACATTGTGAATTTCAGTCTATGTAAGCAAAAATGGAAAAAATAGAAGGCAAATTTTTTTGTCAGAAGGACATCAGCAAAGTCTTAACAGTGAACTTGTTAATTTATTAATATTAGGCGAGGCATTGGCCTAATGGTATTGTTTCTTGGCTGTTAATCCAGATACCTAGGTAATGGTCTGGGGACCCAGGTTCAAATCCTGCCATGGCAGATGGAGGAATTTGAATTCAAAAAAAGAAATTTGGAATTAAGAGCCTAACAATTACCATAAATCCATTACCAATTATCAGGAAAAAGCCATCTGGTTCTCTAATGTCCTTTAGGGAAGGAAACTGCCATCCTTATATGGTCTGGCCTACACATGACTCCAGACCCACAGCAATGTGGTTGACTCTTAACTGCCCTCTGGGAAATTAGGGATGGGCAATAAATGCTGCCTCGCCAGTGATGCCCATATCCTGTGAATGAATTAAAAAAAAAGAACTATTTTGATGTTATTAAAAAAACAGGATGATAAACATTATAGACTAGACACTCTTGCTTATGATAATCGACAATTTTGCCTGCCATAACTGAGTTACAGAGAAGTTAGCAGCTACTCCTGAAGTCTGTTATCTTCAACCAGTGAAACCAGCTCAATGCTACAGTTCAGTGCATGAATTGATGAGTTGTGGCATTTACCTTGTTACTTTTCAAGAGCTCTTAGAGCTTACTAGCCACCTAATAAAATTGCACATTTGTTATTCACAGCCCAACATGATAGAACCCGTGGTTTCAAAGCTTGTGATTTCTTTTAAAATAGACTGTAACCAAAAAGGTGAACTAAAAAGGGGGTGGTGATAGCCTAGTGGTATTCTTTCTGCTAATCCAGATACCCAGTTATGTTCCGGGGACCTGGCTTCAAATCCAGAACAGTAGATGTTGGAATTTGAACTCAATAAATATAAGAACGTAATGAATCCATTGCTGATTATCAAAAAAAAATCTGATTTGCTTATGTCCTTGCCTGGTCTGGATTGCATGTGACTCCAGACCCACAACAATATGGTTGACACTTATGTGCTCTCTGCGCAATTAGGGATAGCCTAGCCAGCGATGCCCTTATCCTGTAAATGATTTTTAAAATTGGGAAACTGCAAAGTGAGAATAAGAAAGGCAACTGACCCTCTTATTTTCTAAGAAAACTACAAATGAAACTGAAAAGGGATCAGAAATTTCTACAGAATCAAAACCTGGTTGAAATCTGTAAAAGGACACTGCAGTGATCGAAACAAGGTCAGCCAGCTGGACCTCATAGGATGTGAGTGTCCTGATTGGGCTGTTAATCTGGTCCAATCAGGAAGCCCTGGCTGACAGGTATAAACAGGACTGCCACACA
>JAHRHZ010000133.1:61457256-61479677 GCA_024137785.1 Ginglymostoma cirratum | reverse complement strand
TTGTCTGCCTCCTCTCCACCTATCCTCTCCTCTATCCATCCTCTATCTGCCTCCCCCTCTCTCCCTATTTATTTCAGAACCCTCTTCCCCTCCCCCATTTCTGATGAAGGGTTTAGGCCCGAAACGTCAAGTTTTCCTGCTCCTATGATGCTGCTTGACCTGCTGTGTTCATCCAGCCCCATGCTTGTTATCTCAATCTCTGGCCCTAACTTCTGTTCCCTGGTTGTTATCTAGTGACCCCTGCTGGAACATGACTGCATGTCACAATGTTGAGGGAGGATAAAGTTGGGCTCTTCTGTCATTCATGCTGGAGTAGCATGCCCCTTCCCCCCCACCACCAAAAAAAACACAAGCTCTCTCTCTGGCACAGAGCAAAAGACATTAGTCAGCCTTTGCAGGAATGGAAAATCTGGGATATTTCCTCTAACAAGCAGTTATGTCAAAGATAACCAGCACCTAGATAACTCTTCTACAACAGACTGATTAAGCCCGTAAACTAGTTCTTAAAAAGTGCTAATGTAAGGAGCGTCGACAGATATACTCAGTCATGGAGCTGCATTCTGTAGTAGCTGATAGCAACCAGGTAAATAAAGAAAGCAAAGTGAGGGAGCAGGAATTATATCCTGTCAAGAGTACATAAGCATGCACCAGTTTGTCCTTGGTACAGTCAATGATGTGCCATAAGATGAAATCTACATAACGTTTGAGCTCGGTAGGATGTTTTGAAAAACTGAGGTATGTTATCCACATGTGTATCAATAAAATATCTGTACAGGAGCTTTTCAATAAATAAACCCCATGATTGCATCTACACAGCAGATATAAAAATGTAAATTTAAGTTCATGTTAAAAATGATTATGATAATTTTTTTAAAAAAGAGTTGGAATTTGTTCATTTATTACACTTAGAAAAATAGTTTGAGGAAGTTTCACTGGACCAAAAATATTATCTCTGATTTCTCTCCACAGATGCTGTTGGACCTGTTGAACTTTTCCTGCAATTCCTGGTTCTGTTTCTGATTTCCAGCATCCACAGTTGTTTCAGTTTTCACAATAAGTTTTACTGTGGTATAAGGCAATTTCCACCTGAATGGGTTAACTGATATCACAACATAAAATTAGGAGATGAAGAACTGTTCCTAGAAGGGACTAATCAATGTCATTGTGTGCACAGTAAACTTGTGTGTATTAGTTGTCCTGGTCTTGTATTCGGGTAGCTTACGGTTGTGTACTCACGCTTAAGTTGAGTTTGCCTCCCAGAAATAATAGTGTGTCTCATGTAATTTATCTAGCAATTAAGTAATATTTAATAAACCTTTTTACTTTTTTTTGAGATTGAGCCTACTTTGTCTGAAGGCTTTGTGTGGTCATCCATTCGATATCAGTAATTTAGACTCAGACCAAGGAGAAGAATTGGTGGCAGTAGATCTACCAAAAGAAACTCATTTCTTTTTAATTCACTCACAGGATGTGGACATCTCTGGCTAGTTGGCAGGGACAGAGGAGAAAGAGGTGGATAGTAGACGGTCCACAGGGATATTGTGATCATTATCTGTTATCATTTCCTGGATATTGTTTCAAATAGAGATCATTTATCACCCATTCCCAATTGCAGTTCAGGGTCAACCACATTGGTTAGAGTCACATGTACGCCAGACCAGGTAAGGACAACAGATTTCCTTCCCTAGAAGCATTAGTGAACCAGATGGGTTTTCCTGCCAACAGTTTCATGGTCATCATTAGATCCTTAATTACAGATTCTTTGTTGAATACAAATTCCATCAGGTCCCCAGAACATTAGCTGAGTTTCAGGATTAATAGTCTAATGATGATACCACTAGGCCATTGCCTCATCATGGTTCATGAGAGGAAAACCACACACTAATTACACCATTTTGGCAGTGCTGGTATCTGAAATTGTACCACTTAAATCACAGATCAAGGACAGTACATTGTGCATGTGCTGGCTTGTCAAAAAATTACTTCCTTTGTATTTTTGTTGCAAATTAATGTCAAGAAAAGCAACACCAAACTGACAATTCATAGACATCAGTAATTAGCCTGCTATCTATCTCAATTTAAAAATGCTGAGATATCATCTGCAAACCCCTAATCATTTTAACCGTTTTTGTGATCTACTTATTTGTTTAAGGTTCTTGTAATGCAAGGCTGATTGTGTCCAGAATGTTACTGTTAAGTCAGATAAAAAGAAAGAATAATAAATAATGGTCAAAGCCATCTTTGTGCGTGTAGTGTATGCGACAAAGTTCTGTAGAACAAATCATATTTTTAAACAAAGTGATATCTTTTCTGAAGGTACTCTCTTTCTTGTGTGATTTAGCATTCAGGTCTCAAGTATAGGTGTAGAATTCCATCAATTCAAAATTTCTTATTCGATGGTTGCATTTTAACCAAATGTTTCCTACTGTTTGATCTAATATTTTCCTGTTCCTGGTGGTGATGAAGAACTTATTTGGAATTACGTGATAAGATTATTCTGCTGGAAATTCACTGAAACAGAAACATCATTGTTAACCAAGTTAATTATTACAAACACTGCTCACGGGGTGAGTATTTTAAAATGGCATTCCTCAGATTATTTTAATCTTTAAATCTCAATCAATTATCTGATTGGTTTCAAGTTGGATATTAATAGCTGAGTGGTTATCGATGTTTAAACAGGATAAATGAATGACCAAAAGGTCCACCCTCAGGTAAAATGAACAATGTGCTTTCATAATTTGATGAAGACTGGAGAATTATTTTTTCCTCCAACTTTCCCCCTCCCAGTGATAGGATGTCTTGCTCAAATACTCATCCTTCATGCTTTCCTGACAAGTTAGTCAATCACAAAGAGAATCACAGCTGAGCTTAACCCTGCCTCCATTCGAAAGAAATCCAGCAAATTACATTGGATAATGATCGCAACATCACTCTGATCCTTGTACCACTCAACTCTCTCTCCCATGCCCCTGCCACAAAATAAGCACCTGTGAAATTATTAATTGTTTCTGACGACTGTAGTGATGTGTTTGTCATAAATCATGTCATGTTGACTCGGAGATTTATTTCAATTTTGTCACTGTCACTGGGCCAATATCCTGGAATGTTTCATCCACTTGTAAGAGGACAATCTTAAGAACTACAGCAGAAAATGCACCACCACCTTGTCAGTGAAGTCAACATGGATCATAGAGACCTTCTCTGTGATGTCCACCATTCAAGGATATTTCTTATTTCCAAATCCCAGGCTTCTGTAGTGGTCATGTTTACTGTGGAAAACATGATTAGCTTCTGCAGTCTCATGGGCTCCAAAGGTGATACAATTATGATTCTAAATGGCAAATAGATGAAGAAGAATGGGAAATAAGGTTCAGAAGTTTGAAATAATTCACATAACACTTTCTCTCTGCAACTGAAGCACTTGTTGACTCACACTAACAACAGACTATCAAGGTAAAATTACAAACGAAGCGCACTTACATTTTTTTTTCACATCCTCAGAAGGTTCAAAACCACTTCACAGCCAATGTCAACTTTAAAGAGCAGTTACTATTGCTACATAAACAAACCACCTTTGTTTGCAAGTTGCCACACGCGTGATTAAAATAATTGGTCAGATGATTATTGCAGTGCTAGTTGAGAAATAAGTATTTACCAGGACACCTGTTTTCCTACATTTAAGGTTGTAGAAACCTTTATGTTAACCTGAGAGGGAAGACAAGACCACAATACGTTGTGTCATCTGAATGACAACATCTCAACAGTATGGTTCTCCCATAATTTTACACTAAAGTATCAAACTGTGTTATGTCATCAGAGTAGGAGGGCAGTCACTGAAGCAAGGCTGAAGCAAATGCACACCACAACACACTTGTTTCGCACAGCAGGGCGACTAGCATAGAGAAGGATACATTTCCAATGAAAGGCCTCTGACATGCTAGTCCATCTCTCTCTCTCTCTTGTTAAATTTAAGATACATGGATTCACAGATTTATAGATACACACATTGTAGAAAAGACCCTTCGGCCAATCGAGTCAGCACCAACATAACCTTGTTTGTAGACAAAGATGAGAGTGGTCCTAAGGGAAGAATACTAAACTGGGCCAGGGCCAATTATATCAAAATTCAGCAGGAGCTGGGAAATGTGGATTGGGGCCAGCTGTTTGAAGGGAAGTCCACATTTGATATGTGGGAGGCTTTCAAAGATAGGTTGAAGATAGTGCAGGATAGGCATGTCCCTTTGAAAACAAGGGATAGGAAAGGAAAGATTCGTGAACCGTGGATGACAGGAGAAATCGTGCGACTAGCCAAGAAGAAAAGGGAAGCGTACATAAGGTCCAGGCAGCTAAGAACAGAACGGTCCTTGGAGGAATATTGGGAGAGTAGGACCAATCTTAAACGAGGAATCAAGCGGGCTAAAAGGGGTCATGAAATAACTTTTGCCAACAGAATTAAGGAGAATCCCAAGGCCTTTTATTCATATATAAGAAGCAGGAGGGTAACTAGAGAAAGGGTTGGTCCACTAAAGGATAAGGAAGGAAGGTTTTGTGTCGAACCTGAGAAAATGGGTGAGATTCTCATTGATTACTTTGCATCAGTGTTCACTGAGGAGAGGGACATGATGAACGTTGAGATTAGAGATAGAAGTTTGTTTACTCTGAATCACGTTGACATAGGGAGGGAAGATGTGTTGGGTAGGCTGAAGGATATTAAGGTGGACAAATCCTCAGGACTGGATGGGATCTATCCCAGGATGCTGAGGGAGGCGAGAGAGGAAATAGCTGGGGCCCTGACAGATATCTTTGTAGCATCCTTAAACACAGGTGAAGTGCCGGAAGACTGGAGAGTTGCTAATGTTGTCCCCCTGTACAAGAAGGGTAGTAGGGATATTCCAGGTAACTACAGACCAGTAAGCCTGACGTCAGTGGTGGGAAAGTTGCTGGAGAAGGTACTGAGGGATAGAATCTATTTATATTTGGAAAAGAATGGGCTTATCAGTGATAGGCAACATGGTTTTGTGCAGGGGAGATCATGCCTTACTAACTTAATAGAGTTCTTTGAGGAAGTGACCAAGTTGATAGATGAAGGAAGGGCTGTAGATGTCATCTACATGGACTTTAGTAAGGCGTTTGATAAGGTTCCCCATCGTAAACTAATGGAGAAAGTGAAGTCACATGGTGTGCAGGGTGTTCTAGCTAGGTGGATAAAGAACTGGTTGAGTAACAGGAGACAGAGAGTAGTAGTTGAAGGAAGTTTCTCGAAATGGAGAAAGGTGACCAGTGGTGTTCCACAGGGATCAGTGCTGGGGCCACTGTTGTTTGTGATATACATAAATGATCTGGAAGAGGGCATAAGTGGTCTGATCAGTAAGTTTGCAGATGACACGAAGATTGGGGGAGTAGCAGAAAGCATAGGGGATTGTCAAAGAATACAGGAGAATATAGATAGACTGGAGAGTTGGGCAGAGAAGTGGCAGATGGAGTTCAATCCGGGCAAGTGTGAGGTGATGCATTTTGTGAGGTCTAATTCTAGAGCAAACTATACTGTAAATGGAAGAGCCTTGGGAAAAGTTGATGAGCAGAGAGATCTGGGAGTTCAGGTCCATTGTACCCTGAAGGTGGCTGCACAGGTGGATAGAGTGGTCAAGAAGGCATATGGTATGCTTGCCTTCATCGGACGGGGTATTGAGTATAAGAGCGGGCAGGACATGTTAAAATTGTACAAGACTTTGGTTCGGCCGCATTTAGAATACTGTGTACAGTTCTGGTCGCCCCATTACCAAAAGGATGTGGAAGCTTTGGAGAGGGTACAGAGAAGGTTTACGATGATGTTGCCTGGTATGGAAGGTGCTAGCTATGAAGAGAGGTTGAGTAGGTTAGGATTGTTTTCATTAGAAAAAAGGAGATTGAGGGGGGACCTGATTGAGGTCTTCAAAATCATGAAGGGTATAGACAGGGTTGATAGAGGTCAGCTTTTTCCCAGGGTGAGGGATTCAATAACGAGGGGTCACACGTTCAAGCTGAGAGGAGAAAAGTTTAAGGGGGATACACGGGGCAAGTACTTTACACAGAGGGTGGTAGGTGCCTGGAACGCGTTGCCAGCAGAGGTAGTAGAGGCAGGCACGGTAGATTCATTTAAGGTGCGTCTGGACAGGTGCATGAGTAGGTGGGGAGCAGAGGGATACAGACCCTTAGGAATTGGGTGATAGGTTTAGACAGTGGATTTGGATCGGCACAGGCTTGGAGGGCCGAAGGGCCTGTTCCTGGGCTGTAAGTGTTCTTTGTTTTTTTTTTATATAACTACCACTAAAAGTGCACTAATCCCAATTTCCTGCACTTACCCTACATCCTTGAATATAATGATATTTGAAGTAGTCATCCAAATACTTTTTAAAAAAATAGTTGTAAGATTTCCAGCCTCCGCTATCTTCCCAGTCAGTGCATTCTAGATTCCCACCACCCCTTGAGAGAAAGAGTTTGTTTTCCCAAATCACCTCTGAGCCTCCTGCCCCTTACCCGAAATCTATGTCTTCTTGTGATTGACCCCTCAACCACGGGGGAATAGCTGCTCTCTATTCACCCTTTCCATACCCCTCTTAATCATGTACACATCAATCATATTGTCCCTTTGTCTTCTTGGCTCTAAAGGAAAAAACTCAAGCCCATCTAGTCTCTTCTTATTGCTCTCCATCCCAGGCAACATCCTGGTGAACTTCCTCTGTACCCCCTCTCGAGCTATCACATTCTTCTTGTAGTGAAGTAACCATGAGTGCACACAGTACTCCGGCTGTGGCCTAACCAACCCTCTGTGCAAATCCAACATTACCTCCTGGATAACAAGCATGGGGCTGGATGAACACAGCAGGTCAAGCAGCACCATAGGAGCAGGAAAACTTGACGTTTCAGGCCTAAACCCTTCATTACCTCCTTGCTGCTATACTCTATGCCACAACTGATGCTACAGCCCCTGCAATTTCCCTTTCACAGCAGCCTGGGATGCAATTCATTGGTGCCAAAGAATTTCTTTGTTTTTAAACCTGACAGAGCCTTTAATACCTCCCCATTTCCTACGTCAAATTGTGTAAGTTCCTCACAGTCCCTTTTCCTGAATTCCATACCTACATTCTCCTTTTCCGGAGAGAAGTCAGAAGAGAAGTATTCATTCAACACTCCTCAAGTACCCTGCGGCTTCACACATAGGTTCCTAATGGGCGCTACTCTTTGCCTGCTTAACCTCTTCCCTTTAATGTATTTATCAAACACCTTAGGATTCTCCCTAACCTTGTTTGCAAGTCCTTTTTCATGCCCCCTCTTTGCTCTTCTAATTGCTTTCTTAAATTCCCTCCTGCACTTTCTGTATTCTTCTAGGATCGCAGCTGAATTGCTCTCTTTGACTTGTTAAAAGCCCAACTCTTCTTCTTTATCCAGTCCTGAACTGATCTAGACATCCAGAGTTCTCTGAGGTTGTTGTTCCTACATTTCCTCTAAAGGGTACATTTTGGACCTGTACTCTCCCCAGCTCCTTTATTAATGCTCCCTATTGGTCCACTGTAGACCTAGCTACAAGGAGCTGTTCCCAGTCTTTTGTGCCCAGATTTTGCTTTATTTTAATAAAAAATAATATATTTTGTAATTTCCTAATGCAATTCAACAACCCACAGTTCAACATCTGACTGTGCTGCTGTCATGCTGAGGACGTATTGACTACAGAAAGATTTTGATTAAAATTTGCTACATGAAAGGAATCCATTTCAACAGGCATAATTCTAGCTGGTAATTGCTGGACTAGACATTCAAAACTGTGGGAGGACAAAATTGAAGCCACTTCCATGGGAAATGGTAATAGCTGATATATAGAAATCACATATCCTCTCTAAGCATTATTTGAAACTGAATGTTATAAAGGAAATTCATTATATGCCTCAGAAGTGTGAGAGAAATGAAACCAAAATGCACATGTTTTGCAGGCTAGGGAGCCTAATAATTACTTGATTTCTTTGCTTTCCATTTCCTTTAAGGATCACTTAAATGATGAATTGGAATTTTACCATAATACTTATAAATGATAGAAGCTCTTGGTCCTTCCTGCAGAATAATTTGTTAGCCAAGTCAAATTATTATGAATCCTTGTGAAGCCAAGATATTGTCTCGAGTCACAATGAGTTTTGATATAAATTAGCAGTGACATTAAACAGGCAGTATGGCGGCCGGCAAGTTATGAATGATCTCCTTAATGTGGTTTCCAGTATAAACCAATGAGAGGTAAATTTCCTCTCGCAACCAGTCATACGTGTTATATGCATATATGAAAAATTCTCTGCAGATCAGGCAGTATCTTTGGAGGCAATATGAAGATGTTGGGCTGAATTTTCTCATTTTCAGTTAAAAATGAATTGCCGAGTGAGAGTCACAGTGGCCAGTCTGCCATGGCTTGTAAGGATGTGTTTCACACAACCTTCCACCACATTAATTATGTAACCAAGCACATTAGAGCCCTTCTTGTGCAGTCAGAGTGGAGGAAGTGCTCAGATGTTCTGGCATTCATACTACTGGAAGCAATTAAAACCCCAGCAATACATTAATCCAGATCCTGGAAGCCAGGAACTACCGCTCACAGCATGGTGTCTGGCCATTGAGAGAGAACTTCTCAGTAAATATGACGTCTGCAATTGTGAGAGTTACAGTCATCTCACACTTATCAGCTTTGGTTAGATAGAGTCATAGAGTCATATAGATGTACAGCACAGAAGCAAACCCTTTAGTCCAACTCTTCCATGCCAGCTGAGACATGGTAGTCTTAGAATCATCCTACAAGAGGTGACAGCCCTCTCCTGTAGCTCAAGGATTTTCATCTCATACCAGGTGAGGTGACAAAATTCAGCCACTCTACCGTCCATCTTGGCCCTTCCAGCCCCAAAATGAGTCAAAGTGAGTGATTGGCTGCGAAGAACGCGACTGGAAGAGCTGTTAGTGGCGGCACAGGTACAGGAAAGGTGGTGAGGTGACCCAGCTGACTGAGTAGGAAGTGCGGAGGGCAGTTGGCAGTATGGGGGATGTGGTGGGCGAGTGTCATTGCGGAAAGATGTTGCTTGAAATACTGAGAGTGGTAGACCCTGACACTTGGCGGGAGGTGAGTGCAGTAGTAGAGTTGAGTGAATGTGAAGTAGCAGAGAAAAGAAGGTGGCATTTATAGGATGCAGATGGACCTTCTTTCAGCATGGCTGTGTGTTCCTCCAGATGGTGGAAACTCCTAGCATAATTGAACATTTCCACCTCTGGTGACTAGAAGATTGCATGAGACCAGTGCTGTGGAAGTCAGAGAAAGGTCACCAAAACACATGAAGGGAACCCCGCATGAAACTCCCCAAAATTAATACTCAGTCAAATTTTGGTAAACCTCAGCCCCACATCTTGTTGCACGACCCTATAAGTCAGTCATTGAAAAAATCTTGTAAAGTACCAATTTCTACAGAGTCCACAACATTATTGCCAGAGGAGTTTTTGTCAAATATTGCAATGGAATATCACTGTCAAGTTTAATCTGGCTTTAGAGGTCAGTCCGCAGTTCTTGAGAGACCTCTAAGCAATGGGCGAGCAGCATGCGTGACTTTTAAACATGCCATAGACAAGAAGGACATCTGTGAGCTCTGTTAAAGAATTTTGTTCTGACCGATGAGAAAGATTAGTTATTTCTTGGTTTAAAAATATCAGATAAAATAGCGGTTAATCTAATCAATCCATGTAACATTCTTCAACAAGTTTGACAATGATGCAAAATGTCACAACTGGGTTCCTGAGATTGAACAGAGATGATTGATGAAGTTTAATGTTGAGAACTTAAAAATGGAACGTTGCAAAATCATGGAAGTACAAGAAAACTACCAATAAAAATACAGATTATGATTTGCTTTCAGAGGAAATAGAATTGTACAACATGCAGAATATTGGTGTTTTATGGCAGGAGGCTACACAAATCTGCAAAATAAAAATCACATGCTCACAACATATGGTAAAAGTACATAATTCATGCAAACTCATATTCCAATCTTGCTACAGGACAGGTGCATGATGTACCATGTGAACTATATGTCACTGATCAGGGCTTGCAGTTGTTAAGACGAAAATAATATTCTGGGACAAGCTGTTGAGACAAGCAAGTTCTAGGTGCTGAATATTGTAAATAAAACTAAAACTAAGCATGACATTATTTTTAATAATAAAATTAGGAATGTTAGTCATCAATCTCAAAGGTTATGGGATTCTTAATAATGCTGCAGAGGGAGGTTTACTTTCTCCTGCAGTTAATCAAAAAACTTGTAAATCGCAGATTTGGAAATTTAATATTTTGCTGCTACCCAATAATTCCAAAAGGATAACTTTAGTAAACTCAATTCTGCTTCATTCTTATTTGTAGAGGGTGATGGTAAGTAATAAATGAATGAAACTGGTATAAATTGTTTCAAAATGTATTGTTTCCAATTTTATACTTTAGCAACTCTGAACTCCTGGATATTGAAAACAATGATTTCTTGTGCATTGTAAATTTTCTCAATGCCACACTCATGGATCAATGAGCTCTGTTGACTGGATGGCTGGTTTGCAATGCAGAATAATGCCAATAGCACGGCTACAATACATACACTGGTTGAGGTCACCTTAAAGATCCTGGCTTTTCACCCCTTACCTCTCACCTGATGCGTGGTGACCTTCAGGTTAAACTCTCCACCTGTCATCTCTCTCGAATGAGAGAGCAGCCCTGTGGTTTTCTCAGACCATGGTAAATTTCCCTGAATTCTATATCAGCTCCCATTTTGTGGCTCCACAGATTCTGAACAATGCAAGATCACCATATCAGTGACATGAGGGAAACAGGCTGAATTTTACATACCAAAGTCTCCTTCTTCAATTGCTCCCCATGCAAGGCAAGTGTGAGCCAGGTGACCTCATAGAGTTATAGAGTCATAGAATTGTATAGCTCAGAAACAGACTTTTGTTCCAACTCATGCATGCTGACAAGATATCCTAAATTACTCCAGGCTCATTTCCCAGCATTTGGCCCATATCCCTCTAAACCTTTCCTATTCATAAGCACATTGGTTACCACTCCCATTAATTTCAATAGTCTTCATCATTTAAAGGAATAATTCTTACTCTCAAAGAGGAGATAGAATGGGGAGAAATTTAATTCATGGTTGCTGCCCTAGCCTTTGTTATCTGACTGAAGATTTGATGAAGTTGGAGCTAATTTTACTGTATGCAAGATCGATGTCAGTGTCATTTGTTCCCAATGGTGAACTCACCAACTGCAAGAAAGGTTGGTTCATAATGATACATACTTTTTAAAAAAGAAATGATCTTTATAAATACCAGATTTGTTCATTTAAATTGACAGAGCAGAATCACGAACTTCAACAGGATAAATTAATTTTGTGACATAGGCAAGGTTTTTTTTATGAGAGTCATTTCATTTATTGTGCAATAAATCATGCAGTGCTATTTGTGAGAGCTTTGCCATTTATCATAACTCCTCCGTGGTTTGTATTGATCAGTAGTAATAAAAAACAGAAAAACAATCGAAGAATTAACAGGCTTTCAGTTCTTTGAAGTGCACTGGGATCTAACTGTTTGCCTGTTTGGGACTTTCATAAGCCAAGTTTACGCAAACATTGGAGATCTCCCTGGGGAAACTTTATTCCTGTCACAATAAATCTCCTGCAGCCCCGATACAAACATAGTCAATTGTCAACAGCTTTTATTTGCAACATTAATGACTTATTTTAAAAGGGCTCCCTCTTCATAAATAAAATGTAGGCTGACAGTATTTTGTGGAATGCTGTGAAGAACTTGGCAAAATTAATCATATCATTTTACTGGGGATAGTGTATGAAAAGCAGCAGATGCTGCACGCCATTAGGTAAGGATTTATTTGTGGATTCTGTGAGTCATCTAGGTCATTCTAGAGATTGCATTGCTAAACAAAAGCAGTTACTTTGTTACTGTCGGTTTAAATGCAAATTATGGGAATGCTCATATTAACTATATTTTGCTTGCAGAATTTAAAATAACCTAAAAAGAATAGGGTGGAAAATGTGGCTTGACAGCACCAGGAGTGTCAGAGGTACAGACACTGGTTTAAGTGAAAAAAAATTACACAAGTTTGCTCCCTAATTCTTCACCTGCGACCACATTGTTGAGAATGTGGGCCTGGGCATTGCATGTGCATGAGCTGGAAATGTGTAATGTAGGTTAACGCTGATGCTGTATTGAGGCTAGCCCTGCCATTTCATCATTCTAGTGAACTTCCTTTCTTTAACATGTTCGACTGAACACGTACTCCGAAGCAAGACAGAAAGCCACATTTTTTAATTTGCATCCAACTTGCAGGCTTGTTAAAGGATCTTCGTAAGTGTGAGAAAGTACGGGGTTGCTGGGAAATTGGTATTGTCGGCAGGGATTGATATATGAATATCAATTGCTGCGGGTTACACTACTTGCAGATAGGTTTGGAAATTATGGTTTCATTTTTTTTATTCATTCACGGGATGAGGGTGCTACTGGCTATATTGCCCAGAGGGCAGTGAAGATTCAAACCACATTGCGGTGGTTCTGGAGTGATATGTAGGCCAGACCAGGTAAGGATGTCAGTTTCCTTCCCGAAAGGACAATAGTGAAGCAGATGGGTTTTCCCAAAATCAGCAATGGATTCATGGTCATCGTTGGATTCCTCAATCCAGGCATTTACTCAACGCAAATTCCTCCATCTGCCATGGTGGGATTCGAACCCAGTTCCCTAGAACATTATCCGGATCTCTGGATTAACAGACCAGCAGCAATACCACTAGGCAGTCACCTCCCTATAGGGTTTAATATCAGAGAGATGTACACAGAGGCAGCAGTAAAGACAAGCTGTTCTTAAAGGGAGGAAGAGGTGATAGAAGGCTCACATAAGGAGGCCCAACCAACATTATGTCCTTAAGGAGCCATTCTTCCTGCACATAAGCTTGGATCAGTGTGCTAGCAGCTGAGCTTCACTAAGGAGGTGGCAACAGAATTATGCCACCTTCTGGTCAAGATGGTAGCAAAGTAGAATGGTCTGGTTGGAGCGCTTCTGTTCACCAGTCCCTCCACCTTTATCCCCCTCTTTTATTTTCTGTCCTCTTTGTGGTTTTCTCTTTTGATGCTCCCTGCCCCCCATCCCTCACACGCACCCCCCAACAACCCATTACGTTCCTCGGAGAGTGGTGTTGTGGAGCAAGTGGGCCGAGTCCTGTGGTGGATCGGAGTGGGCATGTGCCGAGTCTCGCAGTGGATGGCCAATTCCCTTGGAAGATGGGAGAAAGCATGGGCCAAGTCCCGCAGCGGAACCTGCATGGGCAGCATGGTCTTGAGCTCTGGGACCTGCAGACACGCCCCATGAGCCCCACAACACCACAAGCAGTGAGGCCTGGAACAGCACGTGGGCTGTGAGCCCTGGAGCAGCACGTGGGCTGTGAGCCCTGGAGCAGTGAGTGGGCTGTGAGCCCTGGAGGAGCATGTGGGCTATGAGCCCAGAGCAGCACGTGGGCTGTGAGCCTGGAGCAGTACATAGGCTGTGAGCCCTGGAGCAGTGAGTGGGCTGTCAGCCCTGGAGCAGCACGTGGGCTGTGAGCCTGAAGCAGCACGTGGGCTGTGAGCCCTGGAGCAGTGAGTGGGCTGTGATCCCTGGAGCAGCACGTGGGCTGTGAGCCCTGGAGCAGTGAGTGGGCTGTGAGCCCTGGAGCACCAAGTGGGCTGTGAGCCCGGAGCAGCATGTGGGCTGCGAGCCCGGAGCAACATGTGCGCTGTGAGCCTGGAGCAGCACGTGGACTGTGAGCCCTGGAGCAGCACGTGGACTGTGAGCCCTGGAGCAGTGAGTGGGCTGTGAGCCCTGGAGCAGCATGTGGGCTGCGAGCCCGGAGCAGCATATGAGCTGTGAGCCCTGGAGCAGCACATGGACCATGAACCCGGAGCAACATGTGGATCATGAGCCCTGCAGCAGCATGTGAGCTGCGAGCCATGGAGCAGCATGTGGGCTGTGAGCCCTGGAGCAGCACAGGGAAGAAGCCCCGGAGTAGCATGCAGGCAGCGAGTCCTGGATGGAGACCAGTGAGTGGGCACAATCCTCAACTTAGAACTTACCTTACAACATTGTAATGTTAACCCCTTAATATTTTCCTATGTTTGACTTATTTTTAACTCTGTAATTAAGAAACTAATTCTATTCCTCTGCTGTATCCAAGAATTGTACCTAGGTTCTTTGTACTTAAGAAGGGACATAGTAGAAGGCATAGTAAGAAGGCAGACATTGGAAAGCTTTTCACTACACTCATGCAATGGAGTACATGTGACAATAAAACGATATATTGTATATTGTATTGTAACTAAATGTGCAGCCTTGGCACTGTTACTGATCACCATGATAACCATGATACTGAATTATTTCAGCAAATGTTCGCTTGGGTGATGTCAGAGCAAACCTCTCCCAGTTTTCCATCGATTGTTATACTGGAAAACATAAAGACTGCATTGTTCGAATTTCCTGCACTTTTGATTGTGGACTGAAATCAGAAAAAGAACTGTTTTTAAAACCAAGTATCCTGGAAAGGCTTACTGCCCTTTTTTAGTTCTAATTTCCTGACATTCACTGTAAGTACTATTTATAATGTTGCTTGCTCAAGCAGTGGCGGGGGGGGAGATTACTACAAATGAGCTGGAAGCAGGGAGTTGTATGCAGGGAGATTTGGCCAGTAACAAGTAGCTAACTGGTCTGTAGAATAGTGACCACTTGTTGATGACAGAGGCCTTCTTCCTGTCAACAACCACGAGCTCCCAGGTAGCTGAATAACTTGTGAGTATGAATCTTTGGTCAGAAGGTTCCAGAAAGGAAGGATCTTTCCTTTTCACTGCAGTCAAACACCTCAGCCTGAAGATGGCCATCTTATTTACCTCACCAGTTATTGTAGCTTGTGGCTCTCTACCAACAAGTCAGAGAACATTATAAGTGTGAACCAGAAGCTATGTGTTTCCTACAAGCAAGAGAAATTACCAGGGGAAGGAAGATTGAGAAGTAGAAGGAGTACCTCTGGGAACCCTTTGGAGAGGAACAATTGAACTGCCTTCTCAATCTTTCCCTTCACCCATGGCACCCTTACTTTTTTTTGTATCTGTCTGTACATGTGTGTAAGGAGAGTTTTATAAAAGGGTTAGAGTTTTAACTAGTAGAGTTATATATCAACAGTACATAATTGTTTAGCTGTAGTTAAAGTCTATTTACTTGTAATAAATAGTAATTCTTGTCAACTATGCAAAACTAGCTTTCCGTCAGCTTTGGACTAAAAGATAGGTAAATTGGAGAAATTACATATTTTTATAGAATCTTTGATTGTTGTGATGATTCTGGAAATAGCAAGACAATTTCTAGTATGCTAGCCCAGAGAGACATAACAGAGGTCCTCAACACCAGGAGAGAGGATTTTATTGTCATTTCTCTGAATAGAGTGAAGCAAAAAGAGAATATACATGGCTTTATCAGGACAGCAGAAATTCTGGGAGGAGAAGCAATCACAAAGGGTACCATTCATTTCAGTTGGCATGTATCCATGAAAATTACATCATGCTGATGAATGGTTACTATCCTGGCATCAGTCTTTATTTGTTTATCCCAAATCAGTCCCTCAACAACCTTTCAACCACCACGGCACACCAGAGGGTGGTTACTAGGCAACAAGAGAAATACACTCTGCACCTTTCTAATGACAAATGTGCTCCCCACCACCACACTTGGCAGCAGTCACAGCTGCCCAGATGGCATCATTGAGCAGAGTGCAGCAGTGTGTAATATCTACAAGATAAGCCATTGCACATTGTACAACCTAAGAATAACAAGTAGTAGCAAGGGCAATGTGTGTGAGAGGGAGCACTGATGCTGTCATTCTGAGGTAGGGTAGCCAGATTCTGCTGCACAGTGCTGGAATGGAGCTTGCAGAGTGCTGTGAGACCCAACAAGCACATTTTGAGCACTGACAGCAATCTAAGAGAGTGTGCCACTAAGAAGAGATTTAATAGCCTCAGTTCCATTAATGTTATGATGTGGAGGTACTGGTGCTGGACTGCGGTGGACAAGGCCAACAACACCAGGTTGTGTATCTGTATCTGTGTGTGTGTGTCTGTGTGTGTGTGTCTGTGTGTGTGTGTGTGTGTGTGTGTGTGCGCGTGTGTGCGTGCGTGTGCGTGTGTGTGTGTGCATGTGTGTGTGTGCATGTGTGTGTGTATGTGAGAGTGTATAGCGTGATGGGGTCACCTGTAGTGCGACATGAACCCAAGATCCCGATTGAGGCCGTCCACTTCTTTACAGTTGTTTACACTGATAAAGCCTTTAGTTCTCTCAGGACCATGACTTGAAAGGGATTTACATATGCATATTAATCAAATAAAACCTCTAACTGATTAATGATTTAACAGCATCTTAGGTTTGTTTAATACATCCTCATCAGTGGTGTGACACTTTGATCTTTTACTTATAAATTCTGTGTCTGATACTACCTCTCTAACACCTGAAGAAGGTGCAAGGCTTTGAAAGCTTGTGTTTTCAAATGAACCTGTTGAACTATAACCTGGTGTTGTGTGATTTCTGACCATTGATATTGAACTGTGAATACGTGGGCATGTGAGGAGCAACTTTTAAAATCTTTTATTTTACTTTCTGAGCCATTTTCACCTTGAACTTACTACTTTCATTTTTATTCTCTATACTCAATTCTCTACGCTGCCTTGTATTTGCACCTTGTGCCACAGCAAGGTTAATCATTGAAAAATAACACAAGAGCCACACAAGTTGAAGGATAATATGCTTTATTTGAAAATGTGAGATTCTGCAATGTAAGCAACTTAGGTTGTACAATGTGCAATGACCTTTAAAATAATGGAATCAATATGGTCTGTTTCATTTTGCAGTTTTCAGTATCGTTGCAAAATTTAATATAATATTATTATTCCCTTTACTTCCCCATTGAAACTTGTTTGAGGTTATATTTATTCTGGGAAAAAACGTGCATTGACTGTTCTCATTAACACAGCAGTTGTTGGAGACTCATAATGCAACATTGATTCTTGTCCAGATCCTAAATTGCCACTGAAAGAGGTCTCAATATGTACCAGTGAATAGAGGCCTGGTGCAACAGTGACCTTGACTGAATGCAAGGATTTTAATTCTGCTCTTCGGACTTCTAGTGTATGCATTCCTGATGGCTCCGCACAGTTTATTCAGTGACAAGCTGACCCATATAAAGTCCAGAAAAGTGCCAAATTTGCTTCCTGGTCAATCTTAGGAGAACTAACTTCAAGAAACAAGTGGTCTCTGACAACGTGAATCAGTGCTGTGCACCAGAGCTCCTACTCTAAATCACACTTTGATGACCCTTTCTGTGTGTGGTACGTACACCGTAATCAGTTGAAGACTATCATCACAGTCAGTGAGCGCTCACATGTGATTCACGCAAAAGAAATGTTTTGCTCTGTCATGTTGTATAGCAGCTGTCAACTCCTTCGGAAAAGATCTTGCAATTATTGGGAGCATTAGCCAAAGAACTCAAGAAAAGTTGGACATTGGATCCTGCAGCCTGCCTACTTGACACATGATGAATATAATTATCACAGATGATTTCAGTGGTAGCAACTGATCAAAGATAGTATTCATTGTACCTCTAAGACATTTTAGCTGCTTGTAGTATTTTGTTATAGCATACGCATACAAATTTTCAGTAGGTGCAGTCATAATCAAAATGACTTTCTGTAAATGCTCTATAGGTAGTAAATATTGCACAAAATATTATGGGATAGATTTTCTGATTTGGTCCAACTGATGAAATAGCTATAAAGTTAGAAGAAAAGGGCAGAAGAATCCATGAATACAGGCCTTTGCCTTCTGCTCATTTCGCACAAAACACAACATCATGGTTATAAATTTGTAAGGTGAACAATTGTTAGTTCATCACTGCTTCTATGTAAACATAAACTGAAGGAATTCAATGTGCAGTTTCCCAGTGTTTCCAGTAACAAAGTACTGATTCATATTCCCGCACTTATAAAATAGATATCCAATATTGCAGCACTGATATTTCAGAAAGTAGTTACAAAGCCCAAGAAGAGTAGTTTGAAAGCTTTTTCTGCAACTTTTCTCTGGAGCTTTTATTTGTTTCTTACCTTTCCAAGTTGATGTATTAGTAGATTTTGAAATATTTTTTGAGGAATGGACATTAGCTTCATCCCCATTCCCTGAATGTAATCTGGCAGTGAAATTGTCTTTAAAATGTTTTACAGAGAACGTACCCATTTTTTGTGGAAGAGCATAACTAGAGACCATCAACATAACATAATCACCAAGAAACTCAAAACAAAATTCAAAACAAGTTCTTTACCCAAAAAGTAGTGAGAATGTAGAACTCACTACTACAGGGACTGATTGAAATGAATAGTGTAGCCAAACTGAGTGGCATCTGGCGAAAGTCCTCTGAAACCTGAGCACACAAATGGCTACACTACAAACTAATATAACCCATATGGATGGCATGGTGGCTCAGTGGTTAGCACTGCTGCCTCACAGTGCAAGGGACTTGGGTTCACTTCCTTGGGTGACTGTCTGTGTGGAGTTTGCATATTCTCCCTGTGTCTGCATGGGTTTCTTCTAAGTGTTCTGCTTTCCTCCCACGGCCCAAAGCTGTGCCGGCCAGGTAGATTGACCATTGCTAAATTGCCCATATTGTCCAGGGATTTACAGGCTACGTCAATGAGCCATTAGAAACGCAGGGTTACAGGGATAGGGTGGGATGGTCTTTGGAGGGTCAGTGTGCCTGTCTGTAGGACTTCTATGGTAATCACTCAAGATCATAGTCTAACCCATTTATGCTCAGAAAAAACAAATACATGTTCGCTTTGAATTGAGCCTAAAGGCTAACACCAACCAGTTGAGCTGAATGAGCTGCTTCTGTGCCATATATCCCCATGTAGTCCTGTATATGTAATAATTAACCTATGACCATAAGACTATCACTGTCTATCCATTGTATCTGTACTTTTTGAAGTTAAGAAAGAATAATCAATAGAGGGGTGATACAGGTCAGGATGCAGCAGAGTATCCACTCATAGGAAGGTTAAGATCCTCAAATAGGAACAGATGCGATGAGAGCCTTTGATGCTTGTGAAAGAGTTGACTCGCAGACAATTCTTCTGAAGAAACAGCTTATCGGATAGCTTTCAAAGTCAGGCACATCTTTATGTTTCAATTCTCCCATCATTCAAAACAGGGGAAGTCAGTAACATTAGTCAATCAACTGTTCATGGGAAAAGTGAACACATCACCAACACCTTGGAACTCGATTGAGCACTTCTATCTCCTTAACTAAAGGCAACCAACCAGCAACGAGTGGGCATTTCATCTCTAAAGAATGGCAGAAGGTTCAGAGTTTGCAGATCACATCCACATAGCCTCACAAGCACGCAGACAACATTAATCCCAACATGAGTTCGGAAGCATGCAACTGCATTGATGAATAATTCACATGTGAAATCAACACTTCTCCAGACAGCAAACATGATGTTTCCAGAATGAGATAAAGTAGTCTGCCGTCAATATTTGACCTGCTAAAGAAATTGGAAAATCTGCTCCTGGCAAAGACTTCTGTAACCCTGGCCCATGATAATTTTGCCTGAACTGCTGAAGAAATATCATGAGACCCAATTTTCAATGCGAGAAATATAAACACACCATGGATTATTTAGCTCCAGGTGCATGGACAGGTCTAGGGAATGTCTTAATTAGATTATAAAATGTTGATGCACTACCCTGTGATATGATGCAAAGAGTTAGATACTAAAACTGCTTTAAATTGAGGAGCTGAAAGAGCACAAGACCCCTGCTCGCTGACTGTATGAATCAGAATCCATCTTGTCTTAATTTGCCCCATGTCAAAAACCACCAAGTATCTTAAGTACCTCTCTGCCTACACTGGAAATGAGTGCAGCAGTTCAGATTTATTTTAGCTCTTTTATGACATGCAATTCAACTTCAAAATCTTCTAAAGGTTCTTCTGCCTGTAAATACACCTGCTGGTTCTAATTTTGCCTGGAGAGGTAAGTTTGAAGGAGAAACTCGAGAAACTTGCAAAGTGGCTGCATGCCCAGTACTTAACATTTATTTTAATTTCAAAATACGTAACTGTTGATAAGTGGCACAAAAGGTGGAATTTTACGCTATCCCATATTTATAAGGTGCTTGAAGCCTATACAACTCATAGGTGGGCCTTCCTGCCAGCCTCCGACCCGACTAGTCTGCACTCTTCCACAAGATGGCAGTGCCTAAGGGAACCCCTTCACTCCCGGGGCCCAGTTGAACTCCTTAAGTGGCTATTTATTGACTACTGCCAGCCCATCCTCAATTTTGAGGCCGGTAGAAGGAGTTCAGGAACAAGAAACATGTCTGACAGGTCACCTTCCTTGGGCATCATACCAAAGATGAGGGCTGTGGTTGAGTTCCTCAAGTGGACTCTTTGAAATTGTGTTCCCATAACGCCAGTATGACCTGACACTCTGCAGATGCTCTAGGCTTATCCCATTAAGACAGTTCACCCAGACCTCAAAGCCTGAGTACTAGCCTAGCCCTGGACTCTCAGGCTTTGAATCTGGGGGCTGCATGCCCACAGATGTCTTGTGCCTTGTCTGTTACTCTATTTGGAGTCTGCAGTGGTCAAAGTGGGCCTGGAGCTACCCAAAATGAATGCCAACGAGCTGGTTGTTGTTAAGTGCCATTTGGTAGCACCACCAATGATACCTTACATCATGTTACTGATTATCAAGAATAGACTGATATGATGGTAATTGATTGGCTTGGATTAGTCCTGCTTGTTTTCGGACAGGACTTACTTAGACAATTTTCATATTGTCATTCAGATGCCACTGCTGTATCTTCACTAGAATAGCTTGGCTAGGACTGTGGTTAGTTCAGGAACAAAAGTCTTCAGTATGATTGTCAGAATGTTATTATAACCCATAACCTTTACTGTATCCAGTGCCTTCAGCTGTATTGTGATATTGTGTAAATTGAATTAGCTGATGGCTGGCAAATATGATTCTGAGGATCTTAGGGGGCAACTGAGGTGAACAGTCCTTCTTCTGGCTTCTGGTTGCAAATGCCTGCTTCAACCTTGTTATAGAGTTATAGAGCCATATAGTCATACAACATGGAATCAGTCCAACACATCCATGTCGACCAGATTCCCTAAACTGAATTAGCCCCATTTGCCTGCATTTGGCCCATATCCTTCAAAACCTCCCTTATCCGTACATCTATCCAAACGTCTTTTAAATGTTGTAATTGCATACGCCCCTACCACTTCCTTTGGCAGCTCTTTCCATACATGCACAGTCTGCGTGAAAAAGTTGCCTGCAAGGTCCCTTTAAAATCTGTTCCTGCTTACCATTATGCCCTCATATGCCCTCAGCTTCTACCTTTGGACAAAAACTTTGACTATTCACCTTATCAATGTACCTCATGATTTTATAAACCTCTATAAAGTCCCAGCTTAAAACTCAAACCCTCCAGTCCTGGCAACATCCTTGTAATTTTTTCCATACCCTTTCTAGGTTAACAATATCTTTCCTACAGCAGAGTTATACACAGTAGTCTAAAAGTGGCCCACCAATGTCTTATACAGCCGCGATATGACATCTCAACTCTAATGCTCAATTCATCAATGAAGGCAAGTGTGCAAAATACCTTCTTCACCACCCAGTCGACATGTGACTCTGCATTCAAGAAACTGTGTACCTGCACCCCTGGGTCCCTCTGTTCAACAACAACACTCCCCTGGGCCTACCATTAACTGTGTAAGTCCTTTCTTGAATTGCCTTACTAAAATGCACCACCTTGCATTTATCTAAATTAAACTCCATCTGCCACTTTTCATTGACAAGTTGGGTTGCCCCAACATTAAAGGTGGGAATATCTGATGAGCTTCCTCCTCCACTGAGCTGTTTAATTGTCCTTAACTATTCACAACTGGATGTTGCAGTATTTCAGCCCTTGGGTCTGATCCATTGGTTGTGGGTTCGCTTCAGAGTTTAACAATTAAAAAAAAACTCAGGATCTGTACTGACCCTACAATAGATGAACCACATTAATATAATCTTTGTTGAAAAGTAAAGTCAAAGAAAGTTAGTCATTCTCTCCTCAGAATTTCATGCAAATATAATTTTTAAAGGCAAATAGAATTATTGCAAGTGATAAAAGGTACTGCAGATGCTGGAGAATCCGAGATAACAGGCATGGGGCTGGATGAACACAGCAGGTCAAGCAGCATCATAGGAGCAGGAAAACTTGACGTTTCGGGCCTAAACCCTTCATCAGA
>JAHRHZ010000133.1:61360645-61456856 GCA_024137785.1 Ginglymostoma cirratum | reverse complement strand
CCCTTCATCAGATTTCTGATGAAGGGTTTAGGCCCGAAACGTCAAGTTTTCCTGCTCCTATGATGCTGCTTGACCTGCTGTGTTCATCCAGCCCCATGCCTGTTATCTAGAATTATTGCAAGTTCCTTCCATAGAATGCCGTGTCAATCAACAGATTTCAAAACCAAGTAGGTGTCAGTTCTCTGTGCTGTTCACAAAATCTTAATTCTACAGCTGCTAATTATATAAATTGCATCCAGATCAGATGGAAACGTTAAAAAAAGTCCCCCAAAATCAGAGCAAATACTAGAAATCATAAAAAAAATAGTGGTGAAAACACACAGGAGGTAAAGAAAAGAGGGCTGGCAATGTAGGTTTTGTCTTAAGTGGAAAGTGTGCAGCTACTCTGGAAAACCTCACATTAGCAATGAATTACACCCAAGTCCCAATTTTAAACAGCCCCAGCAGACAGAACACCTATGGGGATGAAAGGTGGAATTAAGTTAAAACACGGTGGCTATTTCTGCACCCAGGCATCTTTAGGAAGGGAGCCAGCTCTGTTAAAGCCCTCCACAAACACTGGACACCAGAGGGATTCGAGTGAATCATGCACAATAGCTACAGCATTAGGATTTAGTTTCATCAGTCCCCTTTGTTTTCATGTGGTTTGGAGTTTATTGCTTGTGCTTCTATTCATTGCTAAACCTATGTCACATAAATTGGAATTTTGCATTTTTTTTGCTCCTTCATCCACCCCTCTTTATTCAACAGGAGAGATTTTAACTTATTCAAAATCTTCTCACTTTTACAAAGTTAAATTCAGGCCAAAATGGCTGATTTTAGCCTATTCTGTAAGAGTCACCTCCAGACTCTGTGTTGCTATGGCAGAGGTTTTATATGATGTTGACAGATAACATTGTTTTGTGTTTTATTTTCCCAAGTGACACAAAATTTGGGAAATCTGTCATCATGGAGATTTTAAAATGTCTTTCCAAAATAACAGTCCAGTAGGTTGCCCAAATCAATAAATTTAAGAATGGAAGCATTTAGTGAAATTGGCTCTTCCCTTGATTGCCATCAGCTATTTATTTATTTATTAACCATGATTTTTCCTCTACTGGAACTTTTCAGTACTTTCTTCAATATGATCTTGACACCATTATAATTATATTAAACACCCATCAAGCCCACACTGAACCTCCAAAGAACATCCCACCTCGACCCACACCACTACCCTATCCCTGCAACCCCACATGTCCCATGGCCAATCCACCTAGCCTGCACGTCCCTGGACACAATGGGGAATTTAGCAGAGCTAATTTACCTGGCCTGCACACCTTTGGACTGTGGGAGGAAAATACAGCACATGGAGGAAACCCACACAGACTCAGGGAGAATGTGAAAACTCCACACGGACAGTTACTCGAGGGTGGAATTGAACCTGGGTCCCTGGTGCTGTGAGCCACTGTGCTGCCCATACGACAGTATAACCATAGTTCAACTACAAACCCAAAGTGGATAATTGTTGAAATCAGGTGAGGTCATTCGGCTCCTTGAGCCTGCTGATCTGTGATCTAATTCCATATGCCCATACTTGCTCTATTTTCTCTAATACCTCTGGTTAAATAAAATGCATCGATCTCTTAAATTTAGCAATTGGTCAACTTCACTTTTCACTTGCAGTAGACAATTCAAAATATCTACCACTCTTTTTGTTAGGTAGATCTTCCCCAGTTCAGTATGAGAAAGTCTGGCTCCACTTCTTGGGAGCATGTCCCTCATTCCCAGAAACAACTGAATGATGTCTGTATTTTGAAATATTCAATGAAATTTTCTTTTAGCACTCTAAATTCCATTTATCAATGAGCAACAAACTGTACATCCCAGCGTCTATTATAAGCCCCAATCATTTATACTCCAAGGGTTAAATTTTCCTGTCAGGAGCATTTTTTTGCATGTCAGATTGTGACGATGCTGTGACTTTAAGAAGTTATTTTGCCCTGGTCCTTTTTTGAAGAGAGGTTGTAAGGCAGAGGTAATGAGCAGTCTACCTGAACTACGAGAGTAAACAGCTTGGGAGGCCTTGTGTTTGAGTTTAACAGTCTGAATGGGTGTGGCCAACTCTCATAGATCAGGTTTTCTGGGTTCTTAGGTTTGGCTTTAAGCAAAAGCCTTTGGGATCTCAACAGAGTTGGAAGCTTCAGAGAATGTCTCCTGGCTGTTACTCTCTTTGAATTTTCTCTTAATTTTTTTTTCCTCTTGAATTGGTGAACTGCATGTGAGAGTCTGTGTCTGAGTTTTCTTTTTTGCCAAGGGGTGATTTTTTTGTGATGATACTATACTGGAATAACTAATTAGTGATTGTTACTGTATCTATTATTCTGTTAACTTTTCCAAAATAGTTCACAGGTAAAGGCACAGCTTAAAAATAGGCAACATTCAAAAATGAGATAACAAGAGTCCAGAGATGGTATGTTCCTGTTACGTTGAAGGGCAAGACTGGTAGATGTAAGGAATACTGCATGACTTGAGAAATTGAGGTTTTGTTCAAGAAAAAGAAGGAAGCATATGTGAGGTATAGACAGCAGGAATCAAGTGAATCCCTAGAAGAGTATACTTAAGAGGGAAATCAGGAGGTCAAAAAGGGGACATGAGATGATTTTGGCAAATAGGGCTAAGGAGAATCCAAAGGGATTCTACAAATACATTAAGGACAAAAGGGTAACTAGAGAGACAATAGGGTCCCTTAAAGATCAGCAAGGCCATCTATGTGTGGAACTGCCGGAAATGGGGAAGATACTAAATGAGTAATTTGCATCAGTGTTGACTGTGGAGAAGGATATGGAAAATACAGAACATGGGGAAATAAGCAGCAACATCGTGAAAAATGTCCATATTACAAAGGAGGAGATGCTGAACATCTTAAGATGCATAAAGGTGACTAAATCCCTGGGACCTGAACTGGCATATCTTAAAATCATAGAATCCCTACAGTGTGGGAACAGGCCCTTCAGCCCAACGAGTCCACACCAACCCTCAGAGCCTCCCACACAAACTCATCCCCCTATAACCCACCTAATCTACACATCCCTGAACACTATGGGCAATTTAGCATGGCCAATCCACCTAACCTGCACATCTTTGAACTATGGGAAGAAACTGGAGCACCCGGAAAAAACACACGCAGACGGAGGGAGAATGTGCAAACTCCACACAGACAGTCACCCCTGACTGGAATTGAACCTAGGGTCTTGTGAGGCAGCAGTGCTAACCATTAAACCACCATGTACCCTAGAACTCTGTGGGAAGCGAGGGAAGAGATTGTTGGGCCCCTTGCTGAGATATTTGTATCATCAATCGCTACAGGTGAGGTGGCAGAAGGGTAGAGGTTGGTTAACATCGTGCCACTTTTTAAGAAAGGTGGTAAGGAAATGCCATGGAACTATAGGCTGGTGAGCCTGACATTGGTGGTGAGCAAGTAAAGTTGCTTCATGACAGCAAAACCCAAATGAAATTGGCACGGTCTCAAAAAAGACATAAGAGGATTGGTGAGCAAGAATTTGGTTGAATGGCTATAAGAAAGATGTTGTAAAACTTGAAAGGGTTCAAAAAAGATTTACAAGGATGTTGCCAGGGTTGGAGGGTTTGAGCTATAGGGAGAGGCTAAATAGGTTGGGGCTATTTTCTCTGGAATGTCGGAGGCTGAAGGGTGACCTTTTAGAGGTTTATAAAATAATGAGGGGCATGGTTGGGTAAATAGGCAAGGTCTTTTTCCGAGGGTGGGATGTCTAAAACTAGAGGGCATAGATTTAAGGTGAGAGGGGAAAGATATAAAAGGGACCTGAAGGGTAACTTTTTCATGCAGAGGGTGATGCGTGTATGGACTGAGCTGCCAGAGGAAGTGGTGAAGTTTGGTACGATCACAACATTTAAAAGGCATCTGGTACGATAGGTATATGAACAGGGAGTGTTTAGAGGGATATGGGCTGGCAAATGTTGACTAATGAAATGAGATTTATAAACAATATCTGGTTAGCATGGACAATTTGGACCGAAGGGTCTGTTTCCGTGCTGTATATCTCTATGACTCCAAGTTATTCTAAGTTCCTCTTTCTTTGGTTGTATTTAACTACACTGTTTAAATCAATTATGTTTTGCTTAATATCAAGTAGTTTGTCCAGTTGCATTGCATCTGGAACGCGGCACTTCACATCTGCCTTTAAAATAACATAAAGTTAGGGCTTAGGATACCTTCTTAAAATATTTTCACAGGGTTTGATCTGGTCCATAAAAAGACCATCTCACTGGTTACAAACTGCGTTAATGACTGATGTGTGACTTTACCCTAGATTTATGTCTTTTTACAGAGTGACCAGAGTTCCAGTGCACTTTGCAATTTGGGAACCAGTGCAGGAGGGTGTGGAGGTAGGCTGGTAAGAACCCCCTCCTCAATTCTCAGCAACAGCAGCTCAGCTCCTAACATTGATAAGAGGCCTCAGAAACCTTACCCTTCAGATCCACACTTCTTTACTCACCTCACCTACATTTCCATTCTCCACTGCCACTCCCCCTAATATCCACCATGCGCAGTCCTCCGACTCCATGCAGCATCAATGGGAAATCTTTCACATTCTTTGGCGAGATATGGCAACCTCTCACCATCCAATAAAAGCCCCCATCATACACACCATCATTGATACCGAGAAATAAGTGGCATTCTACTATCTGAAGTCAAAAACGTGAAAATAGTTTTTAATCCTATCAGTTTGTGTCAGCAGAACTGAAATAACATTAAAGGAATAATCTGTAATTTCGATTTCCTGAAACTGTCATTTACTCTCAGAAAATGAAGCATCGACTGGTTGAAACACTCTAGCACCTGAAGTTCAGCCAAGCTTTCATAGTTGCTACAGCTGACCAAACATTTGAGATGAAAAGAATAGACAGTATTTGAATCAATTTAAAAGCAGGTTGTCTGTCAATCAATGGATGGAGAAGATGGTTGATTTTGTTTCAAGTGGCAAAAGCATGGTTTCTTTGTCAGTGTTATCTGGCTTTCTATTTAAAGCATTCTGTATTTAAATCAAGACTAGAACGAGAGGTCAGCATTTAAATAGAGACTAGCACTAAGGGACACAATGGACAGTGAGTCATTGAACTCCATTCCCCAGCAAGCAGAAGGCACAGGATCATTGATTTTTTTTAAGGTAGAGGCAGTTAGATATTTGACTAACAAAGAAGTCAAAAAGAACTCCATGACAGGTAAGGAAGTGGAGTTGAGACTCTAATCAAATCAGCCGTGATCTAATTGAATGGAGGAAGAGGCTTGTAGGGGTTGAATGGTCTATTTCTGCTATTAATTCATATGTTCATATGCTCATAGTACAAAAGGTGAAAGCTCAGGCAGAAAGTACATCTTTTTAAACTTTACATTATGGCCATTTTTCATTGGAAAAGTACTGCAACATATACAAATTTACACACAGTCCTAATCATTATAAGGGTGAACTCATACTTTTGTAGATCAAATATTTATATCGAACCACTGCAATATAAAAATAAGATTACTATATGAAGTTGTAACTTTACAATTACCTTTCAGAATGTTCCAGACTCTTCAGTAGGCTTCCCATTTTCTTAAGAAATTCCTAGGTTTGCTTTGATTTTAGTGAGCTTCCACAAACTTAGACAAAAAAAAAGGTGCAGAGGAGGAAAATTCAGTTTTCATCGGACATTTAAGATGGGGCACCGACTTCATCTGACAGGTGTTTACATTTTCCACAGCAGACGTTCCCGACTTTTGTAAAGATGAAAGGAAATAGTGAATGGTCAGGATTGCAGAGGAAAATTGGACTTCCTCTGAAACAAAAAAATCACAAGCTGGTAATTTGCACACTACAAGGTGCCTCTGCGCTCGTTCAAGTGTTCATATCTGAGCCTTTGAGAAGAATTATTGGATCATATCTTTAAATCAGCAAAATCCACAATGCATCTTCCTTCATTGCATTTTAACATAGCCACACCTTCTAATATACCCTACCTTGAACACAATCTAACCATAAAATATCAAGGCAACATTTCATTCAGTCGATGTGACTGCCTTTTGAACAACACAATGAAATTGCTATTTTATTTTCAGGTCTCAAGTAATGTCCTTTCGCTCCAACATTATAAGTTTTTCTAATATAGCTTTAATTTTATTTATTGTGAACTCTTGTCTGATTAGTCCATTTCACAACTGCATTTTCTGAAATTCAAAAATCAGGTGACATGAAAAATCTCAACTGAGCCGAGAATGATAAAAAGTGCAATTGAAATTTATGTTTAGGATCACCAACCCAGTTAGAATTTAATCTGAAAATGTCAGCCCATGAATCAAAATCTACAGCAATCAGATCCGAAATAAGTCAGGTAAATGTTAAAATCATTAGGATAAGGTAAATTCAAAGAAAAGTGAAGATCAAAATACGTTTTCGGTAGTATTAGATCACTGACAATTTAAATACCGTTTTCACATTATATATCAAAAGGAACTAGCTCATAGAAAATTTTACCAGTGTAGTGAATATTTGTCAAAAACTATTAATAATTTGATATTTAACGTTTAGTACATCCATCTGTATGTTATCCGAGATTGGATTCATTCAAGTAAAATGCTGTCACTCTCCTCATCTAACAAAACATCATTATCGTTATCTATTTTATAGTCTGGAAGACCATCAATAGTTACAAAGACCAGAATGAAAGACATATAAATTCTATAAGAAAATTAATTATGGAAATGATTGAGATGGGATTTGGAATAGGGAAAACTGCCTTTCTCTTACCTGGTGACAGGAGAAATGAACATCATCTATTTGCACTTTAGTACTTCAGGTTATATGTAAACCCTTTCGATTTTCGAATGAAAGGCAAGTGGCAAATGGAAACAATTGATCTTTCATTTTCCCCTGTTGTGTTGCGAAACAATGTGAATAAAATCTATTCGAAGTTGACACTTCTCAAGATCTGAATGCTCAATGTGAATACTGCTGAGCTAGTAGCAGCCAGGAACTGTGCAGTTCCCTTTTTTATTCTGAACTCCTTTATTGCTGTAACATGATCAAATTTAATGCAGCTTGCCACATCTGCTCTTAGTATGCAAATGGATTTCAGCCCTGCAAGCAGCATAAAACATAGGATTACCAATTTCAATGCATCTAATAATTAGGTCATACAGGGATAATTTTCATTTTGTTTTCACAGCAGAAGGCAGGCAAGACCAAATGGGTATTGCCTGGGATGCTCTGCCTTGGAAATATTTCCTTTAAAATATTTTGTATTCCTGTATTTGAAGACAACTAGTGTGGGATGTATTATAAAGTACTGCATTTTCACTTTACTTATTACCCGCCATTTTATTACCTTGGGGGAATCCAAATTTCCAATGTAAGTCAAAGCTGGGTTTAAAACACAGCTGGTACAAACCATTACCTCACAACGTGAGGTAATGTTGATGTCACATTGTATAGGCATTTACACAAGTTATGGCACTTTTGCATTGAAATAAATATTTCTGTAGCAGTATCTAAACTTAAAGGATGAATTCAAAGTTTAACTCTTCCGAAAGACTCAAAGTACTTGATGTCATGGTGCAAATCTGAAACCGAAATAATAAGAAAGCTAGCTTGAGAATTTTTTTTCTTTAATTAGATAACCGAAGGGACATTTAAGCGACTCTTGGATAGGCACGTGGATGACAGTAAAATGTAGGGTATGCAGGATAATTTGATCTTAGAATAGGATAATAGGTCAGCACAGCATCGTGGGCAGGAGGGCCTGTACTGTGCTGTACTGTTCAATGTTCTATGTTCTATTTTCTATGAAGCTGATGGCTGTCATATCCAGGAAGGACTATTATAATAATAGATTCACCACATTGAAGACCTTGTTTTCGAATTCCTTTATGTCCATGCCTCTCTGTTTCTCTGTATCTTTATTCCAAGTTACAAACGTTCAAGTTGTTGTACTCCACAAGATGAATATTAGCAGTTTTTTAGGGATAGGCAAGGAGGTGTGGTCTTCCCAATTGGGCACACTACAACTCATCTAGTGGCACTGAGGTGGCAAGAGATCGTCCTGTGGAAACACCCTGCCCACCCTTCGCCAACACCATCTGATTGGCTCCAGAAACTCCCAACTTCACTAACCTTCCTTATATTTGGCATCTGCTTTTGACTCCTGCTATCCCGCAGTTGTCGTAGCTCCCAGTTTTGTTGCTGAGACTGAGGTGCTGAAAGCCATCCCATTTCCTGAGCACCAAAATATGCAACAGGGATCCCTCAAATGGCCGAGATTGGGCAGACCATGATTTTTCAAACTGGCATCACCATCCTGATCATGTGGACAAAATCCGATCCCTCCAATTCTTGCCTTTTGTACGTGCCTGATTTTAATATCCTATTATTGGTAACCATGTCTTCAATTGCATCAGCGTACATTCTGGAATTGCCTCTTGAAACCTTTCCACTTGATCCTCTATTAACCTCCTACTTTAAGTTTTGGTCATCACCCTAATATCTGCTTAAATGTGTCAGTGGCAAGTATTCAATAATGTTCCTGAGACATGCCTTTGTATGTTTTACTCCATTGAGAGTGCTATACGTGCTTATGTTTAGGGGCAGCACAGTGGTTAGCACTGCTGCCTAAAGCGCCAAGGACCTGGGTTCAATTCCAGCCTCAGGTGACTGTCTGTGTGGATTTTGTACATTCTCCCCATGTCTGCATGGGTTTCCTCTGGGTGCTCTGATTTCCTCTCACAGCCCAAAGATGTACAGGCTAGGTGGATTGGCCATGCTAAATTGCCCGTGGTGTTCAGGGATGTGTAGATTAGATGGGATATAGGGATGGATCTGGGTGGGATGCTCTGAGGATTGGTGTGCACTTCCTTAGGCTGAAGGTCTTGTTTCCACAGTGTGGGGATTCTTGGGGCGGCACAGTGGTTCAGTGGTTAGCACTGCTGCCTCACAGCACCAGGGACCTGGGTTCAATTCCATCCTCGGGTGACTGTCTGTGTGGAGTTTGCACATTCTCCCCATGTCTGCGTGTGTTTCCTCCAGGTGCTCCAGTTTCCTACCACAATCCAAAGATGTGCAGGCTAGGTGGATAGGCCATGCTAAATTGCCCGTAGTGTTCAGGGATATGTAGATTAGGGGAATGGTTCTGGGTAGGATGCTCTCAGGATCAATGTAGACTTGTTGGGCTGAAGTGCCTGTTGCTACACTGTAGGGATTCTACGGTTCTATGTATACAAAGTATTGTATTCTCTTTCTAGCATTCTGATCATTTAATTAAAGTTTATATGGAAAAAGGATTCCTTTCAAGTCACATGCCATCCTGCCAGGGAACTACATCATGGTTTTGTCAAGTTGCTGGGTCAAAATCCTCTCACACTCATTTCAACATCACTGCAGCTGTCCCTGACATTTAAAGACTGCAGCAGTCCAAGCATGTAGCTCACCACCACCTGAGATAACTAGGGATGGATAATAAATGCTGTCCCTGCCATTGTTTAATTTCTATCAGCATTGGGATCCCATAAAGAGTGAACCTGATGTACAGTTACTGGTGCTTATGTTTAGTGCATATATCTTTGCTCTTCGTGCTATTAAGTGGTGGAGTAAAGGGCTTGAAATTGGACAATATTTTGAAAGTGCTATGTTCCAGTTTAAAATGGAAAGCTGAAACATCTATGGAGTTTTGAGGTCAATTTAACAAGCAGGGAGGGGGGGTGCAGGGTAAGGGACAGAGGTAACACACTGTGCTGGTCCAATCAAATTGAGGGTGGGATCTGTGCCCTCAGTGGGAGGACGTCCCACCCTTGAGAGCTGCTGGACAATCTGACTGGCCATCACCATTAGTGGTCCCAACAGTGCCAGAACATAGCAGTGTTGGGACTGCAACCATCCCAGCAAGGAACATTAAATGGTGACCAGGTCCAGGGGAGTCCCAGGAGTACTGGACAGGGGGCAGAATACTAGTAAGGCGGTTGGGCCAAGGGAGTGAGTGGTGAAATTTTGAGGCTATACGTGGACACACAAAGACACCAACTGCAGAGCCCCCTACCTTCCTTCCTGATTTTTACTTCAAGTGATTAAAAAAAAAGGAGTCTTCACACTCTTGCCCTGCCTGCCCATGCCAACTGTATTTTGACAACGGGCTGTGTAATGTTTGTGTCAGTTAGCTTGTTGACAAGCTCAGACATCCATGATGATTTGATTTTTTTTTAATGGCAGGCTATTGTTTACAAAGCTCACAGTCAACTTTGCTCGAGGAGCTAACCTGTAGTCATCAGGGTCATGACCAGACTCCATTTCGCACATGTGTAGAATGACTGCGGTCTTAATTTGCAAATTTAAAATCACAGCCTAGCTTTCTTGGATACATTCTGTGTTGTGAACTATTCCTTTACTAACGCTGTTCTTACTATTAGCAGATTTTCCATTGGCCATGGTAAGATAAAGGACACATTGAGCCCAATATTTTGGTCAGGATCAGAAACCCTATTTCCTCTCAGAGATTGAATTAAAACTGACCCTTTTTTTTTGATTTATACAAATGCTTTGGAAATGGTGCTAAGCCAGAGATAATTGTTAATTGAGAGGATGATGCTGAGCGACTTCAGAGGGGCACTGACCAGTTGGCCAAATAGGCAGATACCTGGCAGATGAATTTCAAGGCAGAAAAATGTGAGGTAATACATTTTGATAGAAGAAACATGGACAGACAACACAGGCTCAGTGGTACAACTTTGAGAGGAGTACAGGATCAGAGGGACCTCAGGGTTCACACATGCATGATTCCCTGAAGTAACCAGGCAGTTGTTAAGAAAGCTTATAGGATCCTTGGGTTTATAAATAGATGCATAAGTACAAAAGCAAGGTAGTGATGTTATACCTCAATAATTATTTGTCAGGCCACATTTGGAGTATTGTGTTCAGTTCTGTGCAAGTTATTTGAGGAAGAAAGTTAAAGGCTGAACTGGATACGGGATCAGCAAGGATGCTGGAGATGTAGCAAACCAGGCCAGCAACTTTTCAGAGCAATTATAAGCTCACAAGAATCGAAATCTCTGAATTCTCCAAATTTAATGGACACTTTCAATAGTCCAAATGCAAGGGAAGTGGTCATTGGAAAATTCAACTTTCTCCAACAATTCCCTCAAAATGTGCTGTATCAGAATTTCCACCTGGTCCCAATGTGCAGCTCCACTTCACACTGTTTCACTGACTCTCTGGTTTTGAGAATATTTGGACCAATGTTTTAGTAGTACTGGGGATTCATACCATGGACAGCGCCATGCATTATCTTGCTGCTGTCTCAATACCTGACACTGAACATGGTCACACTATTTCCTCAGAAAGATATGTCCGAAGCCCCACTTTGTGATATGAGCCAGAGTAAAGTGATTATCTTGTATATTTACCAAGTTACATAGAGTATTATGAAATGGATACAATTTCACTGAAAGTTGCACTTCATAGAAGTGGTGGCTAGTGATAATATCATTGGACTAGTCAATCCAAAACAACAGCCTAAAGTTTTGGGGATAAAGGTTTGAAGCCTTCCTCGGTAAGCTGTGAAATTTAATTGACTAAAAGTCTAGAATTAAAAAGCTAGGCTTACTGGTGACCATTTAGCCACTGTCAATTGTTGAACCTAATTTAGTTCACAAAAGTCCCTTATGGAAGGAAATCTGCCATCCTTACCGCATCTGGCCTACATATGAGTCAGGATCTACAGCAATGTGGCTGAATCTTAACTGCTGTCTGGGCAATAAACACTGGTCTCATCAGCAAAACCTACATCCCATGATTTTTTAAAAATTGTATTTTGAGTACAATAAATAGCTTCCTTGTTTTACAAGAAAGATGAGCCCAGTAAAACACTGAGCCCATTAAAACTGAAAACATGTGGGACAATTTTCTGAGTGACCTCCAATGGTCACTTTATTTCTTTTCTTTTCTAGCAGCAAATCTTCCAAGCAGCTTCAAGTTACCATTATCCCATTAGTCTGGCAGCAGCTCAGCCCTATGTAAAGTTCGCTGATGCTCTGTTCCAGCACTGAGAAGTTCAAAACCATCTCAGTAGAATGTACTAAGCAAACAGAGCAAGTAATTCAATTCTACAAATTTGTACAAGGAGCAATTAATGTAATACATATACCATTCAGAGTCCCATTTATTAACAGCAGAAGGATCATTAGGGCATGGTAAAGTATAGGTCTATTGTTAGACTACCAATGTGGAGGCACGCATTCAAATCATTACATGGCAGCTTATGAGTTCAAACTTGGTTTTAAAATTCCTGATAAGTCGATCCTATCACTCAACATTCCAGATTCTTCCATCACCTTTCTTGGGAATGTCCTGTCCTATCAGGATGTGGATGTCACTGGCAAGGCAAGCAATTATTATTTAGATGTTTATTTAGCCTTCTTTTCAAACTGCTTCATAATATTTTCAAACAACCGAGTATCTTCATTTATGAAGCAAGCTTGAGGCAAATGTGTAACCATTATTGCTTGTGTGAAAACCTATTTGCTTCACTAATGCCATCCTCCCCTGTTGTTGTCTGTATGTGAATCCAGATCTAAAGCAAAGTGATTGATTCTTAACTGGACTCTGGACAGTTTGGGGCACATAATAAATGCTAGCCTATACAGCAAAGCCCACATCTCATGAACATTTCTTTAAATTCACAGCATGCCAAAGAGTTGAGCACATGGGTTGTGGTTCATTTGTGAATGTGTTGGATTGTACAATGATCCAATATTATAGTTATATTTACTGATAGCAGCTTTATGTATCAGATTTTATCTATTGGTTTCAATCTGCCATGCCAGGATTTGAATTAAAATTCACTAAATTATTAGTCCAGCTCCCCGAATTGCTATTTCAGTAACATAATTACTACCTTGCTGAACCTCGATATTATATAAATGGTTGTTACATGGAAAGCTATTATGGCACTTTAGCCCTCTAACAACAGCTCAAAACTGTACAGCAGGTTGGTTGATTGATGGTCAGGATATTCCCTCCAGTCAAGACTAATATTTCCACCACTGATAGGAGACAAAATATAATGAGTCCCACAAGATAACAAAAACACAATAAAACACCGAACTGGTAATCTGAAGTCTTGCTTCCGTGACTGAAGAATCTCATGGAGCCCAGTGTGAATGTCAGAATTATTGGAGCTTGTTGCTTATTGCTGAGTTGAAGAAAGGATTTTTACTTTCTGAAACTGGAGAGCCCAGTGATGAAGTAGGGGCTGGTCTCTCCACCTCTACACGTACAGTGTCCTTGGAGCCAGAAAAAGTGAGTTTAAAGATGCATAATATGGAGCCAGAGAAATGAGCTGGTGCCTTAATACTGAATATTTTTAATAAAAATACGGGTGGATGAGAAAACTAAAAAAAAAAAGACCTATCGTCATCCATAGGATTGCTCAAAACGTATCTACCTTGTTAAGAACTTGGATCGCGTATACTTTGCCAGAGCAGTCAAAACCTCACTTGTTCCCATTTTACATAAGAAAACACCTAGTGAGAATGTGCAATGAATTTTGATCTCAATGAAAAGGTCTGCTCACAAAAATGAGAAGGCACATGTTAAGAAACTGTCTAAAACTATTTTTGTCAATTTGTCAGAAACCTTCCCCTCTAAAGTCAATCTGGAGTCTTTCCCGAGTAAATAGAACATAGAACAGCACAGCACAGGGAGGGGATCTTCAGCCCACAATGTTGAGCCAAAAATGATGCCAAATTAAACTAATCCTTACTCCCTACCCTTGGTCCATATCCCTCCATTTCTTGTATATTCATGTGCTTATCTAAAAGTCTCTTAAATGCCCCCATCATAACTGCCTCCACCACCACCAATGGCAGCGCATTCCACACTCCTGCCACTCTGTGTTTAAAAAATCTGCCCCTCACATCTCCTTTGAACTTACCACCCCCCACCTTAAATGCATGCTCCCTTGATTTAGACATTTCAACTCTGGGAAAAAGATTTTGACCGTCAGCCCTAACTCTGCATCTCATAATTTTATAGACTTCTACCAAGTCTCCCTTCAGCCTCTGCCAGTCCAGAGAAAACAACTCAAGTTTTTCTACCCTTTCCTTATAGTTCATGCCCTCTGAACCAGACAGCATCCCGGTAAACCTCTTCTGCACCCTCTCCAAAGCCTCCACATCCTTCCTGTAATGTGGCGACCATAATTGAACACAGGACTCTAAGTGTGGCCTAACCAAAGTCTTATAAAGCTGCAACATGACATCCTGACTCTTGTACTCAATTCTCTGACCAGTAAAGGCAAGCTTGCCATATGCCTTCTTTACCACCCTATCTACTTGCATGGCCACTTTCAGGGAGCTATGGACTTGAACCCTAAGATCCCTCTGTACACCAATGCTGTTCAGGGTCCTGCCACCAACTGTATACATTTCCTTAATATATGATCTCCCAAAGTGCAACACCACATACTTACCCGGATTAAACTCCATCTACCATTTCTCAGGCCATATCTGCAACTGATCTATATCCCACTGTATCCTTTGTCAACCTTCTACAGTATCCACAACTCCACCGAACTTTGTTTCGTGTGCAAACTTACTAATCCACCCATCTATATTTTCATCCAAGCCATTTATGTATTTATCACAAACAGCAGAGGTCCCAGTATGAAACCCTGCAGAAAGCCACTAGTCATGGACCTCCAGCCTGAAAAAAACAACCTTCCAACATTACCCTCTGTCTTCTCTAAGCAAGCCAATTCTGAATCCACACGGCCAAGTTACCATGGATCCTATGCATCATAATCTTCTGGATGAGCCTATCATGAGACACCTTGTCAAAAGCCTTACTAAAATCCAAACAGACATTATCCACTTCTTTAGTCTCATTGATCACCTTTGTCGCTCCCTTGAAAAATTCAACCTAGTTAGTAAGACATGACCTGCCCTGCAGAAATCCATGCTGACTGTCCCTAATTAGGCCATGGTTTTCCAAATGTGCATAAATCCTGTCCCTAAGGATTCTCTCCAATAGCATCCCAACCACTGATGTGAGACACACCTGTCTATAGTTTCCTGAATTATCCCTTTTTCCCTTCTTAAATAGAGGAACGACATTAACTACTTTCCAGTCCTCTGGGACCTCTCCAGTGGCTAATGAAGAAACAAACATCTTGGTCAAAGCCCCAGCAATCTCCTCTCTTGCTTTTCTCAAAACCTGATGTAGATACTGAGATAACAAGCATGGGGCTGGATGAACACAGCAGGTCAAGCAGCATCATAGGAGCAGGAAAACTTGACGTTTCGGGCCTAAACCCTTCATCAGAAATGGGGGAGGGGAAGAGGGTTCTGAAATAAATAGGGAGAGAGGGGGAGGCGGATAGAAGATGGATAGAGGAGAGGATAGGTGGAGAGGAGGCAGGCAAGTCGAAGAGGCGGGGATGGAGCCAGTAAAGGTGAGTGTAGGTAGTGGGGTAGGGAGGAGATAGGTCAGTCCAGGGAGGACGGACAGGTTAAGGGGGCGGGATGATGTTAGTGGATAGGAGATGGGGGTGTGGCTTGGGGTGAGAGGAAAAACCGGTTAGGGAGGTGGAGATGAGCTGGGCTGGTTTTGGGATGCGGTTGGGGGAGGGGAGATTTTGAAGCTTGTGAAATCCACATTGATGCCACTGGGCTGCAGGGTTCCCAGGCTGAATATGATTTGCTGTTCCTGCAGCCTTCGGGTGGCATCACTGTGGCATTGCAGGAGGCCCAGGATGGACATGTCGTCTGAGGAATGGGAGGGGGAGTTGAAATGGTTCGCGACTGGGAGGTGCAGTTGTTTGTTGCGAACTGAGCGCAGGTGTTCTGCAACGCGGTCCCCAAGCCTCCGCTTGGTTTCCCCGATGTAGAGGAAGCCACAACGGGTACAGCGGATGCAGTATATCACATTGGCAGATGTGCAGGTTCACCCGGCACATTTCCTTGTAACCGCAGGAAGTGCTACACCTGCCCCCACACCTCCTCCCTCACCCCAATCCCAGGCCCCAAGAAGACTTTCCACATCAGGCAGAGGTTCACCTGCACATCTGCCAATGTGGTATACTGCATCCGCTGTACCCGTTGTGGCTTCCTCTACATCGGGGAAACCAAGCGGAGGCTTGGGGACCGCTTTGCAGAACACCTGCGCTCAGTTCGCAACAAACAACTGCACCTCCCAGTCGCGAACCATTTCAACTCCGCCTCCCATTCCTCAGATGACATGTCCATCCTGGGCCTCCTGCAATGCCACAGTGATGCCACCCGAAGGCTGCAGGAACAGTAAATCATATTCAGCCTGGGAACCCTGCAGCCCAATGGTATCAATGTGGATTTCACAAGCTTCAAAATCTCCCCTCCCCCAACCGCATCCCAAAACCAGTCCAGCTCATCTCCACCTCCTAACCGGTTTTTCCTCTCACCCCAAGCCACACCCCCATCTCCTATCCACTAACATCATCCCGCCCCCTTAACCTGTCCGTCCTCCCTGGACTGACCTATCTCCTCCCTACCCCCCTACCTACACTCACCTTTACTGGCTCCATCCCCGCCTCTTCGACTTGTCTGCCTCCTCTCCACCTATCCTCTCCTCTATCCATCCTCTATCTGCCTCCCCCTCTCTCCCTATTTATTTCAGAACCCTCTTCCCCTCCCCCATTTCTGATGAAGGGTTTAGGCCCGAAACGTCAAGTTTTCCTGCTCCTATGATGCTGCTTGACCTGCTGTGTTCATCCAGCCCCATGCTTGTTATCTCGGATTCTCCAGCATCTGCAGTACCTTTTATCTCTGATGTAGATACCATTTGGCCCTGGGAACTTATTGACCTTAATGCTCATCAAGAGACTCAACATCACTTCTTTCTTGATGTCAACATGCCGTGGCATATTAACATGCTCCACACAAACCTCACTATCCTCCATATCCTTCTCTGGGTGAATACTGATGCAAAATACTCATTTAGGATCCTGTCCACGTCCTCTGCCTCCAAGCACAAGTTCCTTCCTTTATCCTTGAGTGGTCCTACCTTCTCCCTAGTTATCTTCTTGTTTTTTAATGTATCTATAGCATGCCTTGGAATTCTCTTTAACCCTAGTTGTTCGAGTCATTTCACGTTCCCTTCTTGCTCTCCTAATTCCTTGCTTGATTTGCTTCCTGCTTTACTCATATTCCTCAAGGGCCCTATTCAATTTTAGCTTCCTAAACCTTACATAAACTTCTTTTTTCCCTTTTTACTAAATTCACATCCTTCCTCATTATCTAAGGGTCCCTTACCTTGCCAACATTGTTTTTCCACCCTACTGGAATTTGTCTGTCCTCAACTATCATCAGCATGTCTTTAAATATTTCCCACACATCAAATGTGACTTGACTGATAACAGCTCCTCCCAATTAACAGTCCCTAGCTCCTGCCTAATACTGATGTAAATTTCCTTTCCCCAGTTCAGTGCCTTGTCACAAAGTCCTGACGTAACCTTGTTCATAGTTATCTTAAAACTTAAGGAGTTGTGGTCACTGTTTCCAAATTGTCCTCCCTCTGAAATGTCAGTCTGAAAGGTCAATCACTTGGCCAGGCTCATTAGCCAGTACAAGGTCCAGTATGGCCTCTTGCCTAGTTGGACTATCCACATACTATTTCAAGAAACCCTCTTGCGTAGACCAATCACTGTATGTACTCAGCTAGCCAAAATATGAAGAAAAGGCAAACCAAACTCAACAAACAAAATAATAAAATAACAGTTGTAAAAATTATATGTGGAGCAATTTGAAATTATCATGTTAGAAAGTAAAATATTTTTATAGCTCTGTAAATGTAGATACACATTCAATTCTAATACATCTCAATGTTACCAAATGACAAATTATGTATGAACACATAAAACAGTCAGGAAAACAATATCAGGGGCCACTTACCTTGTTCTTCCAATCATGGAAGAAAATGCATGTTGTGAATCAGATGCCTAATAATGCAACCAATGAAGGGGTGACTAATTCAGGAAAAATCCCTTTGTGATCTTTCTTTAATTCCATTAGTCAATTAGCAAAGTTAACCTACAGCAGATATATTTAGTTTATGAAAAACCAAGCACAAGGTGCAACTTCAAATCCTGGTCTTGTGCTGACACCAGAAAGTACTTGGGTTAACATTCTTCCTCATATTCCTGAGTCCCATGTGGTTCTCTGGCTTGACATTATCTGAATAAAAAAAAAATCTACTTTCACTACAGTTCACTCAAAATGATTTTTAGTAGATCCTTGAAATATTTCTGGCATTTTGAAGGCACAGAGTTTATTCTCAATGAAGGTCAGACAGTTTTCAAGACAGTTTCAATGTTCAACAAAAACAAACTTCTGTCAGATCTGGAAATCTGAAGTAAAAACAGAAAATGTTGGAAATACACAGCAGGTCATCCTTGGATTGAAAGGTGGGTCAATAGTTTGAATTTTCCCTGCTCGGAAGCAGAGGCTGGGAAAATAGTAAGAGCTTTGTTTGGATTGCTCCCTTGTGTGTCTTGTTGTGGCTGAGACCTTTACCAATGCTGAGCTAGGATTAGAATCAGCTTCTGCTCCATAGTAGCAGACCACCAATTAAGATGGTTCAGGCACCAATTCGGATGATTTTGCAAACTTGCTCAAATTTTTAGCCAATTCAGAGGTTCCTGGGCTATGTGAAGAGTGATTGGAGATGGTTTATCTGAAACAGGCCAGGGGCTATCAGAGCTGAAGGGCCATGCTTTCGTAATCAATCTCTGCAGGCAGCCCAGACACCGAACTGTTCCCCTTGAGTGTTTTTCCCTCCCTTCTGATGAGCATACCTGTTTGGGCCATCATCATGTTTTGCTTTCAGCCCAGGACTGTGAGGGTACCTCCAGGTTGAGGAGTCCCCATGATTCCAGAGCTGGTTCAGCATCAACAACTTGTCCCAGTAAAGCTGGCAACTCTCAGATTGGACCAGCAGCACCAAAGCTTACCCACTGCTCTTAACAAGACAATGAGTGCATAGGTGACCAATTAGGATGGCACCTAACTTAGGGGAAAGCTGGTGCCAGTTGGCATGATGTCAGTAAATGCAGGCTCAGCACCTAGTAAAATCTAGTTCGCTATTTCCAAGGTCACCAACCTGAAACTTCCATTTTGTTTCTCTCTGTACATGTGTTGGATGACCTAATGAGGATTTGTTGTTCATCTCAATCCTATTCTCCTCTCAGTCTAACATTATAGAAAATAAGTTTGACTGCTGGACCTCCTCTCAGAAATGGGAAACCAAACTTAAAATGTCTTTTATGAAATAAATCTATAATTTCAACACTATTATAATTTCACACATAAAACGTTACTTTTCTAGGTTCAAAATCATGTGTCTGTCATTGCAATTGAATTCATATAAGCCAACGGGATGAAATTTCAATGTCAATAAGCCAAGGTTCAAAGACAATCCAGAGACAACAGTCTGTGGAAAATCTCTAGACATCGATTCACAACAATGCTGACCTTCAAACACTGCTGATGAAATACAGTAAATGAAAGGAAGAACTTTAATGCCTATGCGAGAAAACCTCAGCAAAGCGCTCTGTATGTGGAATGGAATGGTCATGCAAATAAGTGCCAGATCCCAGACCCAGAACTGCAAAACAGCACTTGGTAAAGGTAGATGGTCTGATATTGACATAACAGTAAAATATTGTGTTGTTTCTCCTTGAATGGTGTGGTCACAAGTAAACAAGAGGATCAAAGGGACCTTCATTTGTAATTTCATAGATCCTTGAAGGCAGCAGAACACGTAGATAAGGTGGTTATGAAGGCTTATGAGATACTTGGCTTTATCAGTCAAGGCATCGAATACAAAGTCAAGAAGGTTATGATGAAGCTGTATGCAGCATTATTTAGATCACAGTAACTGTGTGCAGTTCTGGTCATCACATTGTAAGAAGGATGTAATTGTACTAGGGAGGCTACAGTAGAAATTCACCAGGATGTTGCCTGGTCAGGAGCGATTCAGCTATGAAGAAAGATTGGAACATGCTGGGGTTATTTTCCTTAGAGCCAAGAAGCCTGAGGGGGCGATCTGATTGAGGTTTACAAAGTTCTAAGGAGGGTAGTTAGTATAGCTAGGGAGAAACCTTTCTCTTCAGCAGACGAGTCAATAACCAGGGGCCACAGTTTCACAGTAAGGAGCAGGAGATTTAGAGGGGATTTAGGGAAAAGATTTCCTACCCAAAGGGTGATGGGTGTCTGGAACTCACTGCCTGAAAGGCCGGTTGATGTAGGAAACCCTAAAGACGTTTAGAAGTTGTTTACATGAATATCTGAAACATCATGGCATGCCACATTTGGCCAAATGTTGGAAAAAGGAATTAGAATTATTTGATGATTGGCATAGATACAATGGGCTGAAGGGCCTCTTTCAGAGCTGAAAAAGTCTATGCCTAAAAATAATAGCTTGTAAGTCATCCTTTAAACTACACTGTAGTTAAAGGACTGACTAGCTCTCTCTGTATAATAACGTTAAACAAATCACACTGTCATTCATTTGCATCATCACAGATATCTCAGATTCAATTTCCAGGACTCTAGCTACGTGACTTATAGACTCAGCACCAGCAGCATTGTCTAATGCCCTTCACTTCAAGGTTAAATGAAAACAAGGGGAACTGAACAATAAATAAGAATTTTCTTGTCTCAGCAATCATAATCATTTTCTTTCTGCCATGTATTCCTCTCACTTCTTTGAACTTGTCAATAACTTATTTGCCCAGTTTAATGTGGTCTGATTTCCATTTTCTTCTCTCTTCAAGCCTGTTTATTTTACAGATCAATGCATACCTGATGCAATTCAACAGTTCTACAATTGACATACTAAATATACCCACTAGGTGATGCACAAGAGTAATCCAGTCAACTTCCGTTGGTAAAATACATGCTTCCACCTGCCAGAGAACAATGCCCTTTCTTTGTTCTTCAGTGCAATCTCTCCAGCATGTTTTCAATAGAAGTTGTGTATTAGTGGCCACTTGCTATCAATGCAGCATTTTTCTTGCTTTGTAATCTTTTACAAATATCGGTATCAGTCCTACGTAATGCTTTGACTCCCTTCACCTTGTTTTGCAAGGGTAAAGGACGTCATTAAGAGTGCGCAAAGCAGAATAGCCAGAAATCACAGTCCATTTGGGGGCCAAGGATGTAAGACGTAGAAGTCTGAAATCTTTGAGTCAGAGTTTTAGGAACTTGAGAAGACGTTAAAAAGCAGGATTGGCGAAGAACAATCTCTGTTCTTTTTTTCCCAGTGCCACATGCTAGCAAGTATAGAAATAGCAGAATAAATTAGATTTATAAGTTCCAACTGGGATTATATCTTAGTCGGATATATGATCAAGAAATAGAAGGTGATGCAGTCAATGGCAGTTTGAAGTATGGTGGGACCGGAAAGCTTACATGCACTTGAGGAATTAGGCCATCCATGGCAGAAAGCACCTATTCAAAAGGGACAGTTTGCACCTCATACACAAGAGATCTCAAATGGCCCTCTTCTGAGCTTTAACTGTTCTGTGGTACCATGTGACGATGGAAGTGAAGCAGGAGGTTGGGCATTAGATTGCTGGGGAACTGGGACCAGCTATGGAGACCATTCAAGATGATTGGATTGGTAGACAAAATAGTAACAGAACATTGGGAGAACTTCAATGAAGAAAGTTTGAGTAGAGAGTAGATATATTTTTATGAAGAATAAAGGAAAGGCTAGGGGCCCTTGAACGATGAAAGAAGATAGACATTAAAATTAAATGATAAAAGACTTACAATAAAAGTAGCATTCTCAATGCAGTAGCAAGTTAGGCTAAGCAAGTAGACAGAGCTATAAAAGTGGGGATGTAGGTCTCATTGGACAGATTATTCAAAATCCTACCTGGGTGAATGGTCTCTGAATATTATTCATTTATTCCATTATCGTGTGATTTTCCACATATGAAATTGCTTTTTGCTCTGTTTGGCCTTTGTGTTCTGAGTTTCTTTTGTTTCTTGATCTTTATGGCCTTTAGCAAAATTCATTTGCTCTTCCATCCTCACAAGTCAGAAAAAAAATCAAAATATGAGTTAATAATATAATTTGAAGTACCTTTGATGCTTATGTATTGAAGTAAATGGGCTCAATAAGCAATTACAAACAAATCCTTTTGCACTAAGACTAGGATGCTTACAGTCTGTGTAAGATTCTTTTTGATGAATTAAGCATTTAGGAAATACAAGTGAAGTGCACTTCAAACAAGAAAGTTGAGTCATTTTGCACAATGTAAAAAAGCACAGTATTACAGGGAATTGCTGTAAACTCAAAGACATTGATAAACGACTGTACTTGTACTCTTGTCTAGACCTTTGTTTTCAACTTGTTGCAGTATCGTTTCATTCAGCGTTGTCACTGGAAGTAAGCTGGGAACAAGCATTTTGTAGAGAACTTCCCCTATTACTTCACTCCAGTGCAATGAACTATTGAGAATACACAGGAGAACATGAATTTTATATGGAGATCTAGAAACACTTCACCATGGCAACAAGATGTGAGTTGGAGCACCATTGTGTTAAGGAAAGTGAGAATTATGGGTGGGAGCGTGTATTGAGGGAAATCAAGCCTGGACTGGCACTTTGGGATAAGCAGAACAGTGACTACCAATATTAACTGCAAATATTTGCAGAATGGGCCACAATCATGAATGTAACAGACACAAAAGTTCATAGTAGGATGCAACCTTCGACATACATTCCCACCAGCATTTCCACACAACAGTAAGCCTAAACACTAAAATAGACATTGAGGATAAATGGTATTCTCATCTATTAGAGAGGAATTGCTTCAAGGCAATAATTGTACCTTAACCAATTGAAAGTTTAATCTGCCTGATCTTTCATAATTTCTTGTGATAATCCTTTGCTACTGCGAATCCAACAATGCTGTAAATATTGTTGCAATCATTGACAAGGACCAAGGTATTTTTATGATTGAGTTAGGAATTGGTACCTTTTGTGTTTAAAGATAAAAGACTTGAAATGCCAATTACTTACCAAGAGAATAAAGCCACAAAATTCCACAATTTTAAATGAAGAGATGAATTTTAACTATACAACCCATTGTTAGCTACTACCAGTCCCCATTAAAAGCTATCCAGCCTCCAACCCAGATTGTTATCCACTCCTTTGTCTGTCCACCTGTTCTTCTCTCTCTTTGCACTGTATCCCCACCTACCTTACTGCTTATCCTCAATGCCCCACCCCATCTTCTGCATAGAAGCCGACATTTTCCTAGCTACCAAATGTTCTGAGGAAGGGTCACGTGACCTGTAACGTTAACTCTGATTTCTGTCCATTCATGCTGCCTGACCTGCTGAGCTTTTCCAACAACTTCTATCCTTGTCACTGATTCACAGCATCTGCAGTTCTTTGGGTTTTTATTTATGCACTGCAACCACTTATCCTCAGCATGATTCTAACTCTACAGGATACAACCACTTTTTATGGGCAGTGCATTTGCCCAACTACCAGCTTCAAAGAACAGACAGCTTGATTTATATTTCACTGGGAGGAACTGCACTCCTGGTCTCCTCTGAGCCACAGCCCATGAACTGCATGGAGCTATCAACAGTTGCTGGGCTTCTCTGAGGCCCAGCTCACATGGGGTTTCTCTGCGCCCACATTCTCATGGTACCACTCTGAGGACCAGCTGCACAGAGGTAGCGACCTTCTTCTTCACCTGTTCTCTACTAATCATGTCACATTGCCCCTTTTTGCACTGCACACTCAGTCACATGATTGTGTTTTTGTGCTACATGGAAAATCCCACCTTGAAAACCTTCTGCACCACCCTCCCAGATCCCCACTGTCAGGGTGTCAGTAAAACAAACACAATCAACAATCTTTCATAAATGCTTGGCTTATCTTTCTTTCACTTTCTGCTCTTATGCCAGAGTTTCAAGCGTGTCAGCAGTTGTAGACCTTGGCCATCTTCCCAGCCAACTCACAATGGTGCATCTTAACCAATCCTCTCTGCACTCTGCACTTCCTCCAAAGCATGATACAAACTGGCAAGCAGCCTCAGCAGATTTCCTCACAAACTATCCAGTAAGGAGCCAAGTCAAGTAGACTGGAAAAATAAAGGATTTGATCATAATTTGACTTTAATCAACTAATGGCAACGCAGAAAACTATTAGAATGGTACAACTGGTTAACTTCCAATGACTGGGGCAGGAAAAAAAAATCATGCAATTATATTTAGCAGCTGCAATCGTTGAATCTTGGAAGAGTTGGTCTGTTTCAGTGTTGTAACATTCAACATGATATCAATGAAACTGACTCTGAAGTTGCTACATGGGACTGAGAAAAAAGAGGAAGGGTGGATGACGGCATGGCCCAGTTTGACCTGGAGCCAGAAAACAAAGCTCAGGTCACAGAAGGAAGGGAATGAAGCATCATTTTGAACTATGTGGAGAGAAGGGCATGCTTGTAATGTTCCCCTATCGAGGGGTGTGAATGAAGGAGTGCCTATTAAATTCACCAGGTGAACTGCCCTGCCCACTCCACAGTTATACCAGCAAAAGTTGGCACATTGGACAACTCATTGACAATAGTGAGTCCATCGATGCTATAGGTGGGGAATTAATTTCCAATTAAGGGCTTCATCCAGCCCTTTGGAGAGACCCAAGCCAAGCACCCACTCTGACAGGGTTCCCTGTGTCAGCTGATGGCGAGCCATAAAACGGTCCCTCCTTAACACCCTTCCAGGGTCCATCGGAAATCCATGGCGACCCCAACAAACGTATAATTCCTCACCCCTCCCCTACTCTGAGTCCCCTTGCTCTGTGTCTTTCGCCACTACTTCTAGTCTTTGGTTGGTCATCAGCTCAAGGAGGCAGAACTTCCTGTCCCCAAGGGTTAGGAAACCCACCTTTATTCTATGGGACAGCTCTTCTGCCCTGGGTGGGCTCACCCCCAGCACTTTAGCCCCACGTTAAGCTGTTGTGCAAATGTCGGAGGAAACAAGAGTTTATCTGTAAACTTGTGTAGAGAGTTAAAGGGGAAGCAATGTGCATGTGAACTGAGTCTGTAAAGATTACAGTGCCTCCTGAAATGGATAGAAAGTGATCAGATGTGGGATGGAATGGTCTGGTTGATCTGTTAAAAATTTCAATGCAGCTAAACTTTAATTTATTACGACACGCAATGAATAAGCGAAGTATATCAGTGTTTCAAATTAACCAAAGGCATTGCATTAACATGCTCCTTATTTCATCTACAAATGTGTCAGAAGTTGCTATGCCCATGAGGGAAGCATCCTAGAAAATTAAATAGCCTGAAATAATTGGAAATGTGAGATACAAGGAAGACAAACACTGAACAAGGAGCATGTACAGTTCTAAATTCGCTGCTACCGTTCTTGTTAAAAGAATCAATAAAGTACACTTTGAATTGCCAATTTGCTACTTGACACTTTTTTGTGAAAGACGGTGACTTACATGTTTTCTTTTGAAAAAATCAATTGTTTTCTGTTGCTAAAAGAAGGAAGTTATAAACTATAAAGAAAAATACTTCCTTCCCAAGTTGCAAATTGGAAGTAGTTTTCAATGAAATTCCACCAAATGTACGACAAGAAAGAGGCCATTGACCCTTGTTTTAACTGAAGGAAATTTTAAATATCGGCAAACTTGCTTTGCTCTCTTTCACGATATTTTATTGAAGTCAATATATAGTTGCAGTATCCCAACAGTTTTCCTGGCTGCCATTACTTAACTTGGCCAAACTGGAATCAAAACAGAGATCTCCCTCAGTCTATTTGACTGACCTAGCCATTCTATAAATTTAAGAGGTGTAAGGTGAGCAGTTGTTGTTGTGACAGCTACCAGAGTATCAGGCTTGGTGATTGCTGATGACCTGAATATTATTGGAATGGAATCCCTTCCTATTGATGATTCTTGCAGTATTGTAATATGGCCCTCTTAATGCCACTTTTGTGTAGTCTATGGCATCCTGCATGTGGGAGAGCCAGCTAAGTCTCCAAATCCTATCCTACAGCGCTAACCTTGAGACAAAATGAACCAGTGTGATATTGCTTAGATGGTATTTAGTCACTGTCCTAATGCATTTGTCGGGTCCCACCCATGTCACCCATCACTGCTTGGAAGGTGCCAATTGCATAGTAGTTCAAATGAAAGGTAAATACTGGAAATCTGAAATAAAAATAGAAAGTGTTGGAGAAACTCAGCAGGTCTGGCAGCATCTGTGGACAGAGAAACTGAATTAACTCTTTGAGTCTGATATGGTTCTTCTTCAGAATTGTGTATTTAATGCTACCGTCTGAGCGGGAGGAGAAGCGAGTAGAACAGGGTGTGATAGCACTCAAAATCAAAGGCAAAGAGGTTAGTAATGGTGGTGAAAGGAGGAAAGAGATCTAAGACGAGTATAACTAAAGGTGTGAAAAGCATTAAGCGAATAAACTCCAAAAAAAGTGAGCAGTTCTGGCATGTAGCCTGGTCCAGTTCCTGAAATGAGTGCAGCTGATGCAAAGTGTCCCTACAGGAGCTTTGCAATGTTAATTTCTGCTCAGCCATTTAATGCAAATCTGTGCTTCCTTTGCCACCTGCTAGACATAGTGTAACGGTGGTGAGGGGTTGGCAAATGCCAAATGCCAATGTCCATGGATGAGGAGTGCCTGTGGATCGTAATCTGAGAGACTGTTTGGTGCTGAGTAACACATGGAGGCCTTAATTGGCAATTCACTGCTGCCCAGTGAGAAACTTGCCTCGCTGATCAGCAAATACATAAAACCTACAGTGAGTTGCTCCCACCTTTGAGATCAGCCGAATCAGACTTCTGCTGAAGTCTGCCACAAATTTTGCCATAGCCAACACTGCTCAGGTCATAAGATTCTGTTCAATGTGACTGATCATGGAAATCCATTTCATGTGGAGTTATTAATGTGTGGGAGCTCAAGCAGACTTAAATATTGAATGCTGCACCCAAGTACCTACGTTTTACCTAATATGGATCATACTGAAATACGGATGAAATTCAGCTGCAGAGACTATGACATCTGAAAATCTAATATCCTACGGGTAGTGTCGCCATTAGGAAGAAAGCAAATGTCAAATAACGTAACCTGCTTGTTGTAATTCCCTTTGCTTTCCATGTTTGAATGAGACTTTTAAAAGCTAACTTTGTGAAAGCTAACTTTGTGATTCCAAGGTAATGGTCTGGATTTTGAATTGACAAGAATGGTGCGGCTAACAGAATTCACCACTATTACACACTAAACTGGACAGCAGCTTTCAGAGTATTCACATGGGGGGAGGCAATGGCCTAGTGGTATTATCACTGGACTGTTAATTCAGAGACCCACATAGTGTTCTGGTGACGGTGGATGGTGGAATTTGAATTCAATAAATATCTGGAATTAAGAATCTAATGATGACGGTGAATCCATTGTCGATTGTTCGGAAAAACCTATCTGGTTCACTGATGTCCTTTAGGGGAGGAAACTGCCATCCTTACCTGGACTGGCCTACATGTGACTCCAGACCCACAGCAATGTGGTTGACTCTGAAATGCCATTTGGGCAATTAGGGATGGGCAATAAATGCTGCCTGGTCAGTGATGCCCTGATCCCATAAATGAGTAAAGGTAAAAACAATGCACAGTTAGACCCAGAAATGTAGAAGTTACAGTCCAGGGTACCTGGGCAGTCCGAAGGTTGAAACATATTTCAGTCCTTTTATCGTGTGGTTGGTGCGACACTGTGTTTGGGATTTTTACAGACTGGTTGAGAAGAAGGCAAATTCTAGCACTGTCTTCAGGTTTAGCCTTCAAAGTAAACAATTTATTATACTTCCATACCAAACACTGCTACATGCAGTAATCAGGTCTTGATTGTAGTTACATTGTTAAGTAAGGACTATGCTAACGACTTTGTATGCAATGTCCACATATCAGTGCCATCAGGACTCTGTTATTCCAGGGGTTTTCAGAATGGAATGATGTCGTTGATTTTAGTGTTCCAGTCTTTTCTAACTCTGCCCTCACTGTGATATCTATGCTCAGCTCTGTAATACCGTCAATGGGTAGCTCCAGGGTTCGGAAGTACTTTTGCAACAAATTTGGCATTGAAATAAATGTAAAGACATTAAGATGTGATACTGACCCATTTAATATGCACCCATATGATGTTGTTGAAGGAGTAAATTATCCTAAGATTCGCATGGAACAGTTATTAAAAACACTTTGAAACTAGACCACATAAAGTAATATTAGGAATGACCATACTCTTACTAAAAATGGGATGATCTACGGAACATCTTGGAAGAAAGAAAGCACCTGAAGGCGTCGTTACAACTAAATGGGAGCAATTAAAATCGGGGATGTTTAAAAAGTGGGAAATGGAAGAACTAAGAGAATGGTAGTGCGGGATTAGAATAAAGAGATGGGGAAGGGTAAGGCCGTGAGTTTAATTTAAAAAGAAGTGTTTTAAAATTGAGATGTTGCTATTCCTGGAACCAATAGATTAACAAGCAGTGCTACAGCAATGGGACTTTGCATTAGGTTGGACATAGGCAGAAGAATACAGTAATAATTAATATCAATTAATCTCCCTGGTCTTGAAAATGTAATTTTACAAATGTAGAGTCCCATTCCAAGGAATTAAATTAATGCTGGAGACATTAAAATGAATTTTTATTCTTACTTATTTTTCTTGCTTTATCTTCCTTACTTTTCATCCTGTCTTTCATATCCAACCTTTAATTCATATTCTCTCCTTGAATTAGCTTCAGCATCGGCTTTATGGTTTATTCCCTGCGGGCCTGTTTCATGTTTTCAGGCTTAACCCCATTCCTCAAGGACAGACTACATCTCTAGTCATTACAAGATGATCAGAGGATTAGATAGTGTGGACAATGTGAGTCTTTTTCCTAGGATGATGACGTCGGCTTGTATGAGGGGGCATAGCTGCAAATTGAGGGGTGATAGATTTAAGACAGATGTCAGAGGCAGGTTCTTTACTCAGAGAGTGGTAAGGGCGTGGAATGCCCTGCCTGCCAACGTCGTTAACTCAGCCACATTCGGGGCATTTAAACAGTCCTTGGATAAGCATATGGATGAGGATGGGATAGTGTAGGGGGATGGGCTTAGATTAGTTCACAGGTCGGCACAACATCCAGGGCCAAAGGGCCTGTTCTGCGCTGTATTGTTCTATGTTCTATGTTCTACTCGCAGAGCCTGCAGGGCTTTCTTCAACGATCTCCCAGTTTGCTACCTGGGAATGATATTTAAAATAAAAGTGAGAAATTTAAATGCAAGTGGTTTCCTTCACTCCCATCTGCTGCGAGGAGCCTATCGACATCATGGTTTACAATATCACGGTTGCTCAGATGCCAGCTTACAACCATCCTACTCTTTCAGTTCTCACTTTTGTTAGTGATGGTCATAAATGTTACATGCCACTTGTCAGCCCAAGCATTGTTATTTGGGGTCAAATTTTGCTTTATGCTCCTGTGAAGAGCCAAAGGATGCTTTACCACCAGTGACTATCTTTGAATTGGAAGAGGTACATTTGGGAAAATTTGTAATTTCTTTGAAGATGCATTTATTAATCCTGCAACAGCACTGGGGAGCATTCTGCAGTATTAAGAGTTACAATGTTGCATCTACTGCATAATCCATCCGAAATAAATGCCTGAAATGTAAAACCAAGATTGCAAGAACATGACAGGGTAAGAGGAGAAAATGCCAATGGGGAAGTATCAGTGATGCCAATGACTCTAAGTGGTTCCTTTTTGTGCCAAATCCAGATGCATTCCAATGAAAATATCAATTCTACCATTTCATTTTCAAATAAACAATATCTGTCAAAGAACTGTTCCTAAGCAATTTTGTCCAAAAGTTTCTTTCTCAGATAACTGAATGAAATTTACCAGTTTTTAAAATTTCAAATATTACATTTTTAAAATTGATCACTCAGTTGGGGATTGGTGTGTTCCAATAAGTTAGAAGGACATGAAGGTAAGCTAAGGGACTCTTGAATAATGAGGGAAGTTGTGAATTTAGTCAAAAGAGAAAAAAAAGAAGCATATATAAGGTTTAGCAAGCTAAAATCGAACAGGGCCCATGAGAAATATAAAGAAAGCACAAAAGAACTCAAACAGGGAATAAAAAGAGAAAGAGAGGCCATGAAATGACCTTAGCAAGTAGGGTTAAAGAAAATCCTAAGGAATTCTATACATACATTAAAACCAAGAAGGTAACTAGGGAGAAGGTAGGATCACTCAAGGATAAAAAAGGTAACTCGTGCTTGGAAGCAGAGGATGTGGGTGAGATCCTAAATGAGTACTTTACATCGGTATTCACCCGGAGAAGGATATGTAGGATAGTGAGATTAGTGTGGAGCATGCTAATGTGCTGGAGCATTTTGAAGACAAGAAAGAAGTGGTGTTGGATCTCTTGAAGAGAATTATGGTGGGCAAGTCCCCATGGCCCAATGGTATCTACAACAGGTTATTGAGAGAGGCAAAAGAGGAGATTGCTGGGGCCTTGATTAAGATCTTTGTATCCTTGCTAGGCAGTTGAGAGGTCCTGGAGTAGTTAATGTTGTTCCTCTGTTCATGAAGGGAAATAGGGATAATTCAGGAAACTATAGACCAGTGAGTTTCACATCTGTAGTTGCAAAGCAATTGGAGAATATTCTTAGGGATAGGATTTACGTGCATTTGGAAAAGCGTGACCTAATTAGGGACAATTAGCATGGTTTTCTGCCAGGTCTTACTAACCTGATTGAATTTTTCAAGGAGCCGATGAAGGTGACAGATGAAGGGAGAGCATTGGAAGTTGTCCACAAGGATTTGAGTGAGACTTTCGACAAGGTCTCTCGTATTATGCTCATCCAGGAGATTAAGATGCATGGGATCCACGTTGACTTGACCATTTGGATTCGGAATTAGCTTGCCCATAGGAGACAGAAGGTAACGGGGGAAGGCTGTTTATCTGGCTAGAGATCCACAACAAGTGGTGTTCTGCAGGGATCCATACTGGGACCTCTGCTGTTATGTAGATCAGTGGGTTAATAAGTTTACAGACCATACAACGATTGGTGGAATTGTGGATAGTGTAGAAGGTTGTCAAAGGATACAGCGGGATATAGACCATTTGCAGATCTGGGTGGAGGAATGGCAGATGGAATTTAATCCAGGTAAGTGCGAGGTGCTGCACTTTGGGAGATCAAATGTTAAGGAAAAGTATATAGTCAATGGCAGGAACCTGAACAGTATTGATGTAGAGAGAGATCTTGGGGTTCAAGTCCATAGCTCCCTGAAAATGGCTACGCAAGTAGATTGGGTGGTAAAGAAAGCATATAGCATGCTTGCCTTTATTGGTCGGGGAATTGAGTTCAAGAGTCAGGATGTCATGTTGCAGCTTTACAAGACTTTGGTTAGTCTTTGGGTATTGCTTTCAGTTCTGGTCGCCACATTACAGGAAGGATGTGAAGGCTTTAGAGAGGGTGCAGAAGAGGTTTACTGGGAAGCTGCCTGGATTAGAGGGTATGAGCTATAAGGTGAGGCTAGAGAAACACGAATTGTTTTCTCTGGAGTGGCAGAGGCTGGAGGAAGTCTTGATAGAAGTCTATAAAATTATGAGGTGCGTAGATAGGGTTGACGGTCAGAATCTCTTTCCCACTGTTGAAATGTCTAATACTAGGGGGCATGCATTTAAGGTGAGGCGGGGGGGGGGGAGGTAAGATCAAAGGAGATGTGAGGGGTAAGATTTCACACAGAAAGTAGCTGGGGTCTGGAACGCACTGGGGTGGTAGTGGAGGCAGCTATGATAGGGACATTTAAGGGGCTTTTAGATAAGCACATGAATATGCAAGGAATGGAGGGGCATGGACTAAGGTCAGTCAGAAAGGATTAGTTTAATTTGACATCATTTTTGGCACAACATTGTGGGCCAGAGGGCCCATTCCTGTGCTGTTCATTTCTATGTTGTATGTTCTATCTTTTGAGTTCAGGATGAGGCTTGAGCCAATGACAATGTGATTAAAAATGCCATGACCAATCAATTGACTAGCCAAGCAGTACAAGAATTTGATCGATCAAGCCTTGTCAGCAAGGTGAATTGCAAGCATCATTCCTTCATTCCGGAGCACATAATCCCGGACATGACAATTTCAAATCGTTGAAGAGCTTTCCTGTTTTAAACATAATAGCACTTTGGAATACATTTTAACTTTGCTGTCTGGGGTTTAAAAATTGTCTGTGAGAAAGGTCGATTGTTAAGAATCACAACCTAATTGCGCATCCTGTTAAATTCTTCCCCTCTTTAACTTAAATATAAGGATAAATGTGTTGTCTCCCTTGTTGGGGAGTGACCATTCCTGCCAGACTTTTCTCTGAACAGCTGAATGCACAGGCAAAAATAAAGGGAAAATCTATCCAGCATTGTTTAATTTCAGACTGACTTTGGGCTCCTGAATTGAATTATCATTTTTAGTGACTAAAGTTTCAATCATTGATGAGCAGCATGAAATTTAGCATTGCAGAAATTAATTCTGTTTAAAATTTTAACAGTGTTCAAATAATAGTATATGTGATATTGAAAAAATGTTGTTAAAATCATTTTCTTTCATGTAGGCAACCATTTATATACTTAATACTTATCTTGAGGTAATTTCATAATTTTGAGGGAATTTTGCAAAGGGGAATAGAGGTAGAAAATAGAAACACTAGTCAATAAAGATTTTTGCTTAGGTTACTATTTACCCAAAAACAGTATTGATAACGATAACTTGATTATTTAGCATCTAGTAAAATCGTGGGATGAAACATTTCACATGAAACCAGTGGGGATGTGTGAGTGCTGTTGTCCACACAGATGTCTTGTCAAATAAAAGCAAAATACTGAAAATCTAAAATAAAAACAGAAAGTTTTAGAAAAAGTCAGCAGGTCTGTCAATTACAGCGGAGAGGGAAACCAGAATAAATCTTTTGAGTTGGATAGCACTCTTCTTTGACTTGTTGGATGCTGCTCTGGTTTCAGCCTCTGGCTTGCTTTTTAAAGACAGCCCCTGACAAAAAGAAAAGTGGAGATTTCAGTTTCCGAGGAAATGAGTTTTGACCTCAGGTTGTTAGGGAAACTAAAGTTGATTAATGAAGGACTGTACCATAAAATGATCTCACAGTATAGTCCAGGGCAAGCGGCCTGTGCAGAGTTGAATGAGGCACAGTTGGAAGAACAGAATCCTTAAGGTTGGATCTGAGCGTAGGGATAAAAATAAACTTTTGTTGTTTTGTAGGGACTGATTAACTAGGATTTCATTGAGGACCATGGCCATGGGAACTTACTTTGTAGACAGCAGCTGTCAGGGGAAGCGCAGTGGTTGGATCCTACATGGAGAAAGGAATGGGAATTCCATTTGAGGACGACAGATTCAGAATTACATGGTTTCATTTTTAAACAGGCCATTGTTCAAAGCAAACTCCCCAGCCATCAGGACAACATCAAGCACAACACCACACAAACCTGTCATGGCAGCCTCTGAAAACATGTCAGATCATCAACATGGACACTACAATCACACATGGGAACACCACCCACCAGATGCACAGCAAATACTCATGTGACTCGGCCAATGTTTTTTATCTCGTACATTTCGGGCAAGGATGCCCTGAGGTATGGTATATTGGCGAAACCATGCTGACGCTACGACAACAGAAGAATAGACACCATGTAATAATCACCAGACAGGGGTTCCCTCCCAGTGGCAGAGCACTTCAGCAGTCAAGGCCATTCGGCCTCAGACCTTCAGGTAAGCGTCCTCCAAGGCGGACGTCAGGATACACAACAACGCAGAATCACCAAGCAGAGGCTGATAGACAAGTTTGAAATCCATGAGGACTGCCTCAACTGGGATCTTGGGTTCATGTCACACTACAGGTGACCCCACCACACTATACACTCTATCACACACACACAAACACACAAATACTCTCTTACACAAACACGCTCACGCACACACACAGACCCTGTCTCACATACAGACACACTCACAATCATACTCTTTCACAAACATATATTCCCTCACACTCAAACACTCTCTGAAACATGCACACGCACACACACACACACACGCACACACACACGCAAATGTATGGGGTCAATTTGCATTTTCAGATTTGTATTTGCAGATATATTCTACTTTGTTCAAAAAGCACACAATTTGTAGATACAGACAGTCAATGGGGCTTTTTCATAAATTCCTGCTTTGAATATAAAACCAATCTGACTCCAGGTTAAAACACAGACAGATTGTAAACTAAGCCTCACACCTAAAATGCATTGTCTCACCTGAGATATCACCTCTTGTAACAGTGACTTGAAAGAAATTCTGGGATTTGCATTTTAATCAATCGAAACCTGCATCTCCTTTCTAATTGATCAAAGATTTAACAGGAGGGAGTCAGACAGCCATTTTAGATTTATTCAATACATTCACATCTGTTGTATGATCTTTCGAACTTTTACTGACAAATTCTGTGTCTTGATGTCTCTCTCACCACACCTGATGAAGGAGCTATGCTTCGAAAGCTTGTGTTTTCAAATAAACCTGTTGGACAATAACCTGCTGTCATATGATTTTTGACCTTGTCCAACCCAGTCTAACACCAGCACCTCCACATCATTTTTGCTTAAAAAACTATCAGTAAATCTATGAGATCTATTTCTGGTCCGTCTGCTATTTAAAGTAGAATTTGTACTTTGCATTTACTGCAAGTCATTTGTTAGCTCATGTTTAATTTATGCTAATTTTGGTTTGGTTGTTAAAGTAAAAGTTAGACAAAGTGAAATCCTGACTCTGTTTTACCATTTTGCTCTTTCAGTTTGTTAGTATCCATGGGGAATATTATAACAGCGGTCAAATCATTTATCAATTCATAATTTAGGCATTCATTGATATTTCTTGTGGAAAATATGAGGCCAAAAATGGATCTGGATTCACGTTTATGATTAATTGATTTGCACATGATTGAGCTTTTGGCACTTAATTCATCGTATATGGTCTGATTGAATTAAACCAATTCATTCACAACTTGGTTATCACCATGACCAAAGTACAGTAACTGGTTGAATGCCCATGTCAGAGACATATACATAGTGGACTAGGATTTCCAAAATTTGACAAATTTATGCCAACAAAACCTGCTTTTATTGAAATAAGTCATACAGGAACCTCTGAAAGAGTCTAAAAACCCCCTGAAATTTCTTGACATTTGCGTTTTGCCACTGTTATCAATAATTGTATAACTTTCGACTTTACTGGATTTGTTGTTGCAGCACAGTAAGCGGCACACACAACAGTTTGAATAGGGACAAATTGACCTTATTTTGAGTTTTAGTCCATAATGACTTTTGAATTTTTGTTACGCAAGGGAATAAAACTCTTCGTACTGACTGGGTTATTGAAGGAGAAAAAAGCCTCTGGAAAATTTTATGAATGTGCCAGTGTTCCTAAATTTTATTCGTAATCATGACAAATTATAATTTCCATGGATGAAACTGAATTCTTAATAAACTGAATACTATAATTTAACTGTACAATGAATGAGAACAACATGCCTCAAGCTAACAATGCAACCTGATACCTTCAGGTTAAGCACCAGAGGTCACATGAATGCAAGTAATACGCTCCCTCTCTCTTTAACAGTTGGACAGGTGCCATACTGCCAACAACAACAACTTCCGTTTATCAGTTGTCTAAAATATATGTTATTATCCCCTTCAAGGAACCTGAAACCAGCATAACTAATTATACTGATTTTGTTTTAATGGAATGTAGATATTGTTTTCTAGCCTGGACTTTTTGCCCATCCTTGTCTGTCCTGTCCTGGAGAAGGTGTTGGTGAGCTACTTCTTGAACTCTAGCAGTTGTGATGGTGTAGGAGCACCCACTGTGTCATTAGATAGTAAGTTCTAGGATTTTGATGCAGCGACAATGAAGAAAAAGTGATATAGTTCCAAGTCAAGACGGTATGTGATTTATTGGGAACTTGAAGGTGCAATTGTTCCAATGTATTTGTTGCCATCAAACTTCTAGGAGTTAGGAGATTTTGTCCAGTGGAGTCAAAAAGATGCAGAGCTGACAAGGTTTAATTGAACAAATTCTTTCAGTATTTGATGACTCAGTTCGTGGGTAATGGCTCTTTTAACCATAGTGTCAGTGCCTCAAGCCCTCATGCTATGCGATCAATTTTAAAAATATAATATTTGAAATAAGAAATTGTTAAATTTCACTCAACTAGTTGAGAAAGAAACTTCTGCACAAAGTAGTTGGTCACAGTTCTTTAACAGATATGGATTGTTCCAAACTGAAATGATAGAAATGAAATCTTTTTTGGAATGCATCTAGACTTAGCACATAGGGAATGGGTTTGTGTCAAGGGCATTTCTGCTGCTTTCTCATTGGCATTGTCTCCTCTTATCCTGTCATGTTTTTGCAAATCTTGTCTTACATTTCAGATATTTTGTAACCCTTATCACTGGATCTGCATATGTGCAAGATTTTATCACTATCATGTTGCAGCACTAATAAATTTCAAAGCAAATTACAAATTTTTCCTTAGGCCCTTCTGAGGAGTATAAACCAAAAATTGACACCAAATATTAATGCTTGGGCTGACAAGTGGCAAATAACATTCATGCCACACTAGTGCCAGGCAATGACCATTGTCAATGAAAGCAAATCTAACTAACAGCCTTCGATATTTAATGACATGACTATCACTGAATCACCCACTATCAACATTCTGGGTGTCACTATAAACCAGAAACTGAGTTGTGATAACCAGAAACATATTGTGGCTTCAAAAGCAGGCTAGATGCCAGCACTTCGGCAGTGACTAACTCACTTCCTGACTCCCCAAATCTTGTCCAGAATCTACAAGGCACAAGTTAGGTGTATGATGAAATACTTCCCACTTGACTGGGTCAGCGAAGCTTCAACAATTCAGGAAGCTTAATGCCATCCAGGCCAAAATGGCCTGCTTGATTGGTACCATATCTAGAAATATTCACTCCCTCCACCATGACTGCCCAGTAGCAGCAGTGTGTACCATCTACAAGATATACTGCAGAAATTCACCTTCCAAATTCATGATCACTACGACCTCGAAGGCCAAAGGTAAAAGTACATGAGAACACCACGACCTGCAGTTCCCTTCCAAGCCACTCACCATCCTGGTTTGGAAATAATTCACCATTCCTTCATTGTGGCTGGACCAAGATTCCAGAAGTCCCTTCCAAATTGCATAATGGGACTGCAGTGATTCAAGGACGCAGCTCACTAGCACCTTTTGAAGGGTAACTAGAGATAGGCAATAAATGCTGGCACAGCCTCTAAAGCCCAAATCCTGAATGAATAAACAAAAGACAACGTTTAGAGCAGATAACAAGAAACTGGTCAAAATGGTAATTTCTAAAGAAGTAGAGAAGTGAAGGGGTTAGGAAAGCAATTCCAAAGTATGGGCCTAAAAATCAGCTTCCTCACAATGTAGGAGTTCAAAGAGTGTAGATATCTTGGACAACTGTAGGAATAGAAGGGATTAAACAGATAAGGGAGGGTACAGGCCAGAAAGGTGTTTTTAAGCAAGGATGAGATTTTGAAATTGCAGTTTGCTCATTAGGGAGCCAATATAGATCAGGGATGATGAGTTTACGGAACTTAGAACATATGTAGCAAAGATTTAGATGATTTTACATTTATAGAGTTTAGAATATTGGAGTCGAGCCAATTCAAGTCTGGGCATAACAGATTCAAGAATGAGGATTTCACTAACCAGTAAACAGAGATAGGGACATAGAAACTAGATGAAACTATGAGTCAAATTTGTTAGAAGAAAGTTATTCACACAAAGGTAAAATAATAAGTGGCTGCACATTGTACTGTGTGCCTGAAAATACTCTGAATTAAAATAATCCACTCCACAGTTTGAAGTTTGTTAGCCAGAACTTTTAAAGAGAGTGATTTCATGTTGTTTTTCCTCAAATGCATCTCTGCACATCGCAGAGATGTATGGCTGGCACAAGATAAAAATACAGGTAACCTTAACAACCCAAAGATCATCAGGTTGTTATTGTCATTGAAGCGGACATCAGTTCCCTTGAAGAACATGAGCTATTTCTTCCTCAACAGGCCAGTAATTATAATCTTAATTAGTTCCATGGCTGATTGGTAACACCCATCTCTAACTGGAATGATGTATATATTCACATTGATCAGATTTGATTCAAAACCTTTTGAAGATTTTTCTCATCATGTTAATAGTTATGCCAATGATAAACAATTGAGGCAAAGCAGTCTAGTCAGCATTTATTTTTCAAGGTATAACATGAGAAAGGGCAAGTTTGTACCTGTCAACACTCTCAAACTCTGAAGTTGACAAATATTCACTGGTCAATATTTTGTACAACATTTTCTGCAGACCCTGAGACAGAGAGATGCTTTAAGAATGTACATTAACAGTGAAAGAACATAGAAAGGAGGACATTTTGTAGCTAAAATGAATTTGTTGAATTTGTTGGTGCTAATACTAAGAGTTAATAGATTACAAAATATTCTTTAATTTACATTTTATTGGTGCTGTTTATGTAGAGAATAAGGGGCGGGTTATGAAAATGTGTTAATACATTTATTACTAAATCATGGAGACAAGCTTCAATCTAGACGTCATAAAATGTTATTGTGTACTTAGTTCTCATCAAGCAAATGTAAGAAACTTTATAAAAAGAATGACTCATTTTTAAAAATCTTATAGCAATTACTGTTAAAATGCAAGAAACCTGCAATATTTAGTACATAATATTCTCTCTTCAACAGTAGGTCAAGCCTAGCCTGGAGATAGCTTCAGAGAAGAATTCAGTGACTTTTCAGTCACTGATGCAGCCCAGCAAAATATATAAGCGGACAAACAATTGCTTCAACAAGGCTTGCCATGATATTCCAAAGACACAGGCAATAATTTAGCCTTGTCAGAGTTGCCAACAACCCTATAGCAGACAAATTAGAGCTGATAGAAAAAGGATCTGCTAAATTAACTAATCCCTAACAATAATTCAGTGACATCTCAACTCCTCCCTTCCCTGTATTTATCTGCATGTGAATTCTAGATGCAGATAGTAATAAAGCTGTGATGAATTTCTCAGTCAAATATCTTGCCAACAGTCTACTGTCCAAGATTACAGGTAAACAATAGTAGCTTGCATTAAATACCAAAGGGTCAAGATGCTCATCAAATTACACTTCAGCAGCAGTTATTACTTCAAAATGGAGGGGAGAAAGGGGAAAGATTGTTTTGAAAAAGATAAGATTGTGGGAGACAATAAAAATAACTGAGATTACTTTGGGCTTTAATTAGTTGGAGTGCAATGGCAGGAAGCACTAAGTGGCCTGGTAAATTTCAAAATAAAAAAATAATCATCCAACACATCAAACATGTGATTGGAACAATGTATTAACTCGGTTTTGAATGTATAACTTAGCTTCATTCTTCTCAGAGACTCATGTAGAGACTCATTCTGACCCAATCTTTTTTTCTGCCCTCTTCGGTGAATGAGTTTATTAATAGCCAGTCTTTGTGCCTTTTTGGTAGTAGCTTACTGATAGATTTTAATAGTTAAAAATCATAACAACAATCTTTGGCTGTTTATATGGTAATTGTTGTGTAGTGTTCACCTACGGGCATCACACTCTATTGCATGGACCCTTATTCCCTTACTACCTACAACTTGTCTGTTTCTCTTCTCTGGTTCTTTGGTCTGTATGTGTCCATTGCCCACTCTGGTCCTCTAATCAATTTGCTGTTCACCTCCTAGTTATTTCTGTCTTGCCTTCACACCCTGCCTTCCTCATGTTTCCTTGCAGTTCCACTTCTAGCTTTATCTCCTATCCTTATTCTGTCGCATCCAATCTCCCATACTGGTCCATTTTTTCTTGTTCCACAATTCTGATGCAAGTTTCATTAAATTTTTACTAATAATGAGTTTCTGAACTTTTATTTTTACTGCCTTTCATGTCTATCACCTGATAATTAATACAAAATAAGCCACCAACGCTGACAACTCAATTCCATCAGGTAATTCCCAAAAGAATTACAGTTTAGAATATTCAAACTCTGGGGAAATAACGTCTGCATTAAGTAAGCAAACTGGCATAACAATGTGATAATAATGAAGCAAATTCAGCAAAAATGCACACTGTATCCATATAAATGGAATATTGAGACTATGTAGAATAATGACAAATAGTGTTTTGTGGAATGATGCCTGTCAGTTCATAAATTATACAGCAATGGTTTATCTCCCGTCTCTTATTATTTCATGACAGTCTAGTTTATTCCCACAGAATAAATAAAAATAAAGTAATTGGTTTCACTGTTTGATAAAATGATAATGTATGCACAGTAAAATTCATTATAAAAGAATGGGAATATGCAACGGATCATTAAACAGCTGAAAGATAAAGATAGATCACATTTCAGGTGTGACACCTAATTAAATCCCTTTTGGGTAAGGTCATAAGTTGGATACTTGTTTCAATTAGTTTAAAACCAATTTTAAACATTGAACAGATCAATTTATGGGTCACATCTGCATGAATTTGGTGAAATACAGACAAAAACCTTGCCCCAATGTGTGAAGCAGGTTCCAGAATTTTGACCTCCTTTCAAGGTCCTTTAATGCTACTTCCTGAGTGAGCAAGGTTAGAAACATTCTACCTCTGATATTGAGCCAGCTGCCAATCTGGACCTGGTGGGGAAGGTGATCACCTAGAGAGTTGTAGTGGGTGGGCAGAAGGCCATTTGTTTCTTGTGTAGTCATAAGAACTATAACTGCTCAATCTCAATCTAAAAATAACAGATCAAAGTAGCTCAGGACCATTGTTTGAGAAACATTCAGTGATCACTTCCTACTCAACGGGTGAGGTTATTCAATTCACACATCAAAAGGCACGCTCACAAAATAACATATTATATGTGGATTCTGCCTGAAATAGCCGGCAACACAATTGCCCATCCAAAGACCCCAGCCAATCTGGCAATCACTGAAGAGCCAACAATAAATACCATAGGACGTGACCAAATACCAGTGTTAGTTTGTCAGCACATTTATGCCCAGAAACCACAATTAAAATCAGCCAACAATTGGGAGAATCTCCAAAACAATTCACCTCCCTCCCGGCCCAAACAACTTCACACTATGAACAAAAGCAAAAAATCTATAAATTGCAGTCCTTCTGCTTTGTTCCCTATCACATGCATAACTACATCTGTGATGATGCTGTGCATAATGTATTGAGATAAACCAAAAATAACACGCATTACAAAGGCTGCATGTAAAATTTAATGGAATCATTAATGCTGCTTCAATCATTAGAATTGATTTCCACCAAAGCAACCCTGTGAAGATAATCTCTTTAAGCATTGTCTACACATATCAGAAAGTCATGATCAACCATTGCATACCTACCCTGCAGTCAGTGGAATGATTAAACATGGTCGATAAATATATGATCGTGTCAATTTGATATGTTTTAATTTGTTCAATAATTCTTTAAGAAGGTTTCTTCTTAAAGAAGGAATAACTATAAATTGACAAAATGCAGTAAAATATCAATGTATTTTCAGTTTACAAACTCTGTAAACATTACAGCCCAACAACTCACTGAGTTATCTGTATTCATCAAATTTGCACCTCTTGTGCATCTCTGATACTAATTGCTCCACCATTGGCGGTTGGATCTTTAACTATCTATGCTCAAAGCTAATCCTCTCCATCTTCCTTTCTTCCTTTTGGATTTCCCATAAACCTGTCTCATTGAATTTCTACCCTAATTGAGGTGGACAAAATGATCAGAGGTACAGATAGAGTAGACAGCCAGAGACTTTTTCCGAGGGTGGAGGTAGCTATAATGAGGGGGCATAGTTTTAAAGTGAGTGGAGGTAGATATAGGGGAGAGGTCAGAGGTAGGTTCTTTACTCAGAGAGTGATCGGGGCGTGGAATGCATGACCAGACAGGGTAGCGGAGTCGTCCTCATTAGGAGCATTTAAGTGGCTATTAGATAGGCGTATGTATGAAAGTATAAGGTTGGGGTGAAGGTTAGATAGACCTTAGGGTTAGTGTAAAAGTTCGGCACAACGTCATGGGCCGAAGGGCCTGTACTGTTCTCTGGTCTATGTTCTATGTTCTAATTTCCACTTAAGTGACTTGGTGTCAAATTTAGAACAAAGAACAAAGAAAATTACAGCACAGGAACTGGCCCTTCGGCCCTCCAAGCCTGCGCCAATCCAGATCCTCCATCTCAACCTGTCGCCTACTTTCCAAGGATCTGTATCCCTCTGCTCCCTGCCCATTCATGTATCTGTCTAGATACATCTTAAGTGACGCTATCGTGCCCGCCTCCACCACCTCCGCTACCAACGCGTTCCAGGCACCCACCACCCTCTGCGTAAAGAACTTTCCACGCATATCTCCCTTAAACTTTTCCTCTCTCAACTTGAAATCGTGACCCCTCGCAATTGAGTCCCCCACTCTGGGAAAAAGTTTCTTGCTATCCACCCTGTCTATACCTCTCATGATTTGGTAGACCTCGGTCAGGTCCCCCCTCAACCTCCGTCTTTCTAATGTAAATAATCCTAAACTACTCAACCTCTCTTCATAGCTAGCGCCCTCCATAACAGGCAACATCCTGATGAACCTCCTCTGTACCCTTTCCAAAGCATCCACATCCTTTTGGTAATGTGGCGACTATTCCAAATGTGGTCAAACCAAAGTCCTATACAACTGTAACATGACTTGCCAACTTGTACTCAATACCCCGTCCGATGAATGAAAGCATGCCGTATGCCTTCTTGACCACTCTATCGACCTGCGTAGCCACCTTCAGGGTACAATGGACCTGAACACCCAGATCTCTCTGTGCATCAATTTTCTCCAGGGCTTTTCCATTTACCATATAGTTCGCTCTTGAATTGGATCTTCCAAAATGCATCACCTCGCATTTGCCTGGATTGAACTCCATCTGCCATTTCTCCACCCAACTCTCCAATCTATCTATATTCTGCTGCATTCTCCGACAGTCCCCTTCACTATCTGCTGCTCCACCAATCTTAGTGTCATCTGCAAACTTACTAATCAGACCATCTATACCTTCCTCCAGATCATTTATGTATATCACAAACAACAGTGGTCCCAACACGGATCCCAGTGGAACACAGATAATAGAGATAATCGGTACTGCAGATGCTGGAGAATCCGAGATAACAAGGTGTGGAGCTTCTGATGAAGGGTCTAGGCCCGAAACGTCAAGCTTTCCTGCTCCTATGATGCTGCTTGGCCTGCTGTGTTCATCCAGCTCCACACCTTGTTATCCCAGTGGAACATCACTGGTCACAGTTCTCCATTTTGAGAAACTCCCTTCCACCACAACTCTCTGTCTCCTGTTGCCCAGCCAGTTCTCTATCCATCTAACTAGTACACCCTGGACCCCATGAGACTTCACTTTCTCCATCAGCCTACCATGGGGAACCTTATCAAATGCTTTATTGGAGTCCATGTATATGACATCTTCAGCCCTTCCCTCATCTATCAACTTTGTCACTTCCTCAAAGAATTCTATCAAGTTGGTAAGACATGACCTTCCCTGCACAAAACCATGCTGCCTATCACGAATAAGTCTGTTTTCTTCCAAATGTAAATAGATCCTATCCCTCAGTATCTTCTCCAGTAGCTTCCTCACCACTGACATCAGGCTCACCGGTCTATAATTACCTGGATTATCCTTGCTACTCTTCTTAAACAAGGGGACAGCATTAGAAATTCTCCAGTCCTTCAGGACCTCACCCGTGCTCAAAGATGCTGCAAAGATGTCTGTTAAGGCCCCAGCTATTTCCTCTCTTGCGTCCCTCAGTAACCTGGGATAGATGCCATCTGGACCTGGGGACTTGTCCACCCTAATGTCTTTTCGAATACCCAACACTTCCATCCTCCTTATGCTGACTTGACCTAAAGTAATCAAACATCTATCCCTATCCTCAACATCCGTCATATCCCTCTCCTCAGTGAATACCAACACAAAGTACTCCTTAAGAATCTCACTCATTTTCTCTGACTCCTCATATAACTTCCCTCCTTTGTCCTTGAGTGGGCCAACCCTTTCTCTAGTTACCCTCCTGTTCCTTATGTATGAATAAAAGGCTTTGGGATTTTCCTTAACCCTGTTTGTTAAAGATATTTCATGACTCCTTTTAGCACCTTAATTCCTCATTTCAGATTGGTCCTACTTTCCCGATATTCTTCCAAAGCTTCGTCTGTTTTCAGTCACCTAGACCTTATGTATGCTTCCTTTTTCCTCTTTGCTAGTCTCACAATTTCACCTGTCATCCATAGTTCCCTAATCTTGCTCTTTCTATCCCTCATTTTCACAGGGACATGTAAGTCCTGCACTCTAATCAACCTCTCTTTAAAAGCCTCTCGCATATTAAATGTGGATTTATCCTCAAACAGCTGCTCCCAATCCACGCTCCCCAGCTCCTGCTGAATTTTGCTATAGTTGGCCTTCCCCCAATTCAGCACTCTTCCTTTAGGACCACTCTCATCTTTGTCCATCTGTATTCTAAAACTTACGGAATTGTGATCACTATTCCCAAAGTAATCCCCCACTGAAACTTCAACCACCTGGCCGGTCTCATTCCCCAACACCAGGTCCCGTATGGCCCCTTCCGGAGTTGGACTATTTACATACTGCTCTAGAAAACCCTCCTGGATGCTTCTTACAAATTCCGCCCCATCTAAACCCCTAACACTAAGTGAATCCCAGTCAATGTTGGGAAAATTAAAATCTCCCATCACCACCATCCTGTTGCTCCAACATCTTTCCATAATCTGTCGACATATTTGTACCTCTATCTCACGCTCGCTGCTGGGAGGCCTGTAGTACAGCCCCAATATTGTTACCGCACCCTTCCTATTTCTGAGCTCTGTGCATATTGCCTCGCTGCTCGACTCCTCCATAGTGCCCTCCTTCAGCACAGCTGTGATATCCTCTTTGACCAGTAATGCAACTCCTCCACCCCTTTTACCTCCCTCTCTATCCCGCCTGAAGCATCTATATCCTGGGATATTTAGTTGCCAATCTTGCCCTTCCCTCAACCAAGTCTCAGTAATAGCAATAACATCATACTCCCAGGTACTAATCCAAGCCCTAAGTTCATCTGCCTTATGTACTACACTTCTCGCATTAAAACAAATGCACCTCAGACCACCTGTCCCTTTGCGTTCATCATCTGCTCTCTGCCTATTCTTCCCCTTAGTCACACTGACTTCATTATCTAGTTCCTTACAGGCTTTAGTTACTACCTCCTTACTGTCCGCTAACCTCCTCATTTGGTTCCCATCCCCCTGCCACATTAGTTTAAACCCTCCCCAACAACATTAGCAAAAGCACCTCCTAGGACATTAGTTCCAGTCCTGCCCAGGTGCAGAGCGTCCGATTTGTAATAGTCCCACCTCCCCCAGATCCAGTCTCAATGTCCCAAAAATATGAACCCCTCCCTCCTACACCATCTCTCAAGCTACTCATTTATCCTGCCTATTCTTTCATTTCTACTCTGACTAGCACGTGGCACTGGTAGCAATCCTGAGATTACTACCTCAGAGGTCCTACTTTTTAACTTGGCTCCTAGCTCCCTAAATTGTGCTTGTCGGACCTCATCCCATTTTTTACCTGTATCATTGGTCCCTAAATGCACCACGACAGCTGGCTGTTCACCCTCCCCCTTCAGAATGTGCTGCAGTCGATCTGAGACATCCCTGACCCGTGCACCTGGGAGGCAACATATCATTCGGGAGTCTCGTTTTCGACCACAGAACCACCTATCTACTCCCCTTACAATCGAATCTCCTATGACTATAGCCCTTCCATTCTTTTTCCTGCCCTTCTGTACAGCAGAGCCAGCCACGGTGCCACGAACCTGGCTACTGCTGCCTTCCCCTGGTGAGCCATCTCCCCCAACAGTATCCAAAATGGTAAACCTGTTTTGGAGGGAGATGACCGCAGAGGACACCTACACTACCTTCCTGCTATTTTTTTCCTACCTTTTGGTCACCCATTCCCTTTCTCCCTCAGCAATCCTAATCTGCGGTGTGACCAATTTGCTGAACGTGCTATCCACAACTTTCTCAGCTCCACGGACGCTCCAAAGTGAGTCCATCCGCAGCTCCAGAGCCGTCATGCGGTCTAACAAGAGCTGCAGCTGGACACACTTCCTGCACGTGTAGGAGTCAGGGACATCAGCCGCGTCCCTGAACTCCCACATTGAGCAAGAGGAGCATAACACGGGTCTGGGATCTCCTGCCAGTTTTACTCTTAAGCTTGACTTGGTCCTACTATAATATCAAATACTAGAAAAATGAAATGAAAAAAAAAATTTGTACCAAACCACTCTACTTACCAGCACACGATAAAAGAAGGAAAAGGAAAACACTTACCTTATCAACACAGCAGTGTCTTTCTTTTTTGGTCAGAGGAGGAGGGCGGTTGGGAGACACGACACATGTAATGTCTCGGGTTTAGCCACTGCCCAAATATATCAGTTCACTCATGTTCCAAGAGTGTAATTTGACCGCTCCCACTCAGCTCCGCTGCCAAAATGAAGAACCTACCTCCCGGCAGCCCCATGGTCCTCGCTCTCACCGCTCCCGCTGCTGCAAAAAATAGAGGCTCCTGATTGCACAAGGCAAGCTTTTAACAGCAGGCCCCTGGTCCTCGCTCTCACTGCTGCAAAAAAAAAACGAGGCCGCTGATTTTAGCTTCATGATGCTTTTATAAAATCCCTTATGTTAGTTTGTGGTGTTAAAAGCAATAAATAAGTAAAAGTTTTATGGCAGGTAGTGGCATCTTAGGCACTACGACAGTTATTTTACATTAAAAAAGACGTCCAGCAGAAATTCACCAAAGATTCTTAGACAGCACTTTCCGAACCCACAAGCAATTCCATCTAGAAGGACAAGGGCAACAGATATATGGGAATACCACCACCTTCAAGGTCCCCTCCAATCCATTCAACATCCTGACTTGGAAATATATCGCCATTCCTTCACTGTTGCAGGGTCAATATCCTGGAATTGCCTCCCTAATGGCATTGTGGGTCAAACCACAGAAGGTGGACTGCAACGATTCAAGAAACACAGAAACATAAATGATAGGAGCAGGAGGAGGCCATTCAGCCCTTCGAGCCTGCTGTGCCATTCTTCACGATCACGGCTGATCGTCCAACTCAATAGCCTAATCCTGCTTTCTTCCAAAAACCTTTGATCCCATTTGCCCCAAGTGCAATATCAAGTCACCTCTTGAATAATTCAATGTTTTGGCATCAACGACTTCTCGTGGTAATGAACTCCACAGGCTCACCACTCTCTGGGAGAAGAAATGTCTCCTCATCTCTGTCCTAAATCATCCACCCTGAATCCTCATACTGTGATCCCTGGTTCTAGACACATCCAGCATTGGGAGCATCCTCCCTACATCTATCTTGTCCAGCCCTGTTAAAATTTTATAAGTCTCTATGAGATCCCCCTCATTCATCTGAATTCCATTGAAAACAATCCCAACCTAGTCAATCTCTCCTCATATGTCAGACCCGCCATCCCCCGAATCAGCCTGGTAAACCTTTGGAGCACACCCTAAAGTGCAAAAGCATCCTTCCTCAGGAAAGGAGACCAAAACTACACACAATATTCTAGGTGTGGCTTCAGCAAGGCTCTGTATAACTGCAACAACACATCCCTGCTCCTGTACTCGAAACCTCTCGCAATGAAGGCCAACATACCATTTGCCTCCTTTACCGCCTGCTATACCTGCATGTTTACCTTCAGCTACTGGTGCATAGATACCCAGATCGTGCTGTACACTCCCCTCTCCCAATTTACAACCACTGGGGTAGTAATCTGCTTTCTTGTTTTTGCTTCAGAATTGAATAACCTCACATTTATCCAAATGATACTGCATCTGCCATTGATTTGCCCACTCACCCAACCTGTCTAGATCATGCTGAAGGATCTCTGCATCCTCGGCACAGTTCACCTTCCCACCCAAGATAACAAGGTGTGGAGCTGGATGAACACAGTGGGCCAAGCAGCATCATAGGAGCAGGAAAGCTTGACATTTTGGGCCTAGACCCTTCATCAGAAAAGGGTCTTTCTGATGAAGGGCCTAGGCCCAAAACGTCAAGCTTTCCTGCTCCTATGATGCTGCTTGGCCTGTTGTGTTCATCCAGCTCCACACCTTGTTATCTCGGATTCTCCAGCATCTGCAGTACCTATTATCTCTCACCTTCCCACCCAACTTGGTATTATCTGCAAACTTGGAGCTGTAACATTTTGTTCCCTCATCTAAATCATTAATATATATTGTGAATCGCTGGAGTCCCAGCACCGATCCCTGTGGCACCACACTAGTTACTGCCTGCCAATTTGAAAAGGATCCACTAATCCCTACTCTTTGTTTCCTCTCTACCAACCAGTTTCCTATCCATCTCAATATACTTCCCCCAATCCCATGAACTTTAATCTTGCACATTAATATCTTTGCCAAACACTTCTGAAAGTCCAAATATACTACATTGACTGGGTCCCCCTTGTCAACTCTACTAGTTACATCTTCATAGAATTCCAACAGATTTGTCAAGCATGATTTCCCCTTCATAAATCCATGCTTACTCTCTGGTCCAGCCATTGCTTTCTAAATGCTCTGCTATAAAATCCTTGAGAATGGATTTGAGAATTTTCCACACTACCGAAGTTAGACTCACTAGTTTCTAGTTCCCGTTTTCTCTCTACCTCCCTTTTTGAATGTTGGAGTGGCATTAGCTACCCGCTGATCTGCAGGGACTGTTCCAGAGTCTATAGAATCCTGGAAGATGACCACCAATGCATTCACTATCTCTATAGCTACTTGCTTAATTACTCTAGTATGTAGATTATCAGGCCATGGGGATTTATCAGCCTTCAATCCCAACAATTTTCCAGCACCATTTCTCTACTAATATTGATCTCCCTCAGTTCTTCCATCTCACTAAATCTTGCATCCGCCAACAGTTGTGGCAACTTATTTGTGTCTGTGAGAAGACAGAACCAAAGTATATATTCAGTTCCTCAGCCGTTCTTTGTCACCTATTATATATTCCCCCATTTCTGTCTGTAGGGGACCTGCATTTGTCTTTATCAATCTCTTTCTCTACACATACCAATAGAAACTCTTAGCATCAGTCTTTATGTTCCTTGCAAGCTTACTTTCGTACTCTATTTTCCCCTTCTTAATCAATCCCTTGGTCTTTGCTGAATTCTAAACTGCTCCCGATCCTCAGATTTATTATTTTTCTTGGTTAATCTATATGCTTCTTCCTTGGATCAGATACTATCTCTTATTTCCTTTGTAAGCCATGGATTGACCATCTCACTGATTTTGCTTTTGTGACAGACAGGAATAAACAGTTGTTGCAGTTCCCCCATGCGTTCCTTGAATGTTTGCCATTGTCTATCCACTGTCATCCCTTTAAGTAACTCTCCCCAATCTATCAAGACCAACTCACACCTCATATTCTCATGGTTTCCTTTATTAAAGTTCAGCACCCTAGTCTCTGAATCAATAAACTCACTCTCCACCTTGATAAAAAAAAATTCTATCATGTTATGGTTGCTCTTCCCTAAGGGTCTCACACAGCTAATTGGAACAAAGCTCACAACCATATTTTCAAGGTGAGCTAGGGACAGGCAATAAATGTTGGCTGGACGGTGATGCCCACATCCCAAAATGAATAAATTAAAAGGAAACAATTACTGATTATGAAATTTTCTATGGTTTTATGTTTCTGAACTTCCGAATATTGTTTTGAATTACACAATTATCAGTGGAATTTTTCAGCGTCTATTGTTTTATCTAAAATTTGCAGCAAGAAACAATTCCACTCAGTTCTATTTTCATAGATGGAAAATAAAAAATCTCCCTACATCCACTTAATATGCTGCAACTTAAGTATTAACTCAATGTGCATTACTTTTAATACAGAGCAATTGTTTAACAATCTAATATAACCCCCTTTATTATCACCTAGTAATACTTAAAATACAATGGGATAGCAACTATACATGCCTTATTATTCAAGAGTCATACATCAATTTGTTTCTATTTTAATTCAAACTTTCCTTAGGTAATGCACTTTGAATATTACCGAAGCTTCCTTCCATAGATTGTACTCTTCGTTAGGAGTTGGTGCGACTTGAGTCAGTATAGAATTATACAAAAAGACTGTTTCCCACCTTCAAGTAAAATCTTATGCTTCAAATCACAGAAAACCGATGATACCCATGACATACATTGCCAATAGATTTAACCATGAGGCACCATTGTGATTAGAACTTCTAATAACAGTAGATGAAATGAAAATTATGATGCCAGGTTATTCAAAAGGACAACGTTCTCTTTCTTTGACAAACTGTAGGTTGGAATGTAAAATACAAGTAAAGCCACAACAATCTTATCAGATCATAATCCTTTCCCTCTTTAGAGAGAGATGATTGGTAGTTCTTTAACCTGAGGATTACCATGTCCCCAGGCAAGGGGAGACATTGAGAAAGGAATTCTTTCATGGAACCCAGATTGTTGGCGTTACTATATAGCAAACCAGTCACCAAAGCCAACTATGCTAACTGAGCCCCTTATACTAGCCAACTGTCTTTTCTCTTTAAGTAATTCCTGGTTAGAAAACGCCCATAATTTAGTCTCCAGCTGTCAGATTATTGAGCTCTTCACCTTTAAAGTAGTTATGATCATTCCTTACACAGGAAAAGAATGTAGAATTTCAAGTTATGAATGAAAAATGCACCCACATCATGAATACTTTCAAACCACTTCTCAGAAATCAAAGCTCTGATCTTAATATAGCAAATCAGTGCTTCCTTTTTTTTCACCATTGTGAATCTATTTTGAGATTTGAAAATTGTTACAACCTGTCAGAGAGAACTCAGAGAGCAGGGCGTGTCTGTAAACCAGTAGGAGTAATGGCCTGTTAGGAGGGTTGGGAAACAGCTATTATAATTCATTCAGAGCCATATAGCAGACATTACTGCCCCAAATGTCATGACCCCCAAACGTTTGGGTCATGATCACACCCAGAGAGCTGAGTCCCACTTTGGGAAATCAACATGTTGTCATTGTTAACGTCTGATCAAAGTATCATTTATAGTCTGGATCAGGATATGGAACAAAATCATGTGAACTGGATCTTGCAACCACTTAACACACTGTTACATAATCATTTGTACTTGAATAAACGACCTCTTACATTTTTTTGTCAAGTATTTTTCTGGTGATTTGCTAATAGTTTTAGCATCACACTGTTGTATATGAACGCCAAAACTCTCAGTGAGGTACTGATTTTTACGTCTACCTACATACGTATGTATGCCAGAAGTTGTGAACTGATTTACTCCTTAACAATGGTCAGCATTGATAGCCTAACTGTTACTCTTAAAACAAACAGTGGAAGCTAGCATTTTCACTATGAGTTGGGACATGATATTGCAGTAGTACAAGAAAATGGTGTGATAACAAGGTGTGGAGCTGGATGAACACAGCAGACCAAGCAGCGTCATAGGAGCAGGAAGGTTTGATGTTTCGGGCCTAGACCCCTCATCAGAAAATGGTGTAGCTACTTTTGGAGTACTGTGTACAGTTCTGGTTGCCCTGCTATAAAAAGGATACAATTAAATTGGAAAGGGTATAGAAAGGATTTGCAAGGATGTTACCAGGACTGGAATGTCTGAGTAATAATGAAAGGCTGGAACTTTTTTCACTGGGGCATAGGAGATTGAGGGGTGACCTCATAGAGGTTTATAAAATCATAAGAGACAGAGGTAAGATGAATAGTAAAGGTCTTTTCCTTAGGGTAGGGGAATTAAAAACTCAGGCGCATATTTTTGCGGTGAGAGGGGAAAGATTTAAAAGGGACATGAGAAGAAACATTTTTCACACAGAGGGTGCTTTGTATGTGAAATGAGCTGCCTGAGGAGGTAATAGGTGCAGGTACAGTTACAACATTTAAAAGACATTTGGTTAGATACATGAATAGGAGAGGTTTAGAGAGATATTGGCCAAATGCAGGTAAATGGGACTAATTTAGTTTGGGAAACTTTGTTGGCTTGGATGAGTTGGACTGAAGGGTCTGTTTCCACACTGTATGACTTTATAACTCTGTAACTGAAATTCGTGATTTTCTAAAGACATAACGTATCAGATGGGATCTGGAAATCTGAACAGATAAATGTTGGGGAGAGATTTCAAAAAGGTGTCTTGAGTCCTGTGTTTGACAGTACAAATTTTATTCAGGGGTCCATACCAACACAGTGTGTGAGAGATCTCAGGAGGACATCGCCCAGACACATTAACAGTCCAATCAAATACAGTACAGTTGTACATTCTAACACTATAATAGCCACCTGCCATTGATCTCATCATAGTTTGTTAGATAAAAGACACTAACAGCAACTATTCCCATTCAACAAACAACATTGACCTGTACCATCACTGTGATCTAGTTTGACTGTTAGAATTCCTGTTATCACGTGACTGCTCAAAGTAATTATGAAACATCATTGTGTCACAACAGCTACTTTGATTTCATCATAGCTGACTGCAGTTTGGTCTTTGAACTCTCTCTTCCTTCCTGTGTGTATGCTAATGTGACTAACTCCCATGCTGCAAATAACCTTTGTTCCCAACTGCTGACCATTGCCTCTAAACTGACTCTGGGCCAAATTGCATGAGCTTGCACTACTGAAGACCTTATCTGGAAACATCCTACTTTCTGCAGAAGTAGCTCTCCTAAGCTTATTTCTTACCAACATGTTTATTTTATTGTGCCATGCTAAGCTTAAAACTATTTCTCCATGACTCTCATCATCACTTTTGTTTAAAAAAATCATTTACAGGATGAGAGCATCACTGGCTAGGCCAGCATTTAATGCCCATCCCAGAGGGCACTTAAATGTCAACCACATTGCTGTGGGTCTGGAGTCACATGTAGGCCATATCAGTTTCCTTCCCTAAAGGACATTGGTGAAGCAGAAGGGCTTTTCCTGACAATTGACAACAGATGCATGGTCATCATCAAACTCTTAATTCCAGATTTTTATTGAATGTAAATTTCACAGTCTGTCAAAATGGGATTCATTCCTTGGCCCCTAGAACAATCAACAAACAGAGTCTATTTAAATTAGAATTTCTATGAAGTACAAAAAACAGAACTCATGACGAAATAATCTCTCAATATATTATAAGCAGGAATATTTCAGTTACAAAATGCAACGGACATCCAGATAAGCCACCACCAGCACAGTGGCCCAGTGGTTAGCACTGCTGCCTCACAGCACCAGGGACCCAGGTTTGAATCCATTCTTGCATGACTTTCTGTGTGGAGTTTACATATCCTCCCTGTGCCTGCGTGTGTTTCTTCCCACAGTCCAAAGATGTGCAGGTAGGGTGAATTGGCCATGCTAAATTGCCCAAAGTGTCCAAGGATGTGCAGGCTAGGTGGATCAACCATGGGAAATGCAAGTTTTCAGGGATAAGGTGGGGGCAGGATGCTCTTGGGAGGGTCAGTGTGGGCTGAATGACTTGTTTCCACACTGTAGAGATTCTATGATTTCTAAACTTACAAATTGTTCTGAAGAAGTCACTGAACTAGAAATGTTAATTCTATCTCTCTTCACAGATGCTGCCAGACCTTTAGAGATTCTCCAGCAATTTCTATTTTAATGCGATATGTCTCTCCAGTGGAGTGAGTGAAAAGTAGTTAAATGAAATTAATTATGCATACAAAAGCAATCTCATTGGTTTATAACAGGTGATCTTCAGGCATAATTGATTGAACAATCTCCATTCTGATCAAAGCTTGTATTGTCTACAGCCCTGAAAAATGCCCAGATAGCTTAACATATGGCCCAAAACAGCTGAAAACTTCAATATGATATATTCAAATGGAAACTCTGTATTTGTAACTTCACGGCTCATAACATTCTGTGGAGCTACAAACAGGTATCTTGCAGCTGTACCTGTGTAGAAAGGCAGAAACTGTCATTTACATTGCCAGATTATTTTTCTAGACAAGAAGTCCTTAATGTAGCTGCACTGTTATGTCAACAGATTCCTAAATCAAATCACAGTGCAAGAGACAATACAGTTCATCTGTGTACAAGATTTCCCACATAACTGCTAAATATTGAGACATCACTCTGTGGATTCCAGAATAATTCAATAAAACAGACATTGGCCTGAATTTCTTTTGTGCCTACTAGTTAACTAGTTAAAAAGCTTGTACAAATTATTGCTGATCTGAGTCTGATACAATTTAAATAATTACAATACAATGAATAAAGCAGAGACTGGAATGTACATAAACATATTAATTAGAGAAGTGTTGCAATGAGCACATTAAAATTTTATTGAGACACAGAAATAGACTAATCATCGGTATATTCTGTATTACTTGATAAAATCACACTTGACAATCAATGGTCATAACTCCATTTTGCATTTTTCATGAGGAAGTGAATATAGCCATTAATTTTATGCATCGTAATTGCAACAATTACAACCATTTCCTGAATGTGCTGATGTGAAACTATTCCTCTGTTCAAATCGTGAACTTATCAACTGGGCTACCAAGGAAACAATTATTTAACACTTACTTAGCGTTAAAAATCAGCAGCGACAGCATTCGTGAGTTTGATGTCACACTTTATGGGCTAAATCCTACTTTTCCCAGCTAAGTCCAAATTGCATTGAGTTTTTTTGAAACATTTTTCACTGCAAGGCAAAGTGAGTTCTCTATCTGCCCAAATTCATCTAATTAATTATTTACTGTACCCCATGGTGTCTCTTACTTCCGATACCCGCTCTATCTTACTACACGCTTTTACCACAACAACTTGCCACTCGATAAATATTGGCCAAAGGACTGGCATCCCTTGAATCTGTGCCATGTTGAAATGGTTGCTTTGCATCTGGGTGATTACTGGCATTCCAAAACTGCCCTGCTTGATCAAGGGCACAGTTAGGACATAGCAGTAAAAGGGAAGATGGCACTGTGATTCCACAAGAGGGGTCTGGTCGATTGGTGATCAAAAGAAGATCCATCCTCTTCCCGGGAGATGGGCAGAAGAGGTTATGCCACCAGAGATTGCCAGCTTCGTCTGAGGTCACCACCTGTGCTCATGTCATCTCCAGGATGTGGAGAAATGGCTGGCAGTGCCACAAGAAGGTCAATGGCCTTATCCATTTGCACCAGGTTAAATGTCACATTTTGATCTCTGCTACCTGACACTCAACCTCTCTCTCTACTACTGCACCCAGCTCCCACGAACACTCTTGCTCCACCACTCTGATTGGAGCTTAGAAGAGTGAAAGGGATCTCATTGAAATGTTGAACAACTTGGCAAGATTGAGGGACTAGGTACAAGGATGATGTTTCCTCTGCCTGGATGGTCTAAACCAAGAGGTCACAGGATATACAAGTAGGCTATTTAGGGCTGAGATGAGGAGAAATGTCTTCACAGGTAGTGAACCTGTGGAATTCTCTACTACAGAAGACTATGGAGGCCAAGTCACTGAACTTATTTAAGAAAGAAATAGAAAATTTTCTAGATACTAAAGTCATCAACGGCTATGAGGGGAGAGCCCGACTATCGTGTTGAGGTGGAGGATCAGCCATGGCCATGTTGAATTGTGAAGTGTGCTTAGTACATTGATGATCTACTCCTGCTCCTATTACCATTTCTATACAGATTCATACAGCCATTTGCTTGACTTTAGTTAATTGGCCTGTCAATGGTAGGAGTAGGGCTGCAATCAATAAGAGTAAGCGTTTTTTATCTCAGAAATATAGAAATGATCACATCTACATTCTAAGGGTTGGGTTTCAACTTGAGCAATCTTTTATTGCAATTTTGTACCTTTTAGTCATGCCCATTTCTGCATCATAACTAATTCTCCAAAGATTTAAACAGCATATTAAAAATGTGTTCCAAGTAATTCATCATTTAGGCCTGCTCAAAAGGTTAAATCATATTTCATAAGAAATTGCTGTATAATAACACATATGTCACTCAGATTGTTAATTATGTAAAAAGCAATCTTACAGTAATACATTGATTATAATTCATAATCTTTGATTGCTTTGCATTACTTGGCGTAGCTTAATTAAAATTATAATATTGGTTTGCACTACCCAAAACAGCAAGAACATTAAACATTGGAAGGCAAAGTATTAAAAAGATGACATGTTCTTTATTTTTTGAAAGGATTAACATGTTGGGAATATTGCTTCACACCCTAATGCACAACCTTACACCCTCTCTGTGCTTTGCAAATACTTATGAATCAATTGATCAGAAATTATTCCAGCCATTGCACTGAACACCTTAAAACTACATAATTATACAGGATAGATCTATACACTAATGAGAAGTTTCTTTGCTTAAAGAGCTGGGAATTTTTGGAATTGGAATGAAACTACAGTTGAGAAGTGTTTGCGTCCTGGTGGGCATCGTCATGGAGTCTTAAAAGGGTTGGCTAATGAGCTAATAGATGCATAAGTGTTAATTTTCCAAAATCCATTAAATTTTTGACTGGACAATAGCAAGTATAACCCTTCAATTTAAGAAGGGAGCGAGGCAGAAAACAGGAAACTATGGGTCAGAAAGCTTGAGGTCTAACGCGGGAAGCTATTCACATCAGTCATTAAAGACATTATAGCTGGACACTTGGAAAAGATAAAGATTATCAGTAAGAGTCAACATGGCATGATGAAATAGAATCCTATTTGGCCAATTATTGGATTCCTTTGAAGGATTAACATGATCTACGGATTAAAGGGAGCCCATTGACAAACTGTACTTAAATTTCCAATGGGAATTCAACAAAGCTCTATGTAAATGGCTGCACAGTGGCTCAGTGGTTAGTACTGCTGCCTCACAGCACCAGGGACCAGGGTTCAATTCTACCCTCTGGCGACTGTCTGTGTGGAGTTTGCACATTCACATGTATCTGTGTGGGTTTCCTCTGGTAGGTCCGGTTTCCTCCCACAGTCCAAAGTTATGTCGATTGGCTGTGCTAAGTTGTGCATAGTGTCCAAGGATTGCGCGTTAGGTTGGTTAACCATGTAAAATACAGGGTAGGGGGTGGTTCTGGGTGGGGTCCTCTTCAGAGGGTCAATGTGGACTTAATGGGCCAAATGGCTTGCTTCCACATTATAGGGATTTTACAAAATGCTTATTGTGCAAAATGGAAGTTGAGGGAGTGGGATAATCATGCTAACAAGGATAGAAGATTGGCTGGCTCAAAACAGATGCATAAATGCAAATTTTTCAGATTGGCTGCATGTGACAGTGGGGTCCTATGGGGTGTCTGCTGGGCCATTATTCTTTTAGAATTTAAGTCAATAAATTAAATGAAGGGATTGAGGCATGATACCTAAATTTATTGGATTCACAAAGATGTGTAAGTTCGAAGAAGAATCGTATCAGGGTCAAAATGTTAACTTCTTTTTTCTTTCTACAAATGCTGCCAGATCAGTTGAGTTTCTCCATCATTTGTTGCTTTTGTTTCATATTTCCAAGATCCACAGTATTTTACTGATACTCTTGTGTCAGTCAATGGTTAAGGGGCACTATTTTATAATTAGGAGTTGATCTATTATGACAGAGATAAGGGACTTTCTTTTTTCTCTCAGAGAGTTGTGCAAATTGCAAACATTCTGCCTCAGAAGGCGGTAGAGGTATAGTCATTGAGGCAGGGAGTAGAAAAGAGGAATCAAAGGTTATCAGGGACAAATGAGAATGTGGAATTTGAAACACAAACAGGTTAGCCATGATGTTATCGTAGACATGAATGCCTACTTTTACTTCTGCTACTAATTCATTTGTGCATTACTTTGCAAAATTACATTTAATTAATTCAACTAAATTGTTGATATGTATATTATGAATAACCAGGGCCCAAACATTGATACCCGCACTGCCCCACTAGTACCCTCCAATCCAAAAAAGAACCAGTTATTCCTACTCTCTGTTTTCTCTTTGCCAACCAATACTCAATCTATTGCTAAATTAATCTCAATCCACCACAGGTCCTTGTGCTTTAATTTGTACACTAACCTCTTATGTGTCCAAAGTTTTCAGGTTGAGGTGAAAGCCATGGGATTGTCACAGAGCAGAAGGGAACTATTCAGCACCATGTTTGCTTCAGTCCTTGAAATGAGTACCTCACCTAAAGCCATTTTCCTGCCCTATACAGCATATTCTTCCTTTTGAAACAGTCACCAATTCCCAATCTGGATGGAGCTTGTCTTTTCCACAATCTCCAGCAGCGCATTCCAGACCACCCTAACCACGTGCTACATGAAAGGTTTGTTTTCATATTACTTTTTGCTTATTTTACTAATTTCTTTAAATCCATGCCCTCTGGTGTTCAGTAAGTGGGAACATTGTTTTCCTATTTATTCTGTCCAGACCTCCCATACCTTTGAATGCCTCAATTAAATCATCTCTCAGCCTTTTCTTCTCTGAGGAGAACAATCCCAGTTTTTCTAACTTACCATCATGACCGAAATTCTACATCTCTGGAAACATGCTTGTAAACCTCTTCTGAACTCCCTGAAAAGCCTTCACATTGAACCTAAAGTGTGGCGTGCAGAACGGAACGCAATAACCCAATTAATGCCAGAACGGTGTCTTACTTATTTTGTGCCTCTTCACTTATCCCATGTCTAAATGGGGTAGTATTCCTAAACAATACAACTGGTTGTCTTTCTCCAATGCAGAATGATTCTTACAGTCTTTCACAGACCATGGTTAATTACTTGGCTATTTTATTTTGAAGGTACTGAACCCATTTAAATCAGAAAAGCTGATAACAAGATCAGTGTTGCTACTGCATATTTGCATTCACCTGATGTCTGCCAACAAGCGCATCTCCTATCCTAAGTAAAAAGAAAAAGAATGCTGGTGAAACTCAGCAACTCTGGCAGTGATCTGTGGAGAGAAAACAGAGATAACATTTCAAATCCAATATGACACTTCTTCAGTTCCAATGAAGAGATATACCAGACTCTAAACATTAACTCTGTTTCTCACCTCACAGCTGCTGCCAGACCTGCTGAGCTTCTCCAGCATTTCCTGTTTATATTTCAGATTGCCAAGAATCACAGTATTGTGCTTTTATTCTTATCTCCAATTCTATATCTTTTGCAAGAAAATGTGCTCCCCTCAAAGTCCAGCATTAACTGTGAGTATACTTAATTATTATCTGTTGATAATCCCTAACCGTCCAGGGCATGTTTAAGCATCAGTTGTTTGCCTTTATAAGAGCTTATATTTTCAATGGTGAAACACCCACAGGAAAGGCAGAGGCCACTGTGAAGATTATTTACAATGTTCATGTTGTGAATAGGGATCTTAGTCATCGATGGTGATATTGGATATTTTCAATTTGTTAGGAAGGGCAGAATCTTATGGGGGTTTGAGCAACATGGGCGAAGGCGTGATTAGTGGCAGAGTTCAATGAGAAATCTGGTGAGGCCTAACTCAATGTCAGGAGCATCTTGCTCCATCTTTTGACAAGCAGCGAGGTGCGTTTCTTGCTGGCCAGTGGTGAGTTGCCAATTAAGGGGGTTTATTACTTATTGAATCCTTCGCCAACAACTCAACTTGGCTCATTAACACTCAGCTTCCCATCTTTACCAGGCAAGTTCAATGTCGAGAATTATCAATGTGGAACTCAGAAGAAGCACTTGGTAAGTTCAGCTCGCTGGTTGCTCCATAGGGCATCCATGTTGAACAGTGAGCACCAGTGTCTCAGGCCACACTCTATGGGCACTGGTCACTCATGGCCCATATCTGTAGACATTGGCATCTGATATGTGACAGCCTCAAAGAACAGCACATTGGCCCAGTTGTTAGCACTGCTGCCTCACAACATTGATTCCAGCATCGCGTAACTGTCCGTGTGGAGTTTGCCTGTTCTCCCTATGACTGCATGGTTTTCCATTGGGTGCTCCGGTTTCCTCCCAAAGTCCAAAAGGTGTGTAAGTTAGGTGAATTGACCATGCTAAATTGCCCATAGTGTCTAAGGATGTGCAGGCAAGGGGAGTTAACCATAGGAAATGCAGGCTACAGGGATAGGGTAGGGGGTGGGTCTAGGTGGGTCTTTGGAGGGTCGGTGTGGACTCGATGGACTGAATGGCCTTCTTCCATATTATGGGAATTCTTTAAATCTATAACATATGTGGGGTTATGGGGAAAGTGCAGCAGTCTGGGTGAGATGCTTTCCAGAAGTCAGTGCAGACTTGATGGGCTGAATAGCCTCTTTCTGCACTGCAAGGATTCTATGATTCTAACCATCACGGCCTATCTCCAATCCATTTACAGGAGGCTTCTGTACTTCAGTGCTGCACTGAAAACTCTTACTGTAATGCTGCATCAAAGGCACTGTATGCTCAGGGACACAAACTCAGCTCATGGACTGGACCAGGCTACACCTCCAGGGTCTTTGCTTGCTGTCAAAGTGCTCACTCACTCCAGGTCTACGTGGACGCTCCCAACATCCCTCCCTTGCCTTACCTTTCTACACTTTGCCACTTCAGCCTGAGATTCCAGGTTCATATTATTTCTGTTTAGTATAGATACAGAGGCAGGAGCTTGTAATGGTTGCAGTAGAACTCAGTCAAGTGAAGGGGTTCCTCTTCACTCAGGGGATCCCAGCGCAGTAAATCAAAGCCACCTCTAATACCAGTCTAGTGGGTTGGGCATGGTCAGACAGCCACTCAGGACAGTCAGAGTTGGGATACTCCCCACATAAGGGGAGGGGAGATAAACATCATCAATCCACCACTGTCTTGACTCTTTCAACCCTGTTGTTGACTGTTTACCTCTTGGAATCAGAGAGAAGCGGGTATTTACTGCGATGAAAGTTGGTGATACAGCAATTATTTTCCATGCACGTTGAGTGGTGCTCCGAGCGAGTGAGTGGGCAATGCTTCCAGCACGCTGTGTTAATCTTTTCAGGGCTACTGGGGGTGAGTGACAGTGAGTGAGGGAAAATGTTACATACAATAGTGAGATTGAGTGAATGTATGGTATCAGAGAGAAGATGGTAACACTTAATGCTGGTAGAGTGGAGAAGGACATTGACCATCTTCCCATTGTGCTGAGCATTCCTCCAGGTGGCTCAGACTGCTCTGACTCAGATAGCCACATTGGACCAGACTGGCATGGCCTAGTGTCATTGGGTCTGCTGGTCTTAGTGGAACAGGAAGCCCCACATTTGCACCAACCCATGTAGCAGGATCTCCAGGACCTTGACCACTCAGTGTTGAGGGGGCGCCAATTCTGTCTTGTCCACCATGTCCAAGGCAAATGTCAGGAACTGTGCAGGGCAGCTCCTGACCAACAGTGCTTGTCCGGGTGCACAATGAGCTTTTAAAGATGGTGCAGGTGCAAGGGATGCCTGATATCTCAGTGGTGAGTTGCTTTGAGGAATGGTGCAAGATGATATGGGGCTGCAATCAATGTGAGGGATGTTATTGGGCCGGTAGGTAGTTAAAAGGGTGTGATTAGTAAAACGCAGCGAGAAAATGAACTTGGCCTTGCAAGGTAAAACCCTTGGAAAAACTTGATAAAACTCAGATTTAGGCAGAAAGACATAGATTCAGCCTGGCATCATGCACACTGCACAACATCCCTGCCACTATATGTGTGATACTTCGAGCCTGTCTCCCAGTCAGCAGTTAGAATCTGAGCATTATCACTTCTGACATTTTTTAACAATGCATTTAATTTTACAATTACTCATTTTAAGCACGACACAAGATCTTGCGGCTGAATAAATTTGACAAATAACGTCCAGTAAGAATAAACTTCTTGTCAAAAAAAAATCAAAGCTAGTTTCTTGAACCAAGAACAACGAGAAACAACATAAGAATCTTATATTTGAGTTTTTGTTCAGTGGATGCATGACAATGTTAAAGGAAGACATGGAGGGACTTAGAGTCATAGAGTCTTACAGCATGGAAACAGACTCTTCAGCCCTACTCATCTATGCTGACCAGATATCCTAAATTATTCTCATCCCATTTGTCAGCATTTGGCCCATATCCCTCTGAACCATTCCTATGCATGTACCCATCCAGATGTCTTTTATGTGTTGCAATTTTACCAGTCTCCACCACTGGTCAGGTCATTCCATACACACACCATCTTCTGCGTGAAAAAGTTGCCCCTTAGGTCCCTTTTAAATCTTCTTTTTATTTAAAAAAAATGTAACCTGTGATCGAAGAGTAAAACACCTGTTCATCTGTGATTTCCTCAGGTATCTTCATCTCTTATAATATCAATCTCTATTCTTGCATGGAGGCCCTTTAATGATACAAGCATCATGGACAGTGTGATGATAGACAATGGTAGATAAGCAAAAGTTAGGTTGAAGAAGTCAACTTTAAGGAGCATTGTAAAGGTGGGGTTGAAACACAAATCGGTTGATAGAGACACAGTTACCAATAGTAGAAGACTAAAATAAGGGATGCTCAAATGGCCCAAATTGGAAGGGCACTGGTATCTCAGAGGGTTTTGCAGTTGTAGAAGATTATAGAAATGGGCAGAGAGAAGGTCATGGAGGGATTTTAAAACAAAGGGAAATAATTATAAGTTTATACCTTTATATGTGCAGTCCAGATTGTTGAGTTGTGACTTCAATTTCAATTTTAGCTCAGTATTCTACATCTTGTGAAACTTGAATCGTATAACGCAGCTGATTCAGGGTGGCTGCCAGTTCCTGGGTTAACCAATTAGGCTTTTTATTTTCTCCTCATATTTTGTGACACTGAAAACATTGTTAATGTTACAGAAGTAATAACAATAACTCATTCTTTAGCCTTTTCATTGTTGTTTAATTAATCTTAAATTACTTCAATACATTAAATACAATTTACATAAAAATGGAAAAGCATGGTAGAGCTAACTGATTTTGGCAGCTGTACAGTGAAATAAATGAACAGAGGACTTCAGGATTTTATTTCACCTGAGGTGCATTTCAGGGGATGGTTTTCCTCAGGATACTGGTGGCGAAGTGCCAAACATCAGTGGCTGCCATCTGTGAAGCTGAATGCCACATATGGCATTATTTATGGCAATGGCTTTCACTTTGCTGAACTGTCAACTCTTCTTCCAACATCAAGAAATGTTCTCAACAGGGTAATGAAAAGAGTGATGTTGATTGAAATCCAGCCCAAAGGGGGAATAAGCGGGAGTTTGGAAAAGGTGGAAGTTCATGCCACCAGAAGCCAACATGGAAAAGTGCTTCATAACATAAACTTGCTGGAATTTAGTTAAAGCAATATCTCTATTTAACAGTAACTTATTTTATCTATTGAACAAATCTTTCATTGCTACCTATTCAATGAAAGGAATGATGTTACATGCAGAGTGACAAATGAACTTGCAACATAATTACACAATAAAAAATTAGGGAATTTTAAAGTTACAGACCGCACATGTCAGTCAAACTTTGCCAAAGCATCTTAGATGTAAAAGAATTAACTTACGTGTTTCATGGGATATAACAACAACAAAATATTGATAGTAATAACTAATTTCAGTAACTTTAAGTTAATCTGGTAGAATTCTAATCTGTCATGTTTTAAGAGACAAGTATACATAACTCAGAAAATATCTGAGATATTCTTTCATATGTTGAGTGATATTATTATTCAGTGAATGCCTTAGAAACACAGAAAATAGGTGCAGGAGTAGGCCATTCGGCCCTTTAAACCTGCACCACCATTCAATATGATCGTGGTTGATCATGCAATTTCAGAATCTCCATATCCCTTGATCCCTTGATCCCTTCGGCCACAAGGGGTATGTCCAGCTCCCTCTTGAATACATCTAACAAACCGCGCCAAATAGCTTTCTGTGGTAGAGAATTCCATAGGTTCACAACTGTCCAAGTGAAGAAATTCTTCCTCATCTCAGTCTCGAATGGCTTACCCCTTATTCTTAGACTCTTTGTATATGATTTGTGTGTGCCAGGGTTATGGGGGATAGTATAGAAGCCATTCAGCCCATCAAGTCCACATTGACCTTCTGAAGGGCATTACACCAGACTCACCTCCCTACTCTATCCCTGTAACCCCGTATTTCCCATGGCTAATCTACCTAGACCGTACATTCCTGGACACTATGGGTAATTTAGCATAGCCAATCCACCTAACCTGTACATCTTTGGACTGTCGAAGGAAACTGGAGCACCCAGAGAAAACCCACTCAGACACAGGGAGAATGTGCAAACTCCTCACAGTCACCCAAGGCTGGAATCTAACCCGAGTCCCTGGTGCTGCGAGACAGCATTGCTAACGACTGTTAACCATTAACTTTGTTAATGCCTGTTAAAGTGCAATTACTTTCTTCTCAAATAAAACATGCCTTATTATTGATAAGGACTGTGTAGGATGTGTTTTAGTTTTACGTTGGGAGATGGGAAGTAGGTACTTGAAGCAGAATTTACATTTACTTGGTGCCTTTCACATCCTTAGGACCTCTCACGGCAGTTCACGCCAAACTACTTCCATGTTAGCTATACTTGAGTATTGGAAATAAAATAAATAATATTGTGGTGCCTTTTAGATACAACTGAAGTTATCGGTAAGCTTGATTTGACAAATCCTATAGCTATACAACATCCATTCATTATTGTATTCTTTCCACCTATTTTGGGAGGAAATTTGTGCATTTCAGACAATGAAGAAATTATAGTACTGTATACATTCAGATGAGATGGTGCATGCTATGGAAGAGAACTTGTGTGTTTCCTATGGATGGTAAAGATTACAGAGCAGAGAAATGCTGCTGAAGTAACATTCGTAAGCCAAAAATCATAAATTGCTAGAGAAACTCAGCAGGTCTAGAAGCATCTGTGGATAGAAAACGGGGTCAATATTTCATGTCCAGTGACTGTCCTTTCAGAACTGTTTTTTTGTTTATCATTGGTGAGTAGCTGCTGTTAATTCTTTGTATCATACATCTGCTTCCTCTTGAGTTCTATGCCCAAGGTGAAGTACCAGGAGCTCCACCACAAGTAAGGTGAGAAGGCAGGTCCCAAATTCAACACAGCCCAAAGTTGCCCAAACCAACTCACCCCTAAAACATCTGAGTTGCTAAGTTCCTGGAGCCACGGATATGATAATACAGGGTTCGATTTCTTTCCAAAGCATGGCTATTCAGGAATCTATTCAGGAATCTTTCCCACTCTTACTGTCTGTCATTGGTGTTCTTATAGTTAATGGTTCCGAAAGTGTTAATGGTGCTGTTACATTGGCTTCACCCACTCTACTGATATCTCACACAGCCTAGAGGTGATGAAAAGGAGTTCTGCTCCAGCTTTCCGAGGGACCAGATATAGCTGGACTATCTCCGGAAAGTCCCAATAATTATGTTAGTCCAAATCTAGGTCCATTGCTGCGATTATGCAGTAAACCTTCTTTTTATCTAAGAACAGTGATTCTAGAAATTTAGGTTCTGTAAGCTAGGGTCATTTCAATCACTAGAAACAGACATTAAACGGAGGATTGCTGGCAATGAACTAAACCAAACAACATTTCTTCAGTACACACACTGGCTAGGGTTACACGTACACAAGGTAATAAGAGGGGAAAAATACAACAGCATGTTAGAAACATTTGCAACTTGATATTTGACTCTATTTAGCTGTGTTATGATCACCCCTTTGTTGGACATAAAGTACTGGAGTGGAGAAATCCAAAGCTTCACATTCATTGGAGCTTCAGACTAACCAATCTGTCCCAATACAGTTACAGCACTGGCAGTGACCCAGAACTATGAAAAAAATATTCTACATCCTGCCCAGAAAAAAGAGAACAAATTCTACTTAGAGAATTACTGCTCCATTAGTCCACTCCCAATCATTAACAAAGTGATGAAATGTGTTGGCAGTAAAGCTATCTGGTACCACTTTACTCAACAATAACTTGCTCATTGCTGCTCAGTTTGAGGTTTATGCTGTTAAACAGGTCTTACTTACAGCATTGTGGTTGACTCTTAACTGCTCTCTGGGCAATTAGGGGTGGGTAATAAATGCTAGCCAGCGACACCCTCATCCCATAAATGAATAAATAAAAAAAAGTTAGGGATCACTGCAAAATTGTATCAAGTCATACAGTCATACAGCATACAAAGGAGAGTTTTTGGTCCATTGAGTCTGCACTGACCTATCTACATGAATCCCACCTCCAGCACCAGTCCCATAGCTTTGATGTTATAATGTTTAAAGTGCTTATCCACATACCTTTTAAATGTTGTGAGATTTCCCACTTCTGTTATCTTCCCAGGTAGTGCATTCCAAATTCCCATTGCATTCTTGGTGAAACATTTTCCTTCAAATCCCCGTAAATCTCCTGCCCTCCACCTTAAAGTTATGCTCTATTGACTCTCCAACGTATGGTAACAGCTCCTTCCTATCCACCTTCTTCATGCCCCTTAATATCTTAATCACCTCAATCAAGCTCCCCTTCAGATTTCTCTGCTCCAAAGAAAACAACCCAAATCTCTTCATAGCTAAAATTCTCCAACCCAGGCAACATCCTGATGAATCTCCAATACAATCTCCCTGCTCTTGTGTCCTTCATGCCACATTAACTACCCTATTTATTTGTTTCGTTGCCTTCACGGATCTGTAGTCAAGCACCGTCTGTTCCTCTGTTACTGTTTTCCAGCGTCCTGTCACTCCTTTATCTTGTTACTTCTTCCAAAGTGCATCACTTCACAGTTTTCAATATTGAATTCCATCTATAATTGATCTGCCCATTTGACTAACCCATCTATATCTTCCTTTAATATAAGATTTTCACCCTCATTATTAACCCCTGGACAATCTTTGTGTCAGTCTCAAACCCACTTATCATCACTACTTACATTCTGATCCATATTGTTTTCATATATCATGAACAATAAAGGAACAACCCTAATTCTTGTGGTACACCACTGGACACTGGCCTCTAGCCACACCAATAGGCTTCACTGTATGCTCATGCCAATGAAATTAATGGCCCAGAATTCAGCAGGTTCAGAAACCTAATTTCCTGTCCTGATAATACAAACAACACACCTACATTTTTGATCAGTTCTGCCATTAACCTTCTTGTCCAAGAATTTTCTGTTACATAGCATTGAAGACCAGCCCAGGAATGGTAGTAAACAGCACTGCGGTAGATCAAACTGGAAACCAAGCCAAGTTTTCAGCGGAAGATACTGTAGTTCAAGTCTCCTGCAGGACATGAAAGTTACTGAATGAAGGTAAGGGCCAAACACAAATGAGGGGTTAGCATGAAAGGTGACTGGGGAAGGGGGCATGGGTGAGGGTGGTAGGGATTGGTAGAGTGTAAGGTGGATGAGGGGATGAGCTGGGCAGGTGGATGAGGTGTATAGGTTGGCCAGTGGATGAGGGGACAGGGTGTGAAATAAGTGGATGCATGTGTAGGGTAGATCAAGGCTTAAGGATGTGTCAGGCCATATCTCATTAGACGGGGTTGAGGTAGGATCGGTGGGTGGGTACATATTGGGTCTTCTTTTCCGAGTACTTCCTGTGCAGCTGGAAATCTGATATAATTATTCTTACCACAGCAAAAGGTCTTATCCAAATGGAAACAAATTTCTCATAAATTGAGACAAAAAGAAGGTAGAAGAAAGATCACAAGATTCACCAGGATCAGTGGGGGCATGATATTCTATTGAACTGTTGTCTAGATTTATCCAGTTTTGATCTTCGAAGAAAATGACAATGAATCCTCAGATGATGATGGCAGTAGTCATTCTGACATCTTGAATAGCATTTCATTGACTGAAAGGTTTCAAATAGGGGATTGACAACAGCACTAACTACCAGCTGTTAGAAATATGATTTATTATGAAATGTTCAGAGTCAGGGCAATCCTCTCCGGACAGTCCTTGTCAGGCAGTCCTCGTCAGACAGATACCTCCTTCAGATGGAAGACAGAGCAGAAGACAGAGCAGACCACTCAATTTGCCCTTCAGCTACCTCCACTGTGATGGATAATTGAACAAACACATGAATTTTTGGAGAAACTCAGCAGGTCTGGTAGCATCTGTGGAGAGAAAGCAGAGTCAACATTCCAGGTCCAGTGACCCTTCATCAGAACCTGCAGGTCTTGGTTTTATGTTTTGGGTCACTTCTATTTCTATCGAATTAGCTGGCCTACCTTCTTGAAACTGTGCTTCTTTGCACAGCTGACAAACTATTTGAAAATCTTCACAAATGATTGATTGTCTGCATTAGGTAACTTCGGTAAAACAAAATTCCAAAAGCAAACAATGGGATGGAGTCACATTGGGTGTTGTGTGTGGGTTTGATGCTGTCAGGTTTGATGAACTTGGGGTTAAGTAGGTTTGGTGATGGATCGGAAGAGTTTTGTTGTTTCATGGGGAGGGTGACAGGTGTGGGGGAGGATGGTGTCCAAAGGGTGTCAGTAGTTGGAGGGCTATCATTAAAAGTTGATTTGAATGGTGACCCAGTAGTCAAAGTAGGTTTTAAATCCTCTAACTTTTGTTGGGTAACTATTAGGTTTAAGTGAGTCAGAACAATTCAAAATCTCTGATCCTAACAATGAATTGGGAACTCTTCAGGAGGGATCCAAATGCTGGGTAATTATCCTAAGGAACTGCCAAATCCAATGGAGTCAGCTACATCAGGATTTCTGCTTGGTCTCCACACACTCATCCAATCTTCGCTGCTGTGAATTTCCAGAGCCATTGTTTTTCAAACAATCATAGTTTTGCTTCAGTAATTTTTGAAAACATTTTTTTTTTGTTTTTAATCTTAACGTGTTTCCTTATATACTTCTCTAAATGAGAAGCAACATTTCATTTTTTCAGGATCCAAACATTCTGGATATAAACCAAGCCACTGCTATATCCATAATGTTCATGAAATCAAGTCAATGCCAGAAAAACCTTTGAAAGTCATTAATCCCATAGAATGATGTGAAGGTGGCGGTGCTGGACTGGAGTGGACAAGGTCAGAAATCACACAACACCATGTTATAGTCCAACAGATTCATTATTAAAACACAAGCTTTCAGAGCCCCACTCCTTCTTCAGCTGTTAGTGAGAGAGGTAGTATCAGACACAGAATTTATAAGTAAAAGATCAAAGTGTCACACCACTGATAAGGATGTATTAAACAAACCTAACTTGCTGTTAAATCTTTAATCAGTTAGAAAGTTTTAATTGATTAATATGTATATGTAAATCCCCAAACTCCTTTCTGTATGTGTGTGTGAGTGGGTGGGTGGGTGGGTGGAAGTGTGGGTGGAAGGAAGTGTGTTTGTGTGAGTGAGTGTGTGAGTGTGTGTGTGAGAGTATATAGTGTGGTGGGGTCACCTGTAGTGTGACATGAACCCAAGATCCCGGTAGAGGCTGTCCTCATGGGTACCAGCCCTGGCTATTAGCCTCTGCTTGGCAATTCTCTATTGTTGTCTATCCCAAACTTTGCCTTGGAGGACGCTTACCTGAAGATCCAAGGCCAAATGTACTTGACAGCGGAAGTGTTCCTTCACTGGGAGGGAATATTTCTGTCTAGTGATTGTTTCACAGTGTCTATTCATCGATTGTCATAGCATCTGCATGGTTTCGCCAACGTACCATGCCATGGGACATCCTTGCCTGCAGTGTATGAGGTAGACAACGTTGGCCGAGTCACATGAGTATCTGCCAGTCACGTGGTGTTCCCTTGTGTGATGGTAGTGTTCATGTCCACCACCCAACACAAACACACTCACTCACTCGCGCGCGCACACACACACACACACACACACGTGAATTTGTATTTACAGATATATTCTATCTTGTTCAAAAACACACAATTTAGGGACAGTCAGTCAATGTGGTGTTTCAATGTGTTGTTTTATATATTTTTATATTAGAAATAAAACCAGTCTGACTCCAAACCAAAACACAAACAGGTTCTAAACAAGGCCTCACACCTAGCATGCACTGTCTGACCTAAAATGTTACTACTTCTGTACACTGTTAAAACCTTTAGTTCTCTCTAAGAGCAGTGACTTGAAAAGAATTTGGAGATTTACATATTCATATTAATCAATTAAAACTTTCTAACTGATTAAAGATTTAGCAGCATCTTAGGTTTGCTTAATACATCCTCATCAGTGGTGTGACCCTTTGATGTTTTAATTATAAATTTTGTGTCTGAAACCACCTCTCTCACTAACACATGAAGGAAGAGGAAAGCTGCAAAAGCTTGTGTTTTCAAATAAACTTGGTGAACTATAACTTAACGTTGTGTGATTTCTGTCCCTGGCCCAGAGTAAAGCCATTGATTACAATAAAGATATTACCATGACCTTACAAAAAATAACGTAAAGTTAAGCAAGATAAATGCTGCCAGTTGTAATTAAATGCAAACAATTTGAACTGGTGACCAATCGTTGATTAATCTCTATTGAACAACCAGCAAGGCCTTTTTTGATGTCAAAATGTCCATGAACGGGACATGCCTAGCAATGGAAAAATTGGACCTGAATTAATTATTCCAGTGACAATCCATGCTGCCTTACATACACAGATCTGTGTTGCTAGAAGTTTCTTCATCAAAAGTTCCTGTCCTAACATCAGTCATCTCAATTTCTCTTTTCCCTCCTCTCACTGTAATTTGCCTCTCGCTGAATATCTTGCATTCTTTGCTCATAAGTCCAAATGCGAAATTGTCATCAAACCTGCTGGCACCTCCTTTGTTCTCACCATGAGGGAGATTTACAGCATGGAAACAGGCCCTTCAGCCCAACTTTCAGATGCCGCCCAGTTTTCACAATTAATCTAGACCCATTTGCCTGTGTTTATCCCATATCCTTCCATACCTATCCCCTCCATGTACCTGTCCAAATGTTTCTTAAATGACGAAATTGTAACCTGCCACCATGTCATTCACCATTGTTTCATCCCCTTCCAGTGCAATGGCATCACTGATCAAACCTTCCCCACCTTTCCTCTTTCAGAATTCTGAAGAGACTGTTCCCTCCCTGACCAGCTCCGCAGTGCAAAGTGCAGGAACTGTTCTACCAGTCAGCGTAACACTCTGCGCCCTTCCCATGACATTTTTCCATGTCAGCACTGAAGAGGTAACACCTCCCTTCTTACATCCTATTTCCTCACCATTCGAGGCCCTTAACACTCCTTCCAAGTGAAATAATAATTTACATGTACTTTTTAAAAATATACTCGTTTGTATTTGCTGCTCACAATGTGGATGGATCTAACTGGGGAGATTAAATGTAGATTGGGTAAATGTTTTGCAGAACAGCTCCGTTCAGTTCACCAGCATAAACCCAAGCATCCAATTGCCTGCCACTTCAATTCTCCAGCTTGCTCTCACACTGACATCTGAAGCTCAACGTAAGTTCATAGAACATGACTTTACAATTTATAACATTCCAGACTCAACATAAATCTCAATAATTTCAGACCATAACTTCTGGCCTGATTTTATTCATTTTATTTTGTAGGTTTATATTTTACTCTCATTTTTTCCTCAGTTCTGATTTAGGACAGTAGTTAGACATTATTCTGCCATATATATTTCCTAAGTACCCATCATTTGTTTCTTTACTTGGCCTACTACCATGCCCTTTAACTCTGCTCAAACAACTCTTTTGACATTTAATCCCTTTCACATTCCTTGCTACAACAAACCCTCCATTTTGTTCTTTTGCCTGCCCTCTCACTTGTCAGTGGCTTAGAACCTACTGACAAGAATTTAGTGTAGAGGCAGTGGACCTTCTCACTGGCTGGAGAGACTGCACTGAGACTGCCTCTGCCAACTCTGGTGTGCCATGACCACAGTTGACAGTTGTCAGGCAAATTCTTACCTAACCACATGACTTCCACATCGTCCCTACTGCAGCAGGATATCCCACCTCCAAGAGTTGCCCACCAATCAGATGGCTAGTAGCTCTCCACTCTCAGCAGGGTGTCTCTGGAAGCAGTGGCCAGTCCTAAGACTGCCATCAATCCTTAACAGGGAACAGAGCTGAATTGCCAGAGAAACAGCTCAGTAGGCCTCCTCAGATGTAGCCTTACCTGCTGAGTACTTTTTGCATTTTCTGGCTTATTTAAATTTTCAGCTTCTGCCGTGTTTTACTGCTGTGAGGTGGATTTCTGTTTGAGTCAGACACCAGCTGTCCAATTGAATCAAAAGCTAGTACTGTCAAGGAATAAGTCACAAGAATCTTTCTGAATCAAAGCAATCTGATCTGGTGGGTGGGGTCATTAAGGGAGTGCCATTGAGAGACAGTGCAATGAATGTTCCCCAGACCAATTCCTGGGATTGTAGACACATCTTTTGTGAAAAGATTGAGGAGACTGGCTCTGTACATCCCAGAGTGTGGATGAATAAGAGCTGATCTCATTAAAACATGCAAAATTCTTACAGAGCTCAAAACGGTATTTGTAGGTAGAAGGTATCCCCCTGACTCGTGGGGCCAGAGCTAGGGGAGATACCGTCTCAGAACTGAGAAAAAGAGGGATTTCACCATTTGGAAGGTGATGAGTCTTTGGAATTCTACACTTAAGAGTGCTATCGGAGCTCAGTCATTGGGTATGTTCAATAGTTAGATCAATAGATTTCTAAATATTAAATGCATCAGGCATTGGGGATAGCATGAGAAAATAGCACTGAGGTAGAAGATTGCTCATGATCTAGTTGAATGATAGGACAGGCTTGATGGACCAAATGGCCAACTCCTAATCCCACTTCCTACATTTAGCAATTGTTCTGGATACTTAAAACTATTTTACTTAGCTCAGGCCTGGTTAGCCAAATGATGCTACTAATAATGTACATGAAAGAAGCTATGGGGATACTGTTGTTAGGCGGTGTGTTTGTGGTTTTCTCTGTGGAAGTGTTCACATGCTGTTTTAATTTCCTCACAACATGTCTACATCTGTATTGTGTCAGAAAAGGTCTATGTTTGGCTGATCTAATGATTCTTTGCAAACCCTAAGGAGAATTGTGGACAAGATACTTGAATGTTGTACAATTTATTCATTCACCTAGTCCATTAAAGAAAAGTAATTATGACAGTCTGTACTCTGCCACCGAATGCAAGCAATTACAGCAATGGAGTATTGTGTTGCCTTTTTAAAATCTAATTCTCTGGGACAATGGATACGTATGAGACAGTTACAGCAACATAAGACAACTGAGAGGCAAACAGTTAATTAATATCATCTGGACCCCGAGATTGTTCAATACCCATAACTCCCTCCTGGGCATTTTTTATATTAATATTCAATGCACAATGCATTTATAATTCATTTCTCATCACTGATATGCAGCCTTACCAAAATGATTGTGGTCATGCAGTGATATAATAGGCACTAAAATTATTGTAAGCTGTTCTTCATTTCTGCAACTTGGATGACCAGGTCCCGAAATGCTGAGAGGTATAAAGTAAAGGTGAAGTCAGTATATTGTTGCTCTTTATTAGAGAGAAATGACTGGTGGTGGTTTAAATGAAGGGTCACCATGCTTTTTGTGAGGGTTGCGGTGGAAAAGGAGTATCATTCATGGTAAACTCAGCTGGTGTAGGAATTGAACCCATGCTGTTGGTATCACTTCATAATCAGAAACTATCAGTCCAGCCAACTGAGCAATACCAACCCCAGGCTCAGAGATATAAATGATAAGAAACATAGAAGATAGGAGCAGGAGGAGGCCATTCGGCCCTTCAAGCCTGCTGCACCATTCTTCACGATCATGGCTGATCATCCAACTCAATAGCCTATTCCTGCTTTCTCCCCATAACCTTTGATCCCATTCACCCTAAGCGCTATATCTATCCGCCTCTTGAATACACGCAATGTTTTGTCATCAACTACTTCCTGTGAAAATGAATTCCACAGGCTTACCCCTCTTTGGGTGAAGAAATGTCTCCACATCCCCATCCCAAATGGTCTACCCCGCATCCTCAAACCATGACCCCTGGTTTTGGACACACCCACCACTGGGAACATCCTCCCTGCATCTACCCTGTCCAGTTCTGTTAGAATTTTATAAGTCTCTGTGAGATCCCACCTCATTCGTCTGAACTCCAGTGAAAACAATCCCAACCTAGTCAATCTCTCCTCGTACGTCAGACCCACCATCCCCAGAATCAGCCTGGTAAACCTTCACTGCACTCCCTCAAGAGCAAGAGCATCCTTCCTCAGAAAAGGAGACAAAAACTGCACACTATTCTAAGTGTGGTCTCACCAAGGCCCTGTATAACTGCAACAACACATCCCTGTTCCTGTACTCGACACCTCTCGCAAGATACCATTGGCCTTATTTACCATCTGCTTTACCTGCATGCTTACCTTCAGCAACTGGTGCACAAGGACACCCAGGTCCCACTGCACACTCCCCTCTCCCAATTTACACCCACTGAGGTAGTAATCTGCCTTCTTGTTTTTGCGTCCAATATGAATAACCTCACATGTATCCAAATGATACTGCACCTGCCATTAACTTGTCCACTCATCCAATCTGTCGAGATCATGCTGAAGGATCTCTGCATCCTCAGCACAGTTCACCTTCCCACCCAAACTGATACCATCTGCAAACCTTGAGATGTTATATTTTGTTCCCTCATCCAAATCATTAACATATATTGTGAATAGCTGGGGTCCCAGCACCAATCCCTCTGCCACCCCACAAGTGGCCTGCCAATTTGAAAAGGACCCATTAATTCCTATTCTTTGTTTGCTCTCTGCCAACCAGTTTCCTATCCCTCTCAATACACTTCCCCCAGTCCCATGCACTTTAACCTTGCATGATAATGTCCTACGCAGGACTTTGTCAAATGCTTTCTACAAGTCCAGTTATACACGTTGACTCGCTCCCCCAGGAAAGAAGTAGGCTGTTTGACTTAAGAGCATGAGTACAATACTAAAAGAGGCAGAGTAAAACTTTCCTTTCTGTCTGCAAACTTACAAAAATGGATATATCTCTATTTGGATTTCTTAACTCAGAATACTCAATTCCAGCGTAGAGCAGAAATAAAGCTGCAGCTGCTATGTGGAGTGTGGAAACAACTGACCTTGGGAACATGACATCCGGACTATTTTGTGAAATGTAGTCTGGGACTTGTTTACAGAGGATCCTCCATGTTTCTGTTGGCCACAGGAAAGTTTAGCTGTAGCTGGTCAACGAGCAGAAGTGAGAAAGCAAGAAGCCACTAGTCATCACTGAAGGATGGCCCCAAACTGCGATTGAGAACGTTGTGAGGAGAAGACTCTGAGTAATTCGAATAATTAAGAAATTCCAGACAAAGCCAAATGTTTCCTTGTTTTAATCTAAATGAGCGTTTTTACCCTCTCCAAGAGCACAGCAGCTTCCCTGCTCAGCTACAGATGATCATTTCAGTCAGGCTCCATCATCTATCGATTAATGGGAGGACCCCACTGGCTTCAGGCAGACACTTTTATCAAGCACTCAGACAATCAGGTTAAGAGATCAGGCCAGTGCATGATTCCTATGGGTAAACTGTCGAAGCAATTTTAACTGCCCGCACACTTCCTACCCTTCCATTGTCAGGAAAAAAAAAGGTACGAGAATTTCTCAGGATTCTTTGCTTAGCTTCTCAGCAATCTTCATACTTGTTTTCCCAAACATCAATATGGAACTATGGTATGGACCTTAGCCCTGAGGTCGGTTCCGTTCAGGTGTTTGGTGTCATGAGTAAAGCAAATCAGGATGAATGAGTTTCTCAAAGTTCCTGCTTCTTTTAAATTCTGGGAGTTTCCTCTTGTTCATGTTTCTGTCACATTCCATCCTATTCAAGCAGCCTGTTAGACAGACAAGAGATCTCTCTTGAGGGAAGCCTCTTCACAAAATAATAGGTAATGAGAGCTGGCAGATGTAGCGGAATCATGAGAAAGATCAGGGTGGGAGAAGGAATTAGCTAATTGCTTCGTAATAGCCTAACCATGGTAGTGAGTTGGAGGTGCAAGGGCAGAAGGAGTGGGTAGTGGTCATTTGGGGAAGCTGCAGGTGGTAAATAAGTGTAGGTGGTGGTTTACTAAAGTAGACTGTTTGGGATGGAGAAGTACTTTTGCTCCTCCTGGGCCACAAGAAACATTGTAAGGACATTTAGTTCATGAATGCAGTCTCCCTGTCCTCCTTTGAACTGTTGAGTTTCTACAGGGATGGGAACCCTGCCAATATCAATGGCTGTTAAAAGTAAGGCAGGCAATTTCGTTATAATGAAGTTCCTTCTTGAAAGTGGATTAGTTACCCATACCTTGTCTTATCTCAGTTCAAGCCAAAAGTAGATGGATTTTAGGTTAATTGGGTTCCTGGTTCAGAATTTTTGCTTTTTAATCTATGTTGTAACTCTAACCTGCCTGAGCTATAGGAGTTAAGATTCTGCCTTATTAAAGGAGATAAAAATACCTCATAGTCTGGAGGTGGATAGAAAATATTGTAGTCAATTCTTCTTGAAGAATGTTTGAATTGGTCTTCTGGGTGCTAAGTATTGTACACGCATGGCTCAGCCAACCTATTCAATGTTCGGATCTGTCTGCCTCGTTTCACCCCTTTTATTTCAGATGAGGAGTGGATCACTCTCTTGGGAGTGATATCTTGGGAGAACATTGTGTGTTACATGTTTACCAGGTCATCACTGCGAAGAAGCAGAATAATATGATACACACTTGTGCAAGGATTGTATTTGTAGATATTACGATGACAAACGTTGATTCGTCATAGCCTCTGAGAAAGCTAACTGTTCACCAGACTGGAATCTGTGCTACTTTTACCTATTTTATATGCTTTTCTCATGTCTAATATAATGCCACCGAAACAAGTCCATAGTAAGTTTAATTTAATTTATGCAAATCATGCACAAATACTCATGACTGATGCAAAAGTGGAAATCCTGTCTATTAATAAATGTGAAAAATAATAGTCTCACCTATTCTTTCAAAGTAGGGCAAGAAATTTCATAATTATCTGTTTGCATGTAGCTATAGAGTTCCAGCAACCCAACACTAAATATTAGTTCGAGTTAATTACTGGTTCGTTAGAAATTAGAAATCTGATGCTAACCAGTTTGATTTTGGTAAATGATATTAATCTCTGACCTGAAAATAATCTCCGCATTTTCAGAGACTCAAGTATGGAATTGAAAAGCTATGATACATTGTTTTATCAGTCGTACAAAGTTTACTTTTAATTACTCCAAATTACTACATAAGCCGAATGTATCAGCATGAAGTGATTTTTGTTCCTGTTGTCACTTTGTATAAATATTGATACTGTACAAATAAACAGCTGAGAGTTTTGGAAATTTGAAATGATATTTAATTTAATTTTGATGAAATTAAATCTGATGAAACCAACTATATTACATGACTGCAGACCCTTAACTTTAACATTTCGTTGTAAGGAAATATGTGGCTAGTCACATTGAAAGGCAAACAATCAATAGTTTCGTTGTATTTGTAGAAGTACCCATTCACACAATTAAAATGACCCAGTCCTTGATAATGCCAACTGAACCAATCGAGCAACTTACCATGTGGATATAAGAAATGTGTATCCTACTGGGGTCAATGGGGTAAACCTGGTGCATTTTCCAAAAAGCATGCAATCGTCTTCTGTTGAGGAAAGGTCCCGATAGTTGTCTCAGCTAATTCTCTGTGAATGTTGTAGTGATTGGAATGAGGTCAGGCAGTTGAACCTCGTAGAATATGAGTTCCCTGACTGGACCTGATTAACAACACCAATCAGAGCGTCCTAGCTGACAGATATAAACAGGAGTGAGGTTGTCGACCTGCTTGCTGAGTCAGTGGGTTTGGTAGCAAATGTTTCATTGCTGGTGCTGGTTGTTGATGAAGGAGTTCTGGTTGGAATACCAGGCCTGCAGGAATTCCCTGGTGTCTCTCTGTTTGGCTTGTGTGATTATAGATGTGTTGTCCCAATTGAATTCATGTCCCTTGTTGTCTGTGTGTATTGAGACACTTGAGAATTGGTCATGTCCTTTAGTGGCTAGTTGGTGTTTGTGCATCTGTATTGTCAGTTTCCTTCTAGTTTGGCTTATGTAGTTTCTTGCAGTCCTTGCAAAAGGTATTTTCTATATTAGACTGGTTTTAGATATGGGATCCTTAACATTTGTCAGTAGCTGTTGTAGGGTGGTCATTGGTTTGTGGGCTAGTCTGATACCTGGGTGTCTGAGTAGTCTTGTCATCTCTGAAATGTCCTTGATGTACTATAGGGTGATTAGTAAGTCTGGTCATGTTGTGGTCGGTCTTGGAGGTAATGGCAGATGATGCCCAAAAAGTGTACATCCAGCATCTGCAGTACCTTTTTATCTCTGATACAATTCCTTTTGAAGATTCTGTTTTGGTGCTCCTATTCTGATTTGCATTGTTCTGGTTTGCTGCAGTGTACTGTGGCTTGTTTGAAAAATGTTCTGATGCAGTGTTGTTTGTGGGCATTGGGGTGGTTGTGAGTGTAGTTGTCTGGTCTATCTATATATGCTAATCTGGTGTTTCCCATTGCTTTTGCATTCTACCACTATGTAGTGGACTTAATTGACAAAACTATCTACTCCATCCACTCATCCCAGGAATTCCTCAACATCAAGGACACCAGGGTAGAAGAGGATGAGATGATATCCTTTGATGTAACAGCACTATTTACAGCCTGAAAATTCACTACTTTGCATGGTATTTGTAGGTAGGAGGTGCATAGTTCATAGAATCCTGTTTCCACCATTCTGTTTATCTTGACAAAGTCTTGGTCACATTTGATTTAGTGGTAAAAGATTAACCACTAGTGATTATTAACAACAAGAGGGTCTTATTTTAACAGATGCAGTTCATTGCAAAATAGCAAAATTACACTAGCTAGTTAGACATTGTTACTAATACAGTTGAGACCATAGATGACATGTCTAACTTTTATGATCCAAGAATATTCTCCCAATTTTCCTGCCCAAGATGAGTGTTGTTTAATTTGGTGGAGCATAATGCTGTCTCCAACATTCCTTCTTTGGGAAGGATTATTTATATAATACCCAAGTTTCAATCCCTGATATAGGGAATCAATGCCCTAGTGGTGATATTGCGGGACAAGTATCCTAGAAACTCAGCTAATGTTATCAGTTTGATCTCTCTGTAATAGGTGATTGAATTCGAATTCAATGAAAGGAAAATCTGGAATTAAGAATCCACTGCTTACCATAAAACCATTACTAATTGTCAGGAAAAGTCCATCTAACTAGGCTAACTAGAAAGTCTGCCATCCCCATCATGTGGCCTACAGGTGTCTCCAGGCCCACAGCAATGTGGCTGACTCTCAACTGCCTTCTGAAATGGCCCAGCAAGCTATTCCATTCAAGGGCAGCTAGGAATGGGCAATAAATGCTAGCCAGTCAGACACTCGAGTGAATAATTTTTTTTAAAAATGTTGCACATTACATTGAGATGAAATTGGCTACTCCTCCTGTTATGGACCTAAAGGTTAGTGAAGTTACTGACATTTAGCAGACTTGAGAGATATATGTCCATGACACAAGAGCAGCTGTTTAGGCTTCCAAGTGTAGAATAAAGTCCATATGAGCAATGACCTTATTTAAGTTGAAATACTTCCAGATGAAACAGTAGATTTACTTGTAAGTGTTCAGAATACTGGAAGATAACAGGAGAGGTAAAAGATTTTCCATGATAATATTAATAAGCTTTTTATTGTATTAATTAAGAAGTCAAATGTGTTACTGTACAGTAACTTATGTACTGCAACATGCAACTTGGAATTTATTCTTCAGCTATTGTAGCTCAGTCATTTGAGTTGACCATTAATTACTTCTAGTTTTAGTTTCTGCAGGAAATTCTGTTCAAAATGAAGCAGTTTGTATACCAGTGAACAGCTTTACATAATCTTTTATTTTCATATTGAGTATAACTTATATTCATCCATTACCATGATACTGTATAATAGTTTCTAGGTTGATGAAAGTGCAAATGCAGTTTCTGGCCGCAGTTGGTAAATTTTCAGCAACCAGGATTTTAAACATTGGCCTCTCTTTTGCTGCATTTTTTAGTGCGATTTTTATGCTAATCACCATTTCTCCTTCATTAATCCCCAAGCTACCCCTTCATGTGAGTATCACATTCAGAAGGTAAATCTACCCCAGTCTTTGAAGGATGATGTTGATATATTTACAATTGTGTTTTCCTGTCAGGGATGGTCTGGATATTATGCCACTATTTGATGCCTGCTAAACACTTCAAGATTAGGTGATTGCATATACTATGCATTTATACTGTTTTGTTTGCTTTGGGTTGCTTTTTCTAGGGCATTCAATGAGGAGAAGGGAAAGAAAATCTGTTGGTCATCATTTACATTGTAACATTAACCAAGACTCATGTGTGTTATTCCCTGCTGAGTCATCTGGTCTTCTTTCTTATTACACTAGCAAAGGCTTATTAATATATTAAGCTGGACATCCAAGGAAATATGTCCTTGTATGTGTAACATCATATCTTCTAGGCTGGTTACAAGTTGAGTGCAGTATTTGTTGTACTCTAGAATCGAACCTCTGATAATTGTAGCATGGGAGTGCTTTAATCTACTACCTAAGTGACAGCTTCTACCATGACCAAGTGTGAGGTGTTGTGTCTATGTTTTGAGAAACAATTTGTCCTTAAGTTTGTACAGTGGTGTCCTGTATAAGAAATCTAATTGGTATGTCATTGTTCTTCCAAACATTACTTCCTTGGTCATTGAGATTGAGGAAAGATCACTGGAGTGCTTCTGTTATGGTCAAAAATGGCCCACTGTTTCAAGAAGTTCGTCAAGTCAGCCTGGAATGTCATGTTTTTATTGATGTAATATCCACTGTTAGTGGTTACTAAAATCCTGGGTGACATCTGTAACTGGGATCATGGTGGTCAAAGAAAAGCTTAATACAGATGCTGACAATCTGAATTATAAGCACGAAGTGCTGGAATGTATCATCTGAAAGAAACAAAGTCAGAAACAGTTAGAAATGTGTGATGTTTGAAGCAAGGCAAGGACAACAAAAGGAAGATCTGTGATAAGGTGGAAGGCAGGAGTTATTAAATGACAAAACAATAGTGCAAGACAAAATCGGATGGTAATGGGCCAACTAAAGCAGGAAATGATACATCTGGAGGAGGTGTGACGGAAAATCTCAATTACTGACAGCCACTGCCAAAAGCATCTGAACCTATGAATTAGGAACAGGAGTAGGCCACTCAGTCCCTGGGACCTGTTTCACCATTCAGAGGATAATCCTCTGATTACTGCACATTCCTGCTTACCCTGACAAGTGTTCATCCTTCCTTTATCAAGAAACTATCTGCTTCTGCCTTGAAAAAGTTCCCAAGACTTCGCTTCCACCATATTTGAAGAGACTTCTGAAGTCTCCACCTTCAGTGAGAAACAAATTTCCTTTTCTGTTTTTAACGGACACCCCTTAATTTTAAAGAGTGGCCCCCTAGTTTCAGATTGTCCCACGAAAGGAAATATCCTTTCCACATATATCCTGTCAAGACCCCTCAGGATCATGCATCTCAAATATAAAACTTTATTTTTTAAAAAAAGAGCAAATGAAAAGAAAATGGGGGCAAAGGTGAGGAGCTGAATCTGTTGAATTCAATATTGAGTCAAAGGTTGTGAAATAGTTCAGTGGAAAATGTGATGCTGTAACTTGAGCTTAAGCTGAGCTTCATTCAAATCATTGACACGTAAGATAGACAGGACAGAATATGTGAACAGTATAGAATTAAAACACATAGGCAGATAAGAATCGTGATTGCAAACTGAATGAGGTGTTCCACAAAGCTTTTGTCTAATCAGTGTTTGGTCTGTTCTATATCAGAAAGACCATACTGCAACCAGTGAATACAATATACTGTATTGAAGTATACAAGTAAACCATTGTTTTAACTGGAAAGAGGTTTTCGGACCTTGGATAGTCAGAAGGGGAAGATTAAAAGGCATTTCTTGGTAATATTGATGATCCATTTATTATTAAGTATTGTTGTTTAAGTCCAACAAGATCTATTAAATGCAAAAACAGGAGTATGCCATTCAGGTGCTTGAGCCTGTTGTGCCATTGAATGCAATCATGACTGATCCAGTGCTATTTGTAACACAGCTCCTCTCAGCTGTGTTTGAGTTGACCCATTCTTTTAAGGTTAGAAAAATGTAATTGCAGTTAATAAGCACAGCAAAAGTTCGGTCACTATTTCATTTTGTTTGCAAATTGGGGAGAAAAACAAAAGTAGTTCCTGTCTGATGTTATGCATACTTTTGACACTGTGTTGAGAACACATACATAAACTGCTCTCGCAGTCTGTTTCTGTTGAATGCGTGAGCTGAGAAGTGGAGGCAAAGTTACATTATTATAAATCAATTGGACCTAATTAATCTTTTGTGTTTGCTGCAGCATCTCCTATTTTGATAATCACTTGACTGGATTCTGTGGAAGCTGCTCACATTGTCTTATTAGGACTCCAAGCAAGAAATGGCCCAGACTGATTGTTTCATGTCAGCAGGTCTTTTTGTTTTGATGCTGTCCGACAGAGTAACATCACGGTTTATACATCCAAGGGTTATCTAAAACAGGTTTTGCTTGCAGACTTTCAACAGAAACAAAGTATTCCCACATGACTGCTGCTGGCTTGTATAATATTTAGTATAAAGCAGTCATCGTAGGAGTATATTATTTTTGAAGAGTTTTGCCTGAAGTGCTGTAGTCTCCAACTTCAACAAATCAAAAAGGCCGATTTTATTATTCCAGTGGGCACACTTGACTACCTGACTCTGGAGGAACTATGGTGGAAGGCATGCATGCCTACAATAGATCCACCTATTTTTCCATCCCTTCATTTAAATGGATAAAAAATTGATTGGGCTCCATATTAAGGCTGAAGAATCGACGACACCTCTGTAACTGTCCTCCCTCTTCATCTCCCAACTGATTCAACACATCCAAGTACCATAACAGGACATTTAGTATTTAAAAACTGGTATTATGAACTCAGATTGGGTGACAATTTTGCTGAATGCCTTGGTTCAACAACAATATTTTATGTGGCATCTTTAATATAATAAAACATGGCTCAGTCTTCCACTCTGACATCCTCATTGTCCTCAATGATTGACATTGTTCCATTTGAAGCTCAACAGAACCTGGTAGAGAAAGACTGTATCTTTTGGTTTGGAATTTCTAAAGCTTCAGTGCTTGCGTTTAACAATTTCAGATACGAACAAGAGTAGGCCACTAGAAACTTTGAGCCTGCCCTTCCATTCGATAAGATCACAGCTGAACTAATTAATCTCAATTCTATATTCCTGCTTCTGCTGTTGCTATTAACACCTTCTCTAGATCCATTTTTATATGTCCCATTCTATTGTATCAACATTGTTGACACTCAACTACCCCCAGAAGGTGCAGAATTCACATTTAATAAATCAGCTTCATATGATGCATTTTTGCCAACAGCTGAACAAAAACTGAGACAAGTTCTGCCATGAGCTCTGTATATAAAGCAGTTATCAGGTGTCTTTGTGGGTTGTTGGTTTCAATGTTGATGCCTGTTGCCAAGCCACAATAGCCACTAATCATCATGCTGCCTCTGGGTGCTGTTTCTATTTTCGTCTGTCATCAGGTATTGTCTCCCATGTGCAAGAATTGATGTTTAACATCTTCAGAACATCCTTGTAAGCATCCTTGAAGAGCTTTGGAAGTCCCACTGATGATATGGATCCAACTACCTAGCCAAACGGTGGCTCAGTGGTTAGCACTGCAGCCTCACAGCACCAGAGACCTGGGTTCAATCCCAGCCTCTGGCGACTGCCTGTGTGGAGTTTGCACATTCTCCCTGTGTCTGCGTGGGTTTCCTCCAGGTGCTCTGGTTTCCTCCCACAGTCCAAAGATGTGCAGAGTAGGTGGCTTGGCCATGCTAAATTGCCCATTGTGCTCAGGGATGTTTAAGTTAGGTGGGTTAGACATGGGTAACGGAGGGGTAGGGGAATGGGTCTGAGTGGGATGCTCTTCAGAGGAGCAGTGTGGATTTATTGGGCTGAATGGCCTGTTTCCACACTGTAGGGATTCTATGAACTGCCCTTTATCCTGTGAAATGTCCAAACCAGCAATGTCACCTCAGCTTGATGAATGCCAATATACGTGGGAGCTTTCTTGAGACAACTGCTACATTCTTGATTTTTGTCTCCCCTGAGATGTCCAAAATATGCTGCAAAATTTTGGAAACCATTTTAAAGAGTTGTTATTTGGTGTGACCAGAAGTAAAGATGTGACATCCTGTCCCATGACTACATATATCTTGATGTTTATTTTCAAGGTGAACAAGACATAGGCATGAGAGAGACAGTTTATTAGGCTCCGTAGCTGAGTTTCCACGTTAGTGATCAGCATGGAATCAGCAGCATAGTGGTGTTTTCTGATCCAGACATGCAGGATTTTGGTATTTCCTTTCAGTCTGGATGAATTGGACAAATTGCTGTCTGACCCAGCAGGCAGGTAAACTCTTTCCATATCTACGCAGAAGGTAGAGCTCCGAAGCAGGAAGAGGCAGATGCCAAACAAAGCTAGGGTAGGGCTCATCCCTGTTAATTCCGTTCTTCACCCTGAAACTGCCAGAGGTGATACCATCGTATGGACAATGTAGGAAAGAAAATTGTGAAGAGGACATAAGGAGGCTACAAAGGGCTCATAGATAGATTAAATGAGTGGGCAAAGATTAGCAAATGTCTAATGTAGCAATATGTGAAATTGGCAATTTTGGGAGGAAGAATAAAAAAAAGCATATTATCTAAATGGTAAGAGATCTAGGAGCTCTAAAACATACAGCAATCTGGATATCCTAGTCTATGGATTGCAAAAGGTTAGTATGCAGGCACAGCAAGTACTTAGGAAAAGTAATGAGAAGCTACCAATTAATGCAGTAGACTTTGAGAAGTAATAGGAAGGGGTATATCCTGATCCTTACATGTGTTCTCTAGTTTTGCATCCTATAATTTTTTTTTAAAAAATTACACCCTGTGGCAGTTGACATATTAATGCTCAGATGCATTTTACCTCACTCGTTGCAAAGCAAGAATAAAATCTGGCATATTTAAAGACATGTTCCATAGATTTCTTTAGGCATGAGACCTGGCCAGGAATAGAGTTCAAGGATGTGCATGATGTGCCTTCATTTCTGAAATCTCTGTCGCTGAGTTACCTCACTAAAACAACACTGTTCAAAAACACACATATTCTTTTCTTTTCTTTTCTTTTCTTCTTTCCATGTCTCAGGGAAAATATAGGTGGGTAATCTTTCCCCACATTCATCCCCACATCATGAGAATGAATGTACAAGATTATTGACAAAACAGACGTGGGGCCACTTTCAGCAATTATTAATTAAAGATATAGATAAAAATAACTTCATAACAAAAATAAGATAGCCTTCTGCTGTTAATAATAGTATTTGCTTTTCTCTAATTAGTGCCCTATGTCACTTGAAAATCATTAACATCTTAAGGCTACAATTGAAATACTTGCATATGCACAACTTCAGATTTCTTGTACTGAAGTACTGTAATCGAAAGTGCATCTTAAAAGAGACCCATTCCTTTGACAGTTTGAAATAAACATGTTTGTTCACTTTAATTAAAATCTGGGTAGCATTCCTCATGGACAAAAGTATAACATCCCAGCAGGGTGTTAATTTGAAGTTCTGGTTTCAGCAATGTAAGTGCTGTAATGTCAGTGTTCTGTGATTAACAATCATCTACAGAGCAGTTAGAACTGTAGACTCTTTCAGGACTTTTTCCCTTTCTCATCAGTCACTCCGTGGGAGCGATTAACACACACTGCAGCACATATTCATTTTCTGTAATAAGTTTGTCAGATTTGCTCACACCATAAATTGTTTAAATTACAACTTTGATTGTACTTCTACCATTGCACAGTGTCCCATAAGAATAAGACTTTGTTTTAGTCAGACATTACATATGTTTTCAAGACTATTTCACTGTTACTTTGGAATGGGTTTTTGTGATGAATCTGTCAATTATGAAATCAACCAGATCTTTGCCATCCAACAGCAAGGATTGCCTCATCAGCTCCTTTATTTCTCTTTCCTTGAATTTAGCACAATCCATTTTATTTATTTCCCCCAACCCCTTTCTTTGGCTGCTTGCTTTTGCCTTCGGAAGTGACTGCTTGTGGTATTTATACATGTACAGACTTACCCCAAGGTGTCTCAAACCCAGGATGTTTAATCTCTCCACCTACACCCCTTGCCTTTCCCAACAATGTACACACCCAGCACAGTTCACCTCCGCAAGCTACAAGTGCAGTCCTGATAGTGGCCTCCACTCCCAGAGGTACTGCTGATACCAGGAAGCTGTGTGGTTCTAATCCACTAGCAGCTCTGAGGTGGGACATCTTGTTTCCAAGGGGCAGAAGTTCCATTTTGAGGCCAATTGGCCATTATAAAGCTGTTGGACTGCCATTCTTAACCTATACATGCTCCCACGCTGTTCCCCTCCCACCCAACCTTTAGCTGGGGAGGCCCGGAACACACAACTCCTGGCAAATCCCAGCCTATATTTACAGTAAACTATTGTTCCGTTGCAGTGTGGGATGAAATAAAGTATTTTGCTTTGAGCTAGAATGATACTGACAGATTATTAACTACAGTGACAGGTACTTAAATTAGACAATCTTAAAAATTTGATTTGGATTTAAGGCTACATTTTTACAATCAACTTTCTGTTGAATGGCTGAACAAGAGGCATATTAACTTACCATTGTGCATGATTGATATGTGAGATTTTAAATTGGATATTTGTTTCAAATATCTAGTTGCAATCTTCCCACCAGAAATGAACAATGGCACAAAATCACCTACAAAAGTAACTTGTTTAATGTGAGGCAGAGCTGCATCAAATAGATCGTTTACTTATATTTTTAAAATGTATTCTTCTTATATGTACTTAGAAACATTGGCTACCTTTAAAACATTCAAAGAATTCCAATCTAAAAGCAATCAAAAATCAACCATGAGATTTCATTGATAGTTCATCTATTTTTCAATTTTTTTTTGGAAATGATATTTCAGAGCACTGCTACCTTTTTCCTTTAACGTGTAATTGGAGTGCCTTGATTTTTCTTAGTTGTTACACGTTACACCAGCTGTTCTTCTGAGGGTCAAAATAGATTGTTTAAAACGACTCCCATCAATGCTAAAAGGAGTATTGATGTTAGCAGAACTGGCTCAAGAATCCAAATGGCCCACTCCTATTGCTATGTCCTAATAATTGTATGGATAAATTGACTGTTTCCATTTAGATAACAAAGTGTACTGCTCGTAAAGAATAAAAATCTGTCGTCTGAAAAATTAATTCAGATGATTTTCTTTCTGTATTCTGAAGACAACAGAGAATTGAAAAAGTATTCAAAACAACCAAACAATCTGCAGAGAGCAAAAGATACTTCAAAATGAAAACTGTTGATCTTCCTTTCCATTGTCCATGCTGAAATAGTTAAAACCGTGAAATATCAAAGCAATTCAAAGACATGCAATAGACTGCTTAAAGATTACTCAATACAAAAACAGATGTGAAGATTTTTGCCCACAGTCATGATTCCTATGAGTGAACTGTGATATTTTTTCAGATAACCAGTTTCCTAGATTCTTTGCACAAGAAAGCACTCACACTGTTTATGACATGTGTTTCTAATTTTGTTTGGGGCATGGGGGTTGTGAGCGCAAATGATAGGGTTAAGTGAAGCCAGAGAGAGGGAGTACAGGAGTGTCAGCCTCTGCAATGGTCCTATAGGTTTATCATTGGATGAAAGTGAGGGCTGCAAGGTAGATGGACTAACTGAGCGTGGCACCATGGTACAGGAAGCCATTCAAATGGGGAGAGCTGAAAAGAGTGTGTTAGTATTAGGGCATGGAGTAGAGGGAGAGAGAGAGAGAGACACTGTTCTTGGCAACAAAGAGTGAGAGTCTTGATGGGTTTGTTATCTGCCCTGTGCCAAGGATTGGAATACCTGCCAATGGCTGGAAAGGAATTTGCAGTAGGAGAGGATGGATCCAAGCATCATGGTCAATGGAGGTAACAATTACAAATACAGGAGAAGGAAAAGGTTCTGCATCGAGAGTATGAGGGATTGGGCCCTAATTTGAAAAGCAGAACCTCAAAGGTTACAATCTCTGGATTATTAACTGAACTCTATACAAATAGGGGTACTGTGCATAATACGAGAGAGCTGAATACATGCCTCAAAGACCTGTGTAAGAGTTCTTGTTAGAAAAAGAATCTCGTGATTGCTGTAAATCAGGAGGTGAAGGGAGAGAGAAATTTAGTGGAGTTACAATCACAAAGGAGGCAGTACTAAAAAACATGATGGAGCTGCAGGCGGGCAAGTCTTCTGGTCCAGATCTTTCATCCTAAGGTCTTGGGAAGATGGCTAATGAGCAATTAGATGTAAACAGAAAGAACTGTGAATGTTGGAAATTGGAAACAGAAACAGAGTGCTGCAGAAACTCAGCAGATCTGGTAGCATTTGTAGAGACATAAGAGAGTTAATGTCTCCAGTCCAGTCATCCTTCTTCTGAAGTGACAGTATTTAGCAAAGATGTTATTTACCTGATGACAGGATGCTGTGGGGTGGAGAGGGTTGTAGCAGGGGAGTAATGAATAGAACTCTTAGATACAGATCTCAGGGAGAGGAAGTGGGAGAGAAACAAAACATAGAAAACAAAGAGATAGTTGCTGATAAGACCAGATAGCGATAAATGCTAGGTGGGTCAAAAACAGGAGTTCTCAGGAAGGGTCACCAGACCTGAAGCATTAACTCTGATTTTTTTTCTTCACAGATGCTGCCAGACCTGTTGAGCTTTTCCAGCAACTTCTGCTTTTGTCCCTGATTTACAGCATCTGCAGTTCTTTTGGTTTTTATGCGAGGTGGGTATTAGTGTGAGTAGCTACAAATGTGTTGGCTATGCAGCCCATACAACATAAGACTTAGGGGTGTCAGGGGAGGCTAACCAGCACAGAGGATGATGATCATGTTCTGAAATTGTTAACCTCAAAGTTTAGTCCTTCAGGCCATAAAGTGCCTAGGCCAACACAAACAGAAATTGTTGGGGACACTCAGCAGGTTTGGCAGCATCTGTGGGAAGAAAGCAGAGTTAATGATGACTCTTCATCAGAACTGTTATTAGCTAGGAAAAGGTGGTATTAATGTTGAAGTCGAAATGGGGGTGGGAGAGAGGAAGTGGAGAGGTAAGCAGACAGGTGGAGTTGGAGCCCAAAGAGATATATGAAAGGGATAGATAAACAAGGAGTTTATAGATAGCAGGCCAGGACAGAAGAAAAGCTGAATGAGTGATAATAAGAGCTAAGAGTGAGAAAATAGGTGACCTGTGCTGAATGCAACCCATATAATGTGAAAATGGACAGAGGAATAGGTGAGAATGGGCGATGATGCTAAACTTGTTTACTTCCCCAGTTCATATCTCTCTCTCTTTGGGCTCTGTCTCCACCTATCCGCTCACCTCTTTCGTTCACTATCCCACTGACCCCTCTTTGCCTTCAGCATAAATACTACCTTTTTTTAGCTTCTAACAGTTCTGATGAAGAGTCATCAGTCTTGAAACATTAGCTCTGCTTTCTTCCCACAGATGCAGCCAGACCTGCAGAATCACTCCAGCATTTTCCGTTTTTGTTTCAGATAGAGTCATAGAGTCTTACAGCACAGAAACAGGCCCTTCAGTCCATGCCGACCAAAACGTCCACCCACACTAACCCCATTTCCCTGCACTTGGCCGATATCCTTCTAACCCTTTTCTATCCATGTATTTCTCCAAATGCCTTTTAAACTTTTTTAATGTACTCACCTCAACCACTTCCGCTGGCAGCTCATTCCATATGTGTACCACCCTTAGGTTCCCATGTATTCTTTCCCCTCTTACCTTAAACTGATGCCCTCTAGTCCTCAATTCCCTAACTCTGGGAAAACAGCTGAGTGGATTCACCACGCCTCTCATGATCTTATACACTTCTATAAGAATCTTCCTCAGTCTCCTACACTCTAAAGAAATAAGCCCTAGCTTGTTCAACCTCTCCCTAAACTCAATACCTTGAGTCCTGGCAATATCCTTATAAATTTCTTCTGCACTATTTCCAGTTTAATAACAACATTCCTGTAGGAGGTATCCAAAACTGAACACAATACTCCAAGTACGGTCTCATCAATGTTCTGTACAACTGCAACATAACTTCCCAACTTCTATACTCTGGCCTGACTGATGGAGGTTAGTGTGCCAAAGGCCTTCTTCACTGCCCTGTCTCTGTGACTCTATTTTCAGAGAACCGTGCACCAGAACGCCAAGATCTTAGTTCCACTACACTCTTTAAGGCCCTACCATTCACCATGAAACTCCTACCTTGATTTGACTTTCCAAAATGCAACACCTCACACATCTATATTAAACTCCATTTACTATTTATCAGCCCACTTCCCCACCTGATCATGATCCTGCTGCAATTTCTGATAACCTTCCTCACTGTCCACGATACCGCCTCTTTTAGTGTCATCTGCAAGCTTACTGATCATGTCTTTTACATTTTCACCCAAATCATTGATGTAGATAACAAACAGCAATGGGCCCAGCACCAACCCCTGAGGCACACCACAAGTCACTGGCCTCCAGTCCCATAAGCATCCTTCCACTATTACCCTCTGCTTCCTACCATCAAGCCAACTGTCTATCCAATTTGCCAACTCTTCCTGGATTCCATACAATCTAATCTTCCAGAGCAGCCTACCATGTGGAACCTTACCAAAGTCCTTACTGAAATCCATATCGACTATGTCTACTGCCCTGCCCTCATCAACCTTCCTGGTCACTTCATCAAAGAACTCTAACAAATTTGTAAGGCATAATTTCTCATGCACAAAGCCATGCTGACTACTTCTAATCAGGGAAGGTGGTAAAAGAGGGGGAGGTGTGGCATTGTCAGTCAAGGACAGTATTACGGTGGCAGAAAGGACGTTCGATGAGGACTCGTCTACTGAGGTAGTATGGGCTGAGGTTAGAAACAGGAAAGGAGGTCACCCTGTTGGGAGTTTTCTACAGGCCACTGAAAAGTTCCAGAGATGTAGAGGAAAGGATTACAAAGATGATTCTGGATAGGAGTGAAAGTAACAGCGTAGTTGTTATGAGGGTCTTTAACTTTCCAGATATCGACTGGAAACGCTATAGTTCAAGTACTTTAGATGGGGCAGTTTTTGTCCAATGTGTGCAGGAGGGTTTCCTGACACAGTATGTAGATAGGCCACCAAGAGGCGAGGCAACATTGGATTTGGTACTGGGTAATGAACCAGGCCAGGTGTTAGAATTGGAGGTAGGTGAGCACTTTGGTGATAGTGACCACAATTTGGTTACTTTTACTTTAGTGATAGAAAGGGATAGGTGTATACCTCAGGGCAAGAGTTCTAGCTGGGGGGAAGGCAATTGAGGCGATTAGGCAAGATTTAGGATGTGTAGGATGGGGAAGGAAACTGCAAGGGCTAGGCACAATTGAAATGTGGAGCTTGTTCAAGGTACAGCTACTGCGTGTCCTTGATAAATATGTACCTGTCAGGCAGGGATGAAGTGGTTGAGTGAGGGAACCGTGGTTTATTAAAGAAGTTGAATCTATTGTCAAGAGGAAGAAGGAGGCTTATGTAGAGATGATGCGTGAAAGCTCAGGGCGCATGAGAGTTACAGGTTAGCCAGGAAGGACCTAAAGAGAGCTAAGAATAGCCGGGAGGGGACATGAGAAGTCTTTGGCAGGTAGGATCAAGGAAAACCCTAAATCTTTCTACAGGTATGTCAGGAATAAAAGAATGACTAGAGTAAGATTAGGGCCAGTCAAGGACAGTAGTGGGAAGTTGTGCGTGGAGTCCGAAGAGATAAGATAGGCGCTAAATGAATATTTTTCGTCAGTATTCACACAGGAAAAAGACAACGTTCTCGAGGAGAATGCTGAGAGACAGGCTATTAGACTAGGCGGGATTGAGGTTCATAAGGAGGAGGTGTTAGCAATTCTGGAAAGTGTGAAAATAGATCTGGGCCAGATGGGATTTATCATAGGATTCTCTGGGAAGCTAGGGAGGAGATTGCAGAGCCTTTGGCTTTGATCTTTATGTCGTCATTGTCTACAGGAATAGTGCCAGAAGACTGGAGGATAGCAAATGTTGTCCCCTTGTTCAAGAAGGGGAGTAGAGACAACCCTGGTAATTATAGACCAGTGAGCCTTACTTCAGTTGTGGGTAAAGTGTTGGAAAGGATTATAAAACATAGGATTTATAATCATCTAGAAAGGAATAATTTGATTAGGGATCGTCAACACAGTTTTGTGAAGGGTGGGTCGTGCCTCTCAAATCTTATTGAGTTCTTTAAGAAGGTGACCAAACAGGTGGATGAGGGTAAAGTGGTTGATGTGGTGTATATGGATTTCAGTAAGGCGTTTGATAAGGTTCCCCATGGTAGGCTATTGCAGAAAATATGGAGGCATGGGATTGAGGGTGATTTAGTGGTTTGGATCAGAAATTGGCTGGCTGTAAGAAGACAGAGGGTAGTGGTTGATGGGAAATGTTCATCCTGGAGTTCAGTTACTAGTGGTGTACCGCAAGGATCTGTTTTGGAGCCACTGCTGTTTGTCATTTTTATAAATGACCTGGATGAGGGCGTAGAAGGATGGGTTAGTAAATTTGCAGATGACACTAAAGTCGGTGGAGTTGTGGATAGTGCGGAAGGATGTTGCAGGTTACAGAGGGACATAGATAAGCTGCAGAGCTGGGCTGACAGGTGGCAAATGGAGTTTAATGCGGAAATGTGCAAGGTGATTCACTTTGGTAGAAGTAACAGGAATACAGAGTACTGGGCTAATGGTAAGATTCTTGGTAGTGTGGACGAGCAGAGAGATCTCGGTGTCCATGTGCATAGATCCCTGAAAGTTGCCACCCAGGTTGATAGGGTTGTTAAGAAGGCATACGGTGTGTTAGGTTTTATTGGAAGAGGGATTGAGTTTCGGAGCCATGAGGTCATGTTGCAGCTGGACAAAACTCTGGTGTGGCCGCACTTGGAGTATTGCGTGCAGTTCTGGTCACTGCATTATAGGAAGGATGTGGAAGCATTGGAAAGGGTGCAGAGGAGATTTACCAGGATGCTGCCTGGTATGGAGGAAAGACCTTATGAGGAAAGGCTGAGGGACTTGAGGCTGTTTTCATTAGAGAGAAGAAGGTTAAGAGGTGACTTAATAGAGACATACAAGATGATCAGAGGATTAGATAGGGTGGACAGTGAGAGCCCTTTTCCTCGGATGGTGATGGCTAGCACAAGGGGACAAAGCTTTAAATTGAGGGGTGATAGATATAGGACAGATTTCAGAGGTAGGTTCTTTATTCAGAGTAGTAAGGGCGTGGAATGCCCTGCCTGCAACAGTAGTAGACTCGCCAAATTTAAGGTCATTTAAATGGTCATTGGATAAACATATGGATGATAATGGAATAGTGTAGGTTAGATGGGCTTCAGATTGGTTTCACAGGTTGGCGCAACATCGAGGGCCGAAGGGCCTGTACTGCGCTGTAATGTTCTATGTTCCATGTCCTAGCCTGGTCTTTCCAAATGCATGTATATTTTATCCCCCAGAATCTTTTCAAGTAACTTACCTACCACAGATTTTAGGCTTACTGATCTTCTGCATCCATAGTTTTTGCTTTATTTTAGGTGTCTAGGCTCCCTGCTCCCGGCCAACTCATTTGCAACTATTAACTCTTCTCATCAGCACCTTATTTAGCATTTATCACACTCGTGGCTTATTGTCAGCTATCTTTCTGTCTTCTTATTCTTCTTTTCTCTCTCCCTCTCTCTGTATCTGTCTCCATCTCTATGTATTGTATCCATTCCCTCTACCTCTCCACACCCTCGCTGCCTCCCCCATCTCATTATCAACATAAATACATAAATACCACACTTACCAAGCTGTCCTCCGATCTGATGAAGGTTTACTGGACTCAAAATATTAACTCTCTCTACTTATGCTGCCAGATCTGCTGACTTTCTCCAGCACTCTCTCTTTTCTCTGAGCTAGTAGATGTGTTGGTGTTAATTTTCCAAAATTCCCTCATCTGAAGAAATATTTGATCAGGCTAGAAAGTAGGAAACATTGTCTCTCCTTTCAAGAAGTGAGGAGGACAGAAAACAAGGAAACTAAAGATGTTATGTTTGAGATAACAAGCATGGGGCTGGATGAACACAGCAGGTCAAGCAGCATCATAGGAGCAGGAAAACTTGACGTTTCAGGCCTAAACCCTTCATCAGAAATGGGGGAGGGGAAGAGGGTTCTGAAATAAATAGGGAGAGAGGGTGAGGCGGATAGAGGATGGATAGAGGAGAGGATAGTGGAGAGGAGGCCGACGAGTCGAAGAGGCGGGGATGGAGCCAGTAAAGGTGAGTGTAGGTAGAGGGGTAGGGAGGAGATAGGTCAGTCCAGGGAGGACGGACAGGTCAAGGGGGCGGGATGATGTTAGTAGATAGGAGATGGGGGTGTGGCTTGAGGTGAGAGGAAAAACAGGTTAGGGAGGTGGAGATGAGCTGGGCTGGTTTTGGGATGCGGTTGGGGGAGGGGAGATTTTGAAGCTTGTGAAATCCACATTGATGCCATTGGGCTTGAGGGTTCCCAGGCTGAATATGATTTGCTGTTCCTGCAGCCTTCGGGTGGCATCACTGTGGCATTGCAGGAGGCCAAGGATGGACATGTCATCTGAGGAATGGGAGGGGGAGTTGAAATGGTTCGCGACTGGGAGGTGCAGTTGTTTGTTGCAAACTGAGCACAGGTGTTCTGCAAAGCGGTCCCCAAGCCTCCACTTGGTTTCCCCGATGTAGAGGAAGCCACCATGGGTACAGTGGATGCAGTATACCGCATTGGCAGATGTGCAGGTGAACCTCTGCCTGATGTGGAAAGTCTTCTTGGGGCCTGGGATTGGGGTGAGAGAGGAGGTGTGGGGGCAGGTGTAGCACATCCTGCGGTTACAAGGAAAAGTGCCGGGTGTGGTGGGGCTGGAGGGGAGTATGGAGCGGACAAGGGAGTCGCGGAGGGAGTGGTCCCTCCGGAAGGCAGATAAGGGTAGGGAGGGAAAAATGTCTTTGGTGGTGGGATCTGATTGCAGATGGCGGAAGTGTCAGAGGATGATGCGTTGGATCCGGAGGTTAGTGGGGTGGTATGTGAGGATGAGGGGGATTCTTTTTTGGTTATTATTGCGGGGACGGGGCGTGAGGGATGTGTTACGGGAAATACGGGAGACACGGTCGAGGGCATTCTCGACCACTGCCGGGGGGAAGTTGCGGTCCTTGAAGAATGAAGACATTTGAGATGTACGGGAGTGGAATGTCTCATCCTGGGAGCAGATGCAGCGGAGGCGAAGGAATTGGGAATAGGGGATGGCATTTTTGCAGAAGGGTGGGTGGGAGGAGATGTATTCCAGGTAGCTGTGGGAGTCAGTGGGCTTGAAATGGACATCTGTTTCTAGGTGGTTGCCCGAGATGGAGACAGAGAGGTCCAGGAAGGAGAGAGAAGTGTTGGAGATGGTCCAGGTGAACTTCAGGTTGGGGTGGAAGGTGTTGGTGAAGTGGATGAACTGTTCGAGCTCCTCGTGGGAGCACGAGGCGGCGCCGATGCAGTCATCAATGTAACGGAGGAAGAGGTGGGGTTCAGGGCCAGTGTAGGTACGGAAGAGGGATTATTCCACGTAACCTACAAAGAGGTTGTATTGTAGGTTACGTGGAACAATCCCTCTTCCGGACCGACACTGGCCCTAAACCCCACCTCTTCCTCCGTTACATTGATGACTGC
>JAHRHZ010000133.1:61334965-61360245 GCA_024137785.1 Ginglymostoma cirratum | reverse complement strand
GACCTGTCCGTCCTCCCTGGACTGACCTATCTCCTCCCTACCCCCCACCTACGCTCACCTTTACTGGCTCCATCCCCGCCTCTTCGACTCGTCTGCCTCCTCTCCACCTATCCTCTCCTCTATCCATCCTCTATCCACCTCCCCCTCTCTCCCTATTTATTTCAGAACCCTCTTCCCCTCCCCCATTTCTGATGAAGGGTTTAGGCCCGAAACGTCAAGTTTTCCTGCTCCTATGATGCTGCTTGACCTGCTGTATTCATCCAGCCCCATGCTTGTTATCTCAGATTCTCCAGCATCTGAAGTACCTTTTATCTCTGATGTTATGTTTGAGGCCTGTCATGGGGAAAATTGACCATTGTAAAGTTTATAGCTTCTCATTTATAAAAACCCAGAGTAAAGTAACCAGGAAAAGTCAACACTGTTTTGACAAAAGAAATAATATTTCACCAATTTATTGGAGTTCTTTGAAGGAGTAACTTGTGCTATGAAGAAAACCTGTAGCCTTAGTGTACTTGGATTCCCAGAAGTCATTCAATGAGGTGGCACATCGAACTTTGCTGTGGAAGATAAAAGCTCTTGCTGTGGGGGTAACTTATTAGCATTGGTAGATGATTAGTTGGCCTTAGAACATAGAGAGTGCTGCAGAAACTCAGCAGGCCTGGTAGCATTCAAAGAGAGAACACAGACTTATGTATAAATGGGTCTTTGTCAATTGACAGGATATGACAAGTGGAGGCCTGTGGGAGTCTGTGCTTGGCCTCAAATTTTAACAATTCCATCAATGACTTAGATGAGGGGAATGAAGACTTGGCAGCTAAATTTTCAGAGGATACCAAGATTGGGAGGAAATTATGTTGTGAAGAAGATGTAAGAAGTTGCCGACAGATCGATTTGTGGATGCAGGTAAGGAGTAGTGGGGATTGGTCAGTGGGATGGGTGGGACGGATAGGTGGGCGGGAAGATGGACAGGTTGTGTCGGGTCAAGGAGGCGAGAAGTAGGATGGGTGGGGCTGGGAGAAGGTAGGTGGGGTGATGACAGGTGCATGCAGATAGGGGGTAGTGGAGATTGGTTTGTGGGAAAGGGGTGGGGCGTAAAGGTGGGAAAGAAGATGGACAGGTTGTGTCAGTGAAGGAGGCGGGGATGAGAGGGAGGATCGGACATGGGATGAGGCTGTGGGGTGGGGAGATTTTAAAACTGGTGGATTTTCTGTTCAGGCCATCAGGCTGTAGGAGCCCTAATGGAATATGAGGTGTTGTTCCTCCAGTTTGCATGTGGCGTCATGGTGGCAGTGGAGGAGGCCCAGGATAGACATGTCACCCAGGGAGTGGGAGGGGGAAGTTAAAATGGTTAGTGGCCAGATGGTTATTGCATACAGAATGCAGATGCTCCACGGAACAGTCACCGAGTCCGCACTTGGTCTCACTGATATATAGGAGACCACATCAGGAGCAACGGATACAGTAAACCAGGTTGGATGATGTACAGGTGAATCACTGTTAGATTTGGAAAGTTTGTCTGGGGCTTTGGACGGAGGTTAGGGGGGCTGTAGGGGCAGGTGGAGCACTTCCTGCAGTCGCAGGGAAAGGTGCCAGGTGTGGTGGGGCTGGTGGGGAGTGGAGAGCAGACAAGGGAGTCGCTGAGTGAGCAGTCTCTATGGAAGGGAGAGAAGGGAAATATCTCTTTGGTTGTGGGTTCAGACTGTAGGTGGCAGAAGTGGTGGACAATGATATGCTGGATGCGAAGGTTGATGGGGTGGTATGTGAGGACAAGGGGTCTCTGTCCTTATTTTTGTTGAGGGGAGGCAGTTTGAGGGCAGAGTGCAGAAAATGCAATAGATGCAGTTGAGGGCATCTTTGATCACCAGAGAGGGGTATATTGCTGTCCTTGAAACAGAATGACATCTGGGATGTTTGGGAGTGGAATGCTCCATTTTGGGAGCAGATGTGGCAGAGGTGGAGGAATTAGGACTACGGGAGTCTTGCAGGAGGGTGGGTGAGAGGTAGCTTAGTCTAGGTAGCTATGGGAATTGGTGGATTTGAAAAGAGATGTTGGTCTTGAGGTGGTTAACAGAGATGGAGACAGAGAGGTCCAGGGAGGTATTGGACGTGATCCAAGTGGACTTGAGGTCGGTGTGAAAAGTGTTAGTAAAGTTGATGAACTATTCAAGCTCCTCATGGGAGCACAAGGCAGCACCGATACAGTGTCACGGAGGAAGAGATGAGGGATGGTGCCAGTATAACAGTGGAAAACAGACTGTTCCACGTATCCTACGAAGAAGTAGGCATAGCTCGGATCCATACAGGTACCCATAGCCACCCCCTTAGTTTGTAGTAAGTGCAAACCTTTCTTATGAGAGAAGTCAGATATAAAAGTAAAGGCTGAAAGGAGGGGTTACCATTACCGAAATGTTAACTCTTTTTTTCCTTCACGGATACTGCCCGACCTGCTGGGCTTTTCCAGCAACTTTGTTTTTATTGTTGATAAAAGTAAAGACATTGTGCTTCATTTAAAGAGGGCATGGGTAAGACCACAGCTTGTATACTGCATGCAGTTTTGGTTTTCTTATTTTAGGAAGGATATGAATATATTCAATTGTTCGTTAGTTCGCCAAGCCGGTTGTTCTGTGGTGTGCTGATGTTTCGTTACCTTTCTAGGCAACATCATCATTGCGACCTCTAATCGAGGCGTTGGTGTGATGGTCTTGTCACTTCGGGTTCTGTTGTTTTAGCAGTGGTCTGGATACGGGTCTATTTCTATGTGTTTGTTGAAGGAGTCCCCATGCTGAGAACCAGGCTTCCAGAAATTCTCAGACTTTACACCAGAGGATCATATAAATCAAGATGGAAGCAGAACACCAACTCTTCGATTAGAGATCGCAATAATGATGTTGCCTTGAAGGGTAACAAAATGTCTGCACACCACAGAACAACCAGCTTGACAAGCTAATGAACAACTGCATCCAAGACCCGAGCCACAATTTTTTTGCTGAGACCATATGAATGCTTGGACATTGTTCAGAGGATTTTTCCTAAATTGATACCTGCAATGAATAGATTGGCTGATTTGAAAAAGTTAGATAGTCTGAGCTTGTTTTCACTGTGTAATCAGGTCATTCAGGTGGACCTCATTAGAAAATGAGTTCCCTGATTGTGACTGTTAATCCGGTCCAATCATGGAGCCCTTGCTAACAGATATAAACAGGATTGTTAAAGGTTCTGCTGACTCTGGACCAATGTCAAGTGCAATATGCATGTATTAAAGGCTGACTTGGTGATGGGAGACCAGTATTACACACTGGAATTTAGAAGAGTGAGGGTGACTTGACTGAAGTTTATAAGATCCTGAATGATTTTGACAGGGTGAACACTGGAATGAATTTCTGTCTTGTGGGTGAGCCTAGAACTGGGGACATTGTGTTAAAAGTTAAGGGTTGTCCCTTTGGAATAAAGATGAGGAGGTTTTTTTTTAAGAAAGGGGGTGGTACATACAACTTTGAAACTCTCAGCATCAGAAGCCAAAGGTAGGATCAATGAATATTTTTTAGCTTGGAATAGAACAAATCTGGTTGGGCAGGGAGAGTGCAATGTAATTGGGGATGAGATGGAATGTGAAAGTCAAAACAGGTCAACCACAAACTCACTGAATGGCAGAGCAGGCTTGCAGTGTTGAATTGTCTCCTTCCACTCTTATTTAGTAAGCTTATGTAAAACTCTCCAACTCCAACCCCAACCCCATGTGTTTTGTGGCACTTGTTTTCATTAAAAGTCATGAACGTTGCTGGAGATATCTAACCTCTGTAAATAAATTGCTGATTCATTGAAAATGCCATCAATAATTTAGTGAGTTGGAAAAGATCTAACGTCATATCACATTCTGACAGAAACTGACAGCCAGTTTGCAATGTGACCAGAATAAATGGCATTCATGTTGTTATGACAAGAGGACAATTTAGTTGCGTTATTGTAGTCAATTGTGGTGCAAAAAAAGAGACACTACCCATTCTTCAGCATCATATCTCAGCTTAACATCAAATCCTAGGTATTTAAACAGAGGCTGAAAAATTGGAATCTCCCCAGAAGTGTCCTTCAGTTTAGCATTAAGTGAGTCTCCTGATCTATCATGGATCTCCTAAATAATGTAATTCAGAGAGCCAAGCCGTGAAGCAATAGCAGGAGGAAAATAAGGGGTGGATAAGAATCCACAGATAACGTGGAAAATCCGAGGATAAGGGGAGGAACCACCGACTAAAGCAGCAAGGTTACAAATTATTGATGACAGCACCTCTGATGAAATCCCACTTCCGCCTGCACTGACAGTCCTACCAAACATCTCACTCTGTTCACCTTCTTAATGCCATTAAACACCTTATCTGATGGATGCTCTTCTTAAATAAATATGAACATGAAAATTGCATCAAAAACAAAAAAAAACTCTTGATTTCACATCTTGCCCTGAAGGAGTTAATGTTGGACCCTACATTAAGTTCTAGCCACTCTGATAAAGTTTTAAAAATTCAACTGGTATAAAGGCAGAATATCTTAGAACCTCAAAGAGGACAAATTTATTAATGTAGGTCTCTTCTTCATCTTAACAATATCTAACTTATTCATGTAATTTGTATGTGACTGCTATCATGCAATAAACTGTACAGTATTTTAGTCAAGAGCCTCCTTCACATTAAGACTTACCAGCAATTTTACTCTATCACTGTGAATTAAGTAGGCCTTTAGACCCAATGAATGAAAGAGGATGGTAGCAACAAACCTCTCCAGCCACAAGCCACTTGTGGTTAACATCAAAGTACATGTACCGGAACGTGGAAACACTATCTGCAAATATATTTAGGACTATTTGTAATGGTGGTGGTTGAGCAGTGGTGTGGAATGATTGAGCTTAATGTCCTATTTCTTTGCTGGAACTTTTATGTGTTAACATTGAACTCTTCATCAGGAGAGTATATAATGATAAACTAGGCCAGGATACTACTCAAAGCAGCTCCCTCTCAGTTGGCACAAACTACTTATCTGGAGAAGTGAGAGCAGATCTGAGAAACTTTCTGGCTAGAGAGTGAACATTAGAAGAAATTATTTTCACTTAAAAGCATATTATTTTTTGTTTGCCTGAGCCATGTCAATTCAACAGGGGAATTAGATATAGAATGGAAGAATTAAGATATTAAAATAATACAGGGGAAGTAGGATTAGAGTTGAAACCTCTGAAAGCTGAGTTCGCACTGAGACAAGTAAAAGTGCTAAACATCTTGTTTCCAAACTGAACATTTTGAGTTTACTTGAGTCAATGGAAACGTGAGGTAGATTGTTAATTCAGTTGTGTGCTTAAGGTTTCAGGTGCACTATATTACACAGGGGATCCTTGATATGTTGAACACACCTGGAAAAGTGCTTGTAGTAATAATCTGGAATGAAATAAATGAAGTGGATAACAGCCAATCTGACTTCATAAGAAGAAATAATTAGTGGAGGTTGCAAGATGAAAATGTCAAATTAGTACCGCATGGGAATTTGTTAGGATGGCCTCTAGTCGTGCAAAACTAAGTGGATTAATTAATTTTTAACTTTTAGATAGACATGAAGTGGAATACATTGAACATCAGAATTGGTTTTGAGAAAGTGAGCAACAACTATTTGGGTACGTTAACAACTATTCACCCTCCCAGCCTGATTGTTAACAACTCCTTCGTCTGTCCAACTGTATTTCTCTCTCTTTGGGCCCTATCCTATCGTTTACTCCCTACCCCACCCACCTCCCCATTTTCTGTATATAAGCTGACATTTTCCCAGCCACTATCAGTTCTGAGGAAGGGTCACTAGACCCGAAACGTTAACTCTGATTTTTCCTTTCACAGATGCTGCCAGACCTGCTGAGCTTTTCCAGCAACTTTGTTTTTGTTCCTGATTTACAGCATCTGCAGTTCTTTCAGTTTTTACTTAGCATAGGAGGGTGTTGTACAGAAAATTTGAAAAGTTAGGTTTAGAGGTGACAAGAGGAATTTGAGTTCCAATGGGATTAAAGTAAGAGCTGAATCAACTAATATTTCAGACATGGAAATGGATTTGGACAACAATCAACCTCTTTCAAAGTTAGAGAGCTAGCAACTGAGATTATGCACAGAAAAAGTGTAGTCAAGCTTCTGCAACTTATGGAAATATCGCTCAGTAGTGCGAGGAAGAGATAAACATGAACGAGGGCTGATTTTAGAGGTCATTTTTGAGTGTGTATTTGATGCATGCCTGAACCAGGAGACTGAAGAATTCTTCTCCATTGGCCCTTGACTTGAATGATAATGTGTGGCAAGCATTCACTATCTGTCACTTCTGCTAGGAAAGTTCAGCTGTGTGGTCAGATGGAACTTGGGCAGTCAGTGCCAGTACCAGAATTTGGTAAATCCTGGGAAGATTGAAGGAAAGGAAATTAGTGGAGTGTTGGTGGGTGATGGCCAGCAGTATTCTATATTTCTGAAAGGAGTACTGCTGATCCATCTGCCTCCACATCAAGACAGAAAGAAAATCTCATATTTTTGATGGCAGACTCCAGCAATTCCCCTGAAGGCTCACTGGTTAGGTCACTTCCAAACCAGGTTGTGCTGAGGACAGAAAAAACCTGGGGCAGAATCTTATAGGGGCCTCAGTGATATAGCCTATGGTGAGATTCGTGATAGAAACAGACAATAAATCCAGCAAGGCCCATCCCAATGTTGGGAGCAACACATTGCATCAACCTGAAACATCAACTTTCCTGCTCCTCTGATGCTGCCTGGCATGTTGTGTTCATCCAGCTCTGCACTGTGTGATCTCTGACTCCAGCATTGGCAGTTCTTCCTATCTCTCATTGCACTTTTCTTTGTGTTTGTCAGGCAGTAAGGCGGGTTTCTTTGTTGGGCGGGGAGCAGTGAGTTGTTAATTAAGGACAATTAAAGTTTGCTAAATGACTTATTAACACCACAATTCATATCATTAATATTCAGCTTACTATCTTACCAAATGCGCTAAACAAACTTGGGGTCAAGAATTCTCGAGATAGAAGTCGGAGCAGGCACCTGGTGATTTCAGGTCCATGTTGCTCAGCATCAAACAGCATCTTGGGACACGATCTATGGGCACCAGTCACATCTACCCCTTGACCATAGATGTTTGTCATCCAACATTTGCCAACCCCTCATTAGCTATTATCAATGGTGGAACAGGGAATATGTTAGCTGCTATTGATCTAGGTGCATTTCTATTTGGGGTGGCACTGTGAATCAGTGGTTATCACTGCTGTCCTTGCAGCACCAGAAACTTGGGTTCAATTCCAACTTCAGGTGACTGTCCGTGTTCAGTTTGTATGTTCTCCCTGTGTCTGTGTGGGTTTCTGCTGGGTACACCCGTTTACTCCCACAATCCAAACTGTACAGGTTAAGTTGATTGGCCATGGGAAATTGCCCCTGCAGTGTCCAGGGGCGTGCATGTAGGTAATTTAGCCATTGGAAATGGCAAGTTATGGGATTAGGGTGGGGATTGCAGAGTCTGGATGGGATGCTCTTTGGAAGGTTGGTCCAGACATGATGAGCTGAATTCTTTCCACACCGTAGGGATGCTATGATTCTATGATCATTATGGAATCTCTCCAGTCCTTCAGCACGCTGCTTAGGAAGTGCAGACTTACAATTTAGGGTACACCAACTCTTAGCTTTGGAAGGCTGGTGCAAGGACAATTTGCTCACAGGGACAGGAACTGAACTGATGAACTGGACCAGGCTGCATCTCAGGGCTGTTTGCTTACTCTCTTAGCACTTTCTCACTTTGTGGCTCCCTATGTACTTACTGCATCCTAGCCTTGTCTTTTTTTTTCTTTCATTCATTCATGGGATGTAGCCGTCACTGGCCAGACCAGTATTTATTGCCCATCTGTAATCTACTCAGAGGGCAGCTGAGTGTCAACCACTTTGGAAATCAGATTTCCTCCCTCAAGGAAATGAGTGAACTAGATGGGTTTTTTTTTCCCTGACAATCTGCAACGATTTCATGGTTATCACGAGACTGGTGGAAAGGTGGTGATGTGACCTGGGTGAGTGTATGGCCAGTACAGGAGCCATGCAGGGTTAGTGTTGAGGGATGATGGGGGTGAATGGTTAAGAGCAAGTGAGGGAAGATGTTGACAACTGTTAAAAATGTTTGAATCATCTGTGGGATGTGGGTGTCATTGGGTGGCCAGCATTTATTGCCCGTCCCTGGTTGCCCTTGAGAAGGTGGTGGTGAGCTGCCTTCTTGAACCGCTGCAGTCCACCTGCTGTGGGTTAACCCACAATGCCATTATGGAGGGAATCCCAGAATTTTGACCCTGCAACAATGAAGGAACAGCAATATATTTCCAAGTCAGGATGGTGAGTGGCTTGGAGGGAAGCTTGAAGATGACAGTGTTCCCATGTATCTGCTGCTCTTATCCTTCTAAAACAAGTAACAGAGCATGAGCTTTGGTGGAGGGTAAGTAGGAGAGATGGAGTGAATAAGGCAGCAGACAGAGAAAAGTGTGCCACTTACCCTGGCACAATAGAGAAGTTCATTTTCATTTTTATGGCACACTTGGCCATTCTCTGCTGCATAGAGACCTCATTGGCAGCCTGATCCAAAACCATCACCCAGATCAGAGGCCTGGGCTCCAGGATGAAGCTGGTGCTCAGGCTGAAGAACACCCCTCCTTTGCTTAGCTCTATCCACCAAAATCTCCAGGTCGCTGTTGGAGAATCATGATGTCATCTTCTACTTCTCTGATATCTTTGCCTTCTTTGACATCCTTACACTGAGCAAAGCAACTTTGGAGTTCCAGTACTCGTCCAGGTGCATAGTGGCCTTTTAAACATGGCATGAACACCAGTAGTGGTGGCTTTTTGGTGGATATCCATTGAGTTGTTGACAAATGGTGCTTGGTAAGATGTGGTTGGAATCAGATATGAAGGACATCATGGGGCCAGATGAAAAGATGATGAGGCAAATTTGGTAAAATACATCAAGAAATAGTGCCAAGCCTCACAAGGAGAAAGTACCTAAAATACTCAAGACAACTTGCATTTTGCCAAAAAAAGCAAATTGAGATTCAGTCCCAAGCATCTGTTCAAGTATGGACAAACAAATGTTATGGATGAGTCTCAAAGAGTTGCAGGAACTCCATTTTCATATTGAACTGAGGCCTGTGCTTGTCGCTGCTAAAAATTGGATCCTGATGAATTTAGACATGGCCTGGGTGCAGGCACAAATCAGAAATAGATGTTCCTGATGAGTCATTATTGTGCTAATTGCAATATGGTGTGAGATTAAACCTCTTTTCGCCTGATTGTGCACTTAACACTTGGTGAATTATTGTTTTTAGCAAGGTTAGAAGTTTACTTCTTCACTATTTTAGTGGAGCTTCTAAACTATTTAAAAACATGTAGCTTAATACATCTCTTAAAATAGCTAATATTTTATAAGATAACAAGCATGGGGCTGGATGAACACAGCAGGTCAAGCAGCATCATAGGAGCAGGAAAAAATTTTATCTCTGATACAATTTTATCTCTAATATTTTATAAGGCCTTTTTAAGGATATGGACAAACTTGCTGGCAGTAATTTCTAAATTAAGTAAAGATTATAATATGCTTATTTATATCAATCCATAAAATGTTGCACTTCAATCCAGTAACTTCTTTGATATTATTCCAGAGTTTACTTGGAATCATCCTCTAGCCAAACTTCTCCAATTCACTTGGAATCTTAAGCTGAAATTCTGTTTTGAATTACTGCTAGTTCGTTATAAACGTAACATTTTTAACCTATTGCCTTGTCTTTAATACAGTACTCACATTATCAATTATCTCTGTTATTTAATACTAGCAATGGGTGCATTAACTGTTACAGATATATGTTTTGGGCATTTTTCCAGAATCCTGAGACAGTTCTACTGTCAAAAAAAAAGCAACTTATCAGACTGTGCCTGAGCGGCTATTACAAGGTTTTAGTTTTACTGTGATATAATGAAATCTAATTGCGTTTAGGTTTCCACACAGTTCATGGAAAATTGAATGGTTTATGATTTATCTCTTAGACCATGACATAAGCACTCTTTCAAATGATGATGGCCCAACTGAAATGCACATTACCAGATATTATGCTTAATTAGTTTAAACCAGATAGATTGCCATGGACATGTATTGTCAGTACACAAATTACTCTTAAAAAGATCTATGCCATCACTACGTAATTGAATATGTTTACTTTAGCTTGCGAATAGAACTCCAGAGTGTAATTCCAAGGTGATAAAAGTCATTGATCCATTCATCCTCTGACAAAGAGGTAAATAAGAAAATGATTATTCAGATTAAATGCGGCCTCATGAAGAAATGGAAAAAGTTGTCAACGAAAAGGTTAACTGACATATCAATGTTCTGCTACATGTCAAAGAAGATGGCATGAACATCAGTTTCCTTAAGTTCATAATGACATATCCACTTAGCAGGAAAGCAGACAGCTTTCCAAGTATGAAATGTACATGCATGGGTCTATATTTCCTCCATTCCTCGGCAGTGCGTGGGAATTTCAGTTTCTATTTTTCCTGTGCTAGTTCTCTTCAGAGCCGTTACAGGAAACAGTCAAACTAGAAGTCTCCAAACTGGAAAGGAAACAATTCCACAATCGAAGGGTATTAGATACATTTATCTAGCCTTTTTTTCATATTGATGCTGTGGGTCACCTTTTGTAAAGAACAGAATGGACATGGGCAAACCTATAAAATAGGTGAAGATCTTTCAAGAACGACCACTAGCAGCCAAGTGAAAATGTAAGCTTTATGCTGCATTAAAGATGAGCAAGCATGATCTGGTCAGTGCCAGTAATTAAAAATATTTCTGAATCAAACCTAAATTAATAAAGGGATTAAACAAAGAAATGTTGATTTTGCACAAAGCAGCTTATTTCACTGCAAGCTTTGTCACATGATCTGGCATTTATTCATACAAAAATCCGTTTTGGTTTGTCTGAATTGAACAAAAGTTTGAAACTTTGTCCATTTTTGACCAAGGGTATAGAATGTGCTAGAACTTCCCAATAATTCGATGGGGAGATTTAATCCTGACGGAAGAGTCTCTGAGAGCACCATGTTGTCTCCTCTGGTGAAGACACACCATTTGAAGTGCCACTGAAGTGACGAGTGGCAGGCCTTTGGGATCAAGGACCCTGGGGGAAGGAGTCCCATTGCTCACCAAGGGCTGCTGGTCTGTCAGGGCTGGCAACTCTCCATTGCAGCTGTGTCATTAGAGTAACAGTAGCTGCCGGCAATACACTCAGCAGAGGCTGGGCACCAGTAAAGGACCTAGGACAACAAGACTGCTTGTAAGTGAGGGCAGGATGGGAGTCATGGAGAGCAGGTAGCTGGCTGCAGAGAGGGGGCAGAGGGGAGTGGGTAGAAAGGGCAGATGAGTGTCTCTTGGTGGGCACTCTGTCCCAAAGTCAGGTCTCTCGATGAGGCACTGAATTTATTTTCTCCCCTGGGAACCACTTAAGGACCTCAATGGTGTCCAGATGAAATGCCACCTCAATCCCTTCCACTCCAGATATATCAAGGCAAAGACAGAATAGATTCAGTGACCCCCACCATCACTGTGACCAATAGCCCAGTGAAATGCTGCCCGAGCACCCCCCCACCCCCCAGAATTGGGTCTGAACGTTAAACCTCATCCTATATGGTTTTGGCTGTGGTTCATGAACCAATGACAAATATATCATATTTCTCCAAATGTTAAATCAAACCTCTTATTGAAGAAATAATTATGATACAAGACAAATTCTATTTAATATTTTAAATGGAATGCATTTAATTTGTTGATTTTCTTTTGTCATTGCATATTTAATATACTCCATGTTTCTGTTTCCTAATGATTAATGTATGGTAAAGGTGAATGTAAAATAATCTTCACAATGCAACTACCAATCTTCCTCATAAAATCTTATCATGGGTATTTTTTATTTTCTCTGAAAAGACCTTATTGGGGGATATTTCAGAGCAATTCAATTTCCCCTCATACCTCAATCACATTGGCATATGGCACCAGTCTGTTTTATTATTGATTATTTCAGACATGAGAGGAAAAGATAAGCCAAGGTCTAGATTTTTGACCTCACTCTGCACCCATACAGGGTGCAAACAATTCAGAACCATGAATCAAATTGATTCTATATTTCCTGAGTTCTTACAGTTTAACACCTGACCCTTTACACTAGTTATGACTTAGACTAGTGGCTATCAAAAAGAATGACTCTAATACCTGCAGTTAAGACAGGAATTGGCTGTTTATGATCAATTTCCGAAGGTGTAACAAATGTTTTCCAATTTTATCTGACAGAAATGTGTTTTGTAACATCCTGTGATATTCAGTCAACATGACTGGCTCTAAATGCCTTCATATATTTGCTATTTAAGGGTGTAAGGCTCTAAAAGGATTAATACTGAACACCGGGTACTAGGATTTTGTAGGCGGGGGAGGGAATTACAATCTCATAGTCAATATAACACTGGCACATTAATTTAAATACTACATGTTTGCTGTCATGCAATAAACTACATCTTGTTTAAAACAAGATGCTCTTCTCATTATGATACTAAATAGTTTTATACCATCACAGTAGACAGAGTATGCACTGTGGGTTCTTAGCAGAAAAGAACACAAGGGGGCAGGAACTTAATCTTACTGTGAGCCATAGTACAGACAAAGCATAGAATATGATGAGCAGCTGTAAGTGTTGATCGGACAATATCGAGGCATAAGGTATGAATTCCAGTTAGCTGCCTCGCACATGTTACTGGTGATGGAGGTGAAGATTTCTTCGGATAAAGCTTTGAGAGGCTGCTTATGCAAACAGTCAACAGCAGGAAGAGCTAAATATCCACAAACCCCAAAGAAGGGAATCTCATTACAAGATTCAACGAGGCAGAATCGACAGTCAATAGTAAAATATTTCAGACCTGGTAAGAGAAATGCAGCAACAGCAATGTGTTCAGGACTCCCTGGAGCTGGAGTACAAGTAACTCCAAGATAATGACAGATTAAAATTGGAAACACATCATTCAGGAGTGAAATAAGGAAAGAAGTCTTCTCACAAAGTATAGTGCAAATCTGGAACACTTTCCCCGAAAGACTGTGGATGCTGAATCAAACAAAACTTCCGGAAGCAATACTTTTGTAGATAGGTAAGGATGTTAATTGATTCATTGTTGTCACATGTAACTAAATACAGTTAAAACTGTTTTGCATGCTATACAGGTGAATTGTACCAAACAAAGTGCATTAAGGTATGAGAACACAATTTTGCAGCCACAGAAAAGGTGCAGAAAGAGAGAGAGAGATCAGAATTAACATTTGAGAGGTCCATTCAAAGGATATCAAGGGATATTGAACAAACTCGGGTAAATGGGGTTGAGATACAGATCAGCCTTGATCTAACTGAATGTTAGAACATGCTCAAGTGGTTGAATGATCTATTCTCATTTCTCTGTTCTTCTGGTGAAAAATTGTTTTATTGTGATATCAACAGCAATACTTGCTTTATGGCTGTAATATTGCTGTAAGGCAATGAGTAAAATATTGCTGCACTGACAAACTTTAGTGCCATTTCTTGACTTTATTATTAACTTTAGCTATTTTCTTCCCCATTTTCTTCGCTGGATTTGTTTTTAGAAACTGAAACTTTACTTTCTCATGTTTTGCCCTTTTACTTTTCAGTCTGGATCTAGGACCTGCATCAGAAGATTACAAAATACCCCAGAATGACTAAGAATAGCAAAACAGCCCATATAGTTAATCCAAATGGATTGTGATTGTTTTTAAGTAAAACCAGGAAGTGCTGGAGAAACTTAACATGTCTGGGAGAATCTGTGGAGAGAGACCCAGAGTAAACATTTCAAGTCCAATATGGTTCTTCTTCAAAACTGTTCTGAAGAAGAATCACTGGATTCAAAACATTGTTTCTCCTACCACAAATGCTGCCAGACCGGTTCTGCTTTTTGTTTCTCCAGAGCTTCCTGTTTCTCTTTCAGATTTCCAGCATCCCAGTGTTTGCTTTTAGGTGAGGGATTGTTTTCAGTCTTTCTGGGCAATCACTTCTAATGTTGATCACTTTGGGCTGAATTTTTAGTTCTCGCCATTGATCTTATATCACTTTTCAAACAATTTATCCAAAAACTGCTTAACTTACTATTTTCACCTGCCTCAAAGTAACGTAAACTTAAAAACCAAAAGAACTGCGGATGCTGTAAATCAGGAACAAAAACAGAAATTGCTGGAAAAGCTCAACAGGTCTGGCAGCATGTGAAGAAAATTCAGAGTTAACCTTTTGGGTCTGGTGACCCTTCCTCAGAACTTTAGGGTAAAGTTAAAATTAAAAAGCAATATAGGTGAAGATTAGTGATAGCAAGAGTCAGAAAACACCACTAGAAATAGTCTGTAGGCCTCCAAACAACAGTACGTGCACATTGGGAATTATTGAAGCATTTAAGAAAGGCAATATAGTTCTCTGAAGATTTCTTCTTCTCTACTTTGGACCAATCACATTTGCAAGTCTGCTTGAGGATATGAGATTGTAGAGTGTTTTGTGCCAGTTTCCTTGAGCAAGTCATTTTCAAACCAGCCAGGGATAGACCTTCATCAGATCAGATATAATGACGTAGGACTAATTAGAAATATCACAGAAAAATATCCACTGGGAACTAGTGATCATAATACCATTGCTTACCATGTGTAGTTTGAAAGTGACATATTCTAACTTCAAATGAAAATCTTAGACTTATATCAAACCCACAAAATAAATAGATAGATTAACTAGATATCAGAGGAGAATCACTGAAGATTGAATGAGTCACTAGACTGAAATATATGTTGGTGAATAAACAATGGGAAACATTAAAGAAACAGGTAAACAATCTATTGAAATGCAAAAACCCTGCAAGAAATGTCCATCCTTGGATTACTGAGGAAATTAGGATAATATTTTTAAAGAAGAGGCTTATAATTTTGCGAAGAATAATAACAAGTCTGAGAATTTTAAATCAGCAAAGTCTACCAACAAAGCTTATAAAATTATGAAAAAAAAAACTAGCCAGGAATATTAACAACAGATTGTAAGGGCTTTCATTAATAAATAAAAAAGAAAGGAAGTAGCTAAAGGAAACATTTAGAAGCAGAAGCAGGAGAAATTATTATGGAGACTGAGAAAATATTTTCTGTCAGTTTCCATAGTTTAATACACAAGTTATCCCACAGAAGTAAAGCAAGACTTAGGTGCTAAGAAGTGATGTAATTAAGGTAAGTAATATCAGCGGAGTAAAAGTACTGGAGAAATTAAAGGAACTAAAAATTTGACAGAAGCAGATATGCTTCATCCTTAGGATATTAAAAGAGATAGCTGTAGATATAATGGATGCACTGGTTGTGATTTTCCAAAATTTACAAGGTTCTGAAACAGCCCCAGGCAATTGTAAGTCAACAAATCTAACTTTGTCTTCAGGAAAGGGTGGAGAGAGAATATAATGATCTACAGGCAAAATGGCCTGACATCAGTCACTGAGAAAATACTGCAAGTTATGACCAGAAAAATTTACCAATGCATTTGGAAATCATAGTATGATCAGCAAGGTTAATATTATTAGGATTCTGATGGGAGGAGTGCCTTGGAAATCAAGACCCATCATTCCATGAACAATACCAAAAGCGTAAATGACTTATATTATCATTTTGTTTCACCTTACAGATATTATCCAAAACAAAAGATACTTACATCGTGTTTCTTCAATTAATTCTTAAATAACTTGTTTTTATTTGTAAGAAATAAATTTATCCTTTAAAAATGTAGCAATTTGGCTATCAACTGAGGGACTACAGAGAATCAAACTATATTCCCAAATTCTGACACACATATTAATTCACACAGCCCTGAAGATCAATTATGAATGGAAAAATTGGGAAAGTCCTGTTGATCAAAGGATTAAGCTAAAATATAGAATAAGGTGATCTTCCTACAATTTCTTCAGTTTGTTGTCAAGTAAATGACATTGCTGTCAGCCATAGAATGAAGTTAGATCTTAGTTTAGTTAGGAGGACAGTTAGATATAGGCCTCATGATTGAGTTAACTGATCAGTTTTCATGAGGAGTTTATGAGGAGATCAGAAACAATGTAGCTGAAACTTTCTGTGATCTTAAGGAAATAGTTCATGGAGATATTTCAACTTTTTTGGCATATTCTTTTATTACTTACTAAGGGAGAGGCAGTAGCAGAGGCAGAGGCCTTGTAAACCATCCACAATGGAGCAAGTCTGAAGCCTGTGACAAAACCAAAAGTAGAAGTTCAGAGGCTGCTACTAGGCAACAGTCAACACCAAGTTCCTTCCAAAGCAGTCTGCTTACCCAGCAATTAGGGTCATAAGACAACCTCTTAAACATTTTCCTCCCAAAGTGAGTTTTATTTTTCTTGTTTTGAAAGCAGCAAACAATGCCCAGTTCTCCTGATTTTCTGACTTGGTTTATTTAGATCTTTCTGACTTAGTTCGAATAAATTACAAAGTAAATTCTTTATAAACCAGGAACTGTCCAACCCCTCCATCTTTTCCAGTTCTCATATTCCATTAATATGTGTTCTCTACATGCTATGACACTTGGTAAATGAAATATCATTTCAAAATGTATTTCATTACAATGTAAAAAGATATATGTACAATAGCATTAATTCCTCCACATTCACACTTCATCCATGATTTAAACCATTTATTTTACCTTTTAATCCCCAGGCTCTTTTAACACCTTTACATTCTGGATAGCGCATCTGCATTTTTTTTTAACAATATGAACAAATATTATTTTATAAAGTTGAACTAAAAAGCCCTATTAAAAACATGTTTGTTTTGAAATTTCGCTACAATGTCCCAGAATTTATGGTCAGTGTAAATTAGTGTTGCTTTCTGGTCATAGCAGAATTAACTTTGGGAACTATAGGCCTGTGAGTCTGACATTGATCGTGGGTAAGTTGTTGGAGGTGATTCTGAAAGATAGGACTTACATGAATTTGAAGAAGAAAGGACTGATTAGGAATAGTCAGCATGGTTTTGTGTGAGGGAAATCGTATCTCATAAACTTGATTGAGTGTTTTGAGGAAGTAACCAAAATCATAGATGAGGACAGAGCAGTAGACATTGTTTATGTGGACTTTAATAAAGCCTTTGACAAGGTTCCATATGGTAGACTAATTAGTAAAGTTCGATCACACAGGATTCAGGGTGAGCTTGCCAATTAGGTACAAAATTTCTTGATGGTCGGTGATAAACTGTGGCGGTGGGTGGTTGTTTTTCAAACTGGAGGCATGTGACCTACGGTGTTCCACAGGGATCAGTGCAGGGTCCATTTTTGTTTGTCATTTATATAAACCATTTGGATGAGAATATGGGAGGCATGGTTAGTAAATTTGTGGATGACACCAAAATTGTTGGTATAGTGGACAGTGAAGAAGATTATTTAAGATTACAAAGCGACCTTGATCAATTTGGTCAATGAGCTGAGGAGTGGCACTTGGAGTTTAATTTGGATAAATGCAAGGTACTATATTTTGGTAAAACAAGCAACGGCAGGACCTATACAATTAATAGTAGGACCCTGGGTAGTGTTGTAGGACAGAGACACCTATGGGTTCAGGTACATAATTCTTTGAGATTTGTGTCACAGATGGACAAGACAGTCAAGAAGGCTTTTAGCATGCTTGCTTTCATTGTTCAGACCTTTGAATATAGGAGGTGGGACATCATATTGAGGCTGTACAGGACATTGGTGAGGCCTCTTCAGGAGTACTGTGTGCAGGTCTGGTCACCCTGTTGTTGGAAGGATATTATTAAACTGTAGAGGGTTCAGAAAGGATTTACCAGGATGCTTCCAAGAATGCAGTGTTTTAGTTGTAAAATTGGCTGGATAAGCTGGGATTTTTTTCAGAGGCGTAGGAGGTTGAGGGGTGACCTTATAGAGATTTATAATATCATGACATGCAAAGATAAGGTGAATAGCAAGGGTCTTTTCACTAGGGTGGAAGAGTTCAAAACTAGAAGTCATATTTTTAAGGTGAGAGGAGAAAGATTTGAAAAGGAAATGAGGGGCACCTTTTTTTACACAGAGCGGTTTGTCTGTGGAATGAGCTGCCAGAGGAAGTGGTGGATGCAGATACAGTTACAACATTTAAAAAACATTTGGATAATTTCATGAATAGGAAAGGTTTGGAGGGATATGGGTCAAATGCAGGCAGATGGGATTAGTTTAATTTGGGAACATCATCAGTGTGGACTAGTTGGACTGAAGGGTCTGTTTCCATTAGTGTGTCTCTAAGATCCGATGACTCTATAACATTGAAATGTTTAGGAGCCAGAAATGATCCCGAAGGATAATTTTCTATGGAGAGTATAGTTTTGGTTCTGATTCAACCTCTTTGAAAATCATACTCCTGGATTCTTTACATACAATTTGTCATCCTGCAACAAGTCAGTACATATCCCTGAATCACAAGAATCAATTGTGATTTTAAACGATTCAGCAAAGTCAGGGGAGTTAACTGCAGTTCATTCATCTGAATTGCTCTCAACATCCCATAAGCATTTCGGCACTCTGCTTATCATTGTGCATTTTGCTTTTTTTTTTGGAATAAATCTGATATGCAGCTATTGTGCTAAAGCTTAGCATAACCTTCCAATCAAATCCAGACATCCCTAAAAATATTATGATTTCCCATTTCCCTTTAAGAATAGGAATTCTATCAATGTTGTTTCTTGAGCTAATCCTAGTAACACTTGTTATTGCTGTATCAGAGATAAAAGGTACTGCAGATGCTGGAGAGTCCGAAATAACAAGGCGTGAGGCTGGATGATCACAGCAGGTCAAGCAGCATCATAGGAGCAGGAAAACTTGACGTTTTGGGCCGAAACCCTTCATCAGAAATGGGCACCCTCCACCCCAACCTGAAGTTCACCTGGACCATCTCCAACACTTCTCTCTCCTTCCTGGACCTCTCTGTCTCCATCTCGGGTAACCACCTAGAAACCGATGTCCATTTCAAGCCCACTGACTCCCACAGCTACGTGGAATAACCTCCTCCCACTCACCTTCCTGTAAAAATGCCATCCCCTATTCCCAATTCCTTCGCCTCCGCCGCATCTGCTCCCAGGATGAGACATTCCACTCCCGTACATCTCAAATGTCCTCATTCTTCAAGGACCGCAACTTCCCCCCCCACCACAGTGGTCGAGAACGCCCACAACCGTGTCTCCCGCATTTCCCGTAACACATCCCTCACGCCCCGTCCCCGCAATAATAACCAAAAAAGAATCCCCCTCATCCTCACGTACCACCCCACCAACCTCCGGATCCAACGCATCATCCTCCGACACTTCCGCCATCTGCAATCAGACCCCACCACCAAAGACATTTTTCCCTCCCCACCCTTATCTGCCTTCCGGAGGAACCACTCCGTCCGCGACTCCCTTGTCCACTCCACACTCCCCTCCAGCCCCACCACACCCGGCACTTTTCCCTGCAACTGCAGGAAGTGCTACACCTGCCCCCACACCTCCTCCCTCATCCCAATCCCAGGCCCCAAGAAGACTTTCCACATCAGGCAAATGTTCACCTGCACATCTGCCAATGTGGTATACTGCATCCGCTGTACCCGTTGTGGCTTCCTCTACATCGGGGAAACCAAGCGGAGGCTTGGGGACCGCTTTGCAGAACACCTGCGCTCAGTTCGCAACAAACAACTGCACCTCCCAGTCGCGAACCATTTCAACTCCCCCTCCCATTCCTCAGATGACATGTCCATCCTGGGCCTCCTGCAATGCCACAGTGATGCCACCCGAAGGCTGCAGGAACAGCAAATCATATTCAGCCTGGGAACCCTGAGGCCCAATGGCATCAATGTGGATTTCACAAGCTTCAAAATCTCCCCTCCCCCAACCGCATCCCAAAACCAGCCCAGCTCATCTCCACCTCCCTAACCTGTTTTTCCTCTCACCTATCCCCTCCTCCCACCTCAAGCCACACCCCCATCTCCTATCTACTAACATCATCCTGCCCCCTAGACCTGTCCGTCCTCCCTGGACTGACCTATCTCCTCCCTACCCCCCTACCTACACTCACCTTTACTGGCTCCATCCCCACCTCTTCGACTTGTCTGCCTCCTCTCCACCTATCCTCTCCTCTATCCATCCTCTATCCGCCTCCCCCTCTCTCCCTATTTATTTCAGAACCCTCTTTGCCTCCCCCATTTCTGATGAAGGGTCTAGGCCCGAAACATCAAGTTTTCCTGCTCCTATGATGCCGCTTGACCTGCTGTGTTCATCCAGCCCCACGCTTGTTAACACTTGTTATTGCTCTGTGTTCTAGGTTTGTTACTCTTACTGTTGCATGGTTTCTCTTCGCAAGATTTATTGCTAAGTGGACTATTGGTAGTTGGCTGAACAAGCTTCCAGTTGTTTTATATGTTCTTCCCAGATGTTCCTGTATACAGAAATATTTCATATCAGTATATCTCACAACTGTAGCACACTAGTTATTATTTAATTCCTAAGTCTTTGGAAAGTCGCATTTTGAAACTTAAATGACATGACTCAACATTGATACAATACATTTGATGCAACAAATGTTGATATTTCTTTTGCTCTTGATCTATGGTACCTGCCAATACTGCTTCAATAAAATCAGTCTCAGAAAGGAAAGACAACTCTATCGGTACAATCATCTATTCAAAAAAATGGTTACAAATTCTTTTTCTCGGCTGCGCACAGTTAATTTTGCCGAACTCTTAGCTGCTTTGGTTTGGTTCCATGAAGTCATTTTCTAACAAGTGTCAAATCATCTTTTTTCACATGGGCCATTTTTTAAAAAACTGATCCTCCTTCCCATATATTCACATTATATTTGGCTGAAGTTGCTTTTCTAAAGATATCTTTGAATTCCTCCATTGCCCTACTGGATGCTTCCATTGTCCTGCCTCTAACTTCAAGAATATAATATCTAACTGTCCCAGTATTTCACTATTGAATAATTGGATTCATTTTATGAATAATCTACATCTCCTCTCTGTTACTCTTACTGACTCTGTCATTCTCCACTATTCTTAACACCTGATTTTAATACATTAATCTGACATAATTGATTCTTTTTCCTGCAGTCTACAGTATCTGTTAAATGGCTTACTTTACTAAAGTTCTTAATTATCGTGTCTGGACCAATATGGACCATATTGCATAGATAAGGGAGAAAGCCAACAGCTTTTCCTTATGGTAAGGGAGTGTCCAACTAAAGGGCATAGGCTTAAGTTGAGAGGGGAGAAATACAAAAGGGTCCAGAGGGCAATTTTTTTCAGAGGATGGTGAGTATCTGGAATGGGCTGCATGACGTAGTGATGGAAGTGAGTACAGTTTTATCATTTAAGAAACATTTCAACGGATACATGGATGGGATAGGTGTGGAGGGATGTAGACCAAATGCAGGCAAATGGGACTAGTTTAATTGTAAAAACTAGGCGGCATGGACAAGTTGGGCCGAAGAGCCTATTTCCATGCTGTAAACTTCTGTGACTACAACTTTATGACCAATACACCTAGCATTCAGACGTTTGACTTGGAAAGACACTAACACTAACACATCATTTTCTATTTAAAATTTCAGCATGTTTACCTGCACATTCTTTCATTTTTGTCAGTGAAATTTTTAAATGCTCTTGCACTATTTTGCATGCTCACGTGAGCCTGAATCGTTGAAGATTTGTCTTTAATTTTAATGAAACTTTTATCATACATTAATTCAAATGGATGAAACCCATTTGATTTGTTTAGGTAATCTTGATAACGAAGAAATAGAAAATTCAAACCATTCTTTCAATCCTGAGGACACTCATATGCTTTCAATGAGATTAAATTTTTCATTGTTTCTTTTATTGAGAGTCTGATAGTTAATCTCTAAAGCTCCCTCTGTTTGTGGGTGATGTGCTGTAAGTTTCAATTGTTTTTTATTCAAGTTATTTATTATGTTTTGATAAAATTTCGACAGAAAGCTTGTTTTCCTCCATCGCTGGGCACATTGAGAATCTGAAAGGAAAAAGACACAAGGCCAAGTTCTGTGGGGAGGGTCAGGGTCGGTGGGGGGAAACTAGTGAGAACAGGCGGTAGTTGAGGAAAATACAAGATACATGCTGACCCAATCTGAAAGTTGTGGGTCAAAAGAGATTGTGGAATGTGGATGAAGTGGGTTGCAAAAAGAAAGATTAAACCTAAAAATACCACTATCCTCAATTGATTCACAGTTCACCTCTTTTCTTAAAAAAAGCAAGCTACTTTTAAGGGTCTAGGCCCGAAACCTCAAGTTTTCCTGCTCCTATGATGCTGCTTGGCCTGCTGTGTTCATCCAGCCCCACGCCTTGTTATCTAAGCTAATTTTAAGTTGTGCTAGCCATTTACAAAGTCAACTTCATCCTCGTGTAATGCCTGAACATCTCTCAATGTCATTGTTCCAGATATTATTTGACATTGCACTTCAGAAAATGAAAATTGTACATATTACCCACTAATTCCATTTATTAAAAGAGTTGTATGAAATTTCATGTGCTATATTTGTTAATCTGCTTTGCATGAACAGTGTCCAGTTTCCTTCAGCCACTCCATTGCTTTTGCCACTTTCTCAAATCACACACAAACTGCCTTTGAATTCTTTTCCTTAATCATAGAATCCCTGCAGTGTGGAAGCAAGCTTTTTGGCCCATCAAGTCCTCACTGACGCTCTGAAGACCATCCCACCTAGGCCCACCACTCCCCACCTTATTCCTGTAACACAGCGTTTCCCATGGCCAATCCACCTAAACTGTGCATCTTTGGACTGCAGGAGGAAACCCACACAGATGCAGAGACAATGTGTAAACTCCACACAGACAGTCACCCAACGGTGGAATTGAACCCAGGTCCTTGGTGCTGTGAGGCAGTGGGCTAACCACTGAGCCACCCTTAAATTACAGTTAAATTTCAGTGAGGCCTGTACAAATTTAATTGTTTCCTTATTGAACTTCAGGCTGTGGCTAGTTTTTTTTTCTCTCATCAGAGCCTTTTCTGCATCTAAGGACCATTTCAACCCGAGTCTAAGTCGATATTCTTGTTTCAATTTCTCTCTCTTTATCCTTTATTATCTCCTGAAATTTCAGTTCCAGCCTCTTCAGAGCTCTCGTTTTTGAAACTCTTCTTTCTAAAGTTTAAATATTGTAAGTTCCATTTCTCTTTCCATCCTTTTCAATGCTAAAGTTCATTGTGTTTTTAGTTCAAATGGCTTTACCTCTTTTTATACTCAAGTTGCTTTAAGTTACAATGAATTCTCAATTCACCACCTGGGAATATCTAGCCAGTCTTGTATTTCCATCAATCCCAAATGTTATGTTAGTTCTTCAATTACGTTTGCTTTCTTAGTTTTTACAGGAAATTCCACCTTTAACTCCTCCTTTGCCAATTCTATTTGTTTAGCCTTGTTAAATTTTGTCAACCAATTAGGCATACCTCCTATATTTTGAAGAAAGTTCTATCCATTTTCAATGTTAGTGTTGTAGCTTTGAGCAAAAATCCCCATATTCTGAAATACTAGACCAAAACCCTGGACTTTTTGAAAAAAAACTTTTAAAATTAAAAAAGGCGGCTGGGCTACGTGCTGAGAAAAACACACAGATGCAGGGATGGCAGCCTGGAACCATTGTTCAGCCTGAAAATCCAATTTACACCTGCACTCTAAAAGAACAATATTAACCAGACCTAACACTCTAGACTGAACCAGCAAGAGCTGCAGATGCTCAAGTCAGAGATAACAAAGTGTAGAGCTGGAGGAACACAGCAAGCCAGGCAGCATCAGTGGAACAGGTAAGTTGAGTTTCGGGTCGGGACCCTTCTTCAGAAACTAACTTTCATCCTTCGGGCTACCCCAACCCAGACATTATGGAGCCTATAAAGAGTCCGAGACATTCAACTTCAATCAATACTTGTGCACAGAGATACCATACATTCCATTTAATCAAAATAAATTTTCACCTACTCTTAACTATCAGGAAGCCAATTGCCTCATAAGGGAACAGTAGTAACACAATGGCAAGCGCAGATTTGGTGAGAAGATAAGAGACCCGCAATTAGTATAAATGCAGGCCCTGACCTCACCTGGGAGAGCTTTCTCCCCAAGAGCTACCTGCACAGCTATACCCGGAAGCGGAATCCAAGAGACTGATTCGCTCCGGGAGCTATCCCCACACCTACCACCAGGAAAAGGAGATGAAAGAGCTACCACCCTGAGACCAAACCCCACAACCATTTCCAGAAGAGGGCTCCTGACGGCAACCCCAAAACAGACTGACATAGACCTGAGATAACAAGGTGTAGAGCTGGATGAACACAGCAGGCAAAGCAGCATCAGAGGAGCAGGAAGGCTGACGTTTCAGGCCTAGACCCTTCTTCCTCTGTCCCAGAAGTGGTGTACCCAGCGGCGGAGGATGTGACGTCATCCGTGGTTGCTCCGACAGTGACCACATGGCCAATGACAGCGGGCACATTGTGGGGAAGGTCCTGGGTAGGGTTGGGGTTTTGGGAGGTGGAGGAAGCCTGTTTTGGGTGGTTTTTTTCCTTACAGTTTTTTGTGTCCAGTAAAGCTCAGTAGAATTGAGTTCAGGTTGTGGATCCTAAGGAGGACAAAAAACAGGAGATGTCCTTTGCAGGTCTGGGAGAGGGAGGCTCTGAGCTGGGGTAGGCTTGATTGTTGTGCCAGGAGATGCCGACGCATTGCTGCGAGTGTGTGTTTCAGGAGTTGCAGGGCGAAACGTTTCTGAAGGGTCTCAATGTTCTGAATGTAGACATTGTCACGGTTGGGGCCAAACTGGGAAGGCCTGAATGTGGACTGTAGTCCATTGGGGATGATCTGGTTCTGTCGGCAGGTATTAAGAAAGGAGATGTGGCTGCAGTACCTGGTTTGCTTCAGGACATGGTCGAGCATTTTCAAGGCCAAAGAGATTACAAGAGAGTTGCAGTGGGAAAAAGATCCACTGAGGTTTTTCTGGAGGGAGGAGGGTAACTTCTTCAGGGTAGGCATCCTTAGAAGAGGCTTCGCAGTGGGGCTAAAATTAGTTCAGAGATAGTAGGAACTGCAGATACTGGAGAATCTGAGATAACAAGGTGTAGAGCTGGATGAACACAGCAGGCCAAGCAGCATCAGAGGA
>JAHRHZ010000133.1:61323884-61334865 GCA_024137785.1 Ginglymostoma cirratum | reverse complement strand
AAGGTGTAGAGCTGGATGAACACAGCAGGCCAAGCAGCATCAGAGGACCAGGAAGGCTGACGTTTCGGGCCTAGACCCTTCTTGGAAGGGTCGAAGAAGGGTCTAGGCTCGAAACATCAGCCTTCGTGCTCCTCTGATGCTGCTTGGCCTGCTGTGTTCATCCAGTTCTACACCTTGTTATCTCAGATTCTCCAGCATCTGCAGTTCCTACTATCTCTGACACAGACCTGTTCCCTACCAGGTGAACAAATGGCAACTGACCATGACCAGCAGACTTGACAACTGACCATCTCCAAAAACCACCAACACAATTGACACATCCTGAGGGGAAAACTGGCGCTCAAAAACCACCACAAAGTAAGGAAAACCAAGTACTAACCTGATAAATTCACTATATGTCCTACCGCATGAGTGGACTTGACCCAGACTGAAGGCCAAAGCTTTCCGAAGTTTTCATTGAAGCACCAGCTACGGCAAGCAGGAATGGCCAGCCGTATTTCAAAATCGCATTTATCCCCAGTGGTGAGCTTATTCTCGAGACCGCGAAGTATCCAATCTAACTAGCAGGGAGGAAAAGGTGGGTGGTGACAGTGCAGGGAACCCTAAGGGTAGGAAGAGATAAAAGGTACTGCAGATGCTGGAGAATCCGAGATAACAAGCATGGGGCTGGATGAACACAGCAGGTCAAGCAGCATCATAGGAGCAGGAAAACTTGACGTTTCAGGCCTAAACCCTTCATCAGAAATGGGGCTGGGGAAGAGGGTTCTGAAATAAATAGGGAGAGAGGGGGAGGCGGATAGAGGATGGATAGAGGAGAGGATAGGTGGAGAGGAGGCAGACAAGTCGAAGAGGCAGGGATGGAGCCAGTAAAGGTGAGTGTCGGTAGGGGGGTAGGGAGGAGATAGGTCAGTCCAGGGAGGACAGACAGGTCAAGGGGGCGGGATGATGTTAGTGATGCCACCCGAAGGCTGCAGGAACAGCAAATCATATTCAGCCTGGGAACCCTGCAGCCCAATGGCATCAATGTGGATTTCACAAGCTTCAAAATCTCCCCTCCCCCAACTGCATCCCAAAACCAGCCCAGCTCATCTCCACCTCCCGAACCTGTTTTTCCTCTCACCTATCCCCTCCTCCCACCTCAAGCCACACCCCCATCTCCTATCTACTAACATCATCCTGCCCCCTTGACCTGTCCGTCCTCCCTGGACTGACCTATCTCCTCCCTACCCCCCTGCCTACACTCACCTTTACTGGCTCCATCCCCGCCTCTTCGACTTGTCTGCCTCCTCTCCACCTATCCTCTCCTCTATCCATCCTCTATCCGCCTCCCCCTCTCTCCCTATTTATTTCAGAACCCTCTTCCCCTCCCCCATTTCTGATGAAGGGTTTAGGCCCGAAACGTCAAGTTTTCCTGCTCCTATGATGCTGCTTGACCTGCTGTGTTCATCCAGCCCCATGCTTGTTACCTAAGGGTAGGAAGCCTGATTAAAGTTTTCTGTGATTAAAACTACTGTTTAGCTTCTGATCGTGTTTAATCTGTGTTTAATCTAGTAGTGTATTTAAATACTGTCCTCTGTATAATGGATCATGTCAATTTCACTATTTTGTGTTTGCCTTTATCTCTTTGTAATATACTCACCTTTTGTATTCAATAAACGTGAAGATTCTTTTGCCCTGAAACACCTGTCTACTGCCTTCTTCATTTCACATTCCCTAAATGAGTCCAGTGTCTGAAGCAGGCATCTGGGGGTGATTCGAACCACCTAAAAATCAGCAGATTACTGATCGCAAACTAGAAACCCTATAGTGTTACAACATGTGAAACCTGATATCTGTCCTTTTATCTCTCACTAATTAGCAATACTCCATATAATCGGAAATACTTCATGTCCAAAAGTCACACACTGAACCCTTACACGTTAGTATGACTCTGATGGGAGGGTTGGGCTGGAAACCAAGCCCTACTACTCCAAAGAACTATTGCTATAGTGTGAATGCCTCTCACCAAAATAGTCAATTATTTCACTATAATCCAAAACAAAAGAAACCAAGTTTCTTGAGTCAACACACAAATGACAAGTTTATTTAAAAAAGTATATGCTTTAAACATATGCAAATATGCATTAACTAAGGTACCATGTAGAACTAAACAACATCCTGTTATTTCAAACACAGATATATTCATGTACAGACAGAAAGAGATAACAACAATTATAATCAGATACTTAGGAAAAATTCTGTTGATCAAGAATCCAAACTAAAAGGATAGAGTGAGGTGACTTTCTCATAGTTCCTTCAATTTCTTATTGATGATATTAGCTATATAACAATGGAACACCCCATGTTGGGTAGCAGATCAGTTAGACACAGATCTCATGGTTAAAGTCCAGCTTTCCAAGTTCATGAGGAGATCAGAAATATTGATTCCTAGGGGTATTATACTTCATTTACCATGAAATTTGCCCACTTACTCAATTTGTCCAAGTCACACTGAAGCATCTCTGAATCCTCCTCACAGCTCACCATTCAAAGATTGGAGACATTGTTTTTAGTTCCCCCAACTAAATCATTAGCATAAATTGTGAATAGCTGGGGCCTATGCACGGTTCCCTGCTGTACCCAACTTGTTACTGGCTGCCACTCAGAAAAAGATCCATTTATTCCTACTCTTTACTTTCTGTCTGCCAACCAGTTCCTTATCTATGTCAGTATTCTACTCCCAATCCCATGTGATTTAAATTTATACACTAATTTCTACATGGGACCTTATCAAAAGCCTTCTCAAAGTCCAAATAAACTACATTCATTGGGTCCCCTTTATCAACATTATGTGTTACATCCTCTTCATGAAAACAAAATCATATTTAACAAACTTATTAGTTTTTTGAGAATGTAATGAGCAAATGTCATATGTTTGAATTTCCCAATGGCATTGATAAGGTGCCACTCAATGTGTTACTAGGTAGCTTAAGGGTTAATGGAGTTGTGGGGAGCAGTAATGCATCAACACGAATACGGCTTTGGTTATTATTCAGGAAGCAAAGAATTGACATAAATGTACCATTTTCAAGTTGCCAGGCTATTACTGCAGTATTGCAAGGATCAGTGCTGAGACCTCAGCTGTTTAAAATCTATACAAATGGTAAAAAAGAGAGACAGAATAACATATATAAATTTGCTGATGGTACAAATCTAGGTAGTAATATTTGCAGTGACAATGATGCAGAGAGTACAAAGAAATGTAGGCAGGATAGGAGACAAGGCAACAATGTGAAGGACAGATGCTAACAAGGGGAAGTGTGAGATTGTTCACTTTGGTCATAAGAATAGAAAAGCGAAATTTTTTTTAAAGGCACGAAGGCTATGAAAGCTGATGTTCAAAGAAACTCGTGTACATTTATGCAAGAACATGGAAAGTTATAATTTTGAAAAATCAAAACTAGATCATCCACGATCTAGGAACATCGAAATGTCAGAAGATAAGAACTAGAGAAGGCCATTCAGCGCATTGAACCTTCCTCACCATTCTAGATCATGGATGATCATTTTTTCAATGCCACTTCTTTGTGCTATTTCCAAATCTCTTTGTGTCAATAGGTTTCAGGCGCATATTAATGTCTGCCTTGAACCTGCACAATGGTTAAGCCACCAAAGTCCTCTTAGGTAGAGAATTCCAAAGTTTCACTGCCGTCTGATTGAAGAAATTCCTCCTCAGATGTGTTTTAAATGACAGCCAGTTCTCTTGAGAATGTAGACTTTTTCTAGAGTCACAATCCAGGGAAAACATCTTATCTACATCCATGCTCTTATACCTTGTAAGATTTTTGAAAGCTTCAATGAAATCCTCTCTCATTTTTCAAAGTTCAAAAGCTTCCTCAATCTCTCCACATAGAACAATCCCATCATCCCACCAATTAATCTGGAGAACCTCATTGTATTCTCATTATGGTAAGCATATCAGTCCTTACATCAGGTGAACAAAATGTTACTTAATATTGGAGCTGTGTCTCATCAAGGTTCTATAAAACTGCAGCAAGACATCTTTACTTCTGTACTCAAATTCCTCATGATAAAGGCCAACATTTCCTCTGCGTTTCTCATTGGTTGCAGCATATGCATAATAACTCTTGGTGACTCATGGTCTAGAATAACCAGATCCCTTTGTACACTTGCATTTCCCACATGCTTAACGTTAAAACATATTCTGCCCTTCTATTTTGTTTTACCAAACCGGGTAATCTCACACATATTTACAACATATTTTAGCACACACAGTTAATCTAACCAAGTCCTCTTGAAGCTCCTTTCACCCTTCCCACATCTTACAATTCCACCCAGTTTGGTGCCAATCAACAAGTTTGGAAGTACTACAAATTCCAAGTGCTCTTTTCTTTTGCTTCCTTGTGTTGAGTTCTTATGTATCACAATTGCTGATAGAAGGCAGAGGGTAGTGGTGGAAGGGTTTTTTCTGGCTGGAAATCTGTGATTAATGGTGTTCTGTTGGGATCCGTACTGGGACCTCTGTTGTTTGTTATATATAAAATAAATGACTTGGATGAAAATGTAGATGGGTGGATTAATAAGTTTACAGATGATACAAATATTGATGAAGTTGTGGATAGTGTAGAAGGTTGTCATGGATAGAGAAATGGCAGATGAAGTTAATCCGAGTAATCTTCAGGGTACACCACAACCCAACAGATCTCAGTAACACTGCCCAGACCAGGAAAATAAGGTTTTCTTTTTGATTGCTTACTTGATCACTGGCATTGAAATAATAGTTATGTTTTATCAATAAAGCTAATCAGCTGCCCACTAACATTATTTCTGAAGTGTTCCTTAGCTGGAGGATTTGCAGAAAGAAAGTCAGGCACATTGATCCTATTTCTGGTCTTACTAAATGTTCTCACGTGAGGACACTGAGTGAAGTCAATTTCGGGTTTAGTTGTAATAGATAATGTTAATAGATACTGTTAATAGGTATGTTTGTAAATAATTGTCCACTGAATTGAATTTTGCCATAATTTGACAAAGCATAATTTCATTGTGTTCCATGCAAGGTTTCTCTCTGTAAGGCCTTGCAAGTTTTCTTCTACAATTGTCTCAAATCTATCTCGTTAACTACCTACTCACGCAGGTCATCTAATGTTAGATCACATACTGTAGTCAGAATTACTTGCCACTGCCCAGGTATCTCAGAACGGACCAGTGTTCCTGCCACTGGCACCACATTTATACGGACGTTGTTCATCCAGCCAAACGCAGGCTTTCCAGCAATGTCCAGAATACCTGCATGTAGGTATCCTAGGTATGGCAGACAGGAGGAAATTGCCACCCTGCTTTGTGGACTGAGACTTGGAGGGCCTGTGGGCACTATGGAGAAGTGGAAGACTTGTCTCCAAGACCACCAGAAGAGGACACAACACTGGACCCTGCCAGCCTGGATCTTGTTCACCACACAGGCTGGTGCATTTCCATGAGAAAATGCCTAGGAATGCAGGAAGATGGTGAATAACCTTCCCACTTCACAATGATAAGCACCACCATCTTCTTTCTACTACCTCACACAAGCTCTCTGCTACTGCATATACCTCCCACCAAGGTTGGCGTGTTAACCCAGAGACCTGGGTAATGTTCTGGGGATTAGGTTTGAATCCTATCACAACAGACAATGGAATATGAATTCAACAAATATCTGGAATTAAGAGATAAATGATGACTGTGAATGCATTGTTGGAAAATCCCATCACGTTCACTAACGTCCTTTAGGGAAGGAAACTGCCAAGTTTACATGGTCGGGCCTACATGTGACTCCAGACCAACAGCAATGTGATTGACTCTTAACTGCCCTCTGGGCAATTAGGGGTGTGCAATAAATGCTGCCTCAACAGCGACACTCTCATCCTGTGAAGGAATAAAGGGAAAAAAGGCTCATGCTCTAAAACTCTCATAATTGCCTCACTTCCTTCTACTTGCAGCAATATTCCACACCACTATCTCTGAATGCCTCTGTGCTGCTTATGCATTCATTCAGGGCACCTCAGCTCTCTCATTCTCCCATTTGCTCCAACGCTAATAACTCTACCATTCACTTCACCTCATTTCATTCACCTCTTTCTCTCATTGCAAGAGAAGACAGCCCATAACAGCTCTGAAAGTGCCAGGACAGAGGTGCCCAACATTCAGTTCCTCATTCCCCAAGAGGAGAAGATCTTAGCCCTTTCCAAAGAAAACCAGGGCTGGTCCTAAGGAAATGGTAAAACAGTCGTGTCCTTGCAACCACGGAAAAAGCATTGTCTATGGCTGTGCTAAACCCAGTTACCTTTACTGGGCCTTTCTTTGTAACATGGTACAACTTCTATCTCTTGGTCACAAAATTCTGTCCTTTATTTCTTGCAGTTGCAAATGGTACGACCACAGTAGCCTTGATCAAAAAGAGCCACACATGTACCCTCTTCCACCTCAGAGGAAGAGAGCATGGATGCTTCAGAGAAAGCACCAGCAATATTGCCTCCTGCATCCCCACCAACTCTGAGACTGACACGTCAGTGGGACAATTAGCTAGATTAGAAGAAGTAGTATATCACTGCCACATATCTGCAGCTTGCCAAAGGGAGAAAAGCCCCATGTCTCTGGTACCCACAGAATTGCTGGTGACCAGATACCTGCTCAGCCCCAAGCAGGACAGGTATTAGCCATTTGTGACACAGGCAGGCAGGTTTGTTGGAGCTGAAAAACCTAACATGATGGTTGCAAGATTGCAGCAGCACAGTCGGCATCCGTCTGCCTCAAGCACGCAATTATCTGGCAGCCTCCATCTTCCATGGAGAGCCAGGTTCAGCAGTCTTATAGTCTGCTGGATATGTGCTCAAACCTGAACTAATCATTGTCACTCAGCACCAATGACAGAGGGTGACAAAGGGACCAGAAACCTTGACCTCATTACAGGTGCCCCTTCCTGACATTGAGCCAGGACAGTGCCAGTTGCATTCAGCCAGAAAAGGAGCCAGGCACAGGCAGCCCACAAGTCTCCTCTCAGTACACTCCAGAGATGGTCAGTCACTCCACCTCCACCCTTTCTGACACGCTCATCTCTGTGGCTGTTCCAGCCAAAGGGATGCACTTGCCTCTGGCAAGGACACACTCAATGTGCCTGTGTCCTCTGGATAAAGTACCTCTGAAGGTTGGCCAACTAGCCCTACTGAGGGCAGGCTCCCTCTAAGCTGTGGATCCCAAGTCTGCGCTGAGATGCAGTCGTTAGAAAAGAAAGGTGAACTTCTGAGGCATACTGGAAATAAGTTCTTAATGTTGTAAACATATGCCTGCTTTCAGCAATCAAAGAAAAAGAACAAAGAAAAATACAGCACAGGAATATGCCCTTCAGCCGTCCAAGCCTGCAAAGACATGCTGCTCGTCTCCACTAAAACCCCCTACCCTTCCAAGGACCGTATCCCTCTATTCCCATCCTATTCATGTATTTGTTAAGATGCCCTTTAAAAGTCACTATCGTATCTGCTTCCACTACCTTCCCTGGCAGCGAGTTCCAGGCACCCACCACCCTCTGTGTAAAAAACCTGCCCTGTACTTCACCTTTAAACCTTGCAGCTCGCACCTTAAACCTGTGCAGCCTGGTAATTGACTCTTCCACCTGTCCAGTTGCAAAAGCAACTTTGCAGGTGCTGGGGCTACCCATCCCTATGCTCCATTGGCCAAGATGTGAGGTGAAAGACTGCTGCACCTCCTTCAGAACCATTGCCTTTACAACAGTTTGGAGATCAGATAGCAGCAAGGAGGAGTCAGTAGGATTTTTAGCTACAGAAATACACAGAAGTTAGACACGTTCTTAACCTGTCTAGCCTTCCATGTCACTGCCAAATTTTCATATCTATTTTCGAGATTGAGACAGTTTTCCAGGAACCAAGGGAGCTGGGAATTGTCGACTGGAAGTTTAAACTTCTCAGACGATTCCCGCAAAGTCAGTGTGTCAAGTCATCCAAGGGATCCCAATAAAAATCTTTAGGAGTACGTCCAACCATTGGGTGACAAGAAACCCAGTGCTATTTTATGCACTAAATACATTGCAAAACCTGCTCTATATGTTTAGCTAAATTATGGCGGTGCATTTGCTAATTTGCGAATGAATATTAATGAAATGATCTTTGTTCCGTTCCCTTAATGCAGCACCCTCTTGCATACTAGTCAATGACATCATTTAAAAGCACCATTCTTCACATTGAGTGGTTTGAAATCTGTGCTGTGCCAGGTGCAGACTATTTAACACTCAAAAAGACTGAAATCTGAATGACATCAAAAGCATCTGTGTCAACTCTTTTTGTATTTTTTTTAACTCAGTCGCCTCTGTAGTTACTCATTTACAAGCTTAGCTTTAGATTATTTTGAACCAAGAGAAACATTTTTTATTGCAAGCAGCAAGCAAATAGAGATGCATTTTAAGTACCTCATAAATAATAATTTTTTTGCAGGATGATTGATCATTGAGTTTTTTTGCACCACAGAGGACCAGCTGAAAGTAATTGTAATGATATTGTACAGTAAATTACTTCTTACAAGGTAGGGGTCATGCAGTGGGGCTTTTGTATTATGTTTTGAACAAATTCTGCCTAATTGTAGACTTTCTGTGGTGCATAGAACCATATAATGATACGTTCTGTATTTTAGCAAATTATATGTGTTTGTAAGCTATAAAGAACCATTCAATTGCACCCCAGCTGTTCAGTAACTAAATTCATACAGTAAATGCAACTGCTATCAGACAAGGTGCTGAACTTCTTTGTAAAGAACTGTTCCCAATCTAAATAATGCCTTCCTCAATACTTCAGGGAAATTCATCATTATTCATTAATCGTAATTCATGCACATTTACAAGTAAGTCAACTTTAAATAAAGTCAATATTCTATTTTTGCTAAGCTTATCACAGCTTTGTTCTCACACTTTCTTCTCCAGGTCATGCGGATGGGAATAACTTTAAAATGTACAAAATAAGACAACCATGCACATAAAAATGTAACAGAGTGACAACCAGGAAACATTTTGTATAAAGTAAAAACCAAAAGAACTGCCAGTTATGAGGAAGGGTCACCGGATCTGAAACATTAACTCTGTTTTTTCCTTCACAGATGCTGCCAGACCTGCTGAGCTTTTCCAGCAACCTTGTTTTTGTAGCATTTAGTATAAAGTTAGTTTGAGGGTGCTAATTTGGGAAGCATACAAAGCAAAGCCAAAGAAATATTTGATTCTTTCAATAGAAAGAAAATCTGGCAAGAAAATCAGAAAGAAATTTAAGGAGGGAATGAATAGAACTCAAGTGATGGAAAATACAATGTTACGACCGCAAAGAATGCTGAAGAAAACAAACAATTTGGCATCATCTGTGGAGAGAGAAACAGAGATAATATTTTGAGTCCAACATGACTTCTTCAGAACTGGTTCACAAGAAAGTGCTGAAGAGGAATCATACCGGACTCAAAGTGTTTTTTTCTCTCTCTACAGATATTCTCTAGCACACTCAACGTTTCTTTCAGATTTCCAACATCCGCAGTATTTTGCTTTTAGCCATGTGTAAATAACAATGGCACTCTGTCACCCCTGTTGATTCAGTTTACCTGACAGTTATTTAATCAGCTTCTTTTTTATTGCTAACATTTTGGAAACCCAATTGTTCCCCTACACCTCCAGGTGGGAAAGGTTTGTTTTGTAGCATTTATTGCAGATCCCGGGTATTAACAAAGGACACATGATAATTCAGGAGTTAGCACTGCTGCCTCACAGCACCAAGGACACGGATTTGATTCCACCCTTAGGCAACTGTCTGTGTGGAGTTCGTACATTGTCTGCACGTGTTTCTTCCAGGTGCTCTGGTTTCCTCCCACAGTCCCAAAGATGTGCAGGGTAGGTGGATTGGCCATGTTGGATTGCCCATAGTGTCCAGGGTGTGCATGTAGGTGAATTAACAATGGGAATGCAGGGTTTCAGGGGTTGGATAACAAGGTGTAGAGCTGGATGAACACAGCAGGCCAAGCAGCATCAGAGGAGCAGGAAAGCTGACTTTTCGGGCCTGGACCCTTTCTGAAGAAGGGTCCAGACCTAAAAAGTCAGCTTTCCTGCTCCTCTGATGCTGCTTGGCCTGCTGTGTTCATCCAGCTCTACACCTTGTTATTTCAGTTATTATCAGTCCTTATTTTTTGCACAAGGAAGTGGGGGAGAAGATCCAATTAGAGTATAAATACTGACATGAACTAGTTAGACTGAATGCCATACTTCTGTGCTGTATAATTCTGTATATTCTTTGTAATGAGTGGAGGTATGCCCATGTTATACAAACAAGTCACTGAAAAATATTGAGTGGAGTGTGAAGCAATTGTATCAAGGTCAGCCAGGTGGAACACATAGAATATGAGCTCCTTGATTGGGGCTGTTAATCTGGTCCAATCAGGGAATCCTGGCTGACAGATAAAAACAGGAGTGTCAGACATCTCGTTCACACCGAGAGCTGGCCTTGAGGGAACTGAATCAGGGGAAAGGGGTCACCATGTGTAAATAAAGGCTGACTTGGTGACAGGATACCAGCCTCTATGGAGTTACTTCAGCGATGATGACAGACATTTGTGAAGAAATTCACTTGCAACAGTCGTCTTTGAGTTGATATATGATTTCTGGCATCATGCTGTTATTTGGGAAGCATAACTCATTTGATCCTGCCATCAGACTGGGCCCAGTATGTGGAAAGAATGCATTATTTTTTCCAGACAGTTGCCATTAGGACAGATGAAAAGCAATGAGTAATTCTCCTTCAGGGTAGGCATCCTTAGGAGAGGCTTTGCAGTGGGGTTAAAATTGTATCAGAGATAATAGGTACTGCAGATGCTAGAGAATCCGAGATAACCAGGTGTGGAGCTGGATGAACACAGCAGGCCAAGCAGCATCATAGGAGCAGGAAAGCTTGACGTTTCGGGCCTAGAC
>JAHRHZ010000133.1:61297539-61323484 GCA_024137785.1 Ginglymostoma cirratum | reverse complement strand
GTTCATTTAGCTCTACACCTTGTTATCTCAGATTCTGCAGCATCTACTATCTCTTACAGGGGTGGGTCTGGATGGGTGCTCTTCGAGAGTTTGTGTGGACTCAATGGGCCAAATGGCCTGATTTCATACTTAGGGATTCAATGATTCTTACCTCACTTCAACACGACTTGTCACTTTTGAACCTCAGTTATGTTTGGTGGCCACGTCACAAAATGTTTTAATTCTTAGCTGCACGACGAAAATCAATGAATCACAAGCATTTTCTCTTTGTACCGCTTTCAACATTATGTAAGATGTAACCTTCTATTCCTGACAGGATATTGTACTATTCTGTCATAGGAATTATGAGATACGTTACATTACAAGGATTAAATGCCACTAGGTTTGAGCAGTACAATGGATCCATTAGCACAATACGGATTAGTCACAATGTATTAGAAGAGATCATACATATGAAATCTGTCAGAGTGCTAACATTTCTGCTTAATGTGCCCTTCTAGTTGACCAATCATTCTTTGCAAGGACTTTTAGATCTCCCCTTGCTAGGGTGGCAGCCTGTTTCATTTAAGGAATTGTACTGTCTTATTAAAGTTTACTTTAAGTTGCAATTGTCAAAAAAAGCATCTAATTCTTGGATGCAACTAAGATTTCAAAGAATGCCTCAATAATGAGCATTCATTCAGTTTAGATTTATTTCAGTAATTCTATCTCTCATGAAAATTGCAATATCTTCAAGATCTCTGTCAGGAATTACAACAGTAGCTTCATTTCCTGATTGCACACACATTTCAAAATCACGGGACGACTAAACAATCCAAGTCCCTCAGAAAACTGACAAACTGATGCTTAGAGAAATAAAGCAGATAAAAATCTGTGGCCTCTAAGCCCTCTGTGTTTCAAAAGAAAGCAGAGGGCAACATGGTGAGCTACATTTTATGCAGGGTTTTCTGGCCCTACTCAGAAGGACAGCAGAAATCCAACATGTTGAGAAGATGTCTGACCTGCATCTGCACATTGTGGGAAGATGAAATTGGTTAATGCGGGATTTCCACCCCTCATTAGACAGAAGTACCACTTTCTGGAGATAATCAGATTGGCCAACAGCTCAAGTATGTGGGCTAGTAATCCCTCAGTAGTGGATCTTGTAAGGAAACTCATGGTTCTCCAAGAAAAGTAAGCCCCTAGGCATTAGGGTGAGGAGGAATCATGGAGTGTAGGCAAGGTGGCAGGGAGATAAAGTCCTGGAGTTCAGGTGGTGGGGTAAGGGGATTAACAGCTTGCTGGGGAATGGCCCAGATGGCTGCATGATGTCCCCTGACTGACTTGCCCTGCCTTTCCTGCAACCGCTTTTCAGCAAGACCAAGGGAATTAGCCTTTCTAATCTTACCCAACTTCCCAATGCCAGACAGATTATGCAATGGACGCACATTATCCAGATCAGCAGATCCTAATTACACTTTATTTAAATATTTATATGGGATAGGCTTGTTGCCAATTTCATCACCTGCTCACACAGTGCATTCTGGGATTGAGCTCAAGAAGATGGTGGGAAGATGGTGGCCGTGTTATTTGACCTCCTTCACTTTCCCGCTAACCAAAAACACACCCTGCAGAGCCACATCAACTCCATCCCAATCAATTGACATGAGTCCGTGTCACTTCCTTGCAGTTTCAAAGTACTTAGGCTAGATGAATTTGAACTTTAACAAAATGTTTAATCATGTTGATCCATTACTTTCATATTTCCAGATGGTTCTATGACCATGCCTCCATGAATTTTGTGCAGATGAAAGTTCTCCAATGTTCTGACTTGGCATCAAAGCAAATAGCTTTGAAGTTTCTCTGTTTATTGTTTTTTGACTCAATGTTTGTGACTTTGCTGCTTTTTGTTAAACATCCCACAGTCTTAAATTGTTAATGCCAGGAACTCTGTTATCTGCAATGAAAAATAAGCAGCTGCAGCTGTAAAAGGGTTATTTTGGCTTGAAATCCTTTAGGGTTTTGCAAAACATACCGATAAATTTCAGTCAGTTTTCTATATATCCAAATATAGCAAAGCTTTTCACATCTCATTTAAACAATGGATGTTCCCACCTCCATTTTTGAATAGCTTCCACAAATCTGGAACATAATTTTCAAATAAAAGAACAATGAAGTCAGTCAAAACCATTGCAACTCAGTATAATACTGTAAAAGTATTGGATGTATGCAAATAAGGGCTGTTACACACCATGTCTTTTTCTTTTGTTGTATTTGGTATTTCCCATTTTAAAGAAATTTCTCTTTTATCACAAGTCATAAGTTTTTCTTCAGTGGTTGTATTGAAGTGTTTGCCTATGTGTTGCCTAATTTGACTGCATCTGGCCATGTGAATATATGAACTAGAGCAGAAGTAGACCATTCAACCATTCTTTAAGATCGTGACTGATCTGATCATCACCTTAACTGCACATTCCTTCTTATTTCTATTATCTATTGACCACCTTGTTAGTCAAGAATCTATCCACCTATGCCATAACAGCATTCAATGAATTGACCTCTGCCATTCTCTGCAAAGAGATTTTCAAACACTCACAATTCTGATTGAAAATATTTCTTCTCATCTCTATTTTAAATGAAAAGAGGTTAATTTTTAACTAGGGGGTCCTTTCGTTCTTGCCTATTCCACAAAGTGAGACATTCTTTTAGCATCCACCTTGTCAAACCCTCTCCAGATCTTAGATGTCTCAATAAGGTTGCATCTTATGCTTTGACGCTTCGATGTACACAGGCAAAGTCCCTTTGGTCATAAAATAATCCCCCACAACTGGTATCAGTTGAAAGAAACTTCTCTGAATTCTTCTTAACATATTTTCATGCTTTGTAAATAAAGGGAACGATATCATCCACAGTGCCCTAGATGTGGCCTCATCAATGTTCATTACAGCTGCAACGAAACTTCTCTAATTTTATAATCCAAAATTCTTTGCACCCGAATCTGTTAGGTGCTTCAGAAGACTCCTATAAATTCTAATGGAAATATTGTCCTGCTTTAGAAATTAGTAAGGCTAAGTGATCCATGTGCCCCTCCCTTCAGTATGTTTCTCTCCATTCTCCTCTATGTGGATAACCATGAAATAAACATTCGCTCTTTGAGCCATATTGTAGAACACATCTTAAGTACCAATTCACAGCTCTTCTGCTGGTGTAATGCGCTGTGAACCAATTAGTGGCTACTGTCATACGACAGATTCTTTGCTGAATACTCACTATGTTATTGGGTAGTCAAGTATAAAGCAGTTCTAGTTTCGACAGGATGCAGGCATTTCAAAGCCTTGCCAAGAATGACTTGTTCAGCTGCACATACATCAATATTTATGAATGAGAAATGCTATACCAGAGTCAACACAATTGAAAAGTGGAAGAGTGTCAATCTATTTTTGTGAGTGCTATCTTATGCAGAGACCTTTCTGCCCCTTTTATAGTAATGTTGCAATTGAAAAATGGAGAATGGCCATGGAACAATCACAACAGAATGAAATTGGTGAGTGTAATTGAATAAGCAATCAATTCAATAGAATTGTTCAGAAGCATCTTAGGGGTAATCTCAGAGGGCACATTTACCGCACAAAGCAACATATTCATATAATCAGCCCAACAAACCAGAGTTTAATTTTAATCAGAGATAAATGGGGTGGGTGTTTAGATTTGATCATCAATGAAATCAGGCACAGAAATTGGGAAACACAAATTAATCCACTCCTGTTTAAAGTAAAGTACTCAGCACACAAATGTCATGCTGCCTGCTAATTGCACTGCCTATGGCATGCAAGCAGCATGCAATGCACAGTTCAGTGCCTGTCGGTCTCATCAGGGCCCTGAGTTCATTCAAGGCTACTGCTGCTTGAAGCATGCTTGGCATTATTTAACACCGGCCTGTACCTTGTATGAAGATATGTATATAATGGATTTGACCAAATCTATCCTGTAACTTGAGTGTATTTAACGTACCAGCATGACGTGAGAATTTGAGTGAAGTGCTGCTTAGTACATGTAGGATTGCAGTGGTTTCAAGCTATTCTCATCTAAACATAGTTAATTATGTGATCTAAATTCTTGTGCTGTATGATCAACCTTCATTGTCTGTGGCAAGCTATAAAGGCAAGCTGATTAGAATTAGACCAGAAAATAGCAAGGCTACCATTAAGGCATTAACATCTCAGTAAAGCAAGTGGAGTCATGAAAGTTCTGCAAAATTAAGCTTGAAGACATTGCAAATTGAGAATATTCGCAACTACTGTTGACATGATGATGAAGGCCATTGGCTACAAGGGAAAAAAAGATATCATTGCCAGACAATCATTGAGAAGGCCTGGAAGATGTATGCGTTGGAAGGCTGGGCAAGTTCTGTGGTGAAAAATATCAGTCCAAGGATACTCGTGTTTATTGCAATAAGTTAAGTGACATGATTGATCACACAGTAAGACAAATGTACTAGAGATAATAGGTACTCAGATCCTGGGGAATCCGAGATAACAAGGTGTGGAGCTGGATGAACACAGCAGGCCAAGCAGCATCATAGGAGCAGGAAATGTACTAGTCACTGTAAACTGGAGACTAGCTGATGCAGTTGTATGTATATGTACGCTGATGTTTGCTTGTAAGGATTATTGATTTTTAAGAACGGTTCCTATGAAATCTTTATCTCAAGTTACCTGTTTCACTATGAGTGCAAATATTGAGTACAGTTAGATCGAGCCAAATGTGGTCATGAATCCTACAAATGTTTTTAGGAACAGAAGTAGGCCCATCAGCCCATTGAGTCAGCTCCAGCTCCATCATTTAATGAGTTCATGGCTGATTTGAAAATCCTCATCACCACTTTCCTGCTTTTCCCCACTTCCCTTGATCCATGTATTAATTAAAAATTGGTCCATCTCAGCTTTCAATATACTTAACATCTCAGCCTCTACAACCCTTTGTGGTAAAGAATTTCATAGATTCACTACTCTCTGAGAATGACCCCTTATTGTGAGATTATCCTGTTTGGTTCTAAACAACCTTTCATTGTCTACCATGTCAAGTCAATTAAGAACCTCATATGTTTCAGCAAAAGTGCTTTACATTCTTCTAAACTCCAATGAATACAAGTCAGCCCTACTCAACTTCTCCTAAAACAGTCCCTCCATATCCATGATCAGCCTAGTGAACATTCTCAGGACTGCCTCCAATACAGTAAATATTTCCATAGATAAGAGGAACAAAACTTGGCGGCACGGTGGCTCAGTGGTTAGCACTGCTGCCTCACAGCGCCAGGGACCTGGGTTCGATTCCAGCCTTGGGCATCTGTCTGTGTGGAGTTTGCACATTCTCCCCGTGTCTGCGTGGGTTTCCTCCGGGTGCTCCGGTTTCCTCTCACAGTCCAAAGATGTGCAGGTTAGGTGGATTGGCCATGCTAAATTGCCCGTAGTGTTCAAGGAGGCGTGGGTTGTTGGGGGGGTGGGTCTGGGTGGGATGCTCTGAGGTTCAGTGTGGACTTGTTGGGCCAAAGGGCCTGTTTTCACACTGTGAGGGATTCTATGAAAACTTCATAGTATCGCTCGTGTGGTTGAACTAGTTTAGACTTGTATATTTTTGGCAAGAGCTCCCTATTTTTATATTGCATTCCATTTGAAATAAGGGTCAAAGTCCATTTGCCTTCCCTGTTACCGACTTGTATGCTAGCTTTTGTGTGTCAAAACTCCCAAAACCATTATGCTGTAGATTTCTGCAGTTTCTTTTCCCATTTAAATAATATATCCAACTAGAGGGTGCTGAAACATCACTCATTTGCATTCTGGGAGTGGACTTCTCAGTCAGCAGATGTGTGATGAGTATCATGGAAGAACCTGCTGTTGAGGAACGCTTAGCCCTAAATATTACACTGTTATAATTCTTCCATCCCTCCTTCATCCTCTAACCAAAGCAAAAGGATAGGCAAGGTTCAGACGAGAAGAGACAGAACCTTGTGAGAGGAAGGACAGCAGTGAGAGTTCCAGCAGGTAAAGGAGCATGAGCCTAAATAGTTTCTGGGAACGATTGTTGGTGAGTGACAAGTAAGTTTTGAGAAATTGTTCTCGGAGCAGAGAGCATCAGAAGCGAGAGAAGGTATTTGACATTGTAAGGATTAACTAAGCTAAAAGTGTAAGACATAGCAGGAGAGCTCCAAGTCGTAGTCTACTCCTCTTGCTCGATGTGGGAAGCCAGGCAGATTTCTGCATGTGTGCAAGAAGTGTCTCCAGCTGCAGCTCCTGGAAGTTTTGGAGTTGGAGCGGCATCTGGGGACACGGTAGAGCATTCGCTAGGAGAAAAGTGTTTGGATAGCACGTACAGGGAAGTGGTCACACAGAAGATTCAGGCTCCACAGGCAGCAAGGGATTGGGTGACCACCGGGCAGAGCAGGACGGCTGAGCGAGCAGTGCAGAATTCCTGTAAAACAGATATACCACTTTGGATACTGTTAATGGGTATGACCTCTCAGGGAATAACAACAACAGCTAAATTCATGGCAATATGGTTGTCTCTGCTGCAGAGAGAGGGAGAAATAGGCATAAAAATGCTATAGTTTTGGGGATTCAATCATAAGGAGAATGGATAGGCATTTCTGTGGCCACAAATGAGAGTCCAGGATGGCGTGTTGCCTCCCTGATGCTAGGGTCGTGGATGTCTCGGAGCGGTTGCAGGACATTCTGGAGGGGGAGGATGGACAGCCAGTGGTCGTGGTACATGTTAGTACTAACAACATAGGTAAGAAAAGGATGAGGCCCTAAAAACAGCAAATGCAGAACTAGGAAGAAAGTTGAAATGTAGGACCTCAAAGGTGTTTATCTCAGGATTACTACCAGTGAACAAGCTAGTCAAAGTGCAAACAACAGGATATATGAGATGAACATGTGGCTGAAAAGATGGTGTGAGGGGGAAAGTTTCAGATTCATGGGGCATTGGGACCGGTTCTGGGGGAGGTGGAACCTGTACAAACTGGGCAGGACCAGGACTGATATCCTTGGGGTAGCACTTGGTAGGGTGGTTGGTGAAGGTTTAAGCTAGTTTAGCAGGGTGATGGGAACTCAAGGGAAAAGGAGGGAATCTATGATAACAAGCATGGGGCTGGATGAACACAGCAGGTCAAGCAGCATCATAGGAGCAGGAAAACTTGACGTTTCGGGCCTAAACCCTTCATCAGAAAATCAGGGAATCTATGTTTGGATCCAGAAGAGGTAGGTGAGGTCCTAAATTAATACATTGTGTCGGTATTCACCAAAGAGAAGGAATTGGTGGAATACGATCTCCAGGAAGGGGGTGTCAAATCTCTAAGTCAAGTTGTTATTAAAAAGTAAGAGGTGTTATGCATCTTAAAAAGTATTAAGATAGAGAAGTGCCCGGATCCTGATGGAATCTATTCCAGAATATTGAGGAAGGAAAGAGAACAAATTGCTGGAGCATTGACAGCCATCTTTGCATCCTGTTTGGCCACAGGTGAGGTCCCAGAGGACTGCAGAATGGCTAACGTTGTCCCATTGTTTAAAAAGGGTAACAGGGATAATCCTAGAAATAACAGGCCTGAGAGACTCACGTCAGCAATAGGGAAATTATTGGAAAAGATTTTCCAGGACAAGATCTATAAACATTTAGAAGCAAATGGACTGATTAGCGATAAACAATATGGTTTTGTGTGGGGGAGGTCGTGCCTCACCTGCTTAATCGAGTTTTTTGAGGAGTTGATGAAAATGATTGATGAGGGGAAAGCGATAGATGTTGCCAGAGAAGTGAAGCTTCGTGAGGTTATCCATGGGCTTGCGGTAGAGTGAAATACTGAGGTGTCCGTCTTTTATGGAGATACATGTGCCCATGAATGAGACTGATTCTGAGGAGCAATCCATGGTAAGTCTGATGGCAGAATGAAACTTGTTGATATCGTCGTGTAGTCACTTCAGTGATTCCTTGCCACGAGTCCAAAGGAAGAAAATGTCCTTGATGCACCTGGTGTAAAGCATATGTCAGAAGGCTTGTGCAGCAAAGAAGCTTTGCTCGAACTTGTGCATGAAAATGTTGACATATCAGGGTGCAAATTTGGGCCCCAGGGCTGTTCCATGCTTCTGAATGAAGAATTGGTTATTGAAGCTGAATACGTTGTGGTCGAGGATGAAGTGGATGAGTTGTAGGACAGTCTGGAAATTGGCAATTCTTGGTGTTGAATACTGAGACAGTTGCAGCAATGCTGTCGTCGTGAGGGATGCCGGTGTAGAGTGCTGAAGTGTCGATTATGATGAGGAATTTTCCAGGTTCAACTGGTCAGTGGGTGCTGAGTTTCTGTTAGAAGTCTGTAGTGTCATGCAAAAGCTGGGGCTTCCTTGTACAATGGGTTTCAAGATGCCCTCAGCATAGCCAGAGTTCTCACACTTATTTTGCAATGATCTCTCTGCCTATAAATTCTGCGCCTGTGCGTTTCCCTCTGCTTCACCTGACGTGGGAGCAGTGCTTCGAAAACTTGTGATTTGAAATAAACTTGGTGTCATGTGACTTCTGACTTGTCCACCCCAGTCTAACACCAGCACCTCCATATCATCCCTAAAGGGCATTAGTGAATCAGGTTTTTTTTTTCCAAAAATGGTTTCATGGTTATCATGAGAACCTTAATTTCAAATTCTCTAGTGAATTAAAATTCCACAATTGCCATGCAGGATTTGAACCTGGGTCCCTGGAACATTAGTTGAGTTTCTGGACCAATAGTCTAGCAATAATACCACTAGACCATTGGCCCCCTGAACTTATAGTTTTCATATTGTTTTCTCCATGGTAAAATTTTAGCTGATAAGTAACAACTTGCCAACAAATTTGCACCATTGTCTCCTGTAGGATGAATTGTTTTGATTAATTGAAATCTGACATTTTTGAATTTGTTCCAATGAATCCTGGATGAAAAGCTTCAGCAGTATGTTTTTCTTTTCAATATGAAATAGATGAAACATTTCGTTCAATTGTCGGCAAAAGGCCTGATCTTCATAGCTCATAAAAAATTCCTGGTTTCCAAATTCTGGCTTATATGCAATAAAAATAAGTTGCGTAGATGCTTACGTAATAGCTAAGAATGGCCCTGCTTGGGCTGCTTTATCCAATTATAGACTATGAGGTCAACTTGGTTGGGAATGAAAATGGAACTACATAGACTACTGTAAAATCCATGCTGAAAACCCAAATGTTCCAATTTCAGTAGCTACCTCACAGATAAACTGAAACTGATCCTGATCTCAGTCTCACTGAGAAAGTCTAGTTATCCTTTTTTTCTCTCTCCATTATATATGTCCAATAATTAATGATCCCATGCTACAGGGTATTTACCTGGTTCTCTTTACTATCTTAAATTGCTTTGTCCTTTGAGCCTTCCTCTCTAGCAGTAAGGATTAAATAATGAATTAATTTGGCTGCATGGGATAATTAGAGATTATCCACTGAATGGGAAAATGGAAGATTATGTTTCTTTTTAGGAGATTTTTAGAAGCTATCCATCTGCATTAGGTTCCTGTTGAATTGGCTACATTTGCCAGGTCTTACTATGAATTATACAAGGCCTGACTTAGAAGTATAGAATGTTTGAAGTTTACATAAAATTGAAGAAGTAACTGCAGAAATAGAAATCACAGGACATCTGAATGGTCAGTTATACAGTAGGTCCAGATTTATGAACATCTCAATTACAAATGTTCGCTCTTATGAATGCAGTCCTACACAGGGGTATAATTTAAAAAATTTGACGTGCAAACATTTCCTGTACTTGTAAATGGCCATTTAATATTATCCTTCATTGTGTTCTGACTTACATGTAAATCAACTTGCAAACAGACACAAGGACGGAACCTGTTCGCAGTCTGGGGAGTGTAACTTTTTAGATTGAAAGAGAAAAAGAAAAACATCAATATGCATTGGATCACATCCTTCCTTGAATCTCAGCTTGGATCATTTGGCATTACTTTTCCTCCAAACAAAATTGTAAATCCCAGCACGGTTTCAAGATTTTAACATACATTCTAGGCTGTCAATGCAGCTTTGAACAGAGGGTGCTGCATTATGGTACCAATCTTCAGAGGAGATCTTACGGTGCAGATTACTGATTCCATGATGTTATTTGAAAGCAAGCTGGGAGTTTTGTTACAGGTTGAATTTCCCCACTGTATTCAACCTATCAGCTCATCAGAAAAGAAAGAATTGCATTGATATCCTGGTTTTGATGACAATCAGATGTCTTAAAGCAGGCAATATAGAATTTTTGAAGTACAGTCAATTCTGTAATGAAAGGGAGCATAAATAATGCACAAAATGTTTTTGATGAGGAAGCCCAGGTGGCAGTCTTGCTGTGCAACTTAAGTGTTTTCAAAACAGCTTTCACTTAGGTCCTAATAACGGAATTTCTCCAGAATCCTTTCCACATCCTTTTCTTCTCTTTTCTCCTTTATGATGCTCCCTAAAACTTCTTCCTTTGACAAAGCTTTTGAGAATCTGTCATCCTTGTAATGTCACCTTATGTGGCTCAGCATCAGATTTTGCTTGACTGTGCTCCTATAAGTATGATTTTTCCATTTTAAAGATACTGAATAAATACGGGCTGTTCTTCTTAAATTTGCTCATGCTTTTTGAATACTGCTATAGTTCATACGGTAGGTCCCTGCTGAACTTATGTGCATTTGTCAAGGTGAAAGCTACTTAAATACTAATATTTTAAGACTTCAGTCCGTCTCAGACATCTTTTGATAGTATTTCTGTGGTGAAACCTGGATCTTAGCAGCTATTTGTCATTGCAACACAAATGCAAGTTTACACCACTACTTTAGGATTGCACTGACTGGGAGGTGTGAGATGCAACATCTACCTTGAAAGTGAGGAATTCCTAATACAGAACAGTCTAGAGGTTGTGAATATAGAGGTTTGCAGCTGAGAATCACTACTTAAAGTAGGTTGTGGAGGGAGTAATGGTTCCATTTTATTGACACACCTCTTATAGCCTCAGAATACCCCAAAGCACTTGACAGCCAACGAAATCTTTTGAAAAGTGGTCAGTTTTGTCAAATGAGGAATATAGCAGCCAATTTGCACATGACAAACTCCGTCAAACTGCATTGTGATAATTGTTGTGTGTGTGCCTATGTCTTTAAGAGACCTGCTTCTCACCATGTCTGAGACATATTATTCGATAACATATTATTAGATAGCGAATTGCATGTGCCTACTAACTGTCGACTAACTACTAACAGACTCAGTTAGTAGTCTTATTATCTCTAAAATGGAAGGTCATAGGTTCAAGCCCCACCTGAGGATCAAAAGCACAAAATCTAAAGTGAATGCTCCGCAGAGGGGCTGCCGCTTTCTGCAAGAGGTGTGAATCTAATGTCAAGTGGATAAAAAAGACCTTGTCGCATACTTTAAATAAGAGCACGGGAGTTATCCTTGCTAATATGATGGCTAATATGTGTCCCTCAACCAAATTACTGAAGCAGATTATCTGATCGTGATTGTCATGTTAATGATATTGATTTAAGGATCAATCAGTTTTCAGGGATTGATTAATTCCATGGTGAGTTTATTTAATACTAAAAAGGATTACAAGTTATAAAATGAACATTACAGCAGGACATCTGGTTTCAGTGGATGCTGCTGACATATACCCAGCCAGACAGTCTCATTGTTCATAGCCATACACGTACAACAACGGAAGTCTTTAAATTTAAAGTCTCTTAGAGAGAAGGGTATGCACACAATCATCATATGGCAGTTTGTGGGGCTGTATTCCCTATATTACAAAAGTGCCCACTCTTCAAAAGATTTCTTTGGCTGTCAAGTGCTTTGGGATGTCCTGAGATCATGAAAGGCACTGTACAAATGAAATCTTTATTTCTTTTTCCAGTGTGACCTGCTTGTCAGCTGGGTCCTATTGAAGGATGGAGATGGAATTGTCATTTTAAAGGTTGCATGAGAGTCTCTAGACAATTCAGTTGCTGATATAATTTCATCCCGTTTTACACCAAGGGATTCACTTATGAGACCATGAAGCAGCAATTTGACAGCTCCTTTGCGTATCATCCCCTGCAGGTTACAATGCCTTTTTTATAAAAGAATAAGCAGAAGCATAACTCATATTGAGAGAATTGTAGGTCCCCACATCGTGTTCTTTATTCTCCCCTCAATTATCATCAGAAATAGGTAAGTCCAGGATGTGAGCATTGATAGATGGGCGGCAGCTTTAATTTTAACTCACTCGTGGGATATGGACATCGCTGGTTGGCCAATGTTTATTGCCTGACCCTAGTTGCCATTGAGAAGGTTGTGGTGAGCTGTCTTCTTTAATCACTGCAGTCCATATGCTTTAGGTCAGACCCACAATGCCCTTCGGTAGGGCATTCCAGGATTTTAAAATCGAAAGAGCTGTGGATGCTGTAAATCAGGAACAAAACCAGAAGTTGCTGGAAAAGCTCAGAAGGTCTGGCAGCATCTGTGGAGAAAAAATTCAGAGTTAACATTTTGGGTCCGGTGACCTTTCCTCAGAAGGGCCTTTACTGTTCTGAGGTAGTGTTACTGGATCTGAAACGTTAACCCTGATTTTTTTCGCCACAAATGCTGCCAGACCTGCTGAGCTTTTCCAGCAAATTCTGTTTTCATTCCAGGATTTTAATCTAGAGACACCAAAGAAATGGCGAAATATTTTCAAGTCAGGATGGCGAGTGGCTTGGAGGGGAACTTGCAGGTGGTGATGTGCTCACGTATCTGCTGCCCCCTTCTAGATGGAAGTGGTCATGGGTTTGGAAGATGTTGTCTAAGGATCTTTGGTGAATTTCTGCAGTGCGTCTAGTCGATGGTATACACAGTTGCTACTGAGTGTTGATGCTCCTAACTGCCCTGGAGAAGGAGGTGAGCAGCTGCCTCTTGAACTATTGCTGTCCTCAGTGTATAGAGATACACAGTGCTGTTAGGGAGGGAGTTTCACAATTTTGACCTAATGACAGTAAAGGAACAGTGATATAGTTCCAGGATATGACAATATGAGCGTGCAGTTGGTGGTGTTCTTGTGCATTTGCTGCCCTTGTCCCTCCAGGTGGTAGAGATCACAGATTTTGAAGCAGCATTGGTGAGTTACTACAGAGTACATCTTGTACATGGCTCAGACAGCTGCCACCATGCATTGGTAAGGAAGGGAAATCAATGTTGAAAGTGGTGTGTGGGGTAACAATCAAATAAGGTGGTTTGTCTGCATAGTGTTGAGCCTCTTGATTATTGGTGGAGCTGTATAGAGTTGACAATATTCTAACACTCTCATGACCTGAGCCCATTAGCTGGTGAACAGGCATTGGAGAGTTTGGAGGTGAGTCACTCAGTGCTGAATTCCAAGCATCAAATCTGCTTTTGTGGATACAATAGTTAAATTTCTGGTCAAGGTAACACTTTGAATATTGATAGTGGGAAAATCAGAGATTGTAATACTAATGAACACTGAGGAGCTATCACTTAGAATCTCTTTGGGTGGAAATGGCTATTGCCTGGAGCATATTCTGTCTGGGGGACTTCAATGCAGTTCTACTACAACTCTACCATAGCTTACAGAATAACAATAAGACCAATAGGCAATCACCTCCCCTTAAAGATTTCCAAAACAAATCTCTTATATGAATTGAGATTTGATGAGCCAAGTATTTCATTCACCGTGTATACTTAAGAAGAGACTCTGGAATATTTTAAGCACTTCTCATACCTTGGCAGTCTCCAAAACAAAATACCTCTGCCAGATTGGCCTAGTATACAGCAGCAGTTGTCCCTAGATCCCTGCCCTGCGATGAAACATTGACATTGCATCAGTGACCTCAGAACCTCAAAGAAATTCCATAGCAATGCATCCATCACAGTCTCAGGATTCAATGGGAATACTTTCAGAAAACATTGATTTCCTTCTTGAGATCAACTTCATAAGCAAATCTCCTTTAACATCAACAACAATGGGCAGGATACTGTGACCAATGAGTAAAAAGTATCTCTTCAGCCAAATCCTGATTCCTTACCTCTCACTGAAGATGAAAAAACTGCTACAAAAATTCTCTGATGCTCACCTTGAAGCATGGAAACATTGATATTAATAAGTGGGAGGAGGTTACTGCCAATCATTCAAAACATCAGACAACTCATCTATGAATCTGTATCAGGCTTTAAATCCAAATGAAAACATGCGAAGGCACAGCATCAACACAGAAGGGAAGAAATAAAAATAAATCCTGAACTCTGGATACCACTACATTTTGGTATATCCATCCACATAAGCTCATATGGCTACACCATCTCATAAATAAACAACGCAAAGCCCATGGCCTTAAGTAAATGTCATCCTCAAAGAGAGGGACTGCTGAAAAATTATCCCAACACTGGGCCCTGAGTTCCCTGGTCTGTGTTCATTTCTATCCTTTGTGGAATTGTATTGAGAAGAAAACTTGTCTAACTGATAAACTTTTAACAATCAGAAACAATAATAATAACCTGCATTTGTTTAGTTTTATAAGGAAATCTTCTTTTTAAGGCAATGTTCTTCCAGAGTTAAATCTTCTTTGGACGTTGAGGCTTCACAGGATCATGCAGCCCTGATGAAGAGCAATGCTAAAACATACACTGTTCAGATAAGCGTGGGCAGCAGTGTGTTATTTTTTCATCCATTGACTTGAACAGATAGAAAATCAGGGACTGTCAGCCTGTGATTTCCTACAAATCCCGTTGAGGAAATCAACTCTTACCTTAGTGGAGAAAGGTCAATTTAAGGAAAAGTGTCTTGAAGCCAATTCAGTTAAGTTTCTCAAGTATTTTGTTGAAACTAGCACATCTGTCAGCAACACAGGGCATCTAGACAGATAACATATTAGTTGTGAAGCTGCTGTTATGGGAGCTTGTAAAGACAACCTGACATGAATATGACCCCATCTGTCAGCTGAACCACAGTGAGGAGCATACACCATTCGCCTGTGGAGAAAATAACATGACACAAAACACATAAACCTATAAAAACGACAAGGAAAATAGATACTTTGCTCCTCATAACAACATTTTTTAGCAGCCTAATAGCAGAATGAAAATGTATTGAATATTTCGGTCAGCTAGAATAAAAGGCGGAACAAAAATTGTTCCTACACAGATGCCATCCTGAAGAGCGACCTATTACTGTTATTATTTACACATACAACACCTACAGGAGATAAACATTGCAAGTAGATTTTGAGGAAGTGTATAACCTACTTTCTTCAAGACCAGAATCTGATTTTCAATCCTGTTCAAGCTCATGGGTTAATTCTTCTTCAGTCTGCCACCTTAAGCTATACATGAAAGGCACTTTCCCGTATAACTCAGCATTGAGCACTCAACATACTCCAAGAGCAGACAATGCTGAAATGAAAAGGTGACAACTAAAATCCTCTCTGGAGAAGCAGGGGATGATTGTTTGAAGCTGGAGTTAAAATGTTTAAGCTGTGTTTTTCAATAACACTGAAAATATGTTATATAAGCAAATAATTTTCTCAAAGGGTTTTTTCAAATCTAAAAAGAATCATCATAGAATCCCTATAGTGCTGATAGAAGCTATTCTGCCCTTTGAGTCTGCACTGACTCTCCAGAAAGCATCCTACCCTTCTCCTATAACCTGACATTTACCACATCTAATCCACCTAGCCCACACACTACAGGTTGTTTAGCATGACCAATCACCTAACCTGCATATCTTTGGATTGTGGGAAGAAACCAGAACATCCAGCAGAAACCCACGCAGACATTTAAACTCATACAGTCACTCAAAGCTGGAATTGAATCCAGGGTCCTGCTAGTTTGAGGCAATAGTGCTAACCACTGTGCCACTGTGCTGCCTCAAAATTGGCAAAGATGCTGTTTCAGATCTTTAGTTACAATGCAGTTTGATATCCACGTCCATGGCCTCATTTAGGGACTTAGTTGACCAACTTTGTTTGATTTACTTTGGTATGTTACTGCGGGAATTTTTTTAACAGATAATCCCATTTAGTACTGTTTAGTAGCTACATGACCAATAATTCTAATTCGGATTTTCAGCACTTTCAGTTTATAAAGTAGAAATGTATGAAGTTGATGCCTTTCATTGTTAATGTTCTTGGAAGAATTCGTTAAAACCATGGGAGTATAATCAGTGTTAATATTATGTTAATTGTTTTACTAAGTTTATGGAGGGCATTGTTAAATGTTGAATAGCCTAGCTTCAAAATGAAGACTGAGTTGTTAACAAGTTTATTCACAGAATCATACAGTTGTTACAGGTATCAGAAGAGGCTATTCAGCCCATTGTGTTTGCATTGGCTCTCTGGGCATTTTAACTTATTTCTAATTTCCTGCTTTTTCCTGATAAACCTGCACATGTTTTCGATTCAAATATTCACCCAATGTGCTCCTGAATGCTTCAATTGAACCTGCCTTTACCTCACTCTCAGGCAGTGTATTCTATATCCTAAATACTCCCTCAGTGAAAAAGTTTTTGTCACCTTGCATCTACTTCTTTTGCAGAAAATTTTAAAAGAGTCACCTTGGTTCTCAATCCATTCATAAGTGAAAAGAAAAAATACAGATCCTTCGTGATTTTGAAAGCTTCTGCCAAAGCACTTCTTAGCCTCTCAAAGGGAAACACTCTTAACTTCTTCAATCTTCCCTCACAACTGAAGTGTCTCACTTCTGGAACAAATGGGCTTTAATTTTTCTAACTGCTTGCCCTGTGGGACCTTGTCAGGTGCCTTATTAAAATCCAAATAGGAAACATCTTCTGTGCCTATCCAACTAGCAGTTAATCTTATCTCTTAGTACTGATTCCAATAATTTACTCATCACCGAGGTTAAACTGACCAGCCTATAATTATTTGCCTTATCTCTTGCATCCTTTTTGAATAGTATAAAGTTTGCAAATTTTCAATCCTCTGGCACCTCACCTGTGACTTGTGAGGATTGGATCATCCATGAATCCGAGATAACAAGGTGTGGAGCTGGATGAACACAGCAGGCCAAGCAGCATCATAGGAGCAGGAAAGCTTGACGTTTCGGGCCTAGACCCTTCATCAGAAATAGGGGAGAAGAAGAGGGTTCTGAAATAAATAGGGAGAGAGGGGGAGGCGGATAGAAGATGGATAGAAGAGGTGGAGAAGAGGCAGACAAGTCGAAGAGGCGGGGATGGAGCCAGTAAAGGTGAGTGTAGGTGGGGGGGTAGGGAGGAGATAGGTCAGTCCAGGGAGGATGGACAGGTTAAGGGGGCGGGATGATGTTAGTAGATAGGAGATGGGGGTGTGGCTTGAGGTAGGAGGAGGGGATAGGTGAGAGGAAGGACAGGTTAGGAAAGTGGAGATGAGCTGGGCTGGTTTTGGGATGTGGTTGGGGGAGGGGAGATTTTGAAGCTTGTGAAATCCACGTTGATACCATTGGGCTGCAGGGTCCCAGGCTGAATATGATTTGCTGTTCCTGCAGCCTTCGGGTGGCATCATTGTGGCATTGCAGGAGGTCCAGGATGGACATGTTGTCTGAGGAATGGGAGGGGGAGTTGAAATGGTTCGCAACTGGGAGGTGCAGTTGTTTGTTGTGACCTGAGTGCAGGTGTTCTGCAAAGCGGTCCCCAAGTCTCCGCTTGGTTTCCCCGATGTAGAGGAAGCCACAACGGGTACAGCGGATGCAGTATACCACATTGGCAGATGTGCAGGTGAACATCTGCCTGATGTGGAAAGTCTTCTTGGGACCTGGGATTGGGGTGAGGGAGGAGGTGTGGGGGCAGGTGTAGCACTTTCTGCCGTTGCAGGGAAAAGTGCCGGGTGTGGTGGGACTGGAGGAGAGTGTGGAGCGGACAAGGGAGTCGAGGAGGGAGTGGTCCCTCCGGAAAGCAGATAAGGGTGGGGAGGGAAAAATGCTTTTGATGATGGAGTCGGATTGCAGATGGCGGAAGTGTCGGAGGATGATGCATTGGATCCGGAGGTTGGTGGGGTGGTACGTGAGGACGAGGGGGATTCTTTTTTGGTTCTTCTTGCGGGGACGGGGTGTGAGGGATGAGTTGCGGGAAATGCGGGAGACACGATCGAGGGCGTTCTCGACCACTGTGGGGGAGAAGTTGCGGTCCTTGAAGAATGAGGACATCTGAGATGTACGGAAGTGGAATGTCTCATCCTGGGAGCAGATGCGGCGGAGGCGAAGGAGTTGGGAATAGGGGATGGCATTTTTGCAGGAAGGTGGGTGGGAGGAGGTGTATTCCAGGTAGCTGTGGGAGTCAGTGGGCTTGAAATGGACATCGGTTTCTAGGTGGTTACCCGAGATGGAGACAGAGAGGTCCAGGAAGGAGAGAGAAGTGTTGGAGATGGTCCAGGTGAACTTCAGGTTGGGGTGGAGGGTGTTGGTGAAGTGGATAAACTGTTCGAGCTCCTCGTGGGAGCATGAGGCGGCGCCGATACAGTCATCAATGTAACGGAGGAAGAGGTGGGGTTTAGAGCCAGTGTCGGTACGGAAGAGGGATTGTTCCACGTAACCTACAAAGAGGCAGGCATAGCTTGGGCCCATGCGGGTACCCATGGCCACCCCCTTTGTCTGTAGGAAATGGGAGGAATTGAAAGAGAAGTTGTTGAGGGTGAGGACGAGCTCGGCTAAGCTTAGTTCTGGCTCCATCCCCGCCTCTTCGACTTGTCTGCCTCCTCTCCACCTCTCCTCTCCTCTATCCATCTTCTATCCTCCTCCCCCTCTCTCCCTATTTATTTCAGAACCCTCTTCCCCTCGCCCATTTCTGATGAAGGGTCTCAGCCTGAAACGTCAAGCTTTCCTGCTCCTATGATGCTGCTTGGCCTGCTGTGTTCATCCAGCTCCGCACCTTGTTATCTCGGATTCTCCAGCATCTGCAGTACCTATTATCTCTGATCCATGAATCTGATATTTCCTTTTTGGCTTCTATTAAAAGTTTCAGGTACAAGTCATCCAACCCTGGTGATTTATCCACTGTCATGGAAATCAGTCCTCCCACCCCTCCCACAACCCTGCCCATACTTCCCTTATATTGTTCTTATAGAATATAGAACATAGAACAGTACAACACAGGAACGAGACCTTCGGCCCATAATGTTGTGCCAAACATGAGACCAAACTAAACTAATCCCATCTGCCTGTCTTTAGTCCATATCTCTCCAGTCTTTGTTTATTCATGCGCTTATCTAAAAGTCCTTTAAATGTCCCTATAATACCAGCCTCCACCACCACACCTGCAGCATGTTCCAGACTCCTACAATTCTCAGTGTAAAATAACTTGCCCTTACATCTCTTTTGAACTTTACCCCCTCACCTGAAATGCATGCCACCTCGTATTAGACAATTCAACTCTGGGAAAATGATTCTGACCAACAACCCTATATAAACATCTCATAATTTTACAGACTTCTATTAAGTCTCCCATAAGCCTCCGCTGATCCAGAGAATACAACACAAGTTTTTCTAGCCTCTCCTTTATGGATTATCCCCTCTAATCCAGGCAGCATCCTGGTAAACCTCTTCTGCACCCTCGTCAAAGCCTCCACATCCTTCCTGTGATGTGGTGATCCAAACTGAACACAATACCCCAAGTGTAGCCTAACCAAAGTCTTATAAAGCTGCAACATGGCATCCTGACTCTTGTACTCAATTCCCTGATCAATAAGGGTAAGCATGCCATATGCCTTCTTTATCACCCTATCTACTTGAATGGCCATTTTCAGGGAGCCATGGACTTGAACCCCAAGATCCCTCTGGACAGCAATGTTATTCAGGGTCCTGCCATTAACTGTATACTTTTCCTTAACATTTGATATCCCAAAGTGCAGCACCTTACCTGGATTAAACCTTATCTGCCATTTCTTCACCCATATCTGCAACTAATCTATATCCCTCTGTATCCTTTGACAACCTTCTACACTATCCACAACTCCACCAATATTTTTATTGTCTGCCAACTTGTTAACCTACCCATCCATATTTTCGTCCAAGTCAATTATGTATGTCACAAATAGCAGAGGACCCAGTACAGATCGCTGCGAACCTCACAAGCCACAGACCTCCAGCCAGACAAATGCCTTCCACCACTACCCTCTGCCTTCTTTGGGTAAGCCCACTCTGAATCGGTGTGGCCAAGTCATCATGGATTCCATGTATCTTAATCTCCTGGATGGCCTACATGAAGAACCTTGTCAAACATTTTACTAAAATCCATATTGACAACATGTATTTCTCTACACTCATCGATCACCTTCATCACCTCCTTGAAAAATTTAATCAAGTTAGTAAGACATGATCTGCCCCACACAAAGCCATGCTGACTGTCCCTAATTAGGCCAAGCTTTTCCTAATGCACATAGATCCTATACTTAAGAATTCTCTCTTAATTTACCTGATATTTCACACTCCATCTCTTTAGCTAGAATGTTTTGCAATTTCTCGCTCCTTTGTGAAGACAGAGACAAAGTATTCATTTAAAATCCTGCCCACATCTTCTGCATTCATGCACAAGTTACGATGTACATCTATGATAGGCCCAACCCATTCCCTTAGATAACCTTTTGGTCTTAGTGCACTGATAGACCGTCTTTCTGGCAGAGATTCCTCAATTTGATTAATAGTCTTATCGAAGGCAGACATTTCACTTCATCATATCTTCCCAAGATGGCAAATTTGTGTCCAGGACATTGTTCATGCTGATAGGCCTTTTTTATGTGACAACTCTAGCAAGGTTTTATGGCTTCTTGCATTTTCCATCCCCATAATAGCTTTGATTCTGAGGCATCTTTTACATTCCTGCACTGAGGAAACTGTATGGTATATGAGAAACTGGAAGATTCCTGAGCCAAAGATTTCCTTTAGCTTTAGCTCTCCATATTGCCCCATTCTGCTTACTGACTGAGCAGATGTGTTAATTTTTCTATGATCCTTAGATTACAATATGCCCTTCTGGACATCCAAGTATAAAACATCTTCCATTTCACTACTATTCATAGCATATGTTACTTCCTCATATAACTCCACTGATTAAAGTTGATTTACTTTTCTGCCATTAATTACATGTAGCCTGGATCCCCGGCTGAGCCTCAGTTGACTGTACTACCAACAGTAACCACTGATCCCTGGTAGTGCTGCTAAGCAATGAAGAGCTCATAGCCTCTCGATTGATTCACACTTTGCGGGCAGATCTTCCACAACTGACATCCAAAACCCTGGCAAAAGCGTGCTGTTGAAATGCTCAATTGGCACTTAATGTGGTGGATGTTCACAAAATGAGTTGAGACAGGGCCCTTTCCGACTCTCCAACCCATGAATGGGATCTCTCTACTTCACCTCTCCCATGTTAAAATATTGCCCGTTACATTCTCCACTGGAAACCAACAATAAATGTCTTTGTAAACCTGTCCGAAAGCATTCTGTTCAGGTTATGAAGGTTATTAATTACATTGCCTAAATAAAGTTCAAAAATGATAACTTGTGCAACTGGACCATCATGATGTTGTGCAGCCGGCATCACAAATTGAAATACACAGGAGATTGTGACCTACATCAAAACGGATCAAAACCAGAAATAATCCAAATACCAGCAGCTGTGGAATTTGGCATTCTCTTCTTATCTATGGCCCACGTGAGGTATGGACATTCTTCGAGCTGAAAGAATCGTTATATTTCATAATCTCTATTGAATTCCACTTTATGTCTCCTGATGTGCGGTCCGAGCTTTCTGTCATGAACTTTTGATTCTCAGAAAAAATCCAGAACTGCTAATTATTTTATAGAATGACCAATAATACAATTTAATGTCAGTTACTAAGTAACACATTGAGTTGCCACTTTATTCTTTCTAATGACATTTGGAAGACAAGTAGTGGACATCCTTCAGTGGTGTTTGCATTCAATTGCAGATACTCAGATATGGATTCTTCTGTTTTTATTCTGCTTGTGCTGACCTGTGTTTTTTCACATTAGCATATATTTGATGTGCTTGTCTGATTGATGAGCTTTTCTTCAGTTGACCTCTCTTGCTCCATCCTACATAATGTAGCTTATTGATCTTTACCTGATATTTAGGGTGAATGTGTGACTAGGACACTATGGTCCATAACTTGCTGTATTAGTGACAGCGAAACCATCTTTCCACTTCTAAAATGATGCCTCCAATGTCTACAGGGAAAGGGGAAAGATGTCGCGGGGCAGAGGAGAGCAGGAAAACATATTGTCTGGGTAGAGGGAATGGGCAGAATAGTAGGCAGACCACGTGGGCAGAGCTTATAATGTGCAGGATCTTAAATTGTTAGGACAGGAGGAGGACACAAGGTCGCCTTAATGAGCAAAAACAAAACAGGGAGGAAAGGAGCAGGAAATTGGAAGGATGAAGCAAGAGAGATTTCTAAAAAGGAGCATAAGAAAGGTATGGAAAAGGGACAGAAGAATTAGTTTTACTAGAATTGAATCAAAACCAAACGGGAAGTTAACAATAGAGTGAAATCAACACGTTTAGGAGAAAGCATCAAAATGTAGCCAAAGTCTGTAATATGTGCAGTGGAAACTGGTAAATAAGTTGAACAATCGCCATCTGGCAGCAAGCCTTGAAAACAGACTAAACAACTGTGACATGAAACAAAGAAGTGAAAATAAATCAAACTGCAAACTACAGACAGGTTCCCAAAATAGTTGGATCTTTGTTTGTATACACAAATGGTGTCCAAAACAATGGAGCTTTTGTAAAGCACATGCACACTGTCATTGAGGAGAGTGCAAAAGAAGGTGAAAAAGATGGAGGCAGCACAACATGTGTTAAACAAGAGCAGCAGAATTTTTTTGAAGGCATGTACATGAAAGACTCAATATGCCACACTTGGGTAGGGCCACATGAAGACAGGATGAGACAATGGATAGCTTTGTAAAGGTTAAACCTTAGTCTTGAATAGTCAGTGAGACTTGAACAGGCAAAAAATGAGTCAAGCAGAAAGGAAGTGCGAAGTTATAAAGTTATAAGATTGGGAAAAAGGGTATAAACAAAGAAAGCAAATTCAAATTAAAAGCTGAGAAGCATTGAAAGGGTTGCACGGTGGTTCAGTGGTTAGCACTACTGCTTCACCACACCAGTGACTTGGGTTCGATTCCAGCCTTGGATGCCTGTTTGTGTGGGGTTTGCATGGAGTTTCCCTGTATCTGTGTGGGTTTCTGCTGAGTGCTCTGGTTTCCTCCAAAAGTCCAAATATGTGCTGGCTAGGTGGATTGGAGATGTGAAATTGCCCATAGTGTCCAGGGATGTGCAGGATTATGGCTGTGGGATTATGAGGGTAGGGTGGGCTCATGGGTCTGGGTGGGAGAGTCAGTGTAAATTCGAAGATGAATGGTCTATTTCCACAATGTAGGGATTTTATTCTTGGGGGGTGGGGTGTTGGTGGAAGTTGGAATGAAAACTAACTGCAAATAAGCCAAAGCTATTGAAGCAAGTTACTACATGATGCTAAAAATTAGTGGCATTGCTCCACCAAATGGTGGAGAAATGCACCTACATTGTGACAGGACAGTTAAAATGTTTACAACTTAATCGAATACCTGTAGGAGGATTTCTGATATTAAATATTGACATAAAATGTGTAATTCCAAACTGTTGTGATGAAAATAATGGTTTGTCAGCAAGAAGAGCACAAGATTTCTAGAAGAATATAAATGTAGAAGTTTTTTTAAACTTTGGAGCAATGAATGTAGTAAGATATTCTTCAGATATAACTAATACTTGTCCCCTCATTCATGTTCAATTTGTTTTACCCCCTTAGCTTTGAGATTTTTTTTCTGCTATTTCATGGATCTGCAATAGATGACGAACAAAAATTCATTATTTACAAAACTGAAATAATCAGGTGAGTAAATGTTGGCCTTGTTGGCTAGCACAGAATAAGAGGTAAGGAATTGGCAGCCCATTTCCATTTCTTCACATTTTTATTTCCAAGATGTTTGCTAGCCCCTGTTTAACACTACCACACAAAGTAAAATCCACCCAAAAGAGTTTATCCAGTTATAAACTGATCTTTACTCTCCAGGACTTTGGATCCATGCTGTGTTTTCAGTTATCTAATCTAAGCAAGTGCAATAGTGAGGCTGCTGAAGCAGGGAAATAGTTGTGTCTTGTGATTTTCACTCTACATGGTGAGGAGACAGCTTTGTCTTCCAATCGAAGATGGCAGACGGGTCCTGAAAGCTGGAGGATATATCAGATTCCTATCGGCTTTGAGGGGAACTGTACCCTGCTAAAACAGTAAGCAAGAAAGAGGGCATTTGAAGATGGAGGTGCTCACTTTTTTACATCTTAAATTATAAAAGATATTTTGCAGCCTGGTCAACAGGGTGGGAGAAGTAGTAGGAGATAACTCTCTCTAAAGACTGACTCTGCCCTCAGAAGAACATGCAAGGTAGGTCTCAAGGTTGCTTTATCTAGCCAGGAAGTCACGGCTCAGACTAACTGGAAAATCCCAGTCAGGCTTCTTTAACTGGCCTCACAAGGTGTGTAATTGATTTCAATAGTTTCTAAATGAAAGTATAATGTAGGATGATAGTATAATGTTGGGTATGCAGGGTCGTTTGATCTTCGTAGGATCATAGGTCGGCACAACATCTTGGGCCGAAGGTACTGTATGTTCTATGTTCTAAATATGTTGGCTAACTGCCACGAACAGTGGGGGAGGATGTTGATGCTACAGTCAAGAAAGCACGCAACTGCCTCTATTTCCTCAGAAGGCTATGGAAATTTGGCGTGTCCACAATGACTCTTATTAATTTTAATAGAAGCACCATAGAAAGCATCTCATCTGGATACATCACAGCTTGGTACGGCAACAGCTCTGCCCAAGACCGCAAGAAATTTCAGAATTGTGAACACAGTCCAGTCCGGCACGCAAAGCAGCCTTCAATCCATTGACTTGAGAAAGCAGCCAACACAATCAAAGACTCCTCTCACTCTGGTTATACTTCCCTTCCATCCTCTTCCACTGGGCAGGAGTTATAAATGTTTGAAAACACATACCAACAGATTTAAGAACAGCTTCTTCCCTGCTATTATCAAACTTATGAACGGACTGTTCATGTGTTAGAGTTGATCTTTCCAGCACCTTCTCTGTGGCTGTAACAATATATTCTGCATTCTGTTCTGTTACTCTCATATACTTATGAAAGGTATGATTTGCTTGGTTAGCATGCAAAACAATACTGTTCTCAGCGCATGTGACAATGATGAATCAAATCAAAGCAAGGAGGCAAACTGCAATTTATGAACACACCGTAATCCCTCTGCCCTATGGTATACTTGCAAAAATAACAGAGTCGGAATAAAGGCAGCAAATTGGCACACCCAACGACTGGGCTGTTTTTAGATGCCACCTCCTATCACTGACTTGGCCTGCAGAAATCCAGCCCCAAGTCCCACTGTTTCATAATCCATAGGTGTAGATATGAGATAAGGATTGGATCAAGCTGAGCTGTAATATCTAATTGCAGTCTAGCAGCTCTCAATCATACGTGTCAATAATGCTGAAGTACGAGAAGGTACATTACGTCAGTTACTGCCTATCCAGTGATGAAAGAAACTTGGCGTCCTACACCAAAAAAAACACAGTAAGTGCACACTCTTTTTCACTGAGAGGACACTCAAGATACTTGTATGGAGTATGGTCTACAAAAATATATTAAATGTTCATAAGTAGACAAAACAAAGGTTGTTCATGAATGTAATTGCCAGTGACAATATCAGGACAGAAGACAAATATTGCTTCCAATGGGTAGCAGAGTACAAATACTGTGCTTAATAGTTTCACATGAAAGACATTGTAGCATAATTCTAGTAGAGGATTTCAAAGGTAGATTGTGGAGAATCTGAGATAACAAGGTGTAGAGCTGGATGAACACA
>JAHRHZ010000133.1:61249786-61282539 GCA_024137785.1 Ginglymostoma cirratum | reverse complement strand
ATAACAAGCATGGGGCTGGATGAACACAGCAGGTCAAGCAGCATCATAGGAGCAGGAAAACTTGACGTTTCGGGCCTAAACCCTTCATCGAAGGGTTTAGGCCCGAAACGTCAAATTTTGAATATAAACTGCTTAAAATGAAAAGAATCAGGGATGTAACAACATATGCACAGCTTAGAAATAAAAGGTGAACCCAATAAGATTAAAGTTTACAAAAATGAATGCATCAGTCTCTGAATAGCTTGTGAAGAGTGAATTGATGAGAGCTGTGACCATTGCAGTGGAGATAACCGGTGGATTCATACTTGTACTTGAATAGTCATATCTCGATCCTTAGTTTTGCAGATTGGTTGGGTTTCTGCAGCTCTGATTCCTTAAATTCCTGTCATCAGGGTAGGAGAAAGTCCTTTTATTGTCCTGTTTCCTTTTATAACTCTGGATGGTACACATGAGAACATTCAGTCTCACTAGCACACTCCAGTAGAATTGAAACAGTTGTTTTATTTAGCTCCTGTGGTGTTTATTCTTCAAAGGGAAAACACAAAATACGTCTGCTGTTCAGGACATCATCTGCGTGAGGTGGCTTCTTATTGATCAGGAAGGTCATCATTTTCTCATTTTCCTATTAATCACAAGAAATCACAGTCCAGTCTTTTTTGATTGTGCTTTTAACCCTTTTATGAACTACTATTTGAACTTCCCTTTGCATCTTTAGTTGTTATGTTCCATGGGTCTCTCTCTCTATCCCCTTCTTCAGGCAGCCAGTTCATTTACATCTGCCGCCAATTTTGGTTGCATTAGTTCTCATTTGCAAAATACTTTTTGGAATGACAATTTAAAACTGTTGACAGCACTTTGGTGTTTTGACACTTGGCCATGATAGCATTGAGTTGAAGACGCTCACCACTTGTGTTTAGTCTTCCTGACTGATGTCCTGATCATGCTGCAAATACTTAGCAGATGCTTTCAAAGTGACAAACAATGTGCGTTGTAGGATCAAGGATCTAGAGGAGAAAACAGGACGCTGTACAAATCACTGAGATTAGATTCAAAACACAACAATCCTGCCTTGAGAATATAAGATTGGTACACACTGAAATCTGAGTAGCAGCAGTTATTGCTAAAAATTTAAAGTGGAGTAATTCTACGTGAAACTGAAAGTTACAATGATATTGACCCATTTTAGAATGCGACTGTTAGTCAGTTTGAAACAGGAGATAGCAGTAACACAAGCTGTACTCAAAAGTATAGAAGTGTGTTGGAGATTACAAGAGTGTCCTTGGTAGGCTTTTTAAACAGGTTCTGAAAGAAACTACTGAGTTAGAAACAGTCAGAATAAGTTGGTATACAGTGTGTATTTGTGTGCATTACAACTGGAAAGAAAGCGCAAAGAGCTGTGATAGCTGTTAATAAGGTTACACAGGAAAGCAATGGCTGACAGGAAAACACTGCTGTTCTGATCAATAGAGTGAATTACACAAGGAAGAAAACTACTATTGGAATCAACATTTGAAATGGATATTGATTTACCAACAGAAAATAGCAAAGTAAGTGAGAAGTTAGAAAATGAAACAGACCCTCCCCTGTGTTTAGTTAAAATGAAACAGTCCAAGGCAGAACAACCCAGTGAACAGCAAACAGCCAAAAGATTCCATCTACAAGAACAAGACAGGTGATATCAGGCTTTGTTGGAATCTGCTTCTCCAAGCAATAAGGGAGTGTGTGATCACAGAATCTAGGGCCACGGAACACTGAGGGCAACGGTTGAGGAGAATTGTAAAAATAAAACACTAATCATGGTCAGATAGGAGGTCACAACTTTGCATCAATCTCTTGACCCTTTCACCTTGGTGGTATAGTGCAGAAAGATGCCGTGCAGTCCATCGAGTCTGCGCAACCTCTAAACACCTACCCCATCCCCGTGACCCTGCATTTACCACAGCTTATCCACCTTGTCTGCATATCCCTCGACACTATGGGACAATTTTCCATGGCTAATCCACCTGACCTGCGCATCTTCGGACTGTGAGAGAAACCAGAGCACCCGGAGGAAGTCCATGCAGACTGTGCAATCTCCACACAGAGAGTCATCCAAGGTTGGAATCGAGCCCAGGTTCCTTGTGATGTGAGGCGGCGGTGGTAACCACTGAGCCACTGCGCTGCCCCTAAAAATTGCCTTCTATCCCCAAGTGACTCATAACTGTGCTAGAAGTGTAAAAAGGCTGTGACCACACCAAGAAAAAGCAGATTAAGTACCTCATCATGAATTCTACTTGGGATTGATGCCCTTCAAAGGAAAATTGCATGAACCAGACACTCACACAGTACAGATTAAAATAATTTGTAATCTTAGTACACTGCATCTGAAATGCATGCAGTGTCCAATTGTACGGCATACAACTCCTGTTTACAAGCAATCTTAGTCATGCCACTGGCATCTCTGTGAAGTAGAATTAATCACGGGTGACCTGTAGGTTTTAACTGCAGCCCATATTCACAAAGACAATCTAAGACATCACAGGCTGCACGAGGGCCCAGAATTGGTTTCGTCTATCCTATAACCATGTGTTCGCCAACATGTTCTTATATGTAACGTGCCTTTCTTGGGTAAAGTGGGAGGTGACAAGGTATTAGTAACCATATAGCATTTACAATCTCTTACCACACATGCAGCTTATGCTGTGTACACTGGAATCAGTTCACTTGTTTCAAAGGCCCATGTAGATGCATTGCTTGGCCCTTCCTGGTCAGAGACTTCCATCCCACTCTATGGAGTATGAATGCAAAACAATAATTTGTGTGTGATGCAAAAGGTGCCTCTTCCCGTTACCAAGAACCTGTTCTGTTTCTGATATTCTCCACACAGGGCTATTCGAACCATGACCAATAGATTCAGCCACAGCAGCGATCATCATCCCTGTGGCCACGTTGCTACAAAATTTCAGAGAAATTGACAACAAAAAGATGCGCTATCAGGCCCAGGACAAGCAGAAATCTTGTTATGCCTCACCAGAGTAGCATGCTGGAAACCAAGATCTGCAATACTCAGAGTCATCAAGGAAGTAATTATAGTAATTATTACTGAATAAAATGTATGAGAGAAAATAATGTGGCGGGTAAGTCTCTGGACCTAATGGTTTGCATAAAGGAAATCAATGAAGAAAAAGTGGATATACTTCTAAGGATCTTTAGAATCTGTATATGTCTCAGAAGATTGAAACTTAACACTTTTATTCATTAAAGGGAGAGAGACATTAAAGGCCATAGGCCAGTTAGCTTAACATCTATCACTGGAAAATGTTAGGGTCTATTATAAAGAATGCAGAAACACAGCATTTAGAAATACATAACATAATCAAATAGAGTCAGCAAGGCTTCATGTAGAGGGAGTCATGCCTGACAACTTGCAGAGTCGTTTGAGGAGGTAAAAAGCAAGTTGGATAAAAAGAATCAGTAGATGTAACTTTCAGATTCTAAAAGGCATTCAGAAAGGTTCACACAAGGCTACTTAAGAAAAGAACTCATGGCTTTTTAGGCGGTACAGTATATTAGCATGGGTAGAGGATTAGCTAACTGATAGAAGACAAAGAACTGGGGTAAAAGGGATATTTTCAGGATGGCTACTTGCAACTAATAGAGTTACAGCCACTGGATGAATACTGGGAAACAATTATTTACAATATACATTAATGACTTGGATAACAGAGATGAATGTATTATAGCTAAGTTTACAGATGACACAAAAATAATTGGGAAGGTAAATGGTGAGGATAACAGAGTGAATCGACAAATGTATATGGACAGGTTAAGTGAGTGGGCAGAAACTTTGAAGATGGTCTATAATGTAGGGAAAAGTGATGTGACGGATTTTGGCATAAAGAATAGAAGAGTTGATTATTATTTAAAGACAGGGAGAGATTTAGAAATACATCAGAGTTTGAGCATTTTCACTGTCTTCTTTGCGGAGCAGGGTGCGGATGGTTGCTAGACTGGGGACTGGCGCAGGCCATCAGACCACATGTGGCAGCCCCTGAACTGTAATGTTTGTTTGTAACTTATCTGACTGTAATTTCTTTTCTTTTAACTATGTCTTATTTCTAACTTATTCTATAAATCACTGTAAAGTAATGCAACTACCTTCTTTTTATTCCTCTTTTTGTATCTATGATTTGTACCTAAAATGGCGCCATACGAGGCAATATTGTAAAACTTTTCACTGTATTCCTATACTTCTGTACTTGAGGGCACATGACAATAAAGGATATTCTATTTTAAATAAAGGATATTCTATTCTATTCTATAAAGTAATTTCTGCCTTTACGTATCTTTGGGTCTGTAAGTAACATTGTACCACCAGCTCAGGCAGAGCGATCGAAGCATACACAGCTCCTTCGGTTTCCTTTGTGATGCCAGAAGAACCAGACAGGAGATACCATAATAAAAATCAGAGCCTGCTCCATGATAGAATACCCTTCACTTCGATTAGATGAGATAGTTGCCTTAAATAATTCCCCATTTGCCTCCCTATGATTAGGAAGTGGCCAAGGGCTATCTCATCGTCCAGGGCTGAAGCAGGGATGCAGGTTTTGGGGGTTTGAGAAGGAAGCAGGCAGTTCAGGAGTAGTGGGGGGGTGGGAGATAGATAGCAAGGTAGGGGCCAAGGCAGTGTGCTTATTGAGAGGAAGTTGACTGACAGAAGTGGCTCACCATTAGGAGTATGCCTATGAGAGGTGGTTGACCTGAAGGGACGGTATAGCTCCAAACTCAAGTAAGGATATTTTTAACAACATGTTGGTGGCCTGCAGCAGTGTCACCCTCTTGTGAAATACCTATAGAAATGGAATGATGTTTCGACGGGCATCAAATGCAGTTTTTAGCAGACAGAGAGTTTCTCAGCAGTAAATGACTTGGAGATATGATTGTGAAAGAAGAGCACTTGAAATTTGTAATGAACTCTGAGCTCGTAGCCTTCCTAACTCTCTAATCCTAATGCCATCTGTGCTCTTCTTTCTAGAATTTAATGACATCAAATGTGTGAAGAGTCCTCTGAATGCTCTGAAAGCTTTTCCATATCATTTTGGACTGTATTCTCCTGCATGAAGAATAAAGGATGAGAATAAGAATAAAGGATAAAAACTTTCAACCATTAACAGGATGTTCAATATCATTTGCTTTTTACACTTTATGAAAGGGTTACCATTGAACACCCCAGAGGAATCCCCAATCTGAGAACTGATGCTAGAAGCAATAGAAAAGAGAAATCTTACATTGCAAAAAATCAGCACCGTTAGCAATGCAGCAATGAACCAACAGAGGAAATTGTGAAATAAGTCCAAAATAAATGCCAACATGGCTTAAGAAGTAAACCTGAAAGATAGGGTCAGTTAGCCATGGGATTTTTTTCCCATGTGGGCAATTGGCACCACAGGGAGGAGTTGTCATAAAGCACACAATATCCAATATGGGAATGATTTAGATTGGAATCAGAAGTGAAAGGAGACTGACAGTGACCTAAATACTTTAAAGTACCTTCACTGTGAAATGCAAGGTGTAACAAATTAATTTGAATCGGCAAGACTGGTTCAACAGCCCACACTCTCAGCTTGAGACTTTAGTGCATCAAAGCAGACAGAAAGCCCCTATGCAGCGCTTTCACATCCACCTGATGGAATTCTTGGTACAGTATCTTCTCCAAATGAAAACACCACCAACAATGCAGCATTCCCTTAGTACTGCACTGGAGTGTCCGCATAAATTATTATACCCCGTGTAACCCGAAGCCAAATCCTTCTAACTCAGAGGCAAGAATACAACAGAGTGACAGCAACAGATGCACAGCTTACAGTGTTTATCCCTCAGTCACATATTCAAATATTCTTGCGCCTGGTTTAAAGCTTGTGCATATATTGAACACTTCATATACACTTTAGCCACGTCTGTCCTTCATCTATACAAATCCTGAAATATTCATGCTGAATATCAAAGTAGCCCACCACCCAACCCTTCATCAAAATTAAACATAATGAGTGCTGGAGAAACACAGCAGATCTGGCAGCATGTGAGAAGAGAGAAGTAGAGTTAATATTTTGAATCTGGATTGACTCTTCTTCAGAACAGAAAGGTGTTGGAATTTTTTTTAATATCCTTCCTGTTGAGGATGGAGGAGGAACAATGGGAACAGATGATAAGATCATAAGACCATAAGACATAGGAGTGGAAGTAAGGCCATTCGGCCCATCGAGTCCACTCCGCCATTTAATCATGGCTGATGGGCATTTCAACTCCACTTACCCGCACTCTCCCCGTAGCCCTTGATTCCTTGCGAGATCAAGAATTTATCAATCTCTGCCTTGAAGACATTCAACGTCCTGGCCTCCACTGCGCTCCGTGGCAATGAATTCCACAGGCCCACCACTCTCTGGCTGAAGAAAAGTCTCCTCATTTCCGTTCTAAATTGACCCCCTATAATTCTAAGGCTGTGCCCACGGGTCCGAGTATCCCCACCTAACGGAAACAACTTCCCAGCGTCCACCCTTTCTAAGCCATGCATTATCTTGTAAGTTTCTATTAGATCTCCCCTCAACCTTCTAAACTCTAATGAATACAATCCCAGGATCCTCAGCCGTTCATCGTATGTTAGGCCTACCATTCCAGGGATCATCCGTGTGAATCTCCGCTGGACACGCTCCAGTGCCGGTATGTCCTTCCTGAGGTGTGGGGCCCAAAATTGGACACCGTATTCTAAATGGGGCCTAACTAGAGCTTTATAAAGTCTCAGAAGCACATCACTGCTTTTATATTCCAACCCTCTTGAGATAAATGGCAACATTACATTCGCTTTCTTAATCACAGACTCAACCTGCAAGTTAACCTTCAGAGAATCCTGTACTAGCACTCCCAGATCCCTTTGTACTTCAGCTTTATGAATTTTCTCACTGTTCAGAAAATAGTCCATGCCTGCATTCTTTTTTCCAAGGTGCAAAACCTCACATTTGCTCACGTTGAATTTCAGCAGCCATTTCCTGGACCACTCTCCTAAACTGTCTAAATCAGTCTGCAGCCTCCCCACCTCCTCCATACTACCTGCCTGTCCACCCAACTTCGTATCATCGGCAAACTTTGCCAGAATGCCCCCAGTCCCTTCATCCAGATCATTAATATATAAAGTGAACAGCTGCCGTCCCAACGCTGAACCCTGTGGGACACCACTTGTCACCGGCTGCCATTCCAAAAAAGAGCCTTTTATCCCAACTCTCTGCCTTCTGTCAAACAGCCAATCCTCAATCCACGCCAGTAACTCACCTCAAACACCTTGGGCCCTCACCTTATTCAGCAGCCTCCCGTGAGGCACCTTATCAAAGGCCTTTTGGAAGTCTAGATGGATAGCATCCACTGGGTTTCCCTGGTCTAACCTACTTGTTACCTCTTCAAAGAATTCTAACAGGTTTGTCAGACACGACCTCCCCTTACTAAATCCATGCTGACTTATTCTAATCCGAACCTGCACTTCCAAGAATTTAGAAATCTCATCCTTAACGATAGATTCTAGAATTTTACCAACAACCGAGGTTAGGCTAATCGGCCTATAATTTTCCATCTTTTGCCTTGATCCTTTCTTAAACAAGGGGGTTACAACAGCGATTTTCCAATCTTTTGGGACTTCTCCTGACTCCAGTGACTTTTGAAAGATCACAACCAACGCCTCTGCTATTTCCTCAGCCACCTCCCTCAGAACTCTAGGATGCAGCCCATCGGGGCTAGGAGATTTATCAATTTTTAGACTTTTTAGCTTTTCTAGCACTTTCTCTTTTGTAATGCCTACCATACTCAACTCTGTCCCCTGACTCTCCTTAATTGTTGGGATATTACTCATGTCTTCCACTGTGAAGACTGACGCAAAATACTTATTAAGTTCTTCAGCTATTTCCTTATCTCCCATCACTAGCCTTCCAGCATCAGTTTGGAGCGGCCCAATGTCTACTTTTGCCTCTCGTTTGTTTCTTATGTATTGAAAGAAACTTTTACTATCATTTCTAATATTACTGGCTAGCCTACCTTCGTATTTGATCCTCTCTTTCCTTATTTCTCTCTTTGTTATCCTCTGTTTGTCCTTGTACCCTTCCCAATCTTCTGATTTCCCAGTGCTCTTGGCCACTATATAGGCTGTCTCTTTTTCTTTGATACATTTCCTGACTTCCTTTGTCAGCCATGGCTGTCTAATCCTCTCCCGGATAATCTTTCTTTTCTTTGGGATGAACCTCTGTATTGTGTCCTCAATTACACCCAGAAACTCCTGCCATTGTTGCTCTACTGTCTTCCCCGCTAGGCTCAGCAGTAGGCTCTGCTTCCAGTCGATATTCGTCAGTTCCTCTCTCATGCCCCTGTAATTACCTTTATTTAACTGTAACACCATTACATCCGATTTTGCCTTCTCTCTTTCAAACCACAGACTGAACTCTACCATATTATGATTGCTGCCTTCTAAGTGTTCCCTTACTTTAAGGTCTTTTATAAAGGAGGAGCCCAACCAAAAGACAAAGGGGTTGTTAATGATAGTGAAAGAGGAAAAGGATATGTACATTGGCTGTAAATTGAGGTGTGAAATGGAGAGAATGGGTCCTCTCCACTATTCGTCAAAGCACTTCATGCAAAGATTGGTCAACTCTCCTTCAATCTCTATAAAACTTTAATGCTAGCTTTCTGCTTATCATGTATCTCGCCTCCATGACCATCCTATTTCATATATTCTCACAGATAAGCATGCACAAATCTTGAAGAAAGGGAGGAGGCAGTCTTTCCAGCAGGGTGAAGGCTTCATGCTTAATGTTGTGTTTAGATGATGAGTAGATTGAATATGACTTCAGCTGAATTCCAAGGATTACTGAGGCAAGAACATAATGGTGGTAATAGATGATTACAGATCAACAATTCCTGACTGAAAATCTCGCAGCACTTATATTTTAAGTGTTTCATTTCCATTTCCTAACAAGAGATGCTCATGGCTTTTTTGTATTAGTGTGTTACTTGCTGCTAGAACGTCAGCAAGCTTGACTAGAGCTAAGTACTACTCAGTAAATCCATTTGATTAATTGACATGTCAAAGGGTGGGAGATTTCATCCCAACGTGTGATTATGGCTTAAAGCTGAATTCCCATAATTTGGCAGCTCAAATGTTTTCATAATCCTTTGAAACAAAAATCTGAACTCCCGTAGGCATTACAATTTATATAATTATCCAAATGGTTCAAACTGTTGCATGCAGTATTCATAAAGCTGCCACATTAGATCATATAACAAGAAGCTGCCTCACAAGGGCAATAACAGACAATATTTAACAAGTGGCCACATACAAGGTATCAAGAAAGGTGACCAAACTTCTGGTTACCTGTAAGGAATAACTTAAGCAGAGGAAACGTGTAGAGTAGTAATTCCAGAGCTTCAGGTCCATGGAGGTGACGGCATAACTGCCAATGGTCAACTAATTGAAATCAGGGATAGACAAGAGGCTAGAATTGGGAGAGCATAGAAGTCTTGCAGGGATGTTAGACTGGAGGCAAGGAGAAACAATATCATAGGTCCTTCCTCAGAACGGAGGAAGAGTCACCAAACCCAAAATGTTAACTTTGATTCTTTTCTTCACAGATGCTATCGGGCCTGTTGAGCTTTTCCAACAACTTCTGTTTTTGTTCCTGATTTACAGCATCCGCAGTTCGTTTGGTTTTTATGAAACAATGTCATAGATCGATTGGAAGTCAAGAGTATTTTCACAAAAAAATGTGTATCTCCTTTCAGGGAAATATCTTACCTAACCTAATATCACAAACGTAAAGCACAACAGACATTAAACCATTTACAATTATAATGATGATTTGAATGTAAATGCCAGGACTTATCAATTTATTATTCCTTTATCGTGGTTATATTAATAAAATACAACATTTGCAGTGATGATGACTTGTCAGTTGTTTCAGTGGCGGGAGTCCGGGAGGAAGCACGAGGGCAGCCTAGGAAGGTAAGCTTCCACCCAATAAATTTGGGAGTTAACTAATACCCAAGACACGACACATGTAGTGTCTCCCACCCTTCCACCTCCTCTAACCTAATAATAACGACTAAGTGTGGTGAGCAGGTAAGCTATTTGCATTTTTTTCCTTATCTCTTTGTTATCTTTCGGGGTGGTCATCTAGACGCCACATCCTCTGGGAGCAGGTCGGAAGGCAAAGCCGGAGTCCGTTTGAGTACTTAGCAGAGTAAACTTACTGGTGCAGCAAACACTGCGAAACTTAAAAAAAAAATCATTTTAAATAATTAACTAAGTAGAGATGGCAGGCCAGGTGATGTGTTGTAGCTGTATGATGTGGGAGCTAGCTGATCCCATTGAGAACGGCAGTGACCACATCTACAGCAAGTGTTGGCTGCTTGAGGAGCTCCAGCTCAAAATTGATGAGCTGGAATCCGAACTCCAAACACTGCGGCACATCCAGGAGGGGGAGAAATACCTGGATGCTGTGTTCCAGGAGGCAGTCACACCTGGTAGATTAACTAATGTTAATTCGAACGGCAGGCAGGGACAGCAGTGTGTGACTGCGAGTGAGGTAGGTAGAGGGACCCTGCAAACAGGAACACAGGAGCCACAGCCCTTGACATTGTCCCACATGTATGAGGCATTTGCTCCTTGTGCGGATGAGGAACAGGGCTGCAGGAAGGATGAGACAACTGACCATGGCACTGTGGTCCAGGAGGCCATTCAAGAGGGGGGAGCAAAAAGACAGATTGCAGTTGTTGGGGATTCCATCATCAGGGGGATAGACAGTATCCTTTGTGAGTAGAATAGAGAATCCCGCATGATGTGTTGGCTGCCCGGTGCCAGGATGCGAGACATTTCTGACCGGCTTGAGAGGATACTAGAGAGGGAGGGGGAGGATCCAGTTGTTGTGGTCCACGTAGATACCAACAACATAGGCAGGACGAGGGAAAAAGACCAGTTTCGGGATTATGAAAAGCTAGGAACAAAATTAAAAAACGGGTCTTCAAGGGACATAATCTCTGGATTGCTCCCCGAGCCACGTGCAAATTGGCATAGGGAGGTGAGGATCAGGGAAGTAAACACGTGGCTAAAAGAGTGGTGTGGGAAAGAGGGTTTCTTTTTCATGGGGCACTGGCATCAGTTCTGGAACAGGAGGGATCTATACCGCTGGGATGGACTCCACCTGAACAGGGCTGGGTCCAGTGTTCTGGCGAAAAGGGTAAATAGGGTGGTTAATAGGACTTTAAACTAGTAAGTAGGGGGGAAGGGAGAAGTGAGCGTAGAGGGAGAATAACAATTAATGTAAGGCAAAGCAGCAGGTTAGCAGGTGACGAGGAAGCTTCAACTCCATTGAAAATTAGGAAAAAATTTAAAGGGAAGGAGAACTCAAGAGCTGTCAGTAATGGAGGTAATAGGACCCAAAAAGAAGGTGCAAAAACTGGCATAAGGGCACTTTATCTGAATGCTCAGAACATTTGAAACAAGGTGGATGAGTTGACGGTGCAAATCATGGCAAATGGGTATGATTTAGTGGCCATTACAGAGACATGGTTACAGGATGGTTATGACTGGGAGTTAAATATCCAGGGGTATCAAACTGTTTGGAAGGACAGACAGGAAGGTAAGGGAGGTGGTGTTGCTCTGATTTTTAAGGATGATATCAAGGCGGTAGTGAGAGATGATATAGGTTCTACTGCAGAGAGCGGCGGGAGGTGGGCGGAAGTGAGGTCAGAGCAGAGAAGCTGTTGGGAAGGTAAGTGATTGCTATTTAAGCACTTACCTTGAAGCCAGTGGTCTTTTCTACAGCAGAGAGCGGCGAGAGCTGGGCGGAAGTGAGGTTGGAGCAGAGAGGCTGTTGGGAAGGTAAGTGTTTGCTATTTAAGTAGGTGTGTTCTACAAGAAGTACAAGAGACCCCGGGGAAGTACCTCTCATAAACAGGTTGACTCTCTTGGAAACTGTCGAGACAGGCGACAATGCCATTACGAGAGGCGGACAGGTCTGCGAGTCGAAAATTGGCGTAGAGGCAGAGCCGAGGAGTCAGACATCATGCAGAGCCATGGTAATAGGGGACTCCATAGTAAGAGGGACTGAAAGGGGTTTCTGCGGCAACAGGCGAGATTTGAGGATGGTGTGTTGCCTTCCTGGTGCCAGAATCCAGGACGTCACTGACAGATTGCAGGGAATCCTCAAGGGTGAAGGTGACGAGCCAGAGGTGGTGGTGCATGTCGGCACAAATGACGTCGGGAAGAAGAAGAAGGGGGACATTCTACAGCGGGACTTCAGAGAACTTGCAAGAAGGCTGAAAAGTAGGACTTCCAGGGTAGTTAGCTCCGGTTTGCTTCCAGTTCCTCGGACTGGAGAGGGCGGGAATAGGGAGATAATGGACTTGAATGTGTGGCTGAGAAACTGGTGCAGGAAGCAAGAATTTACATTCTTGGATCACTGGGGTATGTTTTGGGGTAAGGATAAATTGTACAAGAGGGACGGGTTGCACCTTAATAGGTGGGGGACCAGCATTCTGGCAGGCAGGTTTGCCACTGCAACAAAGGTGTGTTTAAACTAAGTAGTGGGGGGAAGGGGACAAACTGGAAATTTAAGAATGAAGTTAAAGGGAAAGTGAGAATAAGAGAAGTTAAGAAAGACAACAGAATCAGCGGAGCAGAAAAATCAAGAAGGGATCTACAGTATGGCCAAGTGAAATAGGGATTGATAGGAAGGGTGAGGGGAGTCATGAATTAAAAGTATTATATATGAATTCACGAAGCATAAGAAATAAGGTGGATGAGCTTGAGGCTCAGTTGGAAATTGGCAGGTACGATGTTGTGGGGATAACTGAGACGTGGATTCAAGTGGACAGGGCCTGGGAAATGAATATTCAAGGCTATACATGCTATCGAAAGGACAGACTGACGGGCAGAGGGGGTGGGGTGGCCTTGTTGGTGAGGAATGATACTCAGTCCCTTGCGAGAGGGGACATAGAATCAGGAGATGTAGAGTCTGTGTGGATAGAGCTGAGAAATTCTAAGGGTAGAAAGACCCTAATGGGTGTTATCTACAGGCCCCCAAACAGTAGTCTGGATGTAGGATGTAAGTTGAATCAGGAGTTGAAATTGGCATGTCGCAAAGGTATTACTACAGTTGTTATGGGGGATTTCAACATGCAGGTAGACTGGGAGAATCAGGATGGTACTGGACCCCAAGAAAGGGAGTTTGTGGAATGCCTCCGAGATGGATTCTTAGAACAGCTTGTACTGGAGCCTACCAGGGAGACGGCAATTCTGGATCTGGTGTTGTGCAACGACCCGGATTTGATCAGGGACCTTGAAGTAAAGGAGCCATTAGGAGGTAGTGACCATAATATGATAAGTTTTAATCTGCAATTTGAGAGGGAGAAGGGAGAATCGGAAGTGTCAGTATTGCATTTGAACAAAGGGAACTATGGAGCTATGAGGGAGGATCTGGCCAAAGTTCAATGGTGCAATACCCCAGCAGGGATGGCGGTGGAACAACAATGGCAGGTATTTCTGGATATAATGCAGAAGGTGCAGGATCAGTTCATTCCAAAGAGGAAGAAAGATCCTAAGGGGAGGCAGGGGCGGCCGTGGCTGACGAGGGAAGTTAAGGACTGTATAAAGATAAAAGAGAAGAAGTATAACATAGCAAAGATGAGCAGGAAGCTGGAGGACTGGGAAACTTTTAAAGAGCAACAGAAGATAACTAAAAAGGCAATACGCGGAGAAAAAATGAGGTACGAAGGCAAACTAGCCAAAAATATAAAGGAGGATAGTAAAAGCTTTTTTAGGTATGTGAAAAGAAATAAAATGGTTAAGACTAAAATTGGGCCCTTGAAGACAGAAATGGGTGAATTTATTATGGGGAACAAGGAAATGGCAGAAGAGTTGAGTAGGTACTTTGGATCTGTCTTCACTAAGGAAGACACAAACAATCTCCCAGATGTAATAGTGGCTGAAGGACCTAGGGTAATGGATGAACTGAAGGGAATTTATATCAGGCAGGAAATGGTGTTGAACAGACTGTTAGGTCTGAAGGCTGATAAGTCCCCGAGACCTGATGGTCTGCATCTCAGGGTACTTAAGGAGGTGGCTCTAGAAATCGGGAACACATTGGTAATCATTTTCCAATGTTCTATAGATTCAGGATCAGTTCCTGCGGATTGGAGGGTGGCTAATGTTGTCCCACTTTTCAAGAAAGAAAGGAGAGAGAAAACAGGGAACTATAGACCGGTTAGCTTAACGTCAGTGGTGGGAAAGATGCCGGAGTCAATTATAAAAGATGAAATTACGACTCATTTGGATAGCAGTAATAGGATAGGTCAGAGTGAGCATGGATTTACGAAGGGGAAATCGTGCTTGCCTAATCTTCTGGAATTTTTTGAGGATGTAACGATGAAAATGGGCAAGGGAGAGCCAGTGGATGTAGTGTACCTGGACTTTCAGAAAGCCTTTGATAAAGTCCCACATAGGAGATTAGTGAGCAAAATTAGGGCACATGGTATTGGGGGCAAAATACTGACTTGGATTGAAAATTGGCTGGCTGACAGGAAGCAAAGAGTAGTGATAAACGGGACCCTTTCGGAATGGCAGGCGGTGACCAGTGGGGTACCGCAAGGTTTGGTGCTGGGACCGCAGCTGTTTACAATATACACTAATGATATAGATGAAGGCATTAAAAGTAACATTAGCAAATTTGCTGATGACACAAAGCTGGGTGGCAGTGCAAAATGTGAGGAGGATGTTATGAGAATACAGGGTGACTTGGACAGGCTAGGTGAGTGGACGTATGCATGGCAGATGCAGTTTAATGTGGACAAATGTGAGGTTATCCACTTTGGTGGCAAGAACAGGAAGGCAGATTACTATCTAAATGGAGTCAAGTTAGGTAAAGGGGAAGTACAACGAGAGCTAAGTGTTGTTGTACATCAGTCAATGAAAGCAAGCGTGCAGGTACAGCAGGCAGTGAAGAAAGCTAATGGCATGCTGGCCTTCATAACAAGAGGAATTGAGTATAGGAGCAAAGAGGTCCTTCTGCAGCTGTACAGGGCCCTGGTAAGACCGCACCTGGAGTATTGTGTGGAGTTGTGGTCTCTAAATTTGAGGAAGGACATTCTTGCTATTGAGGGAGTGCAGCGTAGGTTCACGAGGTTAATTCCTGGAATGGCGGGACTATCATATGTTGAAAGATTGGAGCGACTGGGCTTGTATACACTTGAGTTTAGAAGGATGAGAGGGGATCTGATTGAGACGTATAAGATTATTAAAGGATTGGACACTCTGGAGGCAGGGAGCATGTTTCTGCTGATGGGTGAGTCCAGAACCAGAGGACACAGTTTAAAAATAAGGGGTAGGCCATTTAGAACAGAGTTGAGAAAAAACTTCTTCACCCAGAGAGTGGTGAATGTATGGAATGCTCTGCCCCAGAAGGCAGTGGAGGCCAAGTCTCTGGATACTTTCAAGAAAGAGATGGATAGAGCTCTTATAGATAATGGAATCAAGGGTTATGAGGATAAGGCAGGAACAGGATACTGATTGTGGATGATCAGCCATGATCATAATGAATGGTGGTGCTGGCTCGATGGGCCGAATGGCCTACTCCTGCACCTATTGTCTATTGTCTATTGAACAAAACATTGAATCCATTTTGGTGGAAATTAGGAAGAGCAGGGAGAAGAAGTCACTGATATGTATGGTCTATAGGCCACCAAATAACGACATCATGGTGGGGCGGGCAATAAACATAGAAACAGCTAATGCATGTAAAAATGGTACAGCAATTATCATGGGGGATTTTAATCTACATATCAATTGATCAAACCAGGTCCGTCATGGCAGCCTTGAGGAGGGGTTCACAGAATGCATCTGTGATAGTTTCTTTGAACAATATGTAATGGAACCTACGAGGGAGCAAGCTATCCGAGATCTAGTCCTGTGTAATGAGACAGGAATAATTAATGATCTCACAGTTAGGGATCCTCTCAAAAGGAGTGATCACAGTATGGTCAAATTTAAAATACAGCTGGAGCATGAGAAGGTTAAATCCAGTACCTATGTCCTGTGCTTAAACAAAGGAGACGATGAAGGAATGAGGGAGGAGTTAGCTAAGGTAGAATGGGAGCAAAAACTTTCTGGTGGGTCAATTGAGGAGCAGTGGAGGACTTTCAAAGCGATTTTTCACAGTGCTCAGCCGAAGTATATTCCAGTGATAAGGAAGAACTGCAGGAAAAAAGAGAGCCAGCCATGGATGCCTAAGGAAATAAAGGAAAGTATCAGATTGAAAAAAAAACACATACAAAAAAGCAAAGAGTAATGGGAAACTCGGAGACTGGGAAATCTTTAAAGGCCAACAGAAAACCACAAAAAAGTTAGAAAGAAAAGTAAAATAGATTATGAGAGTAAACTAGCTCAGAATATAAAAACAGGCAGCAAAAGTTTCTATAAATATGTAAATCGTAAAAGAGAGGCGAAGGTAAACATTGGTCCTTTAGAGGATGAGAAGGCCAATTTAATAACTGGGAATGAGGAAATAGCCAAGACATTAAACAGTTATTTTGCATTGGTCTTCCCAGTGGAAGACACAAATAACATGCCGAAAACTAATGGCAAGAAGGTTGTAGCAGGTGAGGACCTAGAAACTATCATTATCACTAAGGAGGCAGTGCTGGGCAAGCTAATGGGGCTAAAGGTAGACAAGTCTCCTGGCCCTGATGAAATGCATCCCAGGGTACTAAAAGAGGTGATGGGGCAAATAGTAAATGCACTAGTAATTGTTTACCAAAATTCACTGGACTCTGGGATGGTTCCCACAGATTGGAAAACAGCCAATGTGACACCACTGTTTAAAAAAGGAAGTAGACAAAAAGCAGGTAACTATAGGCCAGTTAGCTTAACTTCCGTAGTGGGGAAAATGTTTGAATCTATCATTAAGGAAAAAATAGTAAGACATCTGGATATAAATTGTCCCATTGGAAACACCCAGCATGGGTTCATGAAGGGTAGGTCATGTTTAACTAATTAGGTGGAATTCTTTGAGGACATTACTTGCATGGTGGACAATGGGGAACCTATGGATGTGGTGTATCTGGATTTCCAGAAGGCATTTGACAAGGTGCCACACCAAAGGCTGCTACATAAGATAAAGTTGCATGGTATTACAGGTAATGTATTGGCATGGATAGAGGATTGGTTGACCAGTAGAAAGCAAAGTGTAGGCGTAAATGGGTGTTTTTCTGGTCGGCGGTCAGTGGCTAGTGGTGTCCCTCAGGGATCAGTGTTGGGACCACAATTGTTTACAATTTACATAGATGATTTGGAGTTGGGGACTAAGTGTGGTGTGTCAAAATTTGCAGATGACGCTAAGGCGAGTGGTAGAGCAAAGTGTGCAGAAGACACTGAAAGCGTGCAGAGGGATATAGATAGTCTAAGTGAGTGGGCAAAGGTCTAGCAGATGGAGTACAATGTCAGTAAGTGTGAGGTCATCCATTTTGGTAGGAATAACAGCAAAATGGACTATGCTTTAAATGGTAAAAAATTGCAGCACGCTGCTGTGCAGAGGGACTTGGGAGTCCTTGTGCATGAATTGCTGAAGGTGTAATTGCAGGTGCAGCAAGTGATTAAAAACGCAAATGGAATTTTGTCTGCCATTGCTCGAGGAATGGAGTTTAAAAACAGGGAGGCTATGCTGCAGCTGTATAGGGTCCTGGTGAGGCCACACCTGGAGTACTGTGTACAGTTCTGGTCTCCTTACTTGAGAAGAGATATACTCGCACTGGAGAGGGTGCAGGGTAGATTCACTCTGGTGATTCCAGAGTTGAGAGGGTTGGATTATGAAGAGAGACTGAGTAGACTGGGATTATACTCATTGGAATTCAGAAGAATGAGGGGAGATCTTATAGAAACATATAAGATTATGAAGGGAACAGATAAAGTGGAGGCAGGGAGGTTGTTTCTCCTAGCAGGTGAAACTAGGATTAGAGGCCATCATCTCAAAATAAAGGGAAGCAGATGTAGGACTGAGGTCAGGAAGAACTTGTTCACCCAAAGGGTTGTGAATCTGTGGAATTCCCTGCCCAGTGACGCGGTTGAAGGCCCCTCACTGAATGTTTTTAAGGCAAGGCTAGATAAATTTTGAACAGTAACGGGATTAAGGGTTTTGGTGAGTGGGCGGGTAAGTGGAGCTGAGTCTCAAAGACCAGCCACGATCTCATTAAATGGCGGGGCAGGCTCGAGGGGCCAAATGGCCTACTCCTGCTCCTCATTCTTATGTTCTTATGTAGATGACAAATGTTACTGGAAATGCATTAATGAATTTTATAATGCAAAACCATACACTGATCATTTATCACACAACAACTTGGTGTTAATGTAATCAGGGTCGCATATTATTGCCCATTTTAAATGCATTGAAATCAAATTTGACATTTAGATCCGTAAAAGGAACATTAATGGGCTCATTATTTTTGTGTAAGTGCAATGAAATGCAGTATTAGCACTGTCCAGTACAGGTTCCTTAATAATCTTAACTATCCCTGCTATGATTAGTCAGCTTAGTCCCTTTGTAATATATAGTCATACATAAGAAGCATAGCGAATAAAACAGAAAATGTTTGACACAAGGACGATGTTAATTCAAAAATTCATTAGTTTAGATCTTCTTCAACTGTCACATCTGAATGGCTAGAGGCTAACTTTGGAAAAATTTGAAAAGAACTGTGTTGCTGCAGTCAATCTTCTGGGGTCAGCTAGATATATATCAACATGCAAATTAGGAGCAGAAATAGACTAGTCAGCCCCTGGAGCCTCCTCCAGTATTCAATAAGATCCTGGTTGATCTGATAATTCCACATTCCTGGCTAGCCCTGATAACCTTCCATCTCCTTGCTTACCAAGAATCTATCTTCCTCTGCCACGTGCAGATTAGATTGGACAATTATTTCACACAACTGGAAGTCTGCCATTGAAAGTACCATATAGTAAGTACCATAGTAAGAGTGTATCCTCTGTGTGCTAGTCCCCTGCCTGTTCCCCATACTGCCGCCCATCTATATACAGAATCATTCAATGCTCTCTGGACTGCTTCAATTAAACCTGCCTCCACCATACCGCCAGGCAGTGCATTCCATACTCTACCTACTTGCTCTGTGGAACAGGTTTTCCTCACCTTACATTTTGCTTCTTTTGCAAAATGCTTTAAAACTGTTTCGTCTGTATTTCCATCTATTTACGAGTGGGAACAATTTCTCTTACTCCCTTCTGTCCAGGCTCTAACATCTTCCCAGAGTGAAGTTAGAATCACCAGTCTTCCACCATGGACCAGGAAGTTTTCCACAATTGTGAACTGCTGCTAGTGCTCAAAATATGTTTTCATGGCTAACCCAATGGGTCTTCACTTTGAGCAACCCTTAACATAATACTAAAGAATGATGAAATATTTTTTGATTTTATTTTGTCTGCTTGTGTTATACTTGTTTGAGTTGATTATGGCTTGCTGGTCATTGTCGCTTGTCAACAATATAAAACAAATTTCTTGTGTCAACATAATTAATCTTAAAGGATGAAGTATTTTGATTTATTTGGACATGATTCAATTAAACCTTTTACCAGATACCCTTTTCCAGTTATTCCATTATTGGCTGTTCATTAACTCCATGCCCCTTTTCCTGTTATTTCTGGACCAGTTGTTCCTTGATTTTTAACTAATTTGACTCCTTCCAGTATTTGAAGAAAATTAAAACAAACATCCCTAATTCAAACTGAACGGCTGAAGTATTCAAACTCATCCTTTCAATTTCTAAATCGAATGAAGAACTGATGGATGCCTTCTTTATCTCTCTTAAAAGGTTAGCGCTGCAGTTGAATTAGCCAGATCAGCAATGGACCTACAGCAGAGTAGGTTGACAGGAAAGTTCATGAAGTTTACTCCCTCTTGCCTCAGGAGAGTGTGACCAGCTATAAGGCAATAAATAGGACAATTTTCAACGTGTGTCATTTAGTGCCAGAGGCAAACTAGCAAAAATTCTGTCTTCAGGAAGCAATCTGGCTAGACATATCTGGAATTTGAAGAACTTAAGCAGTTTGCTTTTGACTGGTGAGTTCGACTGCTTAAAATGGAGAGCATCCACAAAATCCTTCTGTGAAATAGTTCTCCTCAGAATTCAGTGACTCCCTAAACTTGCCTAACGGTGTTCTGATTAGTTATGAAAGAGTAACAGAGTCCAGAAAGAAGCAATTATGGCTGATAACTTTTGAATTAATGCACAGGCACATAAAGTTAGGTAGAATGAGATCTAAAAACATTCACAGACCAGAGGTATCAAGGTAATAACTCAAGAGACAAGCAGGAGAGACTGCAGTATTAAAGGTGGCTATATCTCCTCAGGCACGACTGTTGATCAGGAAAGCTGAAAGGTGGGTATGTTCAATGGAATGGTGACCACCCAGTTTTAAACAGCGAGAGAGAAAAAATAGCATTCTCTGAGGTGTTGCCAATGATCACAAATCTTGTTAGTTTGGAAAAGCTTTTCTGATGGAAGCTCCTCTCTTTTCAGCCTCATTTCTTGCTGCAAAATAGATTTTTATACTTTTTAGCACTTTTTAGCCAACAAATTTCCTGGGGACTTTTTGTATTCTGAATTATACCTTTATAGAAAGGGTCGCATGTTGGAAATGGAACCTTAACTATGATTAACAACCTAAAACTTGTATTTGAAGAAGCTGTTTTGAGCAGATTCAAGATGAAACTCAGAATATAACATTAAGCAGAAGTTGGGAATTATTTTTTTTCTCTGTGTCTCAAGATGAAAAAGTACCCAGTGACAATACTAATTAAAAAAATACTGATGACTAAGAATTCACGGATAACTGTAATATTCACTGCTCCTAATGGCTTAAAACACCAACTAAACAACTGTGGTCTTAAAACAGATACTCCATTTGTGAGTGCAAACAGTTTCAGTTAAACCTTACATTTCAAGGACAGTCTAAAAACTTCAAACTGTATATTTCTTGGCCATCATTTATACTGGCCAAGTTCCCCTTTTTGAGAGTGTGTATGTGTGCATGTGTGAGTACAAATGTGAGAGCCCACATTAAAATTTCACAGGGATTATATGTGTGACATCATATCTTTATTATTTTTCTCAGGTTTAGCAGGTAATAAAATTATTCTTTCATTCCATCATTGGCTTTTTATTGCTGCTGGTGGAAGTAATTAATTAAATTGTAATTGGGTTGGGGAAGTTAAGCATTTTGCTAATGTCAAAAGTCATAGAGACCTAATGTTTGATGCAGTCTGCCAGTTTTTGGGATGTACAGTCTACATATAAGCCATCACACTGTCACTGCATGAATTCATACACCACACAACTCTTTTGTGTGAAGTCTTTTCAGCTTGATAGCAAAATTCTGCTGGTGACAAACAAAATGCAGTATTGCACCAGCATGAAATAGCTACCTTCAGCTGTTCCTCAAATTTTTGAGATTCCTTACCGGTGTAAGTTGAGGCAGGCTGGGCACTTCTCAGATCCATGAACGATCTCCTTAGGACTTTTCAGATCTGTGCAAAATACAGTGGGAAATGATCTGATAATGATGGCCATTATCCTGCAAGACAACATTTTTGCATCCTATTTCAGCATCAGGTTTTCACATTGAACAAATGACTCAGGATTTACTTATGAGCTTATAGTCCCTGCCCGTTTCAACTCAACAAAATAAGCGGCAGCCATTTGCTTGTCCATTTCTCAGGGTAATGCCCTGACATCTCAGAGTCAACCTGCATGATTTACAATGTAGACAAACCTGGCAGTTAACTGTCAAACAGAATTAATGGGTAGATTCACCTCAGATCAATCAGAGTCCATGTGCTAACCAATCAGCTGTCTCCTCTTGCGCAATTTGAATATTGGTTTTTCCCTTGAATTGGTGCTCTTGCAAATTATCCTGCGATGGTGAAAGATGAACACCTAAAAGAAAGCTTCTATTTTCTACAATACTCAAACTAATTTATTCTTGTTAGCTTACATTCTCCTACCCTATCCATCACCATTCGAAACCAGAATTGGAATTTATGGAACAAAAAGAAAAATTGCTGGAGAAACTCAGCAGGTCTGGCATCATCCATGGGGAGAAAGTCAGAGTTAATATTTTGAGTCCATTGGCCCTGCTTTAGAACTGTTCTGACCTGCTGAGTTTCTCCAGCAATTTCTGTTCTGGTTTCTGATTTCCAGCACCCACAGTTCCTTGTTTTATTTTGAAAATTATGGAATCTTTGTAACAGGGCCTATAGTTCATCATGCCTCTACTTTATAAGAATTGGAAACAATATTGGATTTTTGACTCCAAGCGTGGTTAAAACGATTGTTTCAGGGATAGTAGGAGCTGCAGATGCTGGAGAATCTGAGATAACAAGGTGTAGAGCTGGATGAACACAGCAGGCCAAGCAGCATCAGAGGAGCAGGAAGGCTGAAGTTTCGGGCCTAGACCATTCTTCAGAAAATGGTTTCCACAGGCTTGTGCAATTATACAAGTGTGTACATATCAACTAAATTCTGCAAAATCTCACCGTAATATAGCACAGACGTGTCAAAATTATTATTTGCACAAATTTGCTGCAACATCAGCAGTGCCAAGTTCACTTCTAAACTTTCTACTGATGGTTTTTTTTTGTCACTCATGTTCATAGCGCCAGCGGGAATGAAAACATTTCGGTAAGAATTACTTCTGCTTGGCTTAATTTTCTAAGTTGCATAGTGCATCACAAAACACAAAGCCATTTTACAAACTTAGTACACATTACCTGAAATGGGTCATCAACATTACAACAAATGAATCTGGTCCAATGGTGAACACCTGTTTTTTAAATACATCTGATCACAAAGCAATCTTATTGAGATGTAACTTATTGTGAATGCAATCAGTTATTCACAGAAAAAAAGATATTTCAGGAAGTACAAAATAAGCTAAGGACAATGAATGTGTTGTGACCTGTTCCTTTTAACAGTTTTTACAATCAACCAATTTATTTAACCTCTCAAGAAATGACTGGACTTCAGCAAAATGTTAAACAAAAATTGGCCTTGTCGTTCTTTGTGAGTAAGAAAGCTGCAGACTGCAGGACGATATCAATGAAGTGGCCAAGTGGGCACAAGATAGGCAGATCGAATTCAATCCAGAAAAATGTAAGGAAAAGACAGTTAGGAAAGATTAATCAGCAAGGGAATTAAATACTTGGAAGCATAGAGGAATAGGGGGAACCTTACATTTTCAAGTGGACAGATTCTTAAATGTAATCAGAGAGGTTGATAAGGTGCTTAAGAAAGGTTATGGGGTTCAGTTATTAACCAATCCTTACAATATAAGAGCAGGAAAGTTATGCTAGAGCTGCCTAAAACACTAGCTAAGCTACAACTGGAAAACTATGCACAGTCATGGTCATTGCATTACTGAAAGGATACAGCCGTACTGAAGAGAGTACAAAAATGATTTTGCGAGGCTGTTGTCAGGATTAGAACATTTTAGCTACAAGGAAACAACAGATAGGCTGGAGTTGTTTTCTTTAGAGCAGAGCATGTTAAAGGGTGCGGTAATTGAGGAGTATTACATTATAGGTGCTTAGATGGAGTGGGTAGCAAGAACCTGTTTCCTTTAAGGGGAGTCAATAACGAGGCAAGATAGTTTTAAAGCCATTAGTGGAATGACTGAAGAGAATTGAAGAAAATTATTTTCACCAAAGATAGCGGCATCTGAATTTCATTGCTTGAAAAGAAGACAAAACTCTCACTGCATTTTAAAAATATTTAGAAATATACTTGAAGGGCCATAGCCAAAAACTGCAGGGCGGGATTCGGCTGGATGACTCTCAGCTGGCAGAGGCATGATGGAGTGAATGGACTCCCTCAATGCCATCGTTTATATATGTTTCAATGCATCATTCACCCAATATAAGGAAAACATTTTATTATTCAGTGTGTTTCATGGACCTTGTTTTCATGTTACTGTAATCATCAAGGCAGCTGTATCATGCCCACTAAATTGTTATAAACATCCACAAATAAAAATAAACTTGATTCAGTGCTTGTGTGGCTGCTGATCCATATTTTACTTTTATTGACTCTCCCACTCAAAAATGGATTAGAAAAAGCCAGATCCCTATTGATGTAGCAGCTTGCTTTCAACAGTATTCAAGATGACTAAATTTTAAGAACAATGATGTACAGATTAAAAATTCATAACACTGCTAATCTCCAGTAAAATTAGATATTTTCAACTAGTCATTAGACACTGGAAATAATGTAGATTTGCAGTATGCTTTGCTGATCAAGAAAATAACACCAAAAAAATGCATAAACAGAATTACACTCAATGCTAAATTTACATTACCCACTTGTTCTTTAACTTGTTACATCAAAAGTAAAATAGAATCACAAAATTGTTACAGTGCAGAAGGAAGCCACTCATCCTATCATGCCTGCACCGGCTCTATTGCCAATCTCCTTCCTTCTCCCCATAACACTAGGCATTGCTTCTTCTTAAATAATCATTTAATATCCACTTGAATATCTACTTTAATATCCACTAGTCTGCAACTAGAACACACTTTAATTACAAACACAGTTCACTAATTCACCAGCCTTAAAATAAGCCAGCAATTACAAAATTTTCCTGAGTGTTACAACAAAGGATCACACTTTTAGCGTAAAGTCATACACAAATTGTCCAAGGTAAGACAGAACATGAGCTCTTTAATGCTCAATTCATGTGCTATGATGCAGTGATGATATCATGATTATGTCTCTTAAAGATATACAGAGACACTGATCATGAGATAATGCAAAATTGTTGTATTTAAGTTGCTTTTGAAGAAAAACGAAATAACCTTGCTTTCTTTGGAGCAAAAGAACACATTTCTTATTTAATATTATTTATTTAATTCATTATTTGAGGAGCAGTAGTTATAGGATCAACATCATGTCTTTGCAGCTAAAAGGGTCAATGTCACTTACAGCTGTTGGTCATGGATGCAAATAGACTCTTCAAGTTACCCAAGGATGGCCTCTTAAACATAAATATCTGGAGAAATTCAGTAGGTCTGGCAACATCTGTGGAGAGAAAGCAGAGTTAACCTTTTGAGTCATGTGAGCCTTCTTCAGAAATGAGTCCAAAAGCACTCAATTTGTTAACTCTGCTTTCTTCCACAGATGCTTCCAGACTATCTGAGTTTTTCCAGCAATTTATGTTTTTATTTCAGGTCTTCAGCATCCTCAGTTCTTTGGACTTTTAAGCATCTGCCTACCCATGAGCATAGTGCTTGCCACTCAAAATTCCTTCTAAAACTAGATCAACTTGGATGAGGTTGCATGTTCAGAGTAAATATGTACAATGATTCACTGAGTAAGGTATTTATCCTGACAAGATTTTTCTCAATGTATATGTTTGCTAAGTGGAATAAAATTATCTTTTAGAATTTTTCAATATCCCTACAGTATGTTTTAATGAGGTTGTTAAATTATCTAAGAGCTGATCATAATATATCCATTAGATTCATTTTCAATGATGTTCTTGAAAATGATCATTAAAAGTATTCCAGTCTACAGACACACCTATTACCACTGGAACAAGTTGGCTGATAAGAGTTATTGCCAATCTTACCGCAAACTCATGGGTCATTTGGATTTTGATGGTAGGTTCATAGATACTTATGATGCTTCTGCTTTCAGTACTTTTCGCATGACTTCATACCTGGTCAGATTACTAAAGCAGCTGGCACAAAGCAATCTTCGGTTCCAGTTTGGAGGAGGGAATGGATTGGCTACTCATTGAAAACCCTCAAAATATTAAATTGTAAACGTAAATGACGCCATTTATTACTTTAGAATTGGTCTTCACTTTGGAAGGTCTCATCACAAGCTCAAGGAATCAGTTTCCATACAAAGTCATTCAAAGCAGTGGCTTACAAGGGAATGCACATGTTGAACAGGGTCAAAAAATATTACTGTAATCCAAGTACCGGCCTCCGCCACTTCCTTTGGCAGCTCATTCCATATACACACCAGTTTCTGCATGAGAAAGCTGCCTCTTCGGCCTCTTTTGAAACTTGCTCCTTTCACTTTAAACCTATGCCCTCTGTATGAACAACTGAAAGAATATTATCTATGATATGAGCTGCCATTCTTTGGGATGTACGGCACACATGTATGATATCATGCCTGTAGAGAAACGAGACTGTGTTAAAGGATGAATTTCGGTAAAGACTATAATGGTAGTGCAGCAGCCTGTTATTAACCAATACCTATAGGACCAGGAGTGTGCCAGTTGATCAAATAGTACAGATAACCAAAAGGTACACATAACCGCAGCAAACCCTGACCAGGGCAGCTTTGAGGCATCCACATTCCACAAAAATCTATGCAAAAACATCAACAATACCCTCTAAATTCAATGCAAAAACGCACAATAAGTAATCAAAACATTATGCAGGAGATATACAGATCATTGTTATACTTTACACAAAGTATAAATGCTCGGACATCGAGCTAGATCGCGGTATTTGAGATTTATAATTTTTGCTGGTTTATCAAGTGTTGATAGATAAGGTGCCAGTTTAAACAAAGTTTGGTCTAATTATACTGTGAGTGGAGGTAGGTTTGGTGCTAAAAAGGAATTAAAGGCATTACTCCGGCTTGATCAGTCTGCAAAGAGAAAACAAATACCTTTATTTGGAGAGTGCCAGGATGCAAATGCTGAGAGATGGTGTTTGAATTAACTCTGCAGAGGCCAGGTATCCTGTCACCAAGACACCCTTTATTTGCAGGGGGAGACTTCTTAACACTGATCTAGCTTCATCAGAGCCAACTCTCTGAGTGAAAGGAACCTCTGACACCCCTGTTTATATCTGTCCCCAGGGCTCCCTGATTGGACCAAATTAACAGCCCCAATCAGGGAACTCATTCTATAAGGTTGACCTTGTTGCAAATATTACAGTGACGATCCTTTGTGAAGTTTTAGGAAGATTTATAAACGTATGTGAGATGGAAACAATTGAAAACCTCTGTGTCTCACTACTTACTCAATAGTTGGAGATCTGCAAGGTAAAGACAGGAGGCATGATCAGAAATCCAAACTTGGGTTTTGAGGGGCAGGGTGAGATTGAGGGAAGAAAACTAAGGTCAGAATAGTCACCTCATCTGCATTTCACTGCAACTCATCACATTGATCTGCTGCTGCAATCCACCTTCAAACTATAATGGCACTGAACACGCTGTTTAAACGCTACAAATTTAAATGCTTGAATATCACCTCATAAGCTACTATGTCTTAGCCACTAGAAATTTCACACTGTAACCATTCACTGTGGCTGAACCCCACAGCAGACTAAACATTATTGAAATTCAATGTTCACCACTTCTAGGCATTTAATGGAAGAAAAACAACTCTCCTCTTTAATTATTGTTTTGATAAAAGCTATTAAATATAATTACCCCGGTAATTATTTTTCTCGAAACAAATTTAGTAAATGTGCATTTGATTCTCCGAAGGCCTGTTTCCCATTTCTTGCTTCAGTGAATTTACTTTTTTTGTTCTTCAGGAGGGCTCCTTTTCCTATTTCCTGGTTCATTGAATCAACACTTTCCACTGAACTGAACAATGTACGCCGGGGTGTGACAATGATGTCTTAGAGCAGATTGCGCTCCCACTCATTGAATAAAAGCATGCTCATCAAAGTTACCAAGAAGTGGTGCATAGAAGTAGATGAGAAGATTAAATTAATTATGGTAATAGTGAATAACTGATCGAGGGTTTAGCGATCTGCAGTTTGATGCACATGATTCATTAAAATATAGGCTCTAAGCACAATCATTTATAACATTTTGTCACACTGATTAGATTCTGAGCTGTTTGTTTACCATTGAACTGCTCAGGTTAAGTGTTGTTTATTTTAAATAAAAACATTAAGCTGCTGAAGTCAAGCTATTTACTGAACACTATCACTTAATTCTTCGACCATTTTCTCTTTTGGCATTCATTCTGTATTAAGTACAATGCTTAATCCCTTATGGCTCTGAGGTTTACCTTCTCGGAGAAAAACTTTGTGGGCTTTCTTGAGCACTTGTTGTAAATTCAGAACAGGATCGTGAAAATTTCAGTATTTTGTCAGATCAGACATTTATGTGTGCCCGAAAAAAGTAATATTTGTACGTAATTGTCAATTGTAAGAAATATCTGGTCAATCCTTCAGTAAGATAATGTCCTCATCCAGTTTCATACTTAATGGAAGATAACTAGCATTGCTACATCAGCTAAGACTCCTAGTGAAGGTCACCTCACTCCATGGTAGCAGCAGTAGCCATCCATAAAATGTAAAGTAGGCAAAGGGTAAATTTCTTACCATTAAGCAGGATCACTTTCTATGAGCATAGGCAGCTGCACAGGGCTTTAAACACCCTGAAAATAAAACTATTTTTTTTTATTTGAGTGTAAGTTCACTCAAGATATTCATTTTTTACAATTGCCTTAATTAAATGAAAGAAAGTATTAAAAAGGTTAAAGAGCAATACTGAGCTGAAACACAAAGACAGTGAAGTGCTCTATCTCCTGACATTCAATGGGTAAGTAACAGTTTCTCAAACAGTAGCAGCAGAGACCGTTCCTAAAGAAGAGGTAATTTTAAGGTGACAGTGAAACAACGTAAGAGACACATGGCTTAAGGCAGTCTAGTCCAATGATTTTTTTTTACATAGAATCATGGATAGCACAAATCTTATTATGGAGTGGGAATCCAGTGACACGCTTACTGAGTGACAACAATTCAAACTAAGGAAATAATTCTGTTTTGCAAATCAAGTAATAAGTGACACAGAGAAAAGAGTTTGAAAAATCTTACTTGCCATAGGCAAAGGGTTGTTTCACAGAATTAATGAATCTGGTGTTTCCATGGCCAATCATAAAATTATGGAAGGTTCTTGAAGACAAGATAAGAACTATTTTCAGAATTAGCAAACTTCAAATCATGTCATGCACAGAGGAACATTAAGAGTTGATTAATCAATTTGCTGGAAAATTCTACAGCAACAGGCAAAAGTCTCTTTTTTTTAAGATGAATTGTCAGAGAAGCTGATTGGGTTGTAAATTGTCTCTACATTAATTAAGGCTTAAGGAAGGATCTTTTGCCAAGGAAAAGGGCTATATCATTAACACATTGAAAGCAGACGCTAGTATGAAACTATAGTTCAGGTAAGCAATAATTCAGTGGTTTTAGGTGCCCCCAACAATATTGTTATGATCAACAAAGCACGTCAAACCAACAAAATGTGCAACAGATGTGGTTTGTCACACCTACCCAAATGCTGTCCACCTTTCCTCAATATCTGCAAATCACATTATCCCAAGGGACACTGGGGACATGTGCAGGAAATCTAATTTCACATGTCAAGCCAGATCCCAGAACAAACCACTGGTGACCATCTAGACACTACAACACTAAACATTGGCAGCAAGGAAAGGTCTAAGAAGGTACAAAAACATCAATGAGTCAACCAAAAAAAGACAGATTTCAGAAGATGGCTACACTTTCCATATTGTGATCAGTCCTTAAAGTCGAATATAAAAATAAATTTGCAGATGTATTTCAAACTTATGTTGGGAAGAACCTCAGCCCTTAGAAAATGTCTAACAGAATAATTTTCAGAGGTAACAAGAGAGAACTACGTGGGAGTCATTGGGAAAAGCAGCTGGTTGATAAAACATCAGATTCGATACTATAAGGGTGAAGATAGCATAGTTCAGCAGACAGCATAGTTTTGCTGATCCATTCCTTTCCTTATGTTCTGTGCTTTCACAATAGACCTCAATATGTTAATAGCTAGCTTTACTAAATGGCCACGATCACAAGCAACAGTGTCTTCTTCATGAACTCTTATCTACTTGCACTGATAATACGGCAGTTTTTATTAATAAAAATGAATGCATGACTTTTCATCTTTTCTTTTTCATTGGGGTGAGGAACTTTCTGAAACCTAAATTTCAAGAACATCTCTGGGGATTATTAAACATTTATTTAGTTCTCTTTGCAAGCCTGGCTCTTTAGCATAACAGTACCGTTAGGTGTAGCAATTATATCTTTGAATGTTGGCTTGCATTAATTATTTAATACAGTTGTATCCTCTAAGGTAGTGTAGTGCATAAAATTTTAAATAAAATTGCAAACCAGGAAACTCTTATTGACTAGAATTACAATGCTATTACAATTAAGTGTTTCCTGCTGAAGAGTTACTGCAAGTGCCAGATGTAGATTTTGGATTTATTGTTGCTGCAAACAGATTTTGTAAACAGTTGTAAAAATCCGCTCAGAGTAGCATCAAGTTTATGTCAATGATAATGTAGTTAAATCCAAAGGTAATTAATTCAGGCATTTGTGAGTGAACTTGTTTGTATAAATGCTAAAGTCGTGTATGATATAACCCATGCATAAAACCAGGAAAATGCTTTGGGGCATGTGGAAAAAAGCACACAACTTTTAAAAGATCTAGTTTTGGCTGACTGTTACCATAGTAGCCTGATGAAGTAACGGATAAGAAGAAGTGTCCACGTCAGCCAGATGGACAGCAAATGGGGAGAAGGGTAGACAAGCAATTCAAAAAGTGGAGGTGTAGCTCCAAGTGTGGCTTAAGTGGTTGAAGGTAGCAAAAGTATAGCACTAAGCCATTAAGATTTGGTTTGTATCTACGAAGACGGAGATTCTGCTCCTTCATTCTTCCATTGATGGAGATGCCTTTACGGAATTTCTGACATAATGATTTACTCCTGAAACAAATAGAAAACCTTTGACACAAAAATAGAAATTACTGGAAAGCTCAGCAGGTCTGACAGCATCTGTGCAGCGAAATCAGAGTTAACATTTCGAGTCAAGTGACCATTCCTCAGAAGGAAGATAACATGATCATTTGTTTAGGGAGAACCCTTTGACTGTTGGGACACTGCCCTTCCTTTCTAATCACTTACAGTACAAAGCCCATGGCCCCAGTCCCCTTGCAACCCCCCTCTAATGTAGGCAAACACTTCTTGCTCAAAACCCCTGATTTGCTTCACTCCAGGAGCGATTGATACTCCTTCATAGGCCTTCATGGGACACCCAAAGCACCCACTATGGTGCTCGGTGTTGCAGAACTGGAGAAGCAGGCAGCTGAGTTGCTTCCGAGGGTAGGTGGGGTAGAGGAAAGGATGGGGTATGGTTGTTGGGGAGGCAACCATTTTAAGATACCCCTTGCCATAATGTTCTGCAATAATTGGCATTCAGAGGGCAGAATGAGCGTGAACCCAACTTGGCCAATTTGAGACCTATTTAAACATCTTGGTATGTGTAAGGAGCATCAGCTGTAATTCTGCTGGTCCTATTCTCACTTCAGAGTAAGAGGGATGTGAGTTCAAGTTACAGAGCAGAAATGTGGACACAGAAATCTCAGGTGACATTCCGAGAGAGTGAGGCATTGTATTTTTTAAGTGAGATGCGAGATCAAGGTTATTCCCTCAAAACATTCAATTGCACTGTTTTGAAAAAGAATAGCGACATTTTCCTCAGTGCCCTGACTAACATTGATCCCTAATAAGCATCAATGAAACAAATTCCCTGGCCATTATCACACAGCAGTTTGTGGGGTTCTTCTGTTGGCTGCCTCCCTTGTAATGTTCCAACCAGGACTACATTCCAAAATTATTCCATTTGGCTGTAATCACTTTGGGACATCTTAATGTTGTAAAGAGGCTCGATAACAATGCCAGTGTTTCTTCCATCACATCAGCAAGTTGCCTGCTCGAACTGGGTAAAAAGTATAGTTAGACAACTTCAGACAGATCAAAAACATAAACGTTAATCAATACTAATCTTAAGTACAGACGGGATCAAGACCACTTTGCTGGTGGAAGTGGATATGCTAGCTGGAAAGCCTTCAGTAGCAGAAACCCAAAGGTTCTAGGTCTGATGAAAGTAATATTCTCACCCATCTTAAAGGATACATATTCTGTAAAATTTATTTTTCATTACCAAGGCTTGGAAGTGAAGAATTATTGAATTGCCAATGGACTGTATTCTTGACTGAAAGATTGAATCATTGACAATCTCAGATGAGTTTCTAGTGAATCTAAGTTCAGGACACAAGTGAACAACGATTCATGAATAAACTAATAAACTAACTAACAATTAACTTAGGCATCTTTTATACTTAATTGGCTATGCCCAGTGAGCTATATTAAAAAATGTTGCTTGATTCATGCTGACATATAGGCCACAGACTTTAATAATTTAGCTGGTGCCCAAAGACTGAAGGTGCTGGCCTTATGCCGCCATGTACTATACAGTGTTTTTGAGTTATTAAAGTAAAACCAAAATGCCTGATTCACCTTATCATAAGCATGTTAATGCAATCGACCACTGTGAGCCCAGCGACCTGAGGTGAAATTGATTCATTCCAGTGCATAGGTAGAGAATTTGAGTAGATATCATTGAAGGACATTGGACTGTGGAGAGCTGCTTTGGTTTCAGGTGATCTATTACAGTAGATAAAAACCAAAAGAACTGCAGATGCTGTAAATCAGGAACAAAAACAAAGTTGCTGGAAAAGCTCAGCAGGTCTGGCAGCATCTGTGGAGGAGAAAACAGAGTTAACGTTTCGGGTCCGGTGACCCTTCCTCAGAACTGATGGTGGCTGGGAAAACATCA
>JAHRHZ010000133.1:61215604-61234786 GCA_024137785.1 Ginglymostoma cirratum | reverse complement strand
TGATGCTGCTTGGCCTGCTGTGTTCATCCAGCTCCACACCTTGTTATCTCAGATTCTTCAGCATCGGCAGTTCCAACTATCTTTAGGATCATGTGGTATTTTTGCTGGTGGCAGGGAGGTGAGGAAAAGGAGTAAGTGGATGGATGGAGACAGAGCCTAGAGAGAGAAAGAAAAAGCATAGACAAGCAAAAGGATTAGTGATAGCAAACCAGGGATGAGGAAGTGAAGGGACTATGAGTGGTCGAAAACAGGTTGGCTGTGCTAAAAGCAACCCATGTCATGACAGGACCTGGTAGTGGAAGTAGGTTAAGAATCAGACTAAACCCTTTCAAAAAATATAAAGAAGATGTTCCAGCCCCCAACTTTTTCTTAATTTTGAAGGCAATTGTAAGGTATTGTGTTCGGGTTGCAATTTGATTGGTCAAATGACTAGGCTTGAAGCAAAACACACATTCTTACACTACAGTTAAATGCAGATGACGTAAGAATAAAAAATACAAGCTTAACTGTAATTGTATTGAAATGCTTAATCAGATAATACATTTGTTAACTGCCATTGATTAGCCATTCCAAGGTAGTAACTACCCATATACACAATGTTGACAGAGGCAAATTGAGTAAAATAGATTGTCTCACATGTAAAGTTTCTCTAGTCCAGGAGGAAAGAACATCAAGAGAAAATTCTGAGAGAAGAAGCGAGAACTCAAGCATTTTTGCTGAGCCGGGAAAGATGTATAGCAGCTTCTAAATCCCAATAACTACTGAAACTTAAACTACAATCCTGGTTCTGTGGGAGCTTCTATTGTTCCAACTTTAAAATTAAAACAAGTCTTTCTGGGCTCAGAGCAGACAGCTTGTCTTCAAGTTTACAACATTGGCTTTTGAAAGAAACACGACAGAACAAATCCTTCTTGAAGGTACATCTTGTTACAGTTATAGACAAGGAGGAAGGTGTTGTGCTTTGAAACTGTTAAATTCTTGATGTTGAGTCCTGAAGGCCATAAAGTCCCAAGCAGGAGACTTTGTTCCTCCAGCTTGCATTGATCTTTGCTCGAGTGCAGAAGTTGGCCTGAGACAGAAATCTCGGCCAGGAAACAAAGTGACAGACAATTAAATGTTTAAGGGTTCACTATAGATGTTCTGCAAAGTAATCGCCCAGACTGCGTTTTGTCTCCTTAGTATACAGGACACTGCATTGCAAGCAGTAAATACAGTAGATTAGATTGTGTGAAGCGCAGATAAGTAGCTGGAAGATGTGTCTGGTGTCTTTGATAATGAGGAGCGAAGAGGTAACCTGGCAAATGATACAACTTCTGCAATTGTATGGGAAGGGTGCCATGGGGGTGTGGGGAGATGTTGTGAATGTGCTAGGGTGTCCCAGATGGAATGGCCCTGACAAAATCCTGAAATGGGAGGGGAAGAGAATATGAGCCTGGTGGTGGCATCCCACTACAGGTGGTGGATATGACCTTATGATCATTTGGATGTGAAGTCTGGTAGGGTGGTAAGTGAAGCTCAGGTGATCCTGTCATTAATGTGGGACGGAAGTGAAGGGATGAGGGCAGAAGTGCAGAAAATATGTTGGACATGGCTAAGGGTCCAGTCAATCACAGTGGCGGGAAGAGAATGATGGGGTCGGCAAGTCTGAGGCCCAATTGTAGAAGGTGGCATCATCAGAGCAGATGTGAGGGAGATGGAGAAACTGGAAAAATAGAATGGAGCCCATACAGAAGGCAGGTGTGAACATATACAGTCGACGTAACTGTGGGACAATGTCGGTTGATAATGGATATAAATAAGCAGGTATACCCAGAAATTGTAACGGAGATGTTGAGGAAGGGAAGAAAGGAGTCAGAGATGGACCAGGTGAAGGTGAGAAAAGGATGGAAATTGGAAACAAAATGATTAATTTTTCCAATTTCAGCTGAGTCCTACTCAGATCCCTCTACACAACTCCTTCTCCAGTACATCAATCTGCCAGGAAAAAAAACATCTCCAACAAGAAAGAATTTAACCATCACCCCTTGACATTCACAGCATCATCATGACTGAATATCACACTATCAACATCCTTGGCGGGGTGGGGGGGGAGGTGGGAGCGGGGAGGTGGGGGGGGAGCGGGTTATCATTGCCCACAAATTGAACCAAACCAATCACATAAATACTGTGTCATCAAGGACAGATCACAGGCTAGGAATCTGATGACGAGTAACTCATCTTCTGACTCCTCAAATATGTCCACAATTCACAGGGCCTAAATTAGAATTATGATGGATTATTCTCCCTTTGCCTGGGCGGGTGCAGCTCCAACAACATGCAAGCAGTTCAACATCTTCCAGGACAAACCAGTTCACTTGATTGACACCCTATCAACCACCTTCCACATTCACTCCCTTCAGCATTGAATTATGACACAGAGAGAAAGTCTGTAGGTGAGGCAGGATTACTTTATACCAGAATGTCACATGCAGTGATGTAGCTGTTTCAAAGCTTTTTAGTTCTAGAGCCTAAGCCATAATACAAGACCAAGATCCCCAAAATTCAGTTATTTCATCCAGTTTTGATGATGAAGAATAATAACATTTGCTCTACTTAACAAGAATTGTAAATGTATGTCTGCTTCCTGATATTTCTGAATGTGAGACGAAGTTTGGATTCTATGAAGCCTGAAATGTTAACAGTGCATTTGCATTAAAGTAAGATATTAGAACTCATTTGAATCAAAATCATGCAAGTGGTGTACATTTTCTATTTTTTCAGAACAGCTTGGCTTTGATCATCAGCGCCCTGTTTTATGGTTCATGTTCAGTTGCAGCAGATGTCTGCCCTTCATGGTCTCTCCACAGTCACCAATATAGATGACCAAAAATATGGTCAGCACTTCTAACAAGGCTGAATGGATTGTGAGATGTAGATTAGAAATGTACTCAAGAGAACGTTTTTTAAACAGAATGTGCCTGTGAAAGTGTGCATCAAGATAGCCAGTCTTGGCAACACACAAGATAATAATGAATGACTGTAATTGAATACTCATACATTATGAATGGAAGAAAAATGCTGGTTGCAGTAATTGTATGACCTGTATATTGTATAATGCATGATAGAATTTCATTGCCCAGGCAGATGAATTAGTCTGCAGTAACTCTTGAAGAAAGAAAGTTAGAATTATCATACCCTATGCATATTATACTTGCTGAACAGTGAAAATCACAATATGAATAGCTGAATTGCTAATTTGTTAACTCATCTGACTTCATGTATGATGATGCATATTCATGGGTAAGTCAAATGAGTGAATGAAGGCATGAATTAATGGTTGTGCTGGGTTGATACATGTTATTAATTGTCTGAGGTTGCTATCTAAAGCTGGAGCAAACATTAATGCTGCTGTCTGTCCGTAGATGCTACCAGACCTGTTGAGTTTCTCCAACATCTTCTGTTTTTGTTTCGGACTTCTAGCATCCTCTGTTCTTTGTTTTATTTACATCGCTAATTGACTGTAACTGTTTGTCAATCAGAGAACCCAAATGTCCTACTTTTAGTAATTTACATTCTGGAAAGATGTGAACAAAGAATGAAAAAAGTTAAAATTAGTTCCTGTATTTGACTATGTACATGATTCGTGTGATCTCAAGTCTAATGGCTTATGAACCAGGCATATTGCTGTGGGCAGACAAACAGCAGCATACTGCTGTGGGAAGAGATATAGTTGTTTGGGGATCTTTAAAACTGATTTTAGTTACATTGGCTATTTAAAATGAAATTTACCTTTTTATTTAAATCATGCTTTACCCATTAAGTCATGTTTAGTTAGCATTAGTTTTGATTCATGTTAAAGTACAAACTCCAAAAGTGGAATTTCATTGGGAATATCTTCACTTTGACTTCATTCAATGATTTTAGTTATCTTGTTTCACAGTTCTCTAGTGGTGATCACAACATATATTTGAGTTGATCTTTCTTTGCACCTGTGACGCAATATTCAGCAGTCTGTTCTTTAACCCTGATGTACCAACGTAAGGTCTGATTTGTCTGGTTAATTCGCAAAACAATACTTTTCACTGTATCTCAGTACATGTGACATTAATAAATCGGATCAAATTCTTCTATTACTTCCATTCTGTTGCTGATGACGACACCTTCTGGTGAGGGGCCTCAGAAATATGCACGATTTTCCTCAATTAATGATACCCCACCACTGTAATTCACTGGGCTCTTAGCTGTGCCTGACATGTTTCCTGCACAGATGATGAAGGGTTTAGGCCCGAAACGTCAAGTTTTCCTGCTCCTATGATGCTGCTTGACCTGCTGTGTTCATCCAGCCCCATGCTTGTTATCTCGGATTCTCCAGCATCTGCAGTACCTTTTATCTCTGATACAATGTTTCCTGCACATTTGCCCTAACTCCCTCACAGCAATAGGATCCTCCGGTCCTCACCTACCACTCCACCATCCTCCACGTCCAAAGGATCATAAGCTGCTATTTCAGCCACCTCCAGTGGGTTGTCACCACTAGACACATATTCCCACCCCCTCCCTGCCTTGTCAGACTTCCACAGGGACCACTCCCTCTGTGACATCCTGGTCCTCTCCTCCTCCACTCCCAACATTTCCCCACATCTCCATGGCACTTTTCCTTGCAATAACAAGGTTCAACACTTGCCAGTCTACCTCCTCCCTCCTCACTCTCTCAGCTGTAGGCACACCCTCCAGGTAAAGCGGTGTTTTACCTGCACTTTCCTCAATTACACATTTTCATCTACGATGAGAGATGAAACACAGACTGGGCGACTGATTTGCCAAAAGCTTACATTCTGGCCACAAAAATGACCCTGAGCTTCCAATTGCCTGCCACTGCAACACACTGTGGTGTTCCCACACCAACATCTCCATCTCAGGCCTGCTGAAGAGATCCAGCAAAGCTCGACGCAAGCTGGATGAACAGCATCTCATTTTCCACTTGGGGACCCTGCAGCCTTCAGGATTCAATATCAAGTTCAATAAATTTAGAACCTTCTTCTATGTCCTTTTCACACCCCTTTTCCCCAGGCCTTCTCATGACATGGGCTGCGTTCAGCACAGCCCATCCATTTAGATTCCTACTTAGAGTCTTCATTATCAGCTTTTCCTTCTCCCTGGCATACAATTATCCAGCCCTTTGTCTGGCTAACTGTTGTGTCCTCTCTCTCTCTGGCCCCCATCTCTGCCTATCTACTCACTTCTTTAACCTCCACTCCTTGTCTTCAGCATATATATCACCTCTTCCTAGCTATTCTCAGTTCTGAAGAATGGTTACCGGACTCCAAATGTTAACTCTGTTTTCTCTCCACAGATTCTGCCAGACCTGCTGAGTTCCTCCAGCAATTTGTTTTGTTTCTCCAGCATCCATAGCTCTTTGTTTTATTATTCTTTTAAGCTGACAGCAAAGATGAACATGAATTTTAATACAATGAGGTAAACTCATTTGTTCTGAAGAATGATCTGGATATTTGGCTGGTTGAAGCATTCTTCAAAGACGAGCAAACACAGATTATAAGTGGAGACCAGGAATTAAAAACTGAACTCAAAGTTTTTCCAAATCTTTCTAAAAAGTGAAAACACTCCTGGCAATTTATGTCTAGCTTTCAGAAGCCACGAAAATGCATCAATTCTATTTGGCTTCCTACGCCACGTGGTAGCAATTTCTGTCATGTAACAATGCTCTGAATGAAGAAAGTTCTTTTGAATTCTATATTGGATTGATTACTGTCTATACTATACCAATGACCTGTATTTTTGGACATCCATACTGGTGCAAATAGTAAACTGTAAACAGCATACTCAATGTTTCAGCTTGAGGACATGTTTAATAAGATGAGTAACATTGCATTTAACACTGTTCAATGGTCTCCAAAGTCTAAAGTTTGCAGCACTACAAGCTAAATATTAAATACTGCAAGTGATCTCCTCCTACCTAGTTATTTCAACGTACAGTTCATAAAAGTAATCTGCATTAGTTAACATCAATTTATTTTCTTCTGTTCACTTGAAAACTGTTTGCTGTCATCTTACTGAGTTATAGTAGTTTATTTCATGTTTCTCAGCAGTCTGAAACATTTTCTTTTAAACTTAATGATTTGCAGGGCCTTAATTCAAATTAAATATCTTCCCCGAACCTGTGCAAATGCTTATATTACTTTCCTGATCTATTTTCCTCAGTACTTTCAATCTTCAAAACAGTTACAAACTTGCTTTGTGAAACTCTTGTGAAGGTTGGGTGGATTGGTCGTGCTTAATTGCCCATAGTGCCCAGGGATGTGCAGGCTAAGTGCATTAGCCCCTGGATATACAGGGTTACAGGGATTGGGCAGGGAGTGGGTCTGGGTGGAGTGTGCTTTGGGCAGTCGGTGTGGACTCAATGGGCTGAATAGCTTGCTTCTACACTGTTGGGATTCTATTATTCTAACCTCCAGTTGTAAAAGTATTTCTATTTGTTTAATTATATCTGTTTAATTATATTTGTTTTCTCTTTCATATGTAACTTTCGCGATACTTTGCCTTGTTCCTCATGTTCTACAAGCTAATGCAAGGCTCTTACATTTAATCAATATTATAATGACTTCTACTACCAGATTCTTGTTTATTGATTTATCTTTCTAAGTTATTGTCTCACATATCTCATAATAGCTGTTTACCCTATGGTTATACTCATTTCATATCACTCTTCCTGTCATCTTGTTTCTCTTTCACTCTGAGTCCAAATGTTTTCCAGTCTTATTGTTTTTTCATTAAATTTCTTTAATCTCTTCTAAATCGTTCACAACTTCCTTGAAAGCTTATCTCAATTTTCTGTGTTTTTTTAAACTTTGAATTAAATGTTGCCATGCCAATATTCAGGATAGAGAAATTTTCAATAATTCAACCTCAACTTCATCATGCCTTCTTAGAAATTGCACAGAATTAATGCAAAGGGGAAAAGAATTATCTTTGTATTTGTATCTTGTCGCAGGAAAAATTATTACAGATTAATAGCGCTTATTATTCTCAGTTGAGAAAAAAATACTCAATCTATCGATTTGTGGTGAAATGCAAATGTCTGTGAGCTCTAATTTTACACAAATTGCTGGAATTTTTGTGTCAGTCCACCTGGACAAAACTGAGTAAATTGTAAACATGCCATTAGCGACCCCTGGTGAAATTCATTGCATATCATAAAATTGCTGGATTGGCACTATAAATGTGAATTAATCCAATCTCCTCTGTTTAGGCAGGCACTATTTAAAGTGAATAAGTATTAGGTGATATAGTTAAGGAGAAAAAAAAACAAGGAATTAGAGTTACCTGGAAGGGGGCAAAATTGTAACATTTGGATGAAGAGTGATCTTGGAGTTCAGACGTGCAGTTCCTTGAAAATGTCAACCACATTTCTGTCGGTCTGCAATCACATTTAAGGGAGGCAAATTTTCTTCTGAAAAGGACATTAGTGAATAATGTGAGTTTTTATTATAACTAGTTTTATGTTCCACATTTATTCATTGAATTTAAATGTCACCAGCTGCCATGGTAAGATTTAAATCCATGCCCCAGAGTATTATCCTGGACCTTTGGGTAACTAACTCAGCAACATTACCATGAAAGCTATCATCTTCCTTGTAACAGGAAATATGGAGAGACAGAAATTCAATGAGCTTAATTTTAGATTGTTCTAACAAGAGTTAGCACAGTCACAATGGAAAAAATAAACTCTTTCTGCGATGTAATCCCCAATGGTTTGCACGCACAACAATCATAGAGGTGAATTTAACTGGGATAGTTTGTGGTTCTGCTATGAAGGATGAAAGCAGAGATAATCCCGTTACAACTCCGGAAATGACCACCAATTTATGTTATAATTTGGCTTCTTTAAAAAAGTAAATAATGTGTGACATTCGAAGTACTTATGCACAGAATAAAACCATAAAATTCCACGTTTGCGAATAACCAATGCAGTAACAGACGTTATTAACACTGTCAGAATAGCAATACAATCTTCAATACATGTACAACTTGTATTTTAACACCAAGAATTAACGTGACAAATATGGGTAATAGACTGTGTGCAAACACCCCACATCCCACACCAAATAGCAAATGTGATCAAGACAGATCCCACAGATTTCTGACCAATGACCTCCAGATGGGAGTTGCATGGTGGATCATCAAAACTCATTAAACTTTACAAGGGATTTGAAACTCTTGCCCAAGTGCTGCTGTACTGTGGACTGCCTCTATATAACTGGTCCTTTTTTTTGGACAATTATCTTTCTTTCCTCGGTCTGGACTCCAAAACCGCACTCCAGCCCTTATTCCAAGGTACAATTGCAGCTTTTCACTGACAGGTAGCTTCACCAATCTAGTACTACGCCAGGTCTTTTTCCCTGAGCTCTAATCTTGCTCAGCTGCATTAAGCAAATACTGTTTGTGCAATTTTCAACACCCGCTATCAACTGATACTGAACAAATAACAGCACATAGCTTCTTCTGAGCCACCAAAACTGCCCACTGGACTTTTCTACAGCCCTGACTCCAACAATTAGCTGCCGACTAACTCCTAAAGAGCACAGAGATAGAAATCTACTCCTGAATTCATGCAGTTCAGGTACATTCTCACCAGAACAGCTAAAACCAGCTGTGTCTAACATGGAGACTCTCTCTCTCATACTCATACACTCACACATTCATACGCACTGACCCACTGACCTTCTCAACTACCTTTGAACTCTTCTTAAGAGACCCTTGATCCATCCCAAAGACCTGTTGAAAATGTTGCAGCTAATCCTGAATGTTACATTCATACAGAGTGATGACTTTGAATCATAGTAAATAGAAGCAGAAGTAAGCCATTTGACACATTGACCCATACAACATGATCAGAGCTGACCTGCTATTCTACAGCTGTACTCACACTCTCTCCATATCCTCTGATACCCTTAACCTCTAGAAATCTATCTATTTCTTTCTTATACATATTCAGTCTCCACAACCATTTGTGGTGAAGAATTCCACTGTTTCACTGCCCTCCAAATGAAGAACTTTCTCCTTGCCTCAGCCTGAAATGGCCTACCAATGTACTGAGATGTGATCTCATGTTTTGGAACCTCCCCCCACCACCAGTGGCAACATTATCTCCGCATCCAATCTGTCCAGCCCGTCAGAACAGAAGAAGAAAAATGAAGTTCTGAAGAAGAGATGTATCAGACTTGAAATGTAACTCTATTTTGTTCTCCACAGGTGCTGTCAGACCTGCTGAGTTTCTTCAGCGATTTTTTTTTGTCTCCACTTAAACATGCTCTGCATTCTATCAAAACGGACGACTGCACATTTTTTGACATTATACTACATCCGCCATACATTGCCCACTCACTGAACGTATTTAAATAGTTTTAAGTACTGCTTCCATCCTCCTCACCACTCAAAATTGCACCAAATTTTGTGCCATCAGCAAACTTGGAAGTATAATCCTCAAATCCCTCAAGTCGTTGATATGTCATGTCGCTATCTGGACCCAAAGCACCGACCACTATAACACCCCACTAATCACCAGCTTGCACTCTGAAAATCTCCCATTTAGTCCTCCTTTCCATTCCATGCCAGCATATTATTGAATTGAATCATTTATTGTCACATATTCAATGTAAAAATAAAGTGAAAAGTATGTACCTTAGCTCTACATACATGGCACCATTCACATTGTCTTCGAATAAGATAAGAAAGAAAGATAACTTAAGAGAGTCCAACTTTCCTTTTCACTGCCACAGTCTCACTCCGGGCTTTCCAACCCTCACCATACCTCACCAAATCCAATGTGCTTTTATTTGTCATTAACTAATTTCGCATGAGGGACTTCACCAAAAGTTTTCTGAAAATCTAAATACACCCCATCTACTGGTTCTCCCTCATCTATTCTACTAATTACCTCCTCAAAATACTGTAGTAGGTTTGTCAAACTTGATTTGCCTTTCATAAATCCATGTTAGTTTTGTATAATCCCATCGGTATTTTCAAAGTGGTCTTTCATCACATCCTTTATAATAGGCTCCAGCATTCTCCCCACTTTTGATGTTACAATAATCAGCCTGTAGTTCCCTGTATTCTCCCCCAATCCATTTTTAAATTGTGTGGTTATATTTGCAATCCCCAAATCTGCCAGAACTGTTCCAGAGTCTACAGAATTTTGGAAGATGACAACCAAATCATCCATAATTTCTATGGCTTCCTCCTTTAATACTCTTGCATGGAGATAATCAGACCATGGGTTTCTTTTTCCTGACATTAATTTCCTTCAACTTATCCTTCCCCAATAGATGCGAGCATTAATAGCATTTTTGGAAAGTTTTGTTATGTTACCTTCTGTGAAGACAGAACTAACAGTCATCTAGTTGCTCTGCCATTTTCATGTTCTCCATTTCCCGTTCTTTTGTTCCAGACTGTAAGGGTCCTAGATTTGCCTTTGCCAACATTTTCTTGTTACATACTTACGTGATCTCTTGCAGCCTGCTTTTATGTTCATTACAAGTTTACTCTCATACTCCATTTTGCAGCTCTTAATCTATGTCCTCCTTTGTTGCATTCTAAATTCCTCCCAGCCCTCAGGCTTGCAATCTTTTCTAGCAACTTTATAGGACCTCTCTTTGGATCTTATGCTAACCTTAATTTATTATATTAGCCATGGTTGGGACATTATTCCTATTCTGTCTTTTGTCTGAAAGGAATGCGTAACTCTTAAAACACTTGCTGTCATTCCTTTAATACTCACCATTGCCTATCCACTGTCATGCCATTTAATGAAGCTACCCAGTCTATCACAGCCAACTCACACCTCATGCCTTTGCAGCTTCCTTTGTTTAGATTTAGAATCCCTGTTTTGGATTGGACTACTTCCCTTTCAATTCCAATGAAGAAATCTATAATGTTATCATCACTTTTTCCTCAAGGACCTCTCACAACAAGATTATTATAAACTCCATCTCATTACTCAAAACCAAATCTAGGATAATCCAGTCCTCAACTCTTTTTTACTGAGCCATGGAATGTGGTGCCAGTGGCTGACCAGCATTTATTGCCTATCACACGTTGCCTTTGCGAAAGGTAGTGAACTGCCTTCTTGAACTGCTATAGTTCATGTGCTGTAAGCTGACGCACAATGATGTTAGGGAGAGAACTCCATGATTTTAATGCAGCGACAATGAAGGAAAGGTAATACATTTCCATGTCAGCATTGTGGGCAGCTTGGAGGGGAATTTGCAGGTGGCAATGAATATTGTGCAATCATCAGCAAACATCCCACATCTAACCTAATGACGGAGAGATGGTCATTGTAAAGCAGGCGAGGATATTTGGACCTAGGACACTCCCCTGAGGAACTCCTGCAGAACTGTTCTGGAGCTTCAGAAGTCAGATCAATCTTCCTGGAAATCAACCCAAAGAAAGCAAAGGGCCCAGGCGGCATCCCCAGCCGAAGACTCAGATCCTGTGCGGATCAACTGGCAGAGGTATTCACCAACATCTTCTACCTCTCCCTCCTACAAACCAAAGTCCCTACCTGCTTCAAGATGACCACTAACATCCCCGTACCCAAGAAAACACATGTAATGTGCCTTAATGACTACCACCCAATAGCTCTGACTTCAATAATCATGAAGTGCTTCGAAAGGCTGGTCATGGCCCATATCAACTCCAGTCTCCCAACCTGCCTCGATCCCCTACAATTCGCTGACTGATGCAACAGATCGACAGGGGATGCCACATTCCTAGCCCTGCGTTCATCTCTGCAACATGTGGACAACAAGGACACCTATGTCAGACTCCTGCTCGTTGGCTACAGCCCCACCTTCAACACCATTATCTCCTCCAGACTGATTTGAAAACTTTGTGACCTTGGTCTCAGCTCCGCCCTCTGCAATTTGATTCTCAGCTTTCTGACCCATAGGCCACAATCAGTAAGGATAGGTAACTGCACCTCCCCACAATAACAGTCAGCGCTGGAAACCCCCCAAGGATGCGTCCTCAGCCCGCTACTGTACTCCCTGTACACCTACAACTGTGTTTCCAAATTCTGACTAAATGCCATCTACAAGTTTGCTGACGACACCACCATAGTGGGATGGATATCTAACAATGACGAGTCAAAATTCAGAAGGGAGATAGAGGGCTTGCTGACGTGGTGCAATGAAAACAATCTGTCTTTCAGTGTTGGCAAAACTAAAGGACCGATCATCAACTTCAGAAAGAAAGGAGGAGAACATGCCCCCATCTACATAAACAGAACTGAGGTTGAGAGGGTGAAGAGGATCGAGTTCCTCAGGCTGATGGCAACCAACAACCTGTCCTGGACTTCTCACCTAAATGCGACAGTGAAGAAGGCACAACAATGCCTCTTCTTCCTCAGGCGGCTCAGGAAATTTGGCATCTCCATAAGGTTCCTCATCAACTTCTACAGATGCACCATTGAAAGCATACAGTCCGGGTGCATAACAGCCTGGTATGGCAACTGTTCTGCTCAGGGCCATAAGAAACTACAGAAGGTGGTGTGCACAGCCCAGACCATCACAGAAGCCAACCTTCCATCCATGGACTCTATTTGCATGGCTCGCTGTCATGGAAAGGCAGCCAACATCATCAAAGATCCATCACACCCCGGTAATGACCTTTTCTGTCAGGCAGAAGATACAGAAGCCTGAACGCACAAGCAGGTTCAGGAACAGCTTCTTTACAGCTGTTATCAAACTGTCGAATGGACTCTAGCCTCAAATAATATAACCTGCAACGTAACCTATATGCTTCTAAGTCTTTTTGATCTGTACATCCTTTGCTTGCTGTGATCTGCCAGCACCATTTGTAAACAAAGTTTTTCACTGCATTTTGGTACACATGACAACAAAATCAATCAATCAATCAATCAATCAAGATGATTGACCTCCAATAACTACAAATATCTTCCTATGTGCCCAAGTATGACTCCAACAGAAAAGTGTTTGCCCCCTAATTCCTATTGATTCCAGTTTTGCTAGGACTCCTTGATGCCAACTTGGTCAAAGGTAGCCTTGATGTCAAAGGCTGTCATACTCACCCCACCTGATCTGAAAACATTTTTGTACCCACTCCAGGAATTCACCCACCATGGCAAATATTGATAATGTAGTTTGCTCAGTCGACATGTGCATTAAAGTTACCAATGATTATTGTAACATCTTTGCTGTATGAATTTCTAATTTCCAGTTAAATATTGTCCACATCTATTCCTATTTAGAGATCTATGGACAATTACCATTAATATATTACACCCCTGCTGCTTAGCTCCAAGCAGACTGATTCTACATCTAGACTTTCTGTTCTATCCTTTCTCACTCGGTACACAACCATCATCATCACCACCTCCTTCATTTCCTTTTTTTCCCATCCTTCCCAAAGATTAAATGCTCTTGAAAGTTTCTTTCACAGCTTTTGTTACCCTGTAGCCATTCTTTAATTGCAATCACATTGCACCCATTTACAAGCCTTTGCACTGTTATTTCATCTACTTTATTGCAAATGCTACATGCATTCAGATACAGTATTGGGACTTGGCTTTTTGACATTTTGTTCATTGGATTATTATTTGCTGCTAGCACTTGTTTCCTCTACCCTCTACTTTTGATTTCTATTTTTCTATTTTTCATTTCCATCTTTGGTTTCCTCACTTTCGTCACCCCATCATCCTGTCACTCTAGCTTACCTGTTCCTCGACAGTACTAGTAAAGACTCCTATGAAGGGTATTAGTCCTCGTCCGGCTGAGGTACAACCCATCCAACTTGTACAGATCTTATCTTCCCTAGAATTAGTCCCAATGTCTCAAGAATCTAAGTTCCTCCATCTTGCACCATCCCTCTAACAGTACTTTGAACATCTCTATGCTCTTATTCCTGATCTTGTTACTGCATGGCATGGCGAGTAATCCTGAGATTGCTACTTTTGAGGTTCTGCATTCAATTTATTTGCTACCTCCTTATGTTATGCTTCCAGGATCCCTTTTTATCTCTTTTTCCTTGTGTCATTGATCCTGACATGAGCCTTGACCCCTGGCTGTTATTCTGGCCCCTTCGGAATGTCCTGCAGTTTCTCAGTGTCATGTTTGGCCTTGAGACCAGTTAGGTAACACGTCATCCCGATATGTGGTTTCAGAAATGTTTACCTGCTGATCTTTAGATTCCCTGATTACTATTCTAATATTCTTGAATAGATTTGTAGCTGGGCTTGTGGATTCTGTAGTTGGTTGCCTCACCGAGCTGGTTCGTTAGTTTGCAGACATTTCATTACCCTGCTGGGTAACATCATCAGTGCAGCCTCCGATGAAGCGTCGTTGTATTTTCCCGCTTGCCAGAGTTTAAATGCCACGTGGGAAAACACAACAATGTTTCATCGAAGACTGCACTGAAGATGTTACCCAGCAGGGTAATGAAATGTTTGCAAACTAATGGACCAGCTCAGCGAGCGAACCAACCACTGCACCAATTTCTATTGCTCTGGCTCACTCATTTTGCTCCTCCTGACCTCACACCTGCACGTCTGAACTAAGCCTGGTACCATGGACTTGGCTCTTGCTGCATTCCCCTGAGAAATCCCCAGTCGTACTTATTATAGGAAATCTGTCAGAGACAGACTCTTGCACTTTTTACCTGCAGTGTGACCACTTCATTGTATGTGCTATCTATGAAGATCTCAGCCTTACAAATACTCCACAGTGACTCCAGTAGCTCCAGATCCAAAACACAGATTGCCAGTAGCTGCAGTGGGATATATTTCCTCTTCTTTGTGAACAATGAATCTTACTTCCTTCATTACATAGGAGGACCATTCCACCAGATTGATATGCCCTGCTATGTCATCCTTAAATTGCTCTCTTCTTGTTTAATTCATCTAGTTTAAAGAGTTGTACTTCTCCATCACAGAGGAAGCGAACAAAAAGAAGGATTAATCACACCTCATTAGGCCAGTGGCAGAACTCAGAGAGGCAGCAGCTCAGCTGTGACCTCTTAATTGGCCATTGCTAGGACTGCAGGTTTGACTAAAGGTGTATCCCACCTCCAATTGTTTATTGATCAATTGTAATGGGAATTAGTTTGTTTAATTGTCTTAAACATTTAATTATTTTATCATTTAATACTTAATTCACATACCTGGATGATTGCAGCTCTTTCTAAACCTATCATTATGACCATCTAGATGGACAAGGGCAGCAGATTTTTGTTTTCTTTATTCATTTCACGGGATGAGGGTGTCATTGGCTAGGCAGCATTTATTGCCCATCCCTAATTGCCCAGAGGGCAGTTAGGATTCAAAAACATTGCTATGGGTTTGGAGTCACATGGAGTCCAGACCAGGTAAGGATGGCAGTTTCCTTCCCTAAAGCACCTTAGAGGACCAGATGTGTTCCTCCCCTAACAATTGACAATGGATTCACAGTCATCATTAGATTCTTAATTCCAGATACTTATTGAATTCAAATTCCACCATCTGCTGTGGCGGGATTCAAACGCAGGTTCCCAGAATGTTAGAGATAAAAGGTACTGCAGATGCTGGAGAATCTGAGATAACAAGCATGGGGCTGGATGAACACAGCAGGTCAAGCAGCATCATAGGAGCAGGAAAACTTGACGTTTCGGGCCTACACCCTTCATCAGAAATAGGGGAGGGGAAGACGGTTCTGAAATAAATAGGGAGAGAGGGGGAGGCGGATAGAGGATGGATAGAGGAGAGGATAGGTGGAGAGGAGGCAGACAAGTCGAAGAGGTGGGGATGGAGCCAGTAAAGGTGAGTGTAGGTTGGGGCTTGAGGTGGGAGGAGGGGATAGGTGAGAGGAAAAACAGGTTAGGGAGGTGGAGATGAGCTGGGCTGATTTTGGGATGCGGTTGGGGGAGGGGAAATTTTGAAGCTTGTGAAATCCACATTGATACCATTGGGCTGCAGGGTTCCCAGTCTCCCTACTTATTTCAGAACCCTCTTCCCCTCCCCCATTTCTGATGAAGGGTCTAGGCCTGAAACGTCAAGTTTTCCTGCTCCTATGATGCTGCTTGGCCTGCTGTGTTCATCCAGCCCCACACCTTGTTTTCCCAGAATGTTACCTGGGTCTCTGGATTAACAGTCCAGCAATAATACCATTAGACCACCACCTCCCCCAATACATGAGAACACTAACCATTGCAACACCTAACCTTAACCTTTGAACATTTCCCTCCAGGCCAGTCACCATTCTGACTCCCTGCCAGTTCCTTCTGTGCAGCTGGGTGAAAATCCTCAAATTCCCTCTCCAATGACAATTATGATGGACTTGTGTCATATGGTTCATGAAGGCAGCTCACCATTGCATTCTCAAGGGCATCTAGGACAGGCAATAAATGCTGACCCAGTCCACAAGACCTATATCCCATAAACAAATAAAATAAAACAGTATGCAATGAGTTTCTTATATTTAATATTCATGATTTTTAGTTAGTGAGAGAGGTAAGTGGATAAGGGGGCATAGATTTGATGTTAGTGGGTAAGGTGATAGGGCGGCAACTGGGTCAGGAGGCTTTTGGTAGCCAGGCATTTGGGTAGGATGGCAGTGAGATGGGTGAGAGTTTGGTAAGGTAGTAGGTGGATAGTGTGACATGTTGGCAGGTGGTGTTTGACGGGTGGAATGAGAGCTAGGTGCAGTGGTGTGTGTGTAGAGTGAGTAAGATTCCAGATTAGTGGGTAAATAGGATATATTGGCATGAAGTTAGAGTGCAATATTGGCAGGCTAGAAGATGGGTAACATTGTAGGTAGGTAGAGTGGCAGGTAAGGAGGTGCGTACATTGGCTGGTTGGGTAGGTTAGCAGCTGGATATGGTGGCAGGATTGTATGGTGGCAGATCAGCACATGGAGGGGGTTGCATATTGGTGCGGGGATAATGATACCAGTGGGTGAATGGATAGAGTGGATTGGATAGAAGCTATCTCTGATCAGAGGAGATGCTGGAAATCAAAAATAAAAACAAAAGGTGCTGGAGAAATTCAGTAGATTTGGCAGCACATGTGGAAGGGCAATCTGAGTTAATGTTTCAAGTCCAGTTGTACTTATATTGGGTGGTGAAGTCAGGATGGGTCAGGGAGTTGTTTGAGGATGGTTAGATGAGAACATTGGGGATGAGAGTTCGGGTGATGCGGGGATGAGGGGGAGGTTGCCTGGGTCAGTTGTTTATGTGGGGTGTTGGGACAGGCAGTATTATCATTATCCAGGGTTTGAGGTAGGTTTTGAACCTTTGTAACTATCCAAGGAAGGACATTGTGGCTCAGTGGTTAGCACTGCTGCCTCACAGAGCTAGGGACCCACATTCGAATCCATTCTTGGGCTGTAGTGTGTGGAGTTTGCACATTTTCCCTGTGTCTGCATGGTTTTCCTCCAGTTTTCTCCCACAGTCCCAAAGATGTGCAGTTTAGGTGGATTGGTCTCGCTAAATTGCCCATTGTGTCCAAGGATGTGCAGGCTAGGTGGATTTAGCTACAGGAAATGAAGGTGATAGGGTGGATCTGTTTGGGATGCTCTTCAGAGGGCCACTGTGGACTCAACAAGCTGAATGGCCCGCTTCCACATTGTAGGGATTCTATGATCCAGGTAAGTGAGTCAGAACCCTCTGAAGTCTCCGACTCCCACTCGGAAGTGAAAATATTTTTGGAGATTTCCAGGTGCTAGGTAATTGTCATGTAGTCAGGTAGATCAGGTCTTCCACATTGTCTGGACAGTCATGTCCAGTAGACATTGCTGTAGTGACTGTCTTCCTATCAACCATTATTTTATAATATTCTGACTGCACCTTTTTCATTCTAATATGTACTGTTGAATTTCCTAACTTCATTTATCAGTTTTGATTCCCTTTATATTTTTACCATTGTCTCAAATTATCCAACTGCTTTGTGCTTTTGAGTCTCTAAATTACGGCCTCATGTTTGCTGTTTTGTTCACCACTTCACAGTAGGTTTTATTTTTGCTTATTTTGTGTTTTTATTCCATGTTGGTTGTTGATCCAAAATTGGATTTTTCTCCAGTCATTATTCTCTGATTGAAATTTCACATGCCAGCTGCTATTTCCTCATTGAGTTTTGTCAATTCACACGCAAAAATACATCCACTGATATGTTCCAGTGTAGAAACACTCTTCCAATGTCTCTTGATTCTCCCTCTCACACTTAAAGCGCTGAACCTTGTCAGAGGTGGGCTGCATATAGTGGGTGGTTTGGGGCAACCTTTGAGAGGCAATAAATTTCAGGAGACAATCAGAGTTCAGACATGTGGTAATGTATTCAAGCATACACTGGCACAATACAGGGAGAGGCCAAAGACCACCCAAATCTGGCCTCAACGTGAGGGTTCAATGACCCCCTTAATCTTTGGCTCAGATCAGAAGAAATACGAATGATGTTCTAATTTTAAACACAAACAAAACTATTTTTTTGTTTTTTTTCTTTATTTTCCGGTTTTTTTCTTTGTGTGTGTGCAGGCGTGAGACACAGTAAAAACCACCAGGTGTGCAAAATAACTTCATTAACATACCACCACCAGGAAAAGTACCCCCGTGACAAAAGCATCAGTATCAAACAGAGCCCCTAGGGGCATTGCCCATGTGGAAAAAAATGTGATGGGGAGGGTAGGGACAAACTATCTTTTATACGTTTTCTTGTTACTTTAACATGGCAGCACATGCTCCCTCCCCCTGTATACTATGGGCTAATTAGTGCTGGGTTGGCCAACTATGATTAGGTTTTTAGTACATCGCTCGATATTAGAAATTGCTCGTTGCTCTGATCTGATCGGGCCATTTTAGTATGTGAGAAGTTGAACTTTTGCGTAGTTTCCAGTGACTTTTTTCTCTTTCAACTATGACACCTGTGTCTTCTATCTTGTACAAGGCTGTAACATAGAGAGGGGGAGCAAGCATGGGGCTGGATGAACACAGCAGGTCAAGCAGCATCATAGGAGCAGGAAAACTTGACGTTTCGGGCCTAAACCCTTCATCAAAAATGGGGGAGGGGAAGAGGGTTCTGAAATAAATAGGGAGAGAGGGGGAGGCGGATAGAGGATGGATAGAGGAGAGAATAGTTGGAGAGGAGGCAGACAAGTCGAAGAGGCGGAGATGGAGCCAGTAAAGGTGAGTGTACGTAGGGGG
>JAHRHZ010000133.1:61149197-61210604 GCA_024137785.1 Ginglymostoma cirratum | reverse complement strand
CACCTAGAGACAGATGTCCATTTCAAGCCCACTGACTCCCACAGCTACCTGGAACACACCTCCTCCCACCCACCCTCCTGCAAAAATGCCATCCCCTATTCCCAATTCCTTCGCCTCCACCGCATCTGCTCCCAGGATGAGACATTCCACTCCCGCACATCTCAGATGTCCTCATTCTTCAAGGACCGCAACATCCCCCCCACAGTGGTCGAGAACGCCCTCGACCGTGTCTCCTGCATTTCCCGGAACACATCCCTCACGCCCCGTCCCCGCAACAATAACCAAAAAAGAATCCCCCTCATCCTCACATACCACCCCACCAACCTCCGGATCCAACGCATCATCCTCCGACTCTTCCGCCATCTGCGTGTCTCATCCACAATGATGCCACCCGAAGGCTGCAGGAACAGCAAATCATATTCAGCTTGGGAACCCTACAGCCCAATGGTATCAATGTGGATTTCACAAGCTTCAAAAGCTCCCCTCCCCCAACCGCATCCCAAAACCAGCCCAGCTCGCCCCGCCTCCCTAACCTGTTCTTCCTCTCACCTATCCCCTCCTCCCACCTCAAGCGTCCACCCCATCTCCTATCTACTAACATCATCCCGCCCCCTTGACCTGTCCGTCCTCCCTGGACTGACCTATCTCCTCCTTGCCTCGCACCTACACTCACCTTTACTGGCTCCATCCCCGCCTCTTCGACTTGTCTGCCTCCTCTCCACCTATCCTCTCCTCTATCCATCCTCTATCCGCCTCCCCCTCTCTCCCTATTTATTTCAGAACCCTCTTCCCCTCCCCCATTTCTGATGAAGGGTTTAGGCCCGAAACGTCAAGTTTTCCTGCTCCTATGATGCTGCTTGACCTGCTGTGTTCATCCAGCCCCATGCTTGTTATCTCGGATTCTCCAGCATCTGCAGTACCTTTTATCTCTAACATAGAGAGGGGTATTTGGGTTTTCCCAGCAAAAAGAATACAGTGCATGCCTTCCAATTCTCAAACTGTCCTTGTTAAGAGATAGCAGAGATGCCTCTTTTATTACTTGTAATTAGTTTATAACCCTTTCCTTCTAATGTTTTTTTCAGTGATTTATAAAACCACCTCAGAATCTATTTCTATGATTATCTTGAAGGATCTTAACTAAAACCTACATGCAGTATTATAACTGATAGACTAGAAAAAAAACTTAAGAGAATCAACTAATTGATGTGAAATGTTCTTATCTAGGAAGGCAGCGCTTACAATCTTAATTAAACAAATAGTTATTGTTTTAAGTGCTGAGAACATAAACCTTTCCCACTCTCTCTAATTTATGTTAAACATGTACTGTAAAGCTTGTTGGGGTTTTCATCAGTGATTTTATGGTGTTCTGTCATGGGCAGCACTAACAGGTGGAGATGATTAAAGTTTGTCGGGAAACTCAGATGTCTGACTTTTCCTAGGTATTATTGAGTTTTGACTTCATAGTTCATGGAGGCTTGCTTTGATAGGTTCCTTACTTGTAAGTAAGTCTAATTTACGAAATCACAGAATTGTAATGCGTAGAAGAACACCACTTGGTCCACCGTGCCTGTACTGGCTCTTCAAACGAGCATCATAATGTAATGCAAATCTCCTGTTTCTTCCTCATATCCTTGCACACTATTTCTATCCAAACAATCATCCAATGCTGACTTGAAAGACTCCATTGAATCTGCCTCTACCACACTTCCAGGCAATGCATTCCATACCCAAACTACTCGCTGAGTTAAACACTTCTTTCTTTTGCAGATCACTTTAAATCTATGCTGTGTTATTCCTTTTATGAAGGCCTGCTCATTAGTTCGAAAACCATTATCAAATCTCTCTCAGCCTCCTTCTCTCCAAGGAAAACTGTCCCAAATTCTTCAATCCACAACACTGAAGGTTCTCATTCCTGTAACCATTCTTGCAAATCATTTCTGCACTCTCTCCAATGCATTGACATCTTTGCCATAATGTGACATTTACAACTGTACACAGTACGTACACAGTGTTCTTTGCTCTTGTGCTCCATGTCGCTATTAATAAAGCTGAGGGCACTGCATACTTTATTAACTGCTTACTCCATCTGTCCTGACATTTTCAATGATCAGCATACATATACACCCAGGTGCCTCTGCTCCTCAAACCCCTTTAGAAGCTTACCCATTATTTTATATTCTCTTTTAATGTTCTTTCTACCAATGTATATCACATCACATTTGTTGATTGAAATTCTTAGTATCCAGATGACCAAGGAATGTACTGGAGGAAGCTGAAGCTGCGTATAATTTATTCTTGTTATAATCCCTTTTGATGGTAGCATAGTGGGTCCTGATCTTTGACCCTGGTGTGAGGGAAGGGCCTGATCTCTGACCCAAGGTGAGAAAATCCAATTCCAAATTGGGGGGTTGGGGGGAAGGGTGATTGATGGGGGTGGAGGTCTGAGAGGAGACAGGACTAATGTTGGGGGGTCGACAGTGTGGGAGTGGGGTAGCATTTAGGCACACTGCAAAAAGGGACTTTCCCAAGGCTACTATCATATCTCTTCAGTTGATGGCCTTCCTGTGAACTCGAAAACACAACTGATCGAGATAAATCTACAAAGCATGTTAAAATAGAGGCAGCACAGTGGCTCAGCAGTTAGCACTGCCGCCTCACAGCAGCCGGGACCTGGGTTCAATTCCAATCTCAGGTGACTGTCCATGTGAAGTTGGCATGTTCTCCCTATGTTTGCGTGGGTTTCCTCCACGTACTCCAGTTTCCTCCCACAGTCCAAAGAAATGCAAGTTAGGTGGATTGGCCATGCTAAATTGCCCATAAGGTGCAGGCTAGGTGAGTTAGCAATGTCAAATGTGGGATTACAGAGATAGGGTAGGAGGTGAGTCTTGGTGGGATGCTCTTCAGAGGGAAGGTGGACTGAATAGCCTGTTTCCACACTGTAGGGATTCTATGATTAGAGATCACTCACCTTGTTAAATACTTAATTCACCATTCCATCTCTTGGTGCTACTTCGCTTCTGTGTCTATCCTGTCTAAACTTGAAAGTGAGTAGGCTGCGATTGGATTTGGAAGTTTAAAAAGTTTTAACATCTCATCCGATATTTACCCATTCATTTTTATAGGTAAGATTCGGTCTAAACCCCTGTGGAGATCTACTATCTAAAAATCAACACCAATTGCTGTCTTTTATATATCCAGAAAGGTCTCTGTCACTAAATGAATCATCCATGACATGTTTGTGACTTAGGTCGATAATGTTAAATGGTGATATTAGATCTGCAACACACTATACATCTCTCCTACTGTTAACTCCCATTGACTTCAATGGAGAGAAAAATTGCCCAAGGTTAAAACTTGTCCTGTATGGGTTTGAACTTAGTTGCACAAGTGTCACATCTATTTGAACTTTCCTCTTCTGTTTAGCCTCATAAAAGCATTGATGAGGCAGGTTTGGTGAATAATAAAACAACATATTGCAGTTAGACAAAACACTGTCCCCTGGGATTACTGGTAGACCAGCTCTTCTGAATAATTTAATGTACATTAAGACTTGCATAAATAATCCAACTTCCCATTTTACAACAGCGACTACACTTCAAAGTACTTCATTGGCTGTAAAGTACTATGAAATATTGCTGGTCATGAAATGTGCTATATAAATGCAAGCTTTTTTTGCATTTTCATTTGTATATCATAAATTGGATTGTGCAACATTGATCACAGGAGAATTATGCTTGTATTTTGTAAGTAAACATTTTTAAAAATGAAACTGTTTTTCTCCACTTTCACTCTAATCAGGTCAACTCTTTGTATAAATTTGTAAATCCCAGTTCACACATTTGCCTGCAGATTGTCTGCTTACAATGTTTAAATTTCAAGTTGCCTGTATGGAATTTGTTATTTTCATTTTGCTTCAACAAGAATAAAATGCTGCAGCCAGTTATGTGTGGATAATATTGATAAAAGGATGTAAAATGTATGATAAATGAACTAAAATATCAGTGAAGCTTAATCAGGATCACAGCATTAAGCTTTGTTACAGTCTGCATGTTCCATGTCAGCGATCCCTCTATGCATGATCACTAATCTGATCACAAAACACAAGGCCACAAAATGGTCTGAAGTTTTGATTAATTGTTTACTCTTATTCAGTCCACAAGTTGCAGATGATTACAAAATTGAAGATATTTTGAATCACCATATTCTATACAGCTGTTATCACAGTTATATAATAAAAGGCTTAAAATATTAAAAAGTGGCATAAATATTGACTCATTTCCTGTTAATAATTACATTTGATGCAGTTTCAATTCCTATTCCTGTTCTTTTACAGTTGTGTCAGTTGTATTAGATGACATCTCAATGATGTCCTTTGCATATCTTGCCAGTGAAACACTTAACTTCAAATTTCTTCATATCAAGAGAAAATGTTTCACCAAGTTAGCCATATTGGCTTGTGAACTCATTTAACACCTTGAAAGGTTACATGACTCACAGTATATATTAATTCAATGCGTATTATTTTTGGAGAAAATTGTAACCACTCAGAATGAGCAGGCAGAGGTGAGAGGTTCTAAATATCGGTATTGTTCGTTTGAGAGTTTAAGTAGCTACAAATTAGAAACAGTACCGCAAACCACCTTCAACCCTCTCACTCCCAATGTTCACAGAAGTGGCAAGCGGGATGGTACTTTAGAGAGAGACTGTGTGTCTAAATCCCGACTGTGATCCTATTTTCAATTCTACAGCGAATGCATATTTATATCTGTGGACTGTGAAAAAGACTAGATGGCTGCCAGAGATAGTAGGAACTGCAGATGCTGGAGAATCTGAGATAGTCTAGGCCCGAAACGTCAGCCTTCCTGCTCCTCTGATGCTGCTTGGCCTGCTGTGTTCATCCAGCTCTACACTTTGTTATCTCAGATGGCTGCCAGATTTGGTTTTCTGTGCCAAGCACCTCGTGGAGGACAGAAAATAAGTAACAATCTGGTGAGCACTTAGAAAAAGGAACAGCAGCACTGTGCAAGTGACAAGGCCAACACTCTATCTCCTAGTGGAATTTGGGAACTTTTTTTTAAAGTTCTAACGTCAACATTTGGACCACCATTGCCAACCTAAAAGTAAAGCAAAGCTGTGACCGCTAATCAAAGATTTATGTCTACCTGGATTTCTCATCCATCTGCTGTTGTCAGACATTCAGCTTGGTCCACAGGAATCACAGTTTCTGAAAACATTCAACAAACTTTATCATTTCGAGACAGCAAGAACTGCAAATGCTGGAAACAGAGTCAATGCAGTGTGGAGCTGGAGGAACACAGCAGGTCAAGCAGCATCAGAGGAGCAGGAGAGTTGACATTTCAGGCCTAGACCCTTCATTAGGACTGTGCCACACTGACACCACATGCAAACTGGAGGAACAACACCTCATATTCCTTCTCGGGACTCTACAGCCTGATGGCCGGGACATAGAATTCACCAGTTTCAAAATGTCCCCACGCCCGGCCTCGTCCCAAGTTCAACTCTCCCTCTCATCCCCGCCTCCTTGACCTGACAGTACCTGTCCATCTTCTTCCCCGCCTGTCCACCCCACCCTTCCCACTGACCGACCTCCACTACCCCAACCTGTGTCCACCTATCACCATCCCATCCCTCAGCCCCACTCCTCCTCCATCAATTTATTTCCCAGCTCCTTTCCCCCTCCCCAGTCCTTATGAAGGATCTAGGCCCAAAATGTTGACTCTCCTACTCCAAACTTCATATCCTTTATTCTGCAAATGCTTTTCCTATTTCGTAAAATAAAACCACTTCAGGGCTTATTATCCTTTTCCATCATGTGAATTTGTTGGCATGTGATTAATTAGATATATTTCTGGTTACATGTTACAGTTTAAGTGTTAGCCTGTTTTTTCAATTGTTTTAGAAATAAGTTTTGTTTATAATAGAGATAAAAGGTACTGCAGATGCTGGAGAATCCGAGATAACAAGCATGGGGCTGGATGAACACAGCAGGTCAAGCAGCATCATAGGAGCAGGAAAACTTGACGTTTCGGGCCTAAACCCTTCATCAGAAAATGTTTATAATAGATTTGTTTATAATAGATTGTTTTTCAGTACATTAAAGAAGTCTATTGGAAGTATCTTCAATTCTGTATAGTGGTATACAAGGGGTATCAATTGGCCATTTAGTGAAGGCATTAACACATTTGTACTAACAATGTGACTACTGGAGCCATAGGGCTTCTTTATCAATGCACTCCTCCCAGCACAACAGTAACAGATAACAGAAACGGTGACCTTGCTCCTATAGTTATTGGATCATTTTCCTCCTCCCGGCAATGTGCAGATGGACCACCTGTGGTGGTATGGATTCAGACAGGCTTAATTCCCCAGATGAAACATCGTTCTTATCAGTATTTATAACTGAATATGAGATTTTAAAAAAGCTGCCTAGGTCTGCTTACAGATAGTGAGAACTGCAGATGCTGGAGTCAGTGTGGAACTGGAGTAACACAGCAGGTCAGGCAGCATCAGAGGAGCAGGAAAGTTGATGTTTCGGATCAGGACCCTTCTTCAGAAATGGGGAAGGAATGGGAGCTCAGAAATAAATAGAGAGAAGAGGGGTGGGGCTGGGTGGGTGCAGGTGGGGAGTGGTGAGGATTGGTCAGTGAAGTGGAAGGGCCAGATAGGTGGGAGAGATGATGGAAAGCTTGTGTCAGGTCAAGGAGGCGGGACTGGGAGGGATGGACATGGGATGAGGCCAGGGGTTAGGAGGTTTTGAAACCGGTAAAATCCATGTTTAGGACATTGGGCTGTAGGCTTCCAAGGCGGAATATGAGGTGCTGCTCCTCCAGTTTGTGGGTGGCATCATTGTGACACTGGAGGAGGCCCAGGATGGACATGTCGCCCAGGGAGTGGGAGGTGGAGTTGAAACGGTTTGCGACCGGAAGGTGTTGTCGTTTGCCACGAGCAGTGCACTGGTGCTCTACAAATTGGTCTCTGAGCCTTCGCTTGATCTCACCGATGTAGAAGAGGCCGCATCAGGAACAGCGGATGCCGTAGGCTATGTTGATGGATGTGCAGGTGAACCTCTGTCTGATACGAAAGGTTTGCTTGGTACCTGGGATGGAGGTGAGGGGGTAGGTGAAGGGGCAGGTGTAGCACTTCCTGCAGTTGCAGGGAAAGGTGCTGGGGGGTGGTGGGGCTAGTGTGGAGTGTGGAGCGGACGAGGGAGTCGCAGAGGGAGCAGCCTTTACAAAAGACAGATGCGGGGGGAGGGAAATATCTCTTTGGTTGTGGGGTCGGATGTCAGGGCGGAAGTCCTGCTTGCCTGTCTAGTGGTCACCTACTTCCATCTCTATCTGCATAGTCTTAAAATGTAAATGACCACCTCTTGAACCATTATCTGACAACTTACAGATATGCTGCAGCAATACCAACCACTGCTAAATATCCAAAGCACAGAGCTCCAGCTTTTACAGTTGATAGTGCTCATACACTTGGTGACCTGGGACAGGAGAAATGTCCTGGAGTTCCATCATGGCACAGGTTACACGACTAATGGAATTGATGTGTTCTCCTATACATGAGATTACTATATAAATTTAACAGAAATAAACTTAATACTTTTCCCAATCTGGAACAAAAAAAAACAGTTAATTATCAATCAGTTCCTCAAGTACTGACATCACTTTAAATGGTTTTATTTCCTTTCTCCTTAATGTTCATGTTTTCTTGTATCTGTGTTTACATATATATTTGCAGATTGAACAGAAAGACAATACAATGTTCAGCTGACAGCAAAACACAAATATTAACTATTATAGACGCCATCCAATAAATCTAATACTTGTCTATAACTTACCTCTGCCCCTGCCTGTCCATATTCTGCTGACTCTAACATTGGTTTTTGAGTTCATTTCTCCCTTTATTCCTCCGTTGTTTCCAATTCTGCTCCTGATAGTCTTTTATTGTTGCTGACGCTGACATGTTGTTAAAATCTACGATTCTGCTCCCAAAAGACCTTTCTTGCACACGTATTAAATCTGCCATTCTGTTCCTGATAGACTTTATGCTTTTGTGCGGTGCAATTAATCTACTTGAATATTCGTAGATGCTGCAAATTACTGTGATTGTATCAGTGATGCTTTGGAATACTGCTGCTTTGAATATCTGTTACATCCATCCTCCATAGAATGATTAATCTGGTGGACTTGCCATCAATGTGAATTTGCTATGTCATCACATTCATCAAATTTCAAAATCATTTTTATTCCTTTGCATATAAAAAAGGTACAGAGCCCGACAATGTCATCTTATTCTATTTTAGCTGCTGCACTTTTGTGGTGAAACAATTACTGCCTCAGTCTCCTGGAGCAACATGGCTGGTTACAAAACTATTTGCTTTGCTGCATTGCTAAATCACTGTCACGAGCCTCCTAACTGTCTTAAGACCTAGAATAATGATGATCGATAGCAGAGACACATGGAGTAAACAGTTGATCTTCACTTCTCTTGCCTCAAGCATTTGAGACAGAGTTGAGAAACTAGTAATTAGTAACCCATTAAAAATTACTTTAAATATCTCAAGGCACTAAGGGACAAATGTGAGACCGAATAAGATGATATGGAGTATGTACCACAATAAAGCAAATTATGAGGTAAAAGGCCTTCCTAGAAGATTTAAACTAAAACAGAACACTGAATGATTTGACTGTAAGATATGAAGTGTTGTATATCATAGCTTTAATTCTATTTGTCATTTAGCATTGAGCTAACCCATTCAGTGCTGCTGGTCACCTTCCTGATTTGTCTACTTTAATAATGACTCCAATATGCAAAGGACTGAGTATTTTAAACATCTCAGAAGTCTGTGGATCGATTACTTCTTAACTCATTTTGTGGCTTGTCATTATAGTTATCTTATAGAATAACTTACCTTTCTCATTCATTCACAGAATGTGGCTATTGCTGGCCGGGCCAGTATTTATTGCCCAGGGGGGTAATTTAGAGTCAACAACATTTCTGTGCATCCAGAGTCACATGTGGGCCAGCAGTTTCCTTCCCTAAAGTATGTTAATAAACCAGATAGTTATTTCTAACAATCAACAGTGGGTACATCATTAAACTCTTAATTGCAGGTTTTTATTGATTTTAAATTCCACCATCAGCTGTAGTGGGATTTGACCCCAGACCTCAGACTATGATCTGGCTTTCTGGATTAACAGACTGGCAATAATACCACTGGGCCATCATATCCTCAGTAAGTAAGGAACATATATGCCCATTTATACTGAAAACAACAAATGCTTCTGCAGGTCAGACAGCATCCATGGAGACAGAGTAAGGTAATATTTCAAGTCAAGTCTTCATTAGAGCTAAAGTGTGGAGGGGACAGCATTTGTGCTATAGTTGGGAGGGTTGTGGCGGTGGTGGGTGTAGGGTGTTGGTGAAAAGTAATGATAGTTCAGATTAAGTGATCGGACTGTGAGAATGGCATAACAATGTTGTGTCAACTACTGGGCTTGGATGAGAGGACAGTCCCCCTGGGATGTGGGGAGAGTGAGGGAGGACATGCTGACAGAGAATGTAACAAGTAAAGCTAAAAGAAAGAGACAAAATGGGAGAATATAACAAGTAAATCTAAAAGAAAGGGATGGAATCGGAGTTGGTTCACAATTTGAAGGTGTTGAACTCAATATAAAGTCCAGAAGGTTGTAAAGTCTGAAGATGAGACGTTTTCACAGTGAGCACTGTAGCATGCCGAGGACAGACAAAGTAGGCACATGACCAGGACACTGTGTTAAAATACCCGGCTACAGGAAGGTTGGGTTATGCTTGCACACAGAGCAGTATTCTGCAAAGCGGTCACCCAGCCTGAGTTTGGTTTCTCTAATGTAGAGTACACCACATTGGATGCAGTGAATACAATACACCAGATTGGTGGAGCTGCAGGTGAAATGCTGCTTCACCTGGAAAGAATGCTTAGATGTGGATTGTGAGCAACAAGGAGGTGAAGGGGCAGGTGTTGCACCTTCTATGGTTACGTGGAAAACTGCCATGGAATGGGGTGAAGTGCTGTTGGTGGTCAAGGAATGGACTAGGGTGTCCTGGAGGCAGACAGGGGTGGTGAGGGGAAGATGTGTTTGGTGCTGGCATTCTGCTGCAGTTGTCTGAAATGGTTGAGAATGATCCTTCGAATATGGAGACTGGTGGGGTGAAAAGTGAGGACAAGGAGACCCGATCACAGTGTTGTGCCTATTTATACAGCTCCTTTCATGTCTTTGTGACATTCTTAAGAGACACCCCTTCACTGGCAGCAAGCCAGGAACTCCACAGTGGCCATCACTACCAATTCTATCACCACTACCCCAACCCTGCACCTTTGCATGGAGATTTCTGACATGCATCAAGTGGTGCCTCCCATTTCCAGGATGCCTCACTGTACCCTCTGCTCCAGGATGGCAGAAAGGAGGTTCTCTTACCCTCTGAAGGCTAAACAAGCTCTCCCTTGAGACTCCCGATGGCCTGGGCGGAAGTCACACATGATGTCAGCTTTTCCAGCAGGAATATGTCCCAGCTCCCCAAGTAGTATGAACAGACCTGGCTGTGAGGGTCACAGATAGCCTGCAAGTTCATGCAAACAGCTTTCGAATTGACACACAGTAAGAGTAGACTCAGGGACAGAGTCTGGTGAACATTTCCTCGGGACATGCCTTCAGTTAGTGCAGGAAGAAAATGGCCACGTTTTCTGACACTCAGAGAACTGCTGGAGACCAGGCATCTGCTGACCCCATGCAGTAGATATGCCTCAATACTTGGGAGAGAGGCCGAGGAGCATCAGGTAGGGATGCTGGAGGCCCCCATTAGACTGGAGTAAAAGCTTGGCATAGCCCTCAATCTTTTGTCTACTCTGGTGACTACAGCACACAAGCCCTTGACTGCCTCCATGGAAGCAGTGACATTCATCTTGGAGTCCCAGGGCCCTCAGAAGACTGAGTGGCTGCTGGATACCCAAACAGTCCTACACCCCAGGGTATGGGGGAGGGAAAGACCATAATAAAGTCTATAAAAATATGGGCAGAAGTAGGCTATTCAGCTCATTGAGTCTACTCCACCATTCAATGAGATCATAGCTGATCTGATAAGCCTCAATTCCACTTTCCTGCCATTTCCCCATAATGCTTGACTTCTTTATTGATTAGAAATCTCTCTGTCTCAGCCTTGAATCTATTTCGTAACCCAACTTCAACACCCCTCTATGGTCATGAATTCCACAGGCTTCCTAATCTCAGAGACAAAGTTTCTCCTCATCTCTATTTTAATTGCCCAACCCCTTATTCTGAGTTCATGCCTACTGGTCTTAGACTCTCCCACAAGGGAAAACAATCGTTATGCTTTTAAATAATAGCTCAGCCCTTCCACTCTTCCTCACATTTTCCAAATTATATTCCATCTACAAATCTTTGTTAACTTGCTCAATCTGCCTATATCCCTTCGCAGACTTTGTGTCATCCTCAACACTTGCCTTCTTACCTATTTTTGGCTATAGAACATTCACAATCTTCATTCATGTCAGCCATATATACTGTAAACAATGGTGACCCAGCACTGATCCCCAAAAAGTGAAGAAAAAGTGATGATTTGGAGTATAAAACAAACACTCAGTGGCTTTTCACCTCTGCAAGTGGGCTGGGAATCCACCCCAGGTGTGAACAAAGTACTCTATAAAGGTGAAGTGTGAACAAATTGAAAATGATCTGGAGAAATAAGACGTTTGTCTGTAACTGGATGGCCAAAGGGAGAAAACCACAGCGTTAGGAAGGGGGAGAATTATACTCTGAAATCTGAAATACTTTGCTGACCCCGTGAATCAAAGTTAGTCCAGGCCATCACATGGACCAAATAAGTCTGAGCAGTTCCTTTCTCTGTGTGGTTTGCAGCACTTTAGCCCAAAACTTGCTTGAAACTACTTAGACAATGTTCCTGAGGAACCAAATAACTGGGCAGCATTTAAGTTAATCAATGAGAGGTGACTTTCACTTTTACTTGGGGGATGGTAGGTGCGCAGTAGGATAGTGGAGGAGTGTTGGCAATTGTGCCTCTGGTGATACCAGAGGATACTCCGTGAGAATGTGCCACCATTATAACTGTACAGTGTAATATCCTAAAATTCTACAGGAGTGTTCGGAGACACAGGGGAGAATGGGATTATCAACGTCAAGGGCCTAAGGACGCTTCCTCAGATTGAGTGCTCCCTGGTTAGCCTTCTCTTAATAGAGATGTAGCTCACAACATTACAGCCATCTGTAAACCCCTATTTGCAGGAGTACCTATGTGTTATTGCCACAGATACATGGAGTTAACATAGGACTGAGAAGACTATCGATGAGGCTTCCTACCTCAAAGTTATCACACTGCAAACAGATAGAAGGAGAATTTTCCAACAACAATGTGAAATAAAATGTTTCTCAGTTAATGAGGCATTGAATAGGCAGTGTGGTAACTTCCCAGGCAGGTGGTACATAACAACCAGAACAGTAAAAGAAACATTTCCATGTGGTTCAGCTTGTCACCTGGAAGTGTGCATCTATGAGATTTTACATGTCGCTTTCTGGGTCAAAGAAACAATGTCCCCTCATCCTGATATCTATGAGGGCTCTCCTAGGGCATCTCAGCAGCTTCACCATCGGCTTCCTTCTCAGAGGAGACCTCCAAATCCTCTACCACTTCCTCTTCCAAGACATCTTTCCTTTGTTGAATGAGATTATGGAGGACACAGCAAATAACTATGATGCAGGACATTGTCTGGGCCTTGTTCCATTGCACTACCCATTTAGTCCAGGTACTGGGCACTTCTGTTCAGCAGCCCTTCAATGGCCTTTGTGGAAACAGGAAAAGTGGTGTAGATCTCCCTGGCATCACTCAAACCCATACCATCAGCCAGGTTTTGAGGGAATCTACTCCTTGAACCCAACAAACTATTCCTCTATGTGCCAAGGTCATGGTGACAGGGAGTGCTTAAAGGTGACCAGAAACACATCAGGGTGGATCTATGCCACCTTGATGACCTTTTCAGAAGATCTATAAAGACAATGATGCTGTACAGATTGTTCCATTTCTCTTGGATTTTCCATTGCTAGAGTGCCTCCTCATGCCTAGGAGAATCCACTGGCTCATAATGTTTCACAGCTGTCATCCTCCCCAATTGTTATTCATCCAATGGCTAGTCTGCAAATAACAACTCTCTTTGAGCCACATGATGCGTGCATAGTGACAATACATGTTGCCTCAGGGATTGACAGCATACCAGTGCACATTCCCACACGCAGTAGTCTGCTTCCCATCAGGAATTTTGAAACAGAAGCCTTCTAACGTGGTCATGCTCAGCTCTTGGCAACCTTCAGTTAGTCCAACTGTGTAACATCTAGTAATGCACCCCAAACCAAAATAAAAATTCCTCTCAGTTTGGCTGCAGCAATTTCTGATTTTGATAGACTGTTGTGCAGTTATTTTGAGAGACTTGCAGCATGGTGAGATTTAGCTTTCTCATAGGGATGTCTGAGGACCAACCCCACCAACCACCACCTACCCCAACACAACTGTGATCCAACATCTTCCCTTGTTCTGCTCCATCCTCACCAGTTTTCCAGCCCTGTTGCCCTGTGACCATCCATCCTTCCATCCTTTATGCGCTGGCAATCGTTGACATCATTGATTTCCCCAACCTTCCCCCAAAAGCAGGTGCCACAGCCCCTGCTGAGCCCAGGCCATCAGTTGACAAATGCCAACTGTATTCTGAAGTTCCGTGACATGCCACCCCCCACCTCTTGGACTGACTGGAGCATATCCTCTGGACCAACAAGTGCACAAAACACATCTCACCTCATTCAGCTGACTGGGACATCCCCCAACACGCAGACAGTCTGGAGCACAACCACCCTCTGGATGATTGCAGTACACTCACTGCGTGACTTATCCTTCCTCTCTTAACTTCTTTTGTAGATCCATGCCACTCCAGACAATGCCACTCCCTGTTTCTTGTCTTCCCAGTTCCATGCTGCTCACCTATCAGCAACCCTTTGCAAAGTGCCCTCAGGTCATCCCAATTCAGCCATAAGCTTGTTTGCTTTATGTCAGTTGGCACAAGTCCAGGGGAGCAGGTTGCCTTCCTCCAACTGCACACAATGACTGTACCCTGCATGACTACAAAGACAAAACAGTGGGCATTTTCTCTGGAGTGGATGAAGCACCAAAACCTGTCAGTTTCACATTTGCTTTTTGCTGCCAGGTTCCTAAAAAATTAAACCTCTCATTTGGGTAAAACTTATTTGGGAATGAATTGCTTTTAATGGGACACAAGTACATGCAGATCAGACTTTTATCTCGTGGCAGGGAGATAAGGGGGAGGACTTGATTGCTGACAGTGAGATTCTGATCTTTTGCTTCTCATTTGGTTAAGTTTACTAACTGACATTGCGCTCACAGTGACAGAGGCTGAACAGCCCCACCCACTGATCTGAAACAAATAAGTACAAAGCAGATCACTGAAAATCTAAAATTAAATTGTATGATTTGTACAAACCCTAGAAAAACAGAAATATTGTACATTAGCAGTAGAGCATGAGTGTAAAATTACTTGATTTCCCGTTTTAGTGTAGACCTTAAGTCATTTATTTAAAACAACAGAAATAATTCATACATGCATTAAACTATCAAAGTCATATTATATAAATATATTAAGTGTTCATCAACTTGACATTGAACGAGATCGTTTCTAGGTATGTGTTTGTTAGAATAAGATACCGATTAATGACATTTATTTATTAATAAGGATGTTAATCTGTTGATTACTGAGCCTAGCAGGACCAGTACCCTATTCAGTAGAGATTTACTTTTTATATGTCTGCTTCCAAAAGCATTTGTCGAAGATTTAAAGATTCAATAATTTTGAACCAGTTTCCACTGCTGTAAACTGTGCTGACTATATTGTATTTAGCTGCCGCCCTTATTTTTAAACATATCTCCACTTCAATTAAATCTGATTGCCTTGCAGATAGTTATCATGGTCTCTAAGAGATAATAAGATGATCGTTGAGGTAGTTATTGATAGTAATTCTCATCATTACACATTGCATAACATGAAGTGCACAGACATTTGTGAGTCAGAACGATCCCAAAGAATATACTGCAGCCCCAATCAAATGTGACTGTGCATCCCTTTAAACAGCTTCAATTATAACACGAATTAAGACTTGATGTCGCAGCAGAAATAATCAGTCCAAAACCTATAACTGAACTTCAAGCAGGAAAGTCTCTAATCTTTAAAACGATTACGCTCTTTGTTCACTTCGCTTATGAAATCTTTAAAGTTTGATGAGAAAGCCAGGATTATTTATCATGACACTTGTACTTTATCGCAAAGTGGCTTCAGTGGTTTGTTCACCAGCTGTGATCTTTGACAATACAGCCATGGGATCATCACAGTTGCCGTTGGCATATCTGTAGTTTCAAAAGAAGTCGTAGGCAGACCATCCGGAGTAGGAGACGTTAGACAGCTTTGTATGCTGTAGGTGTGAGGTCACCTGTAGCAGCAATCCTGAGACTGTTGCTTAGACGCCACCACAGACCAGTTCAAGCTGAGCTTACAGTTAAAAATACAGATTTTTTTCTACAACGCTTAAAATAGCTGAGGTAGCAGTGAATAATGAGCAACAAAATTATCCTTTTAGCTAAAAAATGAACAGATTAGCATCTGCAGAGGTAATAATTGGGGCAATTAATCAGAGTTTTAAACCTGTCTTGGATTAATGTACTGCAAAATTATACATGAAAACGAAAATTATTTTGCTAATTATATATAAGATGTAAGATTCTTCCACAAATAACTCGAAGTTTTTGAAACAAGGCCAGCAGGTCCTCTATGAGAAACCTCATGACGATGCCATAATAGTTTTGTCAGAGCAGGAATGCTGTTATGCTACATGGGGTTCTGGGAAATTAATGGATCAGTCAGATGGGTCCTGAGACCTGGAATCATCAAGTGAGAAATCTTGAAAACTAAAATGGTTGGGATGGAGACCTCAGCTTCTCCAAGTACAGGGACATTCTAACAATGGCAAAGAATGAAGATTTGGTAAAAAAAAAACAGAAGTTGCTGGAGAAGTTCAGCAGGTCTGGCAGCATCTGTGAAGAAAAGTCAGAGTTAACGTTTCTGGTCTGGTGACTCTTCAGAACTTTGCTTCCAAAGGCACAAGAATCTAATTAAAAAGCTTTCAATGCTGTTATGAAAGAAAAGTAGGGGACCTTTCTCCTCCAAGTGGTCAGACCTTGTGAGCATTCACTCTGATATTACTGCTCTGTAGAAGAATTGCACCATTCTCAAAGCATTAGATCTGTTTCTCTCTCCACAGGTTTTACCAGACCTGCTGAGTTTCTCCAGCATTCCCTGTGTTTGTTACAGAAGAAATTGCTGCGTGGGTGAATGCTAAGAGCTGTGCTCGAGGAACATGGCTGTAATGCCGATTTAAAAAGTATTCTAGCCAGTTATTAAGGAAAGGAAAGGGTGATGAGATACTTTCCAGCCACAGTTTTTGTTTATAATTGCAACACTGATAGCATTAGTAAAGCTGTCCTTTCCCAGAAGCCGGCACTGCACTGCAATATCACAGTACAGAAAACTTCCTTCTTACACATTATCACAACTCTTATTTACAGACCACTCACATCTCAGTCATCTGTTCCATATCGCAGCAACATTCACCAAATGGCTCACAAGACTGTTAGTAACACATATCTCTCTCTCTCTCTCGGAGGAGAATATCTTACACAATATAAGGCTGTGACCGGAGGAAAGAATTTGCAGACCATCCTGGGAATCAGCAGATTCCTGTGGCCACTAGGGAGCTCATCTTATTCAAGGTTTCTTTATACCTCTTTATCTCTTTATCCTTCTTCCTCTCTTATTCCACATACTCAAATAATAATTTCCACATGCTTTCAATGCAATTTCACTCTGTTCTCTCTCATGTCAGAGCTAACACTCTTAACTCCCATTCAGTTTAACCACTGCAAATGTTAATGCTTTTTAGCTAGTGAAGGGAGGGAAATGGAGTGTACCCAAAGATACACTATTGTTGGAGTTGAACCTTTCATGTACCAGCTTTAGAGGCTATATGTTATAGAAAAGATCTCTCTGTGAAACACACAGACCTGAGTAATGGAATCAGGTTTTCCATTGTTTTTTGACTCTGATTCTACTGTTAAAATACATAAAAAAGACTTTCAAGACAGAACAGAAAAACAATAATTTGTGTAAATGTAGGATTCGAAATGTATTCAGATATATTAGTATTTGTACTGCAGGTGAACCCGATGATCAAGATTCCCTCAGGCATGTGGAAAAAGACATCTATTTTCAGACAAGGAACTGGGGATTTAAAGGCGCAGTATAAATCATTAAAATTGTACCAGTTAGCTGTCCTGTTAAAGCTACTGATGGACTCAAAGTGATAACCAGAGCAGTAGATGAATGATTTTTATTGGCACTTTGTTGATTCCAGTGCAATATTCCTGCAGGCACTTTGCAGTAAAATTTCATTTCTACAGCGGTTCCAATTTAATAGCAATGTATTGCAGTTCGCAGAGAGGGACGGTGGGGAAAAGAAATTCCTGCTAAAATTTTTGATCATTCACCAGTAAATTGCTGCGCTCCAAAATTAATCTTTGCCTTTTTTTCTCTCCACTTTTCTGACATTGCATCATGTTTCCCCAGGTGTGAGAACTCTGATTCTACACCTATTATTCTATTCTTCATACCCCAAGCACAGGCAGTGCTTTATCCAGCGTGTAATGGGAAGACCATCAGAGTAAGAGTAATCTTCTCCTGATGCCCATGTGCATACTTGACAGCAGAACTCACTGTGAAGCAATAAGCATAACAGTCCCAGTTCATTTCTTTTTAACTTCCTTGCTTCAAAATGATAAGCTGAACACACTCATCAGAGTTTCAATAATATCTCAGAATCTGGAACTGAGGGAGGAAGATTCAGCTCAAATACAGACCAACCACGACCTAATTGAATAGTGGAACAAGCTCTACCTGGCAGATTCCTATGTCCCTATCTTGTTTCACATCGATGACCATAATCTACATTTTGAATTTAAACTAGAAGCTGTAGCTACAATCAGTGCTTAAATTTGGAAGATAGCAAAGGCAGATTGAGAGAATTGGAGTTGGAAATGTTTTACTAGCCTTTGGTTCTGTTCATTCTGATGACCCAGGTACAATATGCCCAAATTAGCTGAACCATGAGTGGAATTTGATCAATGGAAACTATCAAAAAATTTTTGCATTCGTTTTCAAGATTATGGTACTTTAATGGGAAACTAGCATTTTATTTTCATCAATTCAGTGCTTCAGGCAATTGCAGTGAGCACATCCTTGTTTCCTCTGATTACAGATTAAGTTATAACAAGCCTAGGGATCTGACAAAAAATGTTAGATTGCTATATATGATGGTGTGATGATCCTCAACTTAAAAAGGCATTCTAGAACATTTTACTGGATTGTGGTTTAGACCAAACTATGCAAAATAGAATCAGCAACCTGATTCTGGCTGGGTGAAAAAGGATGGGATTAATTAGATTGCTCTGTCAAAGAATCAGCAGAGGTACATATGGATGGAATGGTCTTATCCTGTACTGTGCAGTTTTATTATTCTCTGAATGTTACAAGTTTACCTTTTTTACAGGGTTAATGGTCAACAGGTAGAAAAGTTTAAGCACCATTACACCATGTGCAGTAAATTAAACTATAAGTTAAAATTAATTTTTACATGATGATTTGAGGCTGACTATTCAAAGCGCCTTTGACCAATTTGTTTCTATCTGAAAGCTAATTGGGCAGTTCAGAAAGAACTGAGGTGTAGGACCAGATTTTGCTTTTAGTAGCACTATCTCAGCATGGCTGGACTTCCATTCATTCAAGTCCTAACATTGGATGCAATCACATTTCAAACAATATGATTGAAAACATGGCTAAGTTCATTGTCTTCCTGTCATTGCGACAAGTTTGAATCATACAACATTGGAATCAAGAAATAGTTAAAAGCAATCATTCTCCTACTGCTCTGTTCATCACCTTTAGTGGTTGTCCTGGGATCTACAACTGCCACAATTATAATGATATGTTATTGATGTTTTAAATTCCCAGACTCTCTTCTCCAAACTAGGTGGTTACTCTTATCTGTCTAAGAAAACATAGTATTTCCTTGCAAGCATGTCATAACTTTGTCATGCATGTGAGAGATGCTATAAACCAGCACTGCAATGTTATGTTAGGTGCAACTTAATAGCTGAACTTAAATAGGGTCTTGCTGTATTGGGACAGCAAAAGGAATCATAACAGTGCCTGAAGCTTTAACTGAAGAAGATCACACTTCTAAACTTGAATAATTCAAATTGAAAACATTAATTCTACCAAATGATTGTTGACAATAAGGAAATTAATATTCGCTTTATTGATTTGCCCAAAGAAGGTCAGAGTGCGTAACTTGCCAGCTTTGCCAGCATCAAATTCTGAAAAGGGGATGTGCACAATAATGTAGTAATGCTTAATGCCTTGTTTTATTCCATCAAATACTCAGCATGAAGTACATACATCCATTTAGATTTATAGGCACTGGTCTTGTCTCACTCGTCTTAATTTGTATAACAAAATATAATTCTGTGTTAATGTTTGATGTAGAAAATGTAATCAGTTTGGGTTAGGAGGAAAGTAATAATGTGTCAATCTTGTGATGAGAAGAATAATGAAACTTACACGCACAGTTAAATGCCAGAATCCAGAGGCTGATGTCAGAGTGCACTGTTAAAGTTCTGTTTCACGGAATAAGTGCTGAAATGCATATGTGAACTTAAGGTGTTCATTTGTTTCATATGAAAAAGTGCAGAAAGGATTCGGATTGGATGATGCATTCAGAAATAAGTGAGATTTCAGTGACAGGATAAGTAATCATTACCATTTATCAGCTTCATTAGCTCTGAAAGTTTAATGTTACAACTGTAGAATCCCATTCCTTCAAATGATAATTAATGCTGGCGATTCAAAATGTTTATTTCATTTTACCAAATTCCAACCATCATTGTATGAACACAAGGAAACACGAGCTGGCAGCCGATGTAGGATTGGGTTGTGCTGGGCCAGGTTACAAGCCATATGTCACAACGAGAAATGCAGAGATATTAATACCAAGACATGAAGTTTCCTTCATTAGCGCTAGGACTAACTCATTCTAGAGTTTGTTGCTAAAGCAAAAATAGTGTTACAAAAATATACCAATGAGCAAAGATAATGAATTATCCGCAATACCTTACCCTTTAGCCCCATAGCAGCTACATGCAAGCACCATATGAATGAGTGCTCATCAGCCATTAGTTTTGCTAGCCACTTTCAGATCCACCTTTACATTGCTTTAATTTGCCATTAGATTCAACAGATCAATAACTTCTATATTTCATAATTTGTTAATAAAGCAGAAAGCTAAAGTAGTTCAATTGGCTGAGGCATTCTATATGGGTTTTGAATCCAGAATGAAAATGCCGTGCTCACAGTTATCTATGTATAATTAGAGCAAAATTGAGTTGATAAATGTCAATCTAATTTCACAATCCAATTTGAGCAATGTGATTAAATTCATGACCACTGATTAATGAAATTGACCTTCTTACTGTTTGGTGTGAGGTTCAGCAGTTGCTTGTCTTGACTTTGCACTGTGATTTCACAGTGCAATATATTCAGCATCCAAGTAGTATTTTATAGAGAAAACCAAAACGACCCAAGGACAAACTGGCACATGCAGTTGAAGGCTAATTAGAAAGTAGGGATGCAGGAAAAGAACAAAAGAAAGAGTACAAATTACAGAGGTTGCAGAAACAGAGAGGCCTAAAGGCTCACAGACGTTAGTAGATGTGAACACAAACGCAAATAGGTTATACTTTAGAAACCCCTGTTTAGTCCTCCACTAGATTATTGTTACCATTTCTCTGCTCTTCACTTTAACAAGAGTGTCAAGGTCTTAAAGAGGTACAGAGGTAATTTATTAAAACAACAATGATGGCAGAAGAAGTCTGTTGTTAATTGAAGAGATGACAGAAGAAAGAAAGGCATGAATTTCCATGAATGTTGAATGTCCCTTGCCGCATTGCAGTTAATGAAGGACTTTTTAAGTGGTGTCACTATTGTAAAATAGTAGTCACAGGAGCCAAGGTGTATGCAACAAGTTCACACAAACAACAACGTGACCATATAATATAAGAATGCCAAAAATGTTTGGTGAGAGCCCAGACGTCAATTGGTCAGTGTAGTACCTGAACCCAGGAAAAATCATTACTTAGTTGACAGGTCTAGCACTCTGATCTCTGATGACATTACTCAATGTTTATTTATATCAGATAAGTTTTCAAATGCTTACAGTTTCTGCTATTGATACTTTAAGGAGTCTGGACCATTGATAATTTGACTGACCTGTTGCAAAATAAGTTACATTTTGAAGAAAGTGGACAGTTGTGAGTGATTGAATGATTGCTTTTACAAGTTTATTTTATGAACACTTTTTATTGTCATTGCAATATCTATTTATTCAATACAGGGATAATAGTGGGTAAATGGGCATGGTGGTGCCATAACTTGACGTGGGAGTTAGGAAGAGCTGGTTGGATGGAGGGCAAAGCTTGTTGTGGGAGATGACAAAGAGTTATGGGGCATGGATGGGGGCATAGCATGGACGTGAACGTAACCAGAGGGAACATTCTCAGATGGAAAACCAGTAAAAGAGTCAGCAATATCTGGAAGTAAATGTACAGGTCATACTGGAGCACTGTTCTGAGGTAAACAAGGCAAGTTGGAGCAGTATGTACCAATCTAAAGTTTCACTGGTGTTTCCTTCTGGGTGAGGAATAAGTAGATGGAGGTAACTTAGCACTGGTCATGTGAGGAGTCATGTGGTGGGTGGGGGACGTAATTTTACCTGAGGGCATGGGTAAGACTTTTAAATATATCATTCTAATGGTTTCGTCTTCCAAACCATGGCTCACGTTATCTGTAAGGTACCAGGAACCATGACTCTTTCAGAAGCTGGACCAATTCCATGCAGATTTTGAAAGACTAGGACACACCTGACCACACAATGGGTTCAACTGAGCAATGAGCTGAACCTGCCCACATTGTTAAAAGGTGCGCACTGAAAAGTACAAATGCAAAACTCTTTTTTATTGATTCATTTGTGGGATGTGGGCATCGCTGGCTGACCAGCATTGATTGCCTGTCCTAGCTGACATTGAGAAGGTGGTGGTGAACTGCCTTCTTAAACTGTGATCTGGAATCCCAGAATGGGTTCCCAGCTTCTACTCTTTTATGGCATGTCCCTAATTCAATGAAAGTCCAGGTTTCTTTGTCTTCACTGCCTGACCTGTTGCGTATTTCTAGCAATTCCCCCTCGATTTCAAATTTTGCCTTTATTTCGGAGAAGAAATGGTTTGAATGGCATGGAGTTTCCTGATTGATTATTCACAGTCTTTGCTTATTAAACAGTAGAATGCAAAACTAAGGTTAATTTCCCTGTTGTAGTTCAAATGCACATTAAAGACCCATGATGTTCCTCAAAGAAGAGCAGGGAATTTCCATTAAATTATTTGCCAGTTCCTGCTCCTCCTCGACAATACCATCTACAATAGCTCATTCATCTCATTGCTGATTCTATCATCGTTACCGTGTTGAAAATGGTTACTATGTTTGCCCAGTAACAACTATAATAATGGCTATAATTTAAATTCATTGTGCACGATGTGCTTTAGTAAACTTCTGAGAGATATGCTAAGAAGCTGTGTAAATGCAATTTTTTTCTGATAGGATTATGAGGTAGAAGCTATTATTTTGATTGTGTTTCTAAATAGATTTATAAAATCCATTATTTAATGAAAGCACCTTATGTCCTCGGCTAAATTGAAAAATATGATATCAGTGTTTACATTGACCTTCTTGCTGCAGAGCTCAAAATACAAACCTAGCTAATAATCTGCTTAGACGAAGATTAAAAACTATGGGAATTGCAAAATTAAAGATTAGACATTATCCTCGAAATTGTGCCCTGTATGTACACATTGATTTCTGCAAGAACTGGATGACCCACACTGGGCTTTTTTTTGTTTTTCAAACACAGTCACAAGAACACAGGGAGATGAATAGCCTAGTCATCCTCCTGATCCTATCCCACCAGGTTACAGTTAATCTCTGCTGCACTTCCATTTGCCCACTTTTGATCTGGATCCCATAATTCTCCTATCTGATAACAATCTGATGATCTCAGTCTTGAAACTTTCAATTGACCCTGCATCCACAACCTCCTGGCAAATATCAGAACATAGATACATATAAGTATATAAGTACTTTTTTTTTGCAATTTATTCATGGGAAGTGGATATTACTGGCAAGGTCGACAATTATTTCCCATCCTTAATTGTCCAGAGGGCAGTCAAGAAACAACCACATTGCTGCAGTTCTGGAGTCACATGTAGACCAGAACAGGTAAGGAAAGCAGATTTCCTTCCCTAAAGGACATTAGTGAATCAGTTGGATTGTTATGGCAATAAGCACTTGCTGTGTGGTCACCATTTGTATAAGTTCCAGATTTTTATTTTATTTAAATTTCACCAGCCACTATGGTTTTATGCCCACATCTGAGAGTTTGGTTCAAGGAAAAAGCAAGGTCAAACGCTGTCTTAAGACTTAGCCTTCTTTAGAACGCTGTTTATTCATATTAATATTAAATAGAACTACACTTGACACACAACATTGAAAGACAATTCTCTTTCTGTATTTCTTAGTATCAATCTCACGCACTTCTCTAACTCCACCCACACTTTGCTACTTATGCCCAGTGGTGAGCAGCTCTATAACATCATCACAACTTTACTCCAGTTCCTAAAGCCTTTATACAACACCCTTTCCCAAGCTGTTTTATCTCATCATTGATTATCATTTATATAAATTCTCAAATGAGTTATCCATGTTCCCCCTTTTTAAAACATTTATTATTTTTCTTTATGTCTCCAACCTCTTCCAAAATCTTGAACTTTTTTCATCTAGGTCAATAGGTGGATAAGGAGTGTTTATGACAAGGTATAGAAACACTTGAGGTGGAGCTAGTGTGCTTTTTCATTCCTGATGCCTTCGGTTAGATCAGGGATTTAATCAATCTGGCAGTATGTCAACATGTCCTGAACAGGTAATCTGAACCAAGGGATCAAGTAAAGGTAGCAGCTCTTCATGGCACACTGCTAGTGGTGCCTGACTCTATTCCTGTGGTATAGGTGATTCCAGCTTTAAGGAAGATTCATGGGTAGGATGTATCAACGAGATATAGTTAAGGCAGCTGAACCAGATGGGACATTCGGTTGTATCCAAAAGGTAAGATCAGTGTTGTACAGACTGCTGGCCTCTGATTGTACACTCCCTGTGCGAGTTCTCTGCAGGCTGTTAATCTCTGTTCCAAAGTAGGCAGCGTTTTGGTATGATGACATTTATTATAATTCTTTACCTGTCTACACTGGATTTGGTGTTCCTTCTGGAAAGTGATCTGGATTGCCCTATTATTGTTACTTAGATTCCAATTGCTTGGTATTGTAATAAGTTGAAACTTTAATCTGTGCCCCAACAGCAGTTCAGATGGGGACAGCGCTGAGGAGAGGTAAAGAGCCCCAGACAGTAAAATCAACATTTTTCTTCAGCAGATTTCTCACTGTAAGAACCACACATTTGGCCATTGGTTGGAGGTTGTCTAAGCAACTGTGTGACAACTTGTAAGCCCGGTGTCTTTGCACATTCTTTAACCATCTATGTAGACAATATCCACTGCCCTTCCCTCATCAATCATTCTTGTTAACTCCTAAAAGACATGTATTGCTGTACATTCCAATGCCAAGCTTATGATTTCCTTAAGAGAGTTCTTGGGGGTTCTGTAACAGAGGTGAGATGAAAAAAACGAATCTCCATGCTCAGAAGCCATTTCAGATTGTGCATCATCTTTGGATTTGAGAAGTCTATGATCACTTTAGTTTTACCCCATCCTCGTTGATAATGTGACCAAGGAACTAGATGGTGTGCCTAGAAAATTCACATTTGTGAGTTAGTATAAGACCGGCTGCTTATGAACATTGCAGAACATTGTGTAATTTCCTTTCATGGAACTGGATAGTTTCAACACGTAGCAGGATAATATCTATTTACTGTCATGTAATCTGTGTAAAATATTGGATATAATGTGATGGAACACCTTTGAAGCAGAAATGATATTAAACAGAGTCCATTGAAATCATGTCTGCCAAAAGGGATGATGAATGTGGCGAGGAGTCGTAACATCTCATCTAGAGAATCCTGTCAAAGTGAGTGTTGGTTATTGCTGCTCCTCCTGCTCCTACAAAAATAGATGTTATAGTTGCCTGTGGAAACATTCATGTCTTGTCCACCATACGTTACTGCATATTTCAGAGCACACATACAAAGCATTTAGGTATATATCGTATACAACAAGCACAAAGTATACTGGAGAAACTCAGCAGATCAGCCAGCAACTGTGTAGAGAGAAACCAAGTTAATGTTTTATGTCAGGTGTGATTCTTCTTCAAAAGGATGGATTATGTAACCTACTCCTCCATTTCTAACACTTTCTAACAGACTTCTGACATTTAAAAGCCCTTCACATGGCTGGTAGGAATTTAATCTCTAGCAATGTTAGGCTGCTCTCGTTCTTCTGATCCGTATGATTTTAATTATCCTTTAACTGAAACAATTTAACCTGAATTAGCTAGTTTTTCTTACTTCTTTAATTTGAAATTATGACACTTCATTGTTGAACTTTTAGTTTGAACTTCAAACTATTTTGGAACTAATCCGGGAGCCCTTGTGTGCTCTCACTTCAATACCTTAATATCCATCTTAAGAGAGGGAGACCAAGGGCTAGGTGTGCTTGGAAGTGGGAATCTCTGTGCATGGGAGAATGTGATGGCTGGTACTTGCTTCCACTGTTTCTAACCTCTTCCCATGGTTTCCAGTTTTCCACAGTGCCTTTTAAGGAAACAGGCTGAGATGGATCATAGGTGTACTTGCTGAACTCTCAACCTGTGCAGGTTAAGAGAGCAGCAACAATTGCCAGTGTTAAGCTAAAGAATTTTCAAGTGCCTGCTGTTTCTGCAATTGATACTTTAAATAATCTATTAATTCTGTTTTTGGCCTGTAGTAACCTTTATAGCTTTTAGGAAAATGCAAAGTTATCAAGGAATAATTTTTTTAAACCGTATTTTAATATATTCTACTGTCACTGCAAGTCTCATTTGTTTAATCTACCGAATAGTAGGCGAATAGGCATGAAGTATAATATCTTAGCATGGGGGGCATGAAAAGCCATAAAGATGAGTAGGGTACATTCCCTGGCTTGAAGGGCATGTAACGGCATATGGAATCAGTTGAGGTCATAGCTTGGCATGAGGCCAACCCATCTTAACCTTCAGCAGCCCCTAAGTCTGCCTTCACATGTTTTCCCTGGGCCAGCTGGTCTGATTGCAGTCACATACACCCCAACCCTCAGAATGAAAATCCCTTCTCTAACATTTTCTCCTGGGATATTATTAAATACTATTAAATTGGGCAAGGCTTAGAAAAGAACTATCAAGATGTTGCTAGGACTAGAAGGTTTGAGTTATATGGAGAGGCTTGGACTTTTTTCACCAGAGCGTAGGAGCTTGAGGGATGACCTTATAGAGGTTTATAAAATCATGAGGGACGCAGGCAAGGTAAATAGCACACTCCCTAGGTTGGAGGAGAGTTCAAAAACTAGAAGGCATATTTTTAAGATGACAGGAGAAAAAGCACTGTTCAAGGAAGGGTCACCGGGCCCGAAACGTTAACTCTGAATTTTTTTCTTCACAGATGCTGCTGGACCTGCTGAGCTTTTCCAGCAACTTCTGTTTTTGTTCCCGATTTGCAGCATCCGCAGTTCTTTCAGTTTTTATTTAAGCTGTTAAGGGGATCTGAGGGGCAACTTATTTTACACAGGGGGTGGTTTGTGTGTGGAATGAACTGCCAGAGGAAGTGGTGAATGCAGGTACTGTTACAACATTTAAAAGAGATTTGATAGGCACATGAATAGGAAAGGTTTAGGGGAATATGGGACGAACACAGGCAAATGAACCAGTTAAATTGGGAAACTTGTTTGAAATGGACAAGTTGGGCTGAGGAGTTTGTTTCTGTGTCATATGACTCCATGACTCTATGCTCTTTGAGGTGGACAGGTCAAGCTGGGAATTTACCGACATCTCTTATAGCATTTCTGCACATCACTGCTCAGAACTTCTACCAAATAGAATAGTACTCATATATTCAGAGCTTAAACCATTTATCCAGGCTTCTTCCAAATGACATTGAACCATTTCCTATTGATAGCATGCAAGGAACAGATTTATTAACAAATTTGTTTAACAATGCATGTCAAGGCTCTTATTATTTACTTAAGAAGAATGAATAGATCATCATAATCTGTACTTTATGGTCAGCTACTTGTCTTTCTCAAATTTGATTTTTTTAGAATTCCCACAAATCATAAATTACCCCTGATTTTGTTTTAAAGGCAAGTCAAGATCTTTTCCCAATAATTAGAACTCCATTTCCTCCATCACATTTTCAAGCTTTCACATTCAGTTCTCCTACAGTAGCTCTTTAGCTCATTGATCCATTACCAAAGCTTTAATTATGTTTGTTTTGTTTTCAGAACAGCTTTTGAAGCAGTCTTTCACTGGAAAGCAGCCAAACCTAACTAAATAACACAGTACTCCACTTCAATCTGAGATAATCTAAATTAGGTTTAGAGAGAAACTGAGAGAAAGAGAGAGAGAGTGGCGTTGAGAGTCAAAGCAAAATCAGGCAAATGATGGAGAATTGAAATAAAAACAGAAAATTCTCAAGAACTCAACATGTTTGGCAGCATCTGGAGAAAGAGAGAAGAAAAGTTTAAAGGTAGAATCTAACAGGGCTCTGAGAGATTTGAACTTTGGCAAGATTTGTTGTAGAATTGGACAAGAAGTTGGGAGCATCATGCTGCAACTTTTATGCTTTGGACAATCAACAAGGCAAGCTTCTTGATGAGTTCCAATTCAGTGGGATTATTCCTAGTTAAAGTTTTGATGGCCAACTCACGCCATTAATATTCAGCTTTCTGTCTTACCAAACCTCACCATACAAGATAGACAGAAATATGGAAATCACAGTGGGTACCTGGAAGGTTCGGATCATCACTTGCTGCAAACAACCTCAATTTTGCATACAACCAAACTGTATCTTAGGGTATATTCCACCAGCATTAGCCATATGCAACACTTTTCCATTGATATTGACAAACTTGCGTTGTCAGCCGCACCAAAGATGCTTGGCTTGAACAGACAGGACACAGCTCAAGGATTGGACCAAGCTACATCTTAGGGCTACTTGCTTGCTCTTTTAATGTTCACTCATTTAGCTCCTGCCTGCCAGCTCATGCCAACTTTGCCTTTCAGTTAGTGCAGCTGCACAATCAGATAGCTTGTCTTGTTGGTATGCATCCCGCAGACTAGGAGGTGCGCATCTTGCTGTACAGCAGTGCGATACATTACTCTCACTGACACCATGTGATTTTCAACTTGGTTCATCAGCTGAGGGGATGAACAGTGGATTACCATTTACAGGAAATTTCCATGTTCATGTTTTGATCCAATGTCATGAAATTTTGTGGGGTGTGGGGTCAATATTGAGGACTCCCAGGACAACGTCTTCCCAATTGTGAATCACTGTGCCAAAACCTCTAGAAAGTGATCTTCCTTTAACAGCTGGTGACGGTGGTGTCTGAGACATTGTGTGTAAAGTATGATTCTGTGAACATATCTCAGGTTGTTACTTGACTAATCTGTGAGCTACCTCTCCCAATTTTGGCACACGTTCCCAGATATTGGTACACAGGGCTTTGCAGGTTTGACAGACCTATGTTTGCTGTTGTCAATGCAAACATTGACTAATTTTTGCATTAGTCAGTGCTGGCTGATTGATTTGATTTTTTTTTTGCTTCTTTCTTTCAACTTTGGAGCAGTTTTGAAACAACTGTGAGATTTGCTAGACTATGTCAGAGGGTGAATTAAGGGTCACCCACATATCTGTGTGTCTTCTCCCAAGAAGGTGATGATTCTTTCCCCTAGTACCTTTTCTCTCTGACACATTGGCCACATACCCCTGTTAATATACTTGGCAATCCATGCTGTGTCAATCACTTGTCTGAACCCTTTCAGTCAATGGCAACAGCACAGCTACTCATAATATCAGAATGACACTCGTCTGTTTGCCCACCTTCATTTCAGGGTTAGTTTATCATTCTTTTGATGAAGACATCTTATTTTCCAAAAGACTATGTTGAGAATAGGGAATATATGGTGCCAGATAAATCTTTGACATCAGTTAAATGAATATCATTACCTCAATAATACTGGTGATCTTGATCATCCGGGTAATTCTGATAACCATCTCTCTTGTTTTTGTACACTGGGAATCTGGAGAGAAATTTGCTGCTGCAACGGGCAGTTAAATGTGGTCGCACGCTACGCAGTAATTACTCGGATAATTCAGTTTGAAAGGGATCTTAGATTCATAGAGATATACACCACAGAAACTGACATTTTGGTCCTACTCGTCCATACCGACCAGATATCCTATATAAATCTTGTCCCATTTGCCAGCATTTGGCCCATATCTCGCTAAACCCTTCCTATTCATTTACCCATTCGGACGCCTCTTAAATATTGTAATTGTACCAGCCTCCACCACTAACTCTGGTAGGTCATTCCACGCATGCACCACCTTATACATGAAAAGGTTGCCCCCAGGTCCTTTATATCCTTCCCTTCTCACCTTAAAACTATGTCCTCTGGCTTTGGACTACCCCATCCTGGGGAAAAGATGTTGCCTATTTACCCTATCCCAACTTGGTTTCCACCAAAGCAGTGGGCTATTGGAAAGTAAAGATGTCTTCTAGTGTTTCAGGTTATTGTGCAGGCGTCACAGAGAGACTTGTGCTTGAATTGTGGAATCATGAGGTCAGGAAATAAATTGGAAGGCTGCTTAGCCAAAAGCTAATGGAAATGTCTCCATGAAAGCTTGTCCTTTGGTGAACAGCTTGAACATTGAAGAGGTATCAGACTGAGTTCTGGAGATATAACATACCTTTTGAAGTGTTCCATGGAAAAGTAATGAGTCTTAGAAAGATAAGGACTCTCAATGGAGTTGTGGATTTGGGGAATAATGGTGATGTGGGTGAGAAATAAAAAATAGAATTCAGTTTGTGGCATAGGCATTCAGGTGGTGTAATGTTAAGTTAACTGAACTTACTTTGTTAAATTCTTTTTGACATGAAGTGAAGTCTGTTTCTATTTAAAAACATGAAATCTTGATTGCCAGGTGTTAGAATTTTTTCTTTAAGCATTGACAGTCCCTAACAGATCATAAGACCGGTAACTAAAATACAAATCAGCTACTAAAATAGCACCTCAGCAATGCAACATTTTATCTCATGCATTCTCTCCATGGAACCTTCAAGGTCTTGCTTTAACTCTGCCTTCCCCTAGACCTGGAACAGAAAGAAGCCTTAGCTTCAGTCTTGGGTCCTTGGCATTAACATACAATGCAACATGAAGATTGGACATCCTTGACATTTTTTCAGATTGTTAAGCAGCCTAATGTAATTATTCATATTCACTCTAATTTGGTAATAAAAACCAGAAGAACTGCGAGTGCTGTAAATCAGGAACAAAAACAAAGTTGCTGGGAAAGCTCAGCAGGTCTGGCAGCATCTGTGAAGGAGAAAACAGTGTTAATGTTTCGGGTCCGTTTCGGGTTCTGAGGAAGGGTCCTGTTTTCTCCTCCACAGATGCTGCCAGACCTGCTGAGCTTTTCCAGCAACTTTGTTTTTGTTCCTAATTTGGTAATGGTTTGGGAAGCCATTGTTGCCTTGGTGCACATCGACTTGGCATTGATATTGTATTTGAAGTGTGAAATTACATCTGTAGTTTTATGAATTTATCTAATTAAAAGATGATGTTCAGGCATTCAGATACACAGATTATACTCTGATTGTCTTTGCCCTCCATCTAGTTTATTTTGATACTAGTGGTAACTATGACCAACCTGTTAAAAAAGATCACATATTTCACCTATTAAGCTCCTTAATTCACATTATCAAATCTAATGTCCCTTTGGATAATTTATTTTACCACTTGTGGTTAATTAAGATGCAAAAGATGGCTTAAAAAAAGTTAGTTTCATGCATGTTAATTGTGATTAATTAGCTATGATTTATAACTTAAATAGCCTTATGACCATATACTGATATTGAGCCATACATAGTTTATTCTGTATGGAAATGTAGATGCTCTTCTAATTGTTTTATTTGTTCATCATAAGTGTGTTGATTCAATTGAGGTTTGGAGTCCCACAGAGATCCAGGCAACAATCAACAAAGGTCAAATGCAAAAGCCAGGAACAGCCTGAAGATTATTATTTCAATACAAATACAAGTGAGAATGTTGGTCAAAGCCATCTGCCTATTCCTCCAATTAAAATAACGAAACAGCCCACAAATACACAAAAGCCATGCTTAGATTTTTATGAACCATATCGCTTCGGTTACTTTGACCTATCATCAACCTTTCAGCTCTACTGCTTCTTGTGGTTACTTCTCTTACATAAGACGAAACTAATTAAGCAATTTCAAAATATGTAGGAGATATGAAATAAAAAACAGAAAATGCTGAAGAAACTCAGCAGATCTGGCAGCATCTGTTGAGTGAAAGGCATAGTTAATGTTTCAAGCCCTTTGACTCTTCTATCTACCTCCCTCTTTATCATAGCCCAGGTCACAATCCAGATGATCATTGATTTTTTTTCTACACTGCTGGGCATCTCTTTTCACTCAGGACATAACACTGCAAGCTGTTTCCAAGCTGGCAGTGTCAGGTGTTTGGCATGCTGTGGAGGTCTGCCCTCTGCTTCACCACCCCATCCACCATCATCTCCAGTTCCCTGTCCACAAAGCAGGCAGCTACGTTGCCATTTATCTTCAATTATAACAGTCAGGCATCACAGTGTGAGGCTCTGTTCCTGCTTTATTATGTTTGGAGTGGGGAGCAGCTGAATGAGTATTGTGCCAGAGGCATGTAGATTGCAAAGTCGCGCTTCCACCTCTCTGGCTGCGCAATTCGTGGAGTAAGGCACTTAACAACCACACTGCATAGTTAATGAAGTGAAGAGTGGAAGACTGAGTGAGCAAAATTACTCTGAGCCATGGCAGACCAATTGACAAGAAATTCACTTGCCAAAGTAGTTCACCTGAAAATGGAAAGATCCTGTCAATGTATGCACTACGAGTGCAGAGACTGACAGGAATAACAAATGGCTCAAGCGTGAGAACAGTTCTGAACATAATGGCTAACTTAAGTAAGTCACAGTGTAAATTCTAATGCGTGCTTTTTTTTTCTTTTTAAGGGGGATATGTGGGATAAATTCACAACACTATACCATTATATTTTCTGGCTTGCCATAGTCATGTGACCGCTAACGTGAAACATTCAATGCAGGCATCTTATAGCCAGTTCAATAAAGACACAGCACAAGCGAAGCTTTAGTTCTATGATCTCATAACATTAAACTATTGCAGTCTGAGTATTTTATTATCCTTAGGTAGCTTGATCCATCATCTGTTGAAGGTTCCTCTGAACAGTCACACTATGAATCTTCACACCTCAATTATTACATGATAGAAAGAATGAACACCGTGGGATTGCCTTGACAGAATCATATAAAGCTGATTTCAAATGCTGATTTACTGCTTAAAAATAAAGCCTACATTTTACAATTTTACAGAGAGCCCTTGGCCAGAATGTTGATGTCCAAACCAAGAGATACTAAAATTTCTTCTGGGGTTCTGCCCTGTTCCCAACATGGTTCTGGATCCCCAAATGCACAAACACACATATGCATGAAGACACAAACAAAACAATTTTCAACAGTAATAACATTAGGAATGCATCTTGTATGGAGCAAGTACCTGTATTAGGATATCCAATTTGTCTTGCTCAGATAGGACTCAGTTAAAGAGATTTAAGGAGGCGAGGCCTAGACTTCAACAAGCCTATCTGGAGAGGATGAAATGAAGCTAAGAGACACTCAGTGAGAATTGAGGGGAAGGAAGGTAGATAAAATTCCCAATGAGCAGGAAAAGTTTTTATTTTCTGTTCTCATGGAGCAGGCAAGTGTCAAAGTGGTATTGCATCAAACAAACTAATTCAAGCCTTGCTGAATGCACAAATTCTGATGAGGTCAATGCTAGAGGAAGCAGCTGAGAACAATCCTGGTAAATATTAGGATTATATCTTATGAATTTTTGAAGCTGTGAAAATTTTGATCATGCATAGAACATCGCTAACTTCTAAATATTTCATATCGAAGAAATTGTCAGGGCTTTTGTTTTAAACTACTTAACAGTTCTGTCCATATATAAACACCCTCAGTTCTCATCCTTGTGTTCAAATGCCCCTCTGTGACCTGGCTGTTCCCTACCTCTGCAATCTGATCTTACAACACCCGCAATTTTAGCCAGATTATCATTGGTGGCTGAGCCTAGAACTCCTTACCTAAACCTCTCTACTTCTCCACTTTATTTAAAACCTCATAAAGTACACTTCTGGTCAGCTTCCTGAATGTTTCCTCATGTGGTACACTGCCATATTTTGTTTTATAATGCCTTCATGAAGTACCTTAGGATATTTTACTACACTAATGGAGCTACACCAATACTGGTTGATTTTTAGCAGAATGAAAATGTACATGGGATGTTTGCAAAGATGACCCTTTATATGGCTTCAACAACCAATTGATTTGTTCACATTATGCCAATGTTGTAAGCTCAGCCATGTTAGTAAATTCCAAGGTTAAACTGTCAGCTATTAATATTTGGATGCAGTGTAGACGTTATCATAGAGAAAGTGTATACACACATAGAACTGAAGCATCTCAACTAAATATCTTCCTGTTTAAAATAAGGCAATTGTAAGAATGTGTACACATTCGAAAAGAATGGAAATTGAGCAACCTAGGGATATTAAGTTGCATAACTTACTTAGAGAATCCCTCGAGTGTGGAAGGAGGTCATTTGCTCCAAAGAGCATCCCATTCAGACCCACTACCATATCCTGTAAACCCACACTTACCATGGCTAATCCACCTAGCCTACGCATCCCTGAGCACTGGACAATTTTTCAGTATGGTCAATCCACCTAATTTCCATATGTTTGGAATGTGGGAAGAAACCCATGCAGACATGGGGGAAACTCCACACTGACAGTCACCCAAGGCTGGAATTGAAACTAGATCCCTGGCACTGTGAGTCAGCAGTGCTAACCACTGAGTCATCGTGCTCCCCTAGAGCAGAATTGGAAGTAGCTCTACTCACTCCCATTCCGTCCCTGAAAAATAATAGTCATATAAAGCACCTGAAAAGTCCAAACAAAATACTTGTGAAGTATATTACTTTTGCTTTGCAAACGAGAAACAACACACTCCTAGTTGCTTGCTATCACTTAATTCAAGATCTCTTCATTAGACGTTCAATCAGGTACTCAGGTATTCAAGTAAGGCCAGAAAACTAGCAACCAATTCAGTTATTTGTCTCATATGTTTAGCAATAATGTGAATCCAATTTAAGTAGAATCCAAGTTATGAGATGTTGTGCAGAAACTCATCTTTGAAATTAGACCAGCCACAATTGTTTCATGACAGCAATACATTTTCAACAACAACTTCTTCTCACATAGTGCCAAGGTCCTATCCAAGGTCCTATACAAGTTCATCACGCAGGAGGCAATGTATTACTGATCCACATAAGGGGAGCAAAGGTCAGATGACCAAAAGCTTTAGATTTTATGGGGTATTCTAAAAGACAGTAGCAGAATAAGCAGAATAAGAGCAAGGTATAGGGAGAGAATTCCAGAGCTTAGAACCTTAGAAATGGAAGACAGGGCCAACATACAATTAAAATCAGGGCTAGTCGATGGACGGCAATTAGAGGACTGTGAAGTTAGAGAAGATTATAAAGATTGGGAAGAGGTGAGGCCATGGAGTTCTTTGAAAATAAGGGTGATTTTTTTTTAAATTAAAATGGGGCTTGATTGAGAGTTGGTGTCAACAGGTGGGCATTGGGGAGCAATCCTTCTTCTCAGGCACAGGTAGCAGTGTTGTGGTAACCTTAGGTTTATGAAGTGTAGCATATGCAAGGCCAGCCAGGAATGTTTGCATGGCCAGGTAACGGATCTGTAGAACCCCTACAGTGTGGAAACAGGCCCTTTGGCCCAACAAGTCCACACCAATTCTCAGAGCATTCCAAACCCATCTCATCTGCACATCCCTGAACACTATGGGCAATTTAGCATGGCTGATCCACCTAGCTTGCACATCTTTGACTGTGGAAGGAAACCCGTGCAGAAACGGGGAGAATGTGCAAACTCCACACAGACAGCTGTTCAAGGGGGAAATCGAACCAGGACCCTGGCACTGTAAGGGAGCAGCGCTAACCACCACGCCACCCCATGTCAAATATATGGTTGCGGCAGCAGATGAGTTGAGATATGGGGAAGGTCAGACAGTGTTAACAAAATAGACAATCTTATTTATGGCATCGATATGTAATTGGAAATTCACTTCAGTGTAAAATACTGACACCAAGATGACAAATAGATTGACTTAATTTCAAACTGTCAGGAAGAGGATTGGAGTCTGTAGCTAGGGAATGGAGCTAGGAGCAGGGACCAAAAGATCTGTTTAAATTTTCCCAAAACTTAACTGGAGAAAATTTCTGTTTGTGCAGCATTGAATGTTGGCTATGCAGTTTATTAATTGTGAAAGGTAGAGGAGTCAACGCATAAGATACACCGTGTTGAAATTACCAACATTGTACAAAAATATTTCACAAGGTATTCATAATATTTCTTAGAAATTGTGGATAACTTCTGTTTATCCTTATTTTTAAGCATAACCCTTTCATTTTGGAATAGTTCCAAGACTCATTTGTGATACTTGTGGTATTTTCAGTATACAATTAATATGATGCATAAATTTGTCATGGACAATGGAACAAATAGGTGATAATGAAACAGGAGCCATTTTACGCTCCATTCAAGTTTATTTTCTATTCAAGTTGAGCAACAGACCAATAATTTGCTGCCTCCCATTTTATCCCTCCTGCTTGAATCCAATTTATATCCCGTGATTGTATTCAATCCTTTCTCTGTGTTTCTATGTGTTTGGAGTCTGCCAAAGAAGCAGTTCTCTGTGAATACTTGTGCCATTGTCAACATGGATATGCCATGCAATGATAATGCCAGTTTTCACAGATGCACAGTTGTCTAACCTGTTGTCCTTAAAGCTGTTGCTGGCAGCTACTACTTAAAAGTAAGTAAAGAGAATTTTGTTTACATGAAACAGGAAGCCAGGCAGCAAACAAAAACATTTTGTGGCTCCATATTTAAACCACGGGCCGCTGTAAGCCTACAGTCACCCTTACTTCAAAGATTTCCTGTTCCTACTAACTCCTTCCGTCTGGATTTAGTTAATCTTTAGCAAGCATGGATATATGTGCATACGTGACTTGTTATTTAATAAATGTGATATACGACTGAAACATTTGATTTTATAGAATGACCTATCACAACTCTCTGTCATTCTTTCTCAGCAGTATTCCATCAATAAAAATCTGCTGATCCATTGACTGACCATTCTTCTGGTCTTCAAAATTTCTCCCAAAAGGCAGTACATCTAAGAAAGCATTATATCAGTCCTACAAGGAAGTGTCAGCCTAGTTTATGCTCCTGTTAATTATGGAGACAGCCTGATAGGCCTGCTGTGTTCATCCAGCTCTACACCTTGTTGTCTCAGATTCTCCAGCATCTGCAGTTCCTACTATCTCAGGTATATGCTGCCAACTGATTCAAGCCAACACACAGAGAATCAGATAGTTTAATAAAGTAGGTGAAATGCTGGTAATGCTTTCATATGTTGGTTTATTAAGGTTATAATTAATAATTCTTTTCATACATTCCAGCAGGCTTAAATTAGTTGTAATTTTTCCATCATATTTATGTATAGACAATTATGTTTTGCCTGTACATGTTCTCGTATTCATTGAGGAAATACAATCGGGACAATTTTAATATGGCTTCCAGCACAGATCCATCTAAAACTCCACAGCTTTACTGCCTTCTGTCGAGTGTGTTTTTGGCAGGGAGATTGTGGTGTGCTCATGCCTCGGCTGTTGACAGAGATTGTCCACACCCATGTCAGCAATCTTCAACCATCTATATTAAACCATAAGCAGGAGGTGATAACAGACGACATCTTTGGAATCGTACGCACATGAATCCCAGTTCCATGTGATGTGACACCATCATCACATAGTTCCTTATATGCCTCTCTGCCCAAGTTTGCTTTCCCACAAACTCTTAAAAACATGAACTACTGATGGTTTCCATCCAATCCATACATTTTACCTGCCCTGAACCCTTTCCCCCACACCCCAGCCAGTTCTTTTGCCTGAGGTGTCAATCTCCCACAATGTTCTCAGCTCTCATGGAGATTGTGTCTGCTATATATGCTTCCATGTCGTATTCTTGGTATGTGAACACATTGGTTGAGTGCTTGGGCTACAACACTTTGGGGTATCCTGAATCTAGGGATAATGAAGACCAGCAAAGGAAAAACTGATTCATGAGGACCCAAGCAATCACACCCCTGGAAAAGGAAGATGATGACCTGAAGTTCATATTCTGCTCTTCTTCTGAGTTGCATACCTGAGGAAAAGATGAAGGACTTGCTGGAAAAAAAACACTTTCAGTCCCTATAAGGAATTTAATAATTGTGTCCTCCATGGTAATAGTGATGATGAAAAACCCATTCGACACCATTTCCAAGAATGCATCTAGAAAAAGAAAACAAAGAGCAAGGCAATTCTGGAGATAAGTGAATAAGGATTCCCTTGCTAGTCGTAAGGTGGGCATTACTCTTTCTGTAGGTAGTGCTATCATTTCCACACTTGCTTCAGCTTGATGCTTCTCCTCTGCTGATCATGGCCTCTCAGGAACTCCATCAGACTGTAGGGGCGCATCATCGTCAAATTGAAGATTTGATAAAGTGTGATCCTCTTGGACACCTGCATCAGGATTAGGATCTATGGAAAACTGTTGCATAGTACTTGCCTGAAAGTTCAACACTAGCCTTGTATAATTTCTGTATCTGAACATCGATGGCAATAAGGTGTTGCTACTTCGTCAGATAGTTGCTGTCTAGCCAACAATTTGTTCTGATGATCTTGTAATCTCTTTTGATGCAGTATAGTATTTGTGCACTCCAGTACTTTCTGTTATGGGACCATTTGTAATGTGTGAATCCCTCACTGTGGTTTGTTAGTGCTGTGTGACTACTAAAAGCTGGATTTTTAGCTTAAGTCTCTTTTAGGTAATTGGATTTCTCCAACACTTGTTTCTTGATGCTTAGCTTTAAGCTTTCTAAGATACTCTGCAGCTCCTGAAGCTCTGAGCCTCTGCTGCTTTACTAAAAGAAAACTTGATGAATTCCCTGACTTGCTCATGAGACTCAATTGCTGACTTTGGCTGCCATTTGTATAAATTAGTAATCTCTAAATGTTCGATATTACCTTGTCAAATTTGGACTTAAACACACCCTTTTCCCAGTAGGTTTTCAGAAGCTGCTTACAGTTGTTCAACCACATGCTGTGGGCTCTTTCTCTGAAGGTATCCAGTTCATTTTGATTGTTCTTCACATCTTGTTGTATGGATGTGTCACATGCAGTTGAGTTTTGCTAATAGAGATGTGATACTATCCACACTATCTAAAGCTTCAATGCTCATGAATCTATGTCAAAGCCCTAAGACCTCCTTTATGTATGATTGATGATATCTTTCTAATTCCATAATCCAAGACTCCTCAGATATTGTGGCCACTTTGCTGACTGTAGAAAAGTTGGAATTTGATGGCAATTATAGCTGAGCTACTAAAAGCTCCCCTTCAACTGTTGTCCTTTTAATGTTAAAGTATCTACAATTTCTGCCTACACATTGCACTTAGCTTGCAACATTGGCAGTTTTTTTAATATTCAGTTTGAGCTTTCTGCAACTTTGCCAAATCACATTCATCTGTAATAGATGGTGAGGTATGGCTGACAGCAGCTAAGATATCTGGATGTCAGTTTCTTTCTCCTTCCCTATTGTCCCCTGACCTTCATCACGAGAAGAAATTTCGATATCAATTTGCAATTGCTGCTGCCGTTGCTTTCCATAGAATCCCTACACTGTGGAAGCAGGCTATTCAGTCCCTACTGACCCTTCGAAGAGAATCCCACCTAGACCCACTCACCTACCCCATCCCTGTAACCCAGCATTTCCTACGGCTAACCAACCTAGCCTGAACACTATGGTCAATTTAGCCCAATCAATCCACCTATCCTGAACATCTTTGGGCTGTGGGAGGAAACCCATGCAGACACAGGGAGAATGTGCAAACTCCATGCAGACAGTCACCAGAGGCTAGAATTGAACCCAGATCCCTGGTTCGCACTGTGAGGCAGCTGTGCTAACCTCTGAGCCACCTTACTGTCATTTGATGGCTCAGTGGAATTAACAACCAAATTCACTCTTTTGTCATCTTCGTCAACACGAGGATGTTTCTCCTCAAAGGAGGTAACAGAGTCTTCATGGTCATTGTTGGTTGAATCAAAGAGATTGGAAGATCTACTTCCATTACATCATCAGCATCAGTCACAACTTCATTCTCTGCTGTATTTTCCTGAAAGAGTAAACAAAGTTCCCAAATGCGCTCTTGGTTGGTCACCTTCATTCTTAATGGGTTCTTTTGGGGTTTTTTTTGCCATTGCTCATTGCCACTTCTTTAATTGGAATAAAAAATCTGCACTATCTTCCTGTGGTGCTGGCTCTGGAGGTTCTGTAGAGGAGATTGATTCGCCGTGTCTGAGAGTGAACTTCAATTTCTTCATGAAACTGCCAAACCATGAAGATTCAAAGCCACACAACCATCACTTTTTGACAAGCAAGAGCAATGATTAGAAATAACAAAGCAAGTATCAGGGATCTCTGTCCCATTATGACTAAATATAATCAGCATCTGCCCCCTCACTCTTATTTGGATCACTGCTGTCCCTTGGAATTGAACAGAGAATGGTTGGAGAAATCTTGATTTTAACTACCACGTTGAATCTTAAAGAAAGGACAATCTTTCTCTTTTATCTAATTAAAAATAAGTTTCCTTGTCATTAACCATGTTATCTACATACCAGAATTTTCTTATGATTCTGCATAATCAGGAGAGCCAACATCTTATAGCAGGTCTGTTACATAGCCCAAAAATAATTCAATCTGCTCCTTACTTTCCTCACTCTTTAATTCCTTCTAATTTGATCTTTAATTTATGGCTTCCTCCATGACAATCCAATCAATGGCATAAACTGGCATTACCTATTTTGTAATGCTTTTTGTGATCTTGAAGAACCTAACTTAGACAACTTATCAGCTCAGTCTTTAACCTTAATTACTCATGTCTATGTCAATAAATGCACTTCCCTTGTACCTTTAGAGATCAGAAGAGATTCATGTAACTGCACTCACGCACATGCAGTTTCAACAGTGGACACCTCATTTCTCTGTCTTAATCTTACAAGATAATTTGCACTTGCTCATTTATTTCTGAAGTTGACCATAACTCAGACAGCAATTATACAGATTCTGTATTGGTGATGCACTGGGACTGGTTTGGTGCAATTTGTTTCGTCCTGAATATTCATTTTTGCCCAGATATGAACATTGCCTTGTGATGTTTATTTAAAGTTGAACCATGTTGTGAGCTGCTGGCTTGTTCAGGAACATGCTGCTACACAAATGTAAGCCTTTGTTTTAAGAATTCTGTGTAACCACGTGTTGAGTATATCTAATACTGAAGCATGGCCATTTCAGGAAAACATTCAGTGGACTTTTACCTCATGAAATAGGGTGAAATTCTACCATCACCTCCCCCCTTACCCCCATCCCAGGCCCCAAGAAGACCTTCCACATCAAGCAGATGTTCACTTGCACATCTGCTAATGTGGTATACTGTATCTGCTGTTTCCATTGTGGCCTCCTCTACATCGGGGAAATCAGGCAGAGGCTTGGAGACCACTTTGCGGAACACCTGTGCCCGGTTCGCACTAAACAACTCCACCTCCCAGTCGCAAACCATTTCAACTCCCCCTCCCATTCCGCAGACGACATGTCCATCCGGGGCCTCCTACAGTGCCACAGTGATTCTACCAGAATGTTGCAGGAACTGCACCTCATATTTCGCTTGGGAACCCTGCAGCCCAATGGTATCAATGTGGACTTCACAAGCTTCAAAATCATCCCTCCACCTACCGCATCCCTAAAGCAGCCCACCTTGTCCCCGCCTCCCTAATCTGTCCTTCCTCCCACCTATCCCCTCCTCCCACCTCAAGCCCCGCCCCCATCTCTTACCTACTAGCCTCATCCCGCCCCCTTGACCTGTCCATCCTCCCTGAACTGACCTATCCCCTCCCTAACACCTACATTCACTTTTACTGGCTGCACCCTCTCCTCTTTGACCTATCTGTCTCCTGTCCACCTATCCTCTCCTCTATCCATCTTCTATCCGCCTCTCCCTCTCTCCCTATTTATTTCAGAACCCCCTTCACCTCCCCCATTTCTGAAGAAGGATCTAGGCCCGAAACGTCAGCCTTCCTGTTCCTCTGATGCTGCTCGGCCTGCTGTGTTCATCCAGCCCCACACCTTGTTATCTGAAATTCTACCAATGCTTGGATTAGTCCAAAGTAGAATTGAAATTATGAAGGTACACTTGGTGGTTTACAAGTGTGAAGAGATACGTGGCATCGCAAGCTGCACTTCAGTCTTCACGGTATTTTTCAGATTTTTTTCAGCAGAATTTTCAGCTCCCTGCTTCCACGCGTTTAAATTTTTGTTGCTGTTGTCGACAATGCACTCGCAAATAAAACCAGCACTGTTCCTTTTCTGAATGTCATTGTTCAGGACCTTCAGACTAGAACATTAAAACAATCTCCATATCACAGTGAACCTCCATGGAGGATCCCAGGCCTATTGTCCTCTACAAAAAAGTAAGGGATCTCCACCAAAAATCTTTATGACCCAATAATTAAGCTTGAATAACACACCAACAGCAACTTACAGGCAATTATGAAATATAATTTGGGATGGCACGGTGGCTCAGTGTTTAGCACTGCTACCTCACAGCGCCAGGGACCCATTTCCACCCTCGGGTGACTGTCTGTGCGGAGCTTGCACATTCTCCCCGTGTCTGTGTGGGTTTCCTCTGGGTGCTCCAGTTTCCTCCCACAGTCCTAAAGTGGATTGGCCATGCTAAATTATCCAAAGTGTGCAGGGATGTGCAGATTAGGTGGGTTATAGGGAATAGGTTTGGGTGGGATGCTCTGAGGGTTCGGTGTGGACTTGTAGGCCGAACGGCCTGTTTCCACACTGGAGGGATTCTATGACCTATGATAAGGGTTGTAAATTTGCATGTTACAAATGGTTTCAATGTGAGATATCTTCTGTTGTGGACCATAAGTTACATGTAAATGGGGAATAAAACACTCACAAGAGCTGTACAACAAAATGGTTATAAAGTATATATTGCATTTGTTCAAAACACACAAGGATGATAAAGTGGATTTAAAAACTGCATATGAACAGAGTATAAGATAAAAACTTATTCCTGAGGTGTTCATATGTGTTAGCAGCAATGTTGTTGACTAAAAACACTTGAAAAATGGGTTAATTGTTGTTTTGACATCTGGAGAGAAAGACTTCCAACAGAATGAATCTGGCATTCAAACCCATACAATAAATTTATATTCAGCACTCAATCAAGAAACAGATAACAAAATAATGAAGTCCATCGCTCAAGTTCGCACAATGCTTGATGGCTTGTTTCTTCTGTGACGGTAGATCTTTGAATTTATTTGATTTATTACAGCCATGTGCCCAAGGTACAGTGAAGAGTTGCCTTAACGTGTTTTATAAGCAGATCATACTATACAAGTGCATCAGGGTAATAGAACAGAGTGCAGGATACAATGTTACAGCTGCTGAGAAGATGTAAAGAGACATCAACATTGACATTAGAGATGTCCATTCAAAAGTCTGATAACAGCAGAAAAAAAGCTGCTCTTGAATCTGTTCATAGATAAATTAATTTATTGATGCTTGGAGAAATATCATCAACGTCCAGCAGGATGACATATTTTATTTTCACCAGGTGGAATGTAAAATATAAACCAGAATAACTATAGCCAACAGGCCCAAAACAAAGGCAATTGGCTAAAGGTGACATAAGTCTGCAGCTTTATTGAATGACCACCTGAAGAAAACGAGAGGTGAAGTGGTGATGGAGAGATTGGAATCACTGCTCCTACGGGAGGTGAGTTGGAAGCTGGGAGGAACATGATTAGGGTTGGGTTCTGATGGTGCCTGAACCCCAACAACATCCTGACTCTGCCAGGATTAATTAAGTAGGGAGGCTCATGGGGTCAACCTGCCAACTGAGGACCTTAGTAATAAATTAATGACCACTGAAGGGCTTCATCCTGACCCCACTGGTAGCTGAAGGCAGTCTCGGAGTCTGGGGGTGCACATAGCAGATAAAACTGTGCAGACAATGTGGCACCTCTGAAGCCAGGATTGAACCCCTATCAAAAGCACTTAGTGTCTAACAAAGTCACTGGACTTCAGAAAGGGGAGCTGCTGAAAGTGAGCAACCACCATCAACATCCCCCACACCTCCACACAGACGCTACCCTTGCTGGCAATTTCATCCTCAAACCTCCTGTGAACGCCTCTGGCTTGGTCAAATCGTGTCTCTGGGGCTGTTTTTGTTTCCCCTCAGCATGACACATATTTTGCACATGTTCAGCACTAAATCATTACATTGGTCATGTATTATAGTTCAAATAAAGTTAGTTCCAGCTTTCCCTGAATATTTCTATTTATAACCTGTTCTGAAACTGGCTGGCTTCTAGCCTATGGAAAATCAACAGATGGAATTCATGAGTAGTGAGCTATGAAATGTGAGTATGTTTGGACTGTGTCTTTTAATGTTGTTTTTAAAAACTGTAAACTGAAATGAGGAAGAATTGTTTAAAAAAACATGGTATTTGAAAGCCTGCAGTTTTGAAAGCAAGTAACCTAACACTCATTGCAAGCATCGTGTAAACAATTGTTTGAATAAACAGTAATTGAAAGTTGAGTTGCAGACTATTTGGAGCTGAGGGACTGTACTGATGCAGCTTTTGCTGGCAACAATAAATTGATATGGACTAGTGACTAGTTAACAATGACGAGAGGTTTTTGTCTGCAGATAACTGTGTGATTGGTTCTCCGGTAACTGAATAGCTAGGAGCTGGGAATAAGTTACAGACAGAAAGAAGTGTTCAATCCTTCCCCAGCTCATGTGCAGTCTTTCTATTCTCTGCAGTCAAAACTCACTGTAAACCTGAAGAAAATGGGTTTAATTTTCTTGCAGCGGATGTAGGCTGTTACTTTTAACTGAGAAATCAGAAACTTTTCATAGGGGAGCCAGCCACCTTGTGCCTCTCACTAGCCACTGGAAGCAACTGGAGAAAGGTGATTGACACAATGTACTGGCCAGCAGAAGAGTCCTAAGGATCATCTCAACAATATAACCCTGGAACAAAGATGACTGAACTGTCTTTCCTTTTTTTTTCTCTTCCGCATAGCCTATTTGACCTGTTTGTCGGTCTGTCTATGTATAAAGGGGAGTTTATATGGTGTTTAAAGTTTAGTAACTAGTCATTTTTGTTCAGTATAGAAATATACTGCCTATATTTTCTATCAATCTAGGTCTGAAAGTCAGATAAATTGGAAACATTCCGCGCTTTATAAAATCGTTAACTTTTGGATGACTCTGGGAATAGCAGGGCTCAATTTCTAATATGCTACCCCAGTGAATCATAACAGAGTAGTACTTTTTACTTTGTTCTTTGAATGACATAGACTTATAATGTAATGGATGGAAATTAGTAATCCCTCAGTAATCCTGTATGGGTTTTTTTGCACACTGATATATATCATATTGAATACAGCTCTCACACGCAATGTTATCCTCATGTCTCCATTGCTTGTTTGCCTCTCTCTGGTCTGCTATGGTCTGTACCTAATCTTTGTCGTGGAGAATCACCAGGAGACGTAGAGAAGTCTTCAAAAACGTAAACTTTTATTTGCAAGTAAAAGCTGTGACAATCAGAAAGCAGTTTTCAGATCGCCCGCGCCCCTCAGGGCCTCTTCTTCTTTATACCTTTTCTCAATTATCTTGTTTTTCTAAAGTTATCAGTATGACCAATTATGTTAGCTTTTCTCAGTTATCATGTTTTTCCAAAGTTATCAGTATGACCAATTATGTTCGCCTTTGTTATCTCTTCAAGGTTGCTCATCTTCTGCTTCACTTGTTAGCCACAGTGGTTTTCTACCCTAAGATATTGTGCTTTTTCGATTATTACATTCATGAGTAATTTCTGCCATTATGTTTTCCTAGGACACTCCATCTATTTTATAAATTACCTTTCTACACTCTATATTCTGTGTATTATCTTTCTATGTATTACTTCATCTACTTTGCGTCCTCCGTATGTACTATGTATGCACCATTTTATTTTCCATATCTTTTACATTGGCATCATTAGCACATTCATTTCCCATTCCATACAGCCTCTTGACTGGTGCTGTCTTCCCCTGGTGACACAATGCAGATGGAGGAGGACAAACCCTATTGATTCACCCTGATTCTGGGACTTTCTCCACAGTGGTTGGTCTGAGGCTGCTGCTACAGTATAGGGGTGGCCACACTCTCCTTAATGCTGCTGGGACTGAGTGCTGCAGACCCTCTGATTGGCCCTCCCTTTAAGGCATAGGGCATTCACTGCCTGACTTCCTTGGAATTCCATCTCATCTTCCAGAAATGGCCACTGCAGTCATGAAATTTAGCCCACTGTGTCTTAGTTGTAAGTCATCTGCACTTTAACTCCCAAAAGCAAAACACTGGAAAATTCATCATACTGAAATGACTAATTGTAATAGAAAGAATCAAATGATATTACACCATCCCCACCCCCACCTTCTCCAGCCTATGTCTGAAAAATATCTTGACTTGGATGGGAAAAATTCAATTGTTGAAATCTATGTAGTAAAACTGCAACAGATGTGTTTATTCTATTCATTCATGGGATAAGAGCATCACTGGCTGGTCCAGCATTTATTGCCCAAGCCTAGTTGTCCTTGAGAAGATGTCCTCATTAATCACTGCAGTCTACCTGCTGAAAGACAGAGAGAAGGCTCCAACATTTTGACGCAATGACACAGAAGGAACAGCAATATATTTCCAAGTCAGCATGATGAGTTACTCAGAGAGATACTTGCAGGTGATGGTGTCTCTATGTGTCTGCAGCCCTTGTCCTTCTAGATGCAAGTGGTCATGAGTTTGGAAGCCAAACTGTTCCAATGTAGTGCAACACTGCTCTCAAGTTAAAGCCAAATACCTAAAGGACTCTAAGGACTTGAAAACTGCACATTCTTTATTCTTCTGTTTTGTGTCAGGAATACTCCCTTTTAAAATATTATACCCGTTGTGATTGATGTTTGATGTGGTATTTTATTGCTTTTCTCAGGGTTAGGAAGTAATAAAATTGCTTTTTCTTAAATGCAGAAAAACATTAATTTTAGATGAGTACTACATTTTTATTCAAGTGTGTTATAGCTGTATGCTAAATAGAATTAAAACTCTTTGTTATAGACAATCAACAGAGATAAAAGGAGGGAAGGTGAATCACACCTTCTCATCTACCTATAGTAAAATACACCAGTTCCAATACAGCTGGTCCTACTGGTTAATTCTGCTACCTCTGAACGTATACTGCCATGTTCTGCAAGAGAGAGGCAAGTATGAGAGTAAGTGTCATGTCATCTGTTTGCCTAGTGTGGCTATTACAATTTATATCGGTACTAGTGATACAAGCTGCGACATGTGTGTGTAAAGCTTGCTGCAATGCAGTACAGGCTGAACTGAACTGAACCGCTATGAACATTAGATATGTATCCTGATTAAGATTTTTGCTAAGTAACTAAATGGGATGTGGTGAATTGAGCAGTGGCTCTCTGGTGTTGCAGTCAGTACGATATGATATTTGGAGATGCATTCACTGACTTTGATGACTTATATCACATCTTTAAACTTATCTTGAAACTGCAACCAGCTTCTCCAGGTTTGACTCCTGACACTGACTTCCGTAGCAATGTGGCTTTACCTTTTGACTTGTATCTGGAGAATCTCCTGTCTTCATGAGAAGACAGCACATCTCTCCTACCCTCTACGTCATCCATTCAAGCCCAGTCAGCAAAACTCCAAGCTCATTCTTTCCCATGTTTTATCATTTGTCATTTTTCCCAGGCCACAGGCACTTAAGTAAAATTCACACTAATTGCTGCAGCCACAAGACTCCCTCACTTGATAAGGTACAGCCTGAGTTTAAGCAGCTGAATGTAGCTTTCCTTGGTGCTGTAAGGTTATGATTTTAACTCACCTACTGAAGCGTGCAATTGGTGAGTAGTGTGATTGTGTACAGAAATCTTTCTAATTCACAGGAATCTCAAGGTTGGTGAATTACTCACGTATCATGGTGCCCATGCTTATTTTAAGGGGCTATACAATTTAGCTTCTTGGTTATTTTTAAATCCAAAGCCACATTTCTGCCTTACACATTATCATAGCCTTTTCATATCATTTATAAGTCTTTTGATTCTCTGCTGACCAGTACCAATCATTTTCTATAGACAAGCCAAAAATTCCAATTTAAAGGATGGATCATCGGATAACACTGGATATTTCCTCTTAGTTTGTTCACGTTATAAAAAAACCCGATCACAACAGAATCAATTTGAATCAATTCCTCAGTGGAATTATTTTAGACCAGGTTATTACTGATTTAGGGATTAATACAATTAGTTTAAAAATCTGGATGAGAAGCCCCAAAGAATAGATCATCTAGAAATTCTATATTTATAGTGGAGAATGGTTTAATGTCTGATAATGATTTTAATATGTTATTAAATCCTAAATATGGGAAACACTTATATTGTAATAGACTCCTACCTTTCCCAAGCTTGGGAATGTCACTAGATGTGAAACAAAATAACATTATTTTTACAGCTTTCGTCTCAAAAGACAAATATTTATCCAAAAGGGTTGCAAAATTGTATTGTCTGTAAAGTACGCTGAAAAAGAAACCAAATTCATCCTGTGTTGTACCGATGTAGTAATTCTACTTTGCTGTTTCTATTCTGAGGCTTCTCAGAAAATATTCCAGACTCTGACTTTGTGCTGATGGGCAGGATCAATGGTGCAAAACACTTACCTAGACATGTAAATAATATTAGAATCATAAGAAGAAAGAAATCCTTATTATACCTTCTATTTGAACTCGCCTTGGTTGTAAAAGTTAAAAGATAAAACATGATTTCTCCCTACTCAATTTCTTTCATTGCCTTACAAAAGGTTCAGGATGTACAGCTTAACATTGACCAACTTGCAAATTAGAATCAGCAGCCTGTTTTATATCTCACTTGACTTTTACTTCTATTGAAGTCAATGAAAATAAAAGGCTGGGAGGAATGTAAAATGGACTGCGGTGTCACCATCACTTGTTCATATTGTATTAAAACCTACCCTTAAATCCTTAAGCATTTCTGCACCTTCCTGTACAAATGATCAAAGGCTAAGTATAAATTAAAAACAAGTCATTTTGACACATCTGTTTGAAGTGTGCAGTTGTCTATGTTGGAAATAGTTAGGTTTTAAAAATGGTGCGGGTAATGCACGTTTAAAATTACTTTGCCCATTGATATACACGCAGGTTTGTTTCAAAAACGATCCTGACAGCCTATAACATAATTAAAATGTGAGGTATTTTTTAAAATTAATGATCAAAAATTAATGACTTGGAAATGTACATTGCCTTTATTGATTGAGTTTTAATATCTGGTCACAGCTTCAGTTTTTCAATAATCTAAAGGAATTAATGAAGCACAACTAACATCTTGGTGATGTTCTGGTCTCCTAATTAGTGAAATGCATGAAGTTGTGTAAATGGACTGAAAAAATTTGTTTTGACAAATACAAGTGAAAAACTTGGTTTTACTTATATAGAACCCTGCAGAAAGGCAAGTATCCCAATGATATTGCAATGGTTTAGGAAAACAATGTCACTGGTGAAATATATCTTCAAATTCAACTGACTTTCTTTAGTTATCCATTAACTCACTGATTTCTATGCAAAATACTTTAAGATAGCCATAAGAATTTCGACTGACCTTAGATAATGGAACAAAGCTATCCCAAACTGTTTTATTAATCTCTCTCTGGGATACCCTGGATAGCTCGAGTCAAATGAATAAGTGATGGAGTAGAAGGCAGACTCAGGTGTTGTTGAAGAATAGTTCTAAAAAGACAAAATATTAAAATAGTGCCTTATCATGTTGACAAATGTTTAAAAATTTCTAGACAATAAACAACTTTTTTGGAACATTGCGATTGTTATCATACAACTATCTATAACAGCCAATAATACCCGATGAACAGTAATTTGATTAATCACCAGTTTATTTGGTACAAATTGAGGAAGGAAAGTTGGCCCTAGAACTGGAGAACTTTCTGCTTATTTTTTCATTCGTTCATGGGATGTGGGTGTCGCTGGCTGACCCAAAATTTATTACCCAAGTCTCACTGGCCTGGAGAACATGGTGTTGAGCTGTCTACTTGAATGGCTGCTGCCTATTTGCTGTAGGTACCTTTACAATGCTGTTAGGGAGTGATCACCAGGCTTTTGACACAGCAAAATTGAAGCAACAGTGATGCAGTTCTAAGTTAAGCCTGGAAGGGATAGAGCTATAGAGTCATACAGCACAGAAACAAATCCTTCGGTCCAACTCGTCATGCCAACCAAGTTTCCCAAACTAAACTAGTCCCATTTGCCTGCATTTGGTCCATATCCCTCTAAATCTTTCCTATTCATGTACATATCCAAATATTTTTTTTAATGTTGTAACTGCACCTGCACCTACTCCTTCTTCCAACAGGTCATTGCACATATGAACCACCGTATGAAAAAGTTGTCGCTCAGGCCCCTTTTAAATCTTTCTTTTCCTCACCTTAAAATTATGCCCCCTAGTTTTGAAATCCTGCAACTGTGTGTGTTTCTGCATATCATCATAGAACCCCTACAGTGTGGAAGTAGGCCATTCAGCCCATCTAGTCCACACTGACCCTCAGTAGAGCATCCCACCCAGATCCACCCCATCCCTACAACTCCCAAGGCTACTTCCCCTAGACTGCACATCACCAGACACTATGGGCAATTTAGCATGACCAATCTACCTAATCTACACATTTTTGGATTGTGGAAGGAAATCTGAGTACCTGGAGGAAACCGCTACAGATAGAGGGAGAATGAGCAAACTCCACGCAGACAGTCACCCAGGGAATCAAACCCACGTCCCTGGCTCTGTGAGTCAGCAGTGCTAACCACTGAGCCACCATGCTGCACTTCTGCTGCTCATCTAGATGGCATTGGCCGTGGGTTTAGTAGACACACTATAAGGAATTTTGGTGAATTTCTGCAGGAAATCTGGTAGATGACACACTCTGTTGAAACTGAATGTCTTTGATGGAGGAAGTGAAGAGAATATTTATATCTATGTAAGTATATCAATGTTATTGTATTTAACCTTAATAGTTTCGCTGTGCTGATGACTTGTGCATAAAATCTCAGGACCATCCTCCACTGCAGGAGCCAAGTTGTGCACTAATTGAGCTAAACATCTGCTATGCAATTAATCAGCTATGGTCAAACCTGAAAAGATATAGATAAGGTCTTTTACTCTCATGACTGGAGAGGCAAGGCAAGAATTTAACATGCTTTGATATGGAAAATAACTTTAATCAATATACGTTAGTGTTCTTGTAATTTCAGATACCTTGTGGATGTCTTGTATGAGTCTGACGCCATCAGTTCTTCTTATAGACAATAATTTAATCTATATGCACCTTAGGTAGAAAGTAACATAAACCAGTAAATTACATATTATTATATATTATTTAATAGCTAGTTCCACTACATCAGATATATATGATGTTGTCTTATGTTATGGACCAGACCACCCCCTCAAAACATTTTAATGTAGCCTAGATCCTAACTCTTCCTTATTTTGAAGGCACATGTAAAGTGTCTGGTTGAGATACAATGCAACACTTGAACCACTTAACATCAAAACACAATTTATTTAAACACTGCAGTTAAAATATAACCAAAGACAGAGGGATTTAGAATAGCTTAACTCTACTGGAAAACTTAATAGAGTAATAGATACAGTAACTATTACTAACTAACTGTTCCAATATAGTAACATCTCATAAACACACCCGTTGGCAAAAAAAAATTCAGATACAAATTCTCACATGCAGTTCTCCAATCCAAGAGGAAAATAAATCAAAAGAAAATTTAGAGATAGTAGCAGCCAGAAGACATTCACTGAAGCTTCCGACTCTGGTGAGACCCCAAAAGCTTTTGATGCTACTGGAAAAACCAAAACCCAGCAATTTAGATCCATGAGAGCTGGCCACATCATTTCAGGTTGTTAAAAAAGCACCAAGGCCTCCCAAGCTGTTTACTCAAGTGGTCTTCAGTAGCTAGCTCTGCAGCTCTGCCTTACAACCTCGCTTCAAAAAAATGGACAAAATAACCTCTCAAAGTGACAGAATCATCGCACTTGTGAGATATCAGGCTCAACATAAGAACAAAGAACAGTACAGGCGCTTCAGCCCACAATGTTGCGCCAACCTATTATCCTACTCTAAGATCAAACCACTCTGCACACTCTACATTATACTTTACATTATACCCTACTTATACATTATATGTGCCTATCCAAGAGTCGCTCAAATGTCTCTAATGTATCTGATTCCACGGCCACTGCCAGCAGCGTATTCCACACACCCATCCCTCTCTGAAGAACCTACCTCTGACATCTCGCCTATACCTTCCTCCAATCACCTTAAAATTATACCCCTTCATAATAGTCGTTTCAGCCCTGGGAAAAAGTCTCTGGGTATCCATTCTATCTGTGCCTCTCATCATCTTGTACATGTCTATCAAGTCACCTCTCATCCTTCTTTGCTCCAATGAAAAAATCCCTAGCTCCTTCAACCTTTCCTCATAAGGCCTGCCCCCCATTCCAGGCAGCATCCTGGTAAATCTCGTCTGTACTGTCTCTAAAGTTTCCACATCCTCCCTATAATGAGGCGACCAGAACTGAATGCAATATTCCAAGTGTGGTCTAACCAGAGTTTTATAGACCTACAGCATAACCTCGTGGCTCTTTAATTCAGTTCTCCTGCCAAAGAAAGCCTACACACCATACACCTTCTTTACAACCCTATCAACTTGGGTAGCAACTTTGAGGGGTCTATGGACGTGGATCCCAAGATCCCTCTGTTCCTCCACACTGCCAAGAATCCTGCCATTAACCCTGTATTCTACATTCAAATTCTACCTTCCAAAATGAATCACTTTACACTTTTCTGGGTTGAATTCCATTTGCCACTTCTTTGCCCAGTTCTGCATCCTGTCAATGTCTCGTTGCAACCTACAACAGCCCTCCACACTGTCCACAACTCCACCAACCTTCGTGTCATCGGCAAACGTACTAACCCCCACTCCACTTCCTCGTGCAAGTCATTTATAAAAATCACAAAAAGCAGAGGTCCCAGAACAGATCCCTGCAGAACACCACTGGTCACCGAGCTAAGACCACTGGTCACCTTACTGCTTTAACTATATGCTGTTAACTCCAAGAATAATCACTGAAACGTACTAACTAGCTCCTCTGAGGAGCAGCCCTTCATATCTTGATGGGCAGAGCTTATCATTTAATGGCAGTTAGCCCTTTCAGGTACAAATTGCTTTACACAACAGGAGTATTGTTAAGGATCACTTGAAGTTTCAAAGATCACGTCGACAAAGATGAAGATGCAGCCAGAAAAAAAAGCATTTTAAGCAAGAGAGATAGTAGGAACTGCCAATGCTGGAGTCTGAGATAACAAGGTGTAGAGCTGGATGAGCACAGCAGGCCAGGCAGCATCAGAGGAGCAGGAAAGCTAAGGTTTCAGGTCTGGATCCTTCTTCAGAAATGGGGGATGGGAAGGGACTCTGAAATAAATAGAGAGAGGGGAAGGCGGTGATAGGAGGTGGATAGTGGAGCAGATAGGTGGAGAGAAGACAGACAGGTCAAGAAGGTGGGGATGGAGCCCATAAAGGTGAGTGTAGGTAGGGAGTTGGGATGAGGGTTGGTCAGTTGGGAGGGAGGGGCGGGTGGGTGGGAATATGAACAGGTCAAGGAGGCATAGATGAGTCTAGTAAGTAGGAAGTGGGGGTGGGGATTGGTCAGTGAAGTGGGAGGAGTGGATAGGTGGGAGAAATTACGACAGGTCAAGGAGGCGCGGATGAGCTGGACTGGTTTTGGGATGAGATTGGGAGTGGGGAGATTTTAAAGCTTTTGAAGTCTACATTGAGACCATTGGGCTGCAGGGTTCCCAAGCGAAATATGAGGTGCTGTTCCTGCCCCTTTGGGTGGCATCGTTGTGACACTGGAGGAGGCCCAGGATGGACATGTTGTCCAAGGAGTGGGAGGGGGAGTTGAAGTGCGCAATTGGGAGGTGCAGTCATTTGTCGTGAACCGAGCGGAGGTCTTCCACAAAATGGTCCCAAAGCCTCCGCTTGGTTTCCCTGATGAAAAGGAGGCCACATCGGTAACAGCGGATACAATATACCACATTAGCAGATGCACAGGCGAACATCTGTTTGATGTGGAAGTTCTTCTTGGGGCCTGGGATGGGGGTGAGGCAGGAGGTGCAGGCGCAGGTGTAGCACATTCTGTGGTTGCAGGGAAAAGTGCCAGGGGTGGTGGGGCTAGTGGGAAGTGTGGAGTGGACGAGGGGGTCACGGAAAGCATGGTCCCTTCGGAAGGCAGGTAAGGGTGGGGAGGGAAATATATCCATGGTAGTGGGGTCGGATTGCAGGTGGCAGAAGTGTCGGAGGATGATGCGTTGAATCCGAAGGTTGACGGGGTGATACATGAGGACGAGGGGGATTCTGTTTTTGTTGTTATTGTGGCGAGGGGTGTGAGGGATGAGTTGCGGCAAACACGAGAGAAGTGATCGAGGGCGTTTTCGACTACTGTGGAGGGGATATTGCGGTCCTTGAAAAACGAGGACAGCTGGGATGTCCGGGAGTGGAATGCCTCATCTCGAGAGCAAATGCGGCGGAGGGGGAGGAGTTGGGAATAGGGGATCACATCCTTGCAGGAAAGTGGGTGAGAGGAGATGTATTCTAGCTAGCTGTAGGAGTCAGTGGGCTTGAAATAGATATCAGTTTTGAGGTGGTCACCAGAGATGAAAACAGAGAGGTCTAGGAAGGAGAGAGAGGTATCAGAGATGGTCCAGGTGAACTTAAAGCTGGGGTGGAAGGTGTTAGTAAAGTGGATGAGCTGTTTGAGCTCCTTGTGGGAGCACGAGGCGGCGTCGATGCAGTCATCAATATAATGGAGAAAGAGGTGGGGGATGGGGCCAGTGTAGCTGCGGAACAGGGACTGTTCCAAGTATCCTAGAAAGAGGCAGGCATAGCTTGGGCCCATGTGGGTACCCATGACCATCCCCTTTGTCTGTAGCAAGCCAGTCCAAATAGGGGACTGATCTGAGAACTTTGCAGATAGCTGCCCTTTCCCTGTTACAATAAAAGCAAATTAATACAAATGCTGAAGATCTGAAACAAAAACACAAAGTGACTGAACAGGTCTGGCAGCATATGTGGAAAGCAAAACAAAGACAACGCTTTTGATCCAAAATTATTCTGAACTGAGGGAAACTTAAAAATAATCTTTTATATGCTTTTGACGAAAGGGGGAGAAGAAGCAAATGGAACAGATTGGGAGATGCCCAGAGCAAAAGGCAATAGGAAAGCTAATGGTGGTAATGATGAGATCTTGATGAGGTATCAGTATAAATGTTAGGAGTTAGTAGCAGAAAAGAGGTCAGCTCTTCTGAGAGAAAATCCATGTAAACAATACACTGGGAGTGCGAAGAGATAATGGGAATGTAAACAAATGGAAGACAATTGTCTTGTTCGCAAGATGTTGAATGCAATAGTGAGCCCTAAGAGCTCTAAAGTACCTAAGTGGAAACTTATGTCCCTTTCGCTTACAGTGGGACTTCATTGGAACACAGCAGAAGGCCTCAGACAGAAATGTTAGTGGCAGTGCATTGAAATGACAAGTGACTGGACGGTCAGGTTCATTTTTACAGACAGACAAAGGTATTGGCAACAGAAATAGTCATAGAGCCAAACAAATTCTGTGATTGTGAACAGGTATCCTAATGATGAAACAGTTTGTACATTTCCTTTTACTACCAGAGCCATATGGCCATGAAGATCTGGATCATGTTTTCAAGTCTTGCAACATGTGATATTCTGGTTGAAGTTTGCCTTTATCAACCAGTCTTTCCTTATCCTTTTAAGATTAAGCAAACAAGTGAGAGAGTTCCTGCTGGGACACAGTAACAAAAAGCAAACAGCCAACCAAAACTGGCAGAACTGTAACAGAAACTTACCAAAATTAAACTGCAATATCAATGATGCACCCCGCAACCCCACCCCCCCTCCACTTTCTATGCTGCGTATTGGTCCTGTCCAACTATTGGTGATAAAGGATTCACCATTGGTGAGTCTAAACAGAAAAGGCAACTGTATCACATAAGGTAGTTTACTTCATGATAGCAGTAAGTACAGTTTACTTTACTGGCCAGGTATTATTCCTATGAATTTTCTGGACCTGTAATAATATCTGATACCTTTTCCTCTTTATTCATTGACAGGATGAGGGTGTCACTGGTTAGGCAGTTTTAATGCCTATTCCTAATTGCCCAGAGGACAGTTAAGAGTCAACCACATTGCTGTGGGTCTGGAGTTACATGTAGGCCAGACCAGGTAAGGATGGCAATTTTCTTCCTTCAAAGACATTAGTGAACAAAGTGGGTTTTTCCTGATAATCGACTCACGGTCAGCATTAGGTTCTTAATTCCAGATATTTATTTAATTTCCACCATCTGCTGTGGCAGGATTTGAACGCAGGTCTCAAGAATGTTATCTGGATCCCTGGATTAACAATCCAGTGACAATACCACTAGGCCATCACCTCCCTATACCTTCGAATACTCATGCAGAATACAATTGCCTCCACCCAAAAATGCCACTTATGTGGCATCATAGGATTGAGTAGAGCTTAATGCAACATTAAGTCCTTTAGAGACATTATCATATACAACCGAAGATCTCCAACTCTCGGGTGAGAGCCTATGTGGAGTGGTGGCAAAGAAAGGTATAGTGACACAATGAGGAGAAGAAGAACCTCTGGGCCAAGCTCTGGTCAGTAGACTTCTTAGATATCACACAAATAACCAATTACTTTAGGATTCATTTTCAGATGGGAAACCAACTATGTTCTTTGATCATGTGATTAAATGGAAAGTTTGAGGCTTGACGGAAATGCGTCAGGGCTCAGTGGTGAATGGTGCTGAACTGCTGAGACCCCTCATAATTTCAAAGGAAACTCGCCCATTGGCTTGGATGCAATTTTGTGCTATTGCCTCATTGATGGGACCAATTTTCACCAAAGAATTATTGAGATATTATTAAGCCAGCTAATGAATAAACATAAACTAACAGGCTTAGAACAGTACAATTTTGTGGTCAATTAATCTAAAAATAAACATCCATTACACGGTAGCATATGATTCCATGGAAAACTGATCTGCTCTTTGTAATGCTAATTGCATCATATTCAAAGATGTTTCATGGCATAAATCACTTGACTTACATTATTATGTTGCAAATTGCAGAAACAATGTGCAAATGTGTGCTTTCAATTAACATTAGTTCAGCAGTTACTATTAAAAATGTTAAAAAAAAACTGAGCACAGTGAGCAATACTGAGCAAATAAATAAGACAAAATTTGAGAGATGGATCATAGCCTTGAAGAGAAAATAATCCCTTTGTTTCATTTTGCTGAGGCATTTTAAAAATGCTGTTTTGCTTTCTATTATATTAACAATTATGTACCTGAAAGGCAAAGAAATGTTTGACGGGGGTAGATTTCCATTTGCACAACCGAGTGCAGTGACACTGAGACAGACTTCAGAGAGGATAATGTAATGAGTAGGATTGCACTCTCATGACAAAGCTTGCCCAATTTTGTGGCCATTTAGTCAAATCAAGGGGAAATCTTACAGGCACTATTATAGACATGCAGGACTTGCTTTCCATTTGTACATTATTCCACTGCAGTACAGATTCATAATGTGACTGCCATCTAACTTTAACTAAGTGATGTGAGCAGGTGAAATGATGTTTTTTATGTCTCATCTAATTTAATGACCTATAGAAGTGACAGCACCATAGAATCAGGAGGGCTACAAAATTAGCACACATCCCACTCCTGTCATTTTCAGGTCAGGCAGGTTAAGTTAAAATTACATTTATAATTGCTTGATTCTGCATAAGGTACACATGCTATTATTTTTAAAATTAGCTGCAAAATGAAGTTTCCTCCTTCAGCATCCATTGCGTTCAGATGGAAACATTCCTTCCCAGATATTCAGGGGAATGTAAGACAAAAGACAAAAATGCTCTTTGATGAAGGATCACTGTGAGTTGAATTTATGCTCCCTTTAGTGATGTGGGACAGTGTTTGGAAAATATGACAAGAGTAGAAAAATCAGAATCTCAAGGTCGAGAAAAAAATTCCAAGTTCGTAATTAAGATTTTAACAGTAAATTTAGAGTTGTCAAATAATGAAACACATTTTCCCATACTGTCATTGTACTGTCTGAGGTGCTGATTGTTTCCTAGCCAGCTTTACAAAATTACTGGAATTAGGCATAAAAACCTTCAGCATCCTCGTCCGCAGCACACAGCATGCATTGGGTGCATTAAAAATTCTAACTGCTGACAGCAAAGTACTTTATTCTAACAGAGAAGAGACACTGAGGTATGCACCAAAGAATCACTTTGGTGTTGATGAGTCTTTTAAATTTTGCCTGCAGCATGTAATTTGCATCCTGTAGATGCATGCTTCTTCGTGCAATGAAAAATTCATGCACTTAAAAACTAAATATACTGCCACCATTTATAACATGTTGGCTAACATATTTCATTGGAGAGCAACAAATGCAAATACTTGGATTTTAGACAAGTCGAAAAAAAACTGCTTAAAGCCAGAAGTTCTTCTGTTTGTAATGGTGCTGCTTATACAAGTTTCCTCCTTCAGCTTCCATTGAATTCAGATGGAAACATTCCTTCCTAGACATTCAGGGTCATATAAGGCAAAGGATGAAAATGCTCTTTGATGAAGGAATACTGTGAGTTGACTATTATCCTCTCTTTGGTGACATGGACAATGTTTGGAGAACATGACAAGAATTGAAAATCAAAATCTTGATGTCAAGAAAAAAGTTCCAAGTTTGTAATTAAGGTTTTAACAGCAAATTTAGAGTCTCACTAATGAGCATCGTCTAACCTTGTTTCCATATATTTCCATTTCATTATCAGCTCAAACCGTCTCATCTCAATGCACCTCTCTGATCTCCTCTCCTTCCCTGGAAAACGAATGGTGCCAATTTTCAAAATGAAACTGGCAGCAATTACCTTGTGAGATAACAAGGTGTGGAGCTGGATGAACACAGCAGGCCAAGCAGCATCATAGGAGCAGGAAAGCTTGACGTTTCGGGCCGAGACCCTTCATCAGAAATGGGGGAGGGGAAGAGGGTTCTGAAATAAATAGGGAGAGAGGGGGAGGCGAATAGAAGATGGATAGAGGAGAGGATAGGTGGAGAGGAGGCAGACAAGTCGAAGAGGTGGGGATGGAGCCAGTAAAGGTGAGTGTAGGTGGGGAGGTAGGGAGGAGATAGGTCAGTCCAGGGAGGACGGACAGGTCAAGGGGGCGGGATGATGTTAGTAGATAGGAGATGGGGGTGTGGCTTGAGGTGGGAGGAGGGGATAGGTGAGAGGAAGGACAGGTTAGGGAGGTGGAGATGAGCTGGGCTGGTTTTGGGATGCGGTTGGGGGAGGGGAGATTTTGAAGCTTGTGAAATCCACATTGATGCCATTGGGCTGCAGGGTTCCCAGGCTGAATATGATTTGCTGTTCCTGCAGCCTTCGGGTGGCATCATTGTGGCGTTGCAGGAGGCCCAGGATGGACATGTCGTCTGAGGAATGGGAGGGGGAGTTGAAATGGTTCGCGACTGGGAGGTGCCTTTACTGGCTCCATCCCCGCCTCTTTGACTTGTCTGCCTCCTCTCCACCTATCCTCTCCTCTATCCATCTTCTATCCGCCTCCCCCTCTCTTCCTATTTATTTCAGGACCCTCTTCCCCTCCCCCATTTCTGATGAAGAGTCTAGGCCCGAAACGTCAAGCTTTCCTGCTCCTATGATGCTGCTTGGTCTGCTGTGTTCATCCAGCTCCACACCTTGTTATCTCGGATTCTCCAGCATCTACAGCACCTATTATCTCTGGAGCAATTACCTTGTGGTAGCAGCTCATTACTTGCTTCTCGAGACCATCTGTCTTCACCACAAAGTCCCTGCATGCTCCACAAACATCATCCAATCACCAGCCTCACCACATCATCATGACTGCTCTCAGAACACCTCACAAACCACTTCAATCCTTCAGGTTTCCATTTTGAAGTTCAGGACACTCTGTTTTGCATACTTCTGCTAAGTGCATTACACAAAGAGTTACATATGCATCTGATCAATCTACAAAGATTCTTAGCTTTATTTCTTACTGTGCACTCGCTTTGGACTTACTTGGTTCCTCTCAGCCTGTCTGGCTCATATCGCTTTTCAGAACATAGGGAGAGGCAGGCAGCTTTTCACAGCCAAGAGCACTGAACAGTCAAGGGGAAGACATGTTGCTGAATGACACCATTCTATATCAATGCCATATCTGCAGCATGTGCCAGCAGCTTACACAACAGACTCACTGCTTGTGCATCAAATAAATGACCACTGTTAAAAATGAAATGGAAACCAGTCTTCAGTGGGGACAACCATTCTATTGTCAGTCAGTGGTAATGCTATAGTCATCAAGAGGCTCATCTGACTCCAACTAAGGGGCTCCAACACAATCAATCCTACAGGACAACTGTCATTTGTCCAAGGATTACAGCCAAGTGATTTGGAGTGCAGTGGAGACATCAAACCAGGGTGAGTGCAGAAATTTCCCACAATAAGCCTAAGGGAGTGACTGAATACAATGCCAATAGATGTATGAGCGTTTAGTGATGATGCAGAAGAAGTGGTGAAGATTCTCCAGTCAGTGAATTGGAAGTGCAATGTCCAGGAAGGGTTAATAGTTTGGAAGGATGAGGTAAGTAAGAGCCATTGAATGGACAGCTGGTATTTAAGTACAGTGCCAAGTACTGCAAAGTCCCAGTAGCAGCGATTACTTCTGCATCTTTTGCCACATGTTTCCACAAGATGGCTATCATAGAAACCAAGTACGTAATTAATGAGATGAAGAGCAGAAGATTTTTTGAGAAAATTTGGCAAAAGCCATGGCAGACAACCAGCCATAAGTGCTCCACCATTCAAGAAGTTCGTGACTGATCTGATAATCCTCAACTCGTCTTTCCTGCCTTTTCCCCACAACCCTTGAGTCACTCACTGATTAAAAATCTGTCTCTCTCAGCTTTGAATATATTTGCTGCCGTCAAGAATTTCACAGATTCACTACCTTCTTAGAAGAAATTCCTCCTTACCTCTGTCTTAAATGGGTGAACCCATATTCTGAGATTATGCCCTCTGGTTCTAGACTCTATGACAAGCAGCAACAGCCATTCTGCATCTACCCTGTCAAGCCCTGAACAATATCATATGTTTCATTACTGTTGCCTCTCATTCTTCTAGATTCAAATGAGAACTGGCCCAACCAATTTCAGATGACAAGGTGTAGAGCTGGATGAACACAGCAGGCCAAGCAGCATCAGAGGAGCAGGAAGGCTGACG
>JAHRHZ010000133.1:61138082-61148797 GCA_024137785.1 Ginglymostoma cirratum | reverse complement strand
CTCTACACCTTGTCATCTCAGATTCTCCAGCATCTGCAGTTCCTACTATCTCCAATTTAATCTGTCTCTCCATACCTGGTATCAGCCTAGTGGACCTACTCTGAACTGTCTCCAATGCCGGCATATCTTTGCTTAGATCAAGAGCCTAAAACTATTCATAGTATTCCAACCGTGGTCTGACCAGCATCTTGTATGAATTTATCAAAACCTACATAATTTTTATACTCCATTCCATTTGCCTTCCTTATCACCCACCGAACTTGAATGCTAATGTTTTGTGATCATGGACAAAGACTCCCAAATCCCTCTGAATCCATGCATCTCATTTGAAAAAGCATTTTGAGAAGCAAAACATGGAAAATTCAGCTGATGTGCTTGGTATTACTTGGGCCAATCGTGGCTCCCGTATATTGAATAATTTTAAGCACTATATTGGTTTCCTGCTTTTTGCAACATTGTGCCATGCCACAATGTTTCATAATAATTTAAGTATCCTTAAAGTGTTGTCACGTTATTGAGGTGCAGAAGAACATGGCAAACAATTTGCACCCAGCTGCGCAATAAAAGACCAGATAATTTGAGTGGAGTTGTTGTCTCAGAAATGAGCATTGGCCAGGAATACCGGATCTCCTGCTCTTTGAATGCTGGAATAGGATCTGTGACTTCCAGCCATGTGGGTAGATGGAACCTTGCTTGCACCTTCAACGGTACAGCACTCCTTCAGTACTGCACTGAGACATCAACTTACACTATGTCCTCAATTCTTGCTTTTGCGCTCAGAGTACAGCAGAATTTAATGCAAAGTCACTATATGCGTCAGGCTTGGTGTTCCTGATTTGCAGCTCATTGCTCTTTGTAGATACTTGTGAAAAAGCGTTAATTGCATTTGTCTCCGTACTAAAAGTTGTAATTCACTCCATATGAATTACTTCTGCGATGTTTCTTAGAGACTTCATAAAGTGTTATGTAACTGTAACTATCATCTTCCTTAAAAGACAGGATCACCCCTAGCTTCTTTACATTTTTAATGAATGGTGAGACACTGACTAGCAAGCAGAAGTTAAATTGTTATTAATCTGTTTCTTGTGTTTGAATATGACTGCAATCAAATATCAGTCAAGCAGCTTATATGGTTTCCAGTTAAGCTTTTGTAAACTGAATCAGTGACACAGCTTAAGCTACAAGTTCAATTACAGCACAAATAAAATAACGTAACGAGGTGAACTAAATGGCACTGAGCATAATCAACACTAACAACCGATCACACACTGGCTGTCCTTCACTCAGCAACAAAATAAAGAATTTAACTGCATTTTTCAGTTCAGAAATGTATGTTTAAAAAAAAGCAGCCAAGAGAATGAATCACCTGATTTACCAGCATTTGTCAGGAGATGAAGTTGAATCAGGCCACAACAGCAGTCACTAGGGAACATCATGTTATGGACCTTTTTCATTTAGCGACGTGAATAAGATTATTCTGTTCCTTCCTTCAACAGAGAAAGAAAAGGAACAGTGGTGTTAAGAAAGCACATTTCTTCTTTATGCTATATCCACTAGGAATCAAATGGATGATTCATGACTGAATCAAGAAACTGAGCAACCACCATTGGCACTTTCAAATAAAGTAGCGCTCTCTGGCTTGCAGAGGCTGTGACTTAATGTTGGTGTTTTAAAGTATTCAATAGGATTCAGTGTCCAACTTAGGGTAAGTACGGGGTAAGTAAGCATTTAGAAGTTCATATCATTAGTAGGCTCCGTTTGTAACAAAAACTGATACTTTTTGAGGGGTCACAGTTTAATTAACTTAGCTCTCAAATTTCTTCACTTAACCTTCTGCCTCTTATTTCTACTTCCTTCTTTTAAGATAATCTATAAATCAATCCCTTTCCCATCCTAATATTTTCTTTTATGTCTCAATGCCAAATTTTATCTGATGAACCTCTTTGAAATTGCTTTAGGATGCTTTAGACATTAAAGGAGCTATTTAAATGAATACCGTGGCTTGTTATTTTATGTTACCGTGGCAGGTCAGTGGACTTTCTGTTAAATTGTACTGGTTCATCCAATGCAATTTGCCTAGAATTGGAAGAAACCATAGATTGCAGAAGATTGCAGAATTTTAAGCAAAAGTTGCATTCAACAAAATTTATGTCTCCAACATCTTTGCACTCATTTTGAAATGATTATACCGGAAGCCAGTACCCCCTGACAAAATCACACTTGCTCCAACTTTAATCAATCACCATTGGGAGTTTCCACTCAATGCACTCATTTGCAGGCTAAACTCATTTTTATAAGTGCAATAATACTGTTCAGTGAGTTTAAAAGATTTCAAAAATCTTTTATTTTAATTCACTAAAAAACTAACTATTGGACCACAGAATGACTAGTAAGTCATCCATATATTTTATCAACTCAAATTTCTTGTAAATTAAAGCTGAATTTTACCATTTCTTACCAAAGTGTTTGTTTTGGTGAGATTTATGGTGGGTGGTATTTATGGTGTGCCATTCAATTGTCATTATTGAGGACATGGCAATAGACGGAAGTGGACTTCTTTCTTTACCAATAGGGGTGTGGATGTGCCAGTTGATGCAGATGGTGGTAAAAGGGCATCTCAGGATTGCTCAACATATATTATAAGAGACTTCACTTGACATCACTTGGATATCATTTGCTGCTTGATGCCCTAAAAGCCACCTAACATTAACAGCATGTGGTGTTACAGCCCTGTCTTGCTAATTGCTGCTCTGTCCCGAATGGTGAGGAAGACCTATACTTTAAGGCAAGTGCCAAGCATACAACTATATAGAAACCATTTATTCAGCAAAAAGAAACTGCAAAGAGTCCAAAAAGAGCCAGGTCCATATCACTGTGGAGTGACCGAAGGCTCGTTGTTATTTAATCAACAGGAAGTTACATGATGAAAGGAAGTCCAAACCCAGTTCATTCATCCTGCAACTGGGCTTAGAGAGGTTCTATCTGGCTTTTTGCACTCAACAGTGCACAGCTCTATCATGGTTTTCTGGATGACCCTCCCAGTCAATGCCCTGATTCTCATCTTCATCCTCAGCGAGCTCCAGTTACCCCAGCATCTCATCTCCAATCAAGATATCTTCCCTTTGTTTTCTCCAGTTGGGAAGAGCCCTGCATACCACAACCTTTCTGGGCAACACAGCAAGGCCCCACAAAAGCAGTCCAGGCATCACAAGTTTGTTCCCATGAGGTCATGGTCTATTCCACCATGACATTTGCAGAAACATGAGCAGCATTTTACCTCTGGTCTGTTTCAATTAGAGCAGCTTTTATATCCCAGCAGCCATCCCTGTGTGGCCCAAGGACCTTGGAAGTAGATGAGAACAAGTGAGTTCTCTGATATTTTAGAGTCATGACACTCCCAAGATTGCTGATGCACACCTCCAAAATTTGGCATTGCTGGTCACACATTATGTGATTATTGATGAAGTGGAAGCCTTTTCTGTTGATGAACTCTTGAGGTTGATCACAGCGCACTCTCAAAGCAAAGTGGCTGTTGTCTATAGTGTTCTACAGCTGGTGAGTGCCAACAATGGTAGAGAAGCCTACTGACTGTGCACCAGAGCCATGGCCTGGAGAAAATAACATCAGTTACATTCCAAATGCATTTATAGGGGGTAGGTGGGAACAGGTTGAGGATTGGAAGATGCCACACAAGTCCCCAGTTGCCCCTTGGATCTAATAATCTGCAGAATGTCGGAAATAGAACAGCATATCAATAATGGTATCCGTGAGCCTTTACATCAATTGCTATGGGAACCAATGTTATGACTCAGTATGTAATGGAGGATTCACAAGAAGGCTAATCTTATATTTCCATATGGGGTTCTACACCTTGTAATCTTATTTAGATATACATTACAAAATCAGTAACTTATTCTGCCCACTCTGAATCCAGTGGCAGCTATTTTTCTTGTTATTGCACAGTTGAATTAAGTGCAAAGTTTGCAAGGTTTGAGCTGCATATCCTAATCTGTGAGTTACCAACTCCACTTGAAAAGAACAATGATCACCATTCTTCACGTTCCCAGTTGTGTCACTGTCCCTCTGTCCCCAGTGACCTCTCTACCTTCCTGCCCCGCCTGTTCCATCCAGCCCCTTTATATTACTGTTAATGTTCCCAATTCATTCCCAAGCCCTTGACTTTGCAAATCGCCATGCCCTTGTGGGCCATAAACTCTGCACTCTCCTCTTGTTCAGGTCATGGTGATTGTGACTTGTGAAAAAACCCTCGATCTCACCCTACATCTTCCTCCCCCTCCTACACTCTACAAAATTCTTTTCTATCTGAATTGCCCCTTTCACTGTCATCACTCACTCAATGGTCAAGTCCAATGAAACCCAGATTCAGACTTTAGCTTCCCACTTTCCGAAGGACATAATAGACAACCATCTGTTGAGCCCACGAACAATTAATACCCAAACTCCAGGAATGCCAATGGCGCATTCCCTGAACTAACCTAGAACTGAGAAGACCCCAGCCCACAGACAGGTGTCTCTACAGTACACTGCCTAATGGACCTGTGATTCTCAGATCAGTTGCATCTGACCTGCAGGACTGAGAGCGACCCAATCCACAGATGCAAGGACTCTGACCCCTGGATTCTGGACCAGACAGAGATTGGGCAAACATCTTGACTGACCATGGTGGCACCTCCTAACTGACCATTGGACTCTTACGTTCTGGTAAGGACTATTCCTCTTTGACTTCAAGACATGGCTGTTTTCGTGCATGGGATTGGTTAGATCAGTTGGCTGGAAAACTGATTTGTCATGCAGTGTGATACCAACAGCATAAGTTCAATTCCCAATCCACGAAGGTTCCAGCTTTTCAATCTTGCCCTTGTCCTGAGGTGTGATAACCCTCATATCAAACTTAGCTCCAATGAGAGAGCAGCACTATGGTCCTCTGTGACTATGGCATCTTTACTTGCTTGATGCACTTCCAGTGTGTTTGCTGCATACACTACTGGCACATGCTGCAGGTGTGGCATTGACGTAGCACACTGCTGTACAAATTGATGACAAACTGCCTGCTTCTCTACCTGTGCTAAATGCCAATGCAGGCCACAAAGCCTCTAAGTTAAGGCAGAAGAGTCTATATATTAAAAAGCAATGCAAACCAAAGATGCTGGTGACCTCCAAGTCAGTGCAAAGTGAGTGAGTGCCAGGGTAGTCAGCTAAGAGTCATAAGATGCAATTAATGTTGATGCATGCATGTCACTGCATACAAAAACAGCCCAATAGAAGCATGGAAATCATCATTGACCCTGAGCTCCAATGTGGAGGGCTGAAGTGGCAAAACAGTTGCTCTGAGAGCTGTTATGATGATGTATAAGGCTGGTTATTTAGGATGCTCATTTGCATTATTGAAGAGTGGAAGAGGATGAGCCATAGAACATTCAGATAAATCCTGGTGATGGGTGGGTGAATGACTAGTGAGCTGCTGCTACCAGAGTAATCTTCTGGACTTTCATGTCAGGAAGTTACACCATCCAGTTTCTCAGAAAAAGAGTGGAAAATGGGGAACTGCATAGAAATAAGGTGGATTATCTAATTTTGAGCTGCAAGTTCATAGCATTTAGACAATCATGGCTCATTAGAAAGATTTAGAAGTTAAAGCTTAAATTTAACCTTTAGGGAAAAAATTGAAAAGAAAATTCCTAATATTGGGAATCTAATTTTTTTCATTCTCATTGTATTTTACCAAATTTTTCCTTTTTAGATGATAGTATAAGGTAGGGTTGGAGGTTAGATAGACCTTAGGATTAGGGTAAAAGTTTGGCACAACATTGTGGGCCGAAGGGCCTGTACTATTCTATGTTCTATGTCTGTGTTCTATCAGTGAGCACTACAGTGAGCAATGTGCATTAGTATCAGATTCCTTATTTGTGACATTAATATTGGAAAACTGAGTTTGAACATGGGTTCATTACAATGTCAATCAAACTGAATCCAGTTGCCATTCTCAAATTTATCAAGAAATATGTTTAAAGTGAGAATTTACAGATTTGTGACTGGATTACTGATTCTACCCCAAAGTGGAACTCAGCCCCAAAATCTACATCATTGTACTGGTAGTTGTCAATGGTATACAGTAGGGTTTAAGGAATTCACTATATATATGTTAAAGAAAGCCTTGCTTTCATAGACTTCTCACACAATTACAAGTGGCTAGAACAGTATCTGTTGGATGGAGCTGTGAAGCTACTGAGGCCAGACTGTGCTTTAAGAATCAATGGGCTTTGAAATAATTTCCCTTTATATGCATCGTACTCGATTCTGGTCCAACTCCCTCAGAGCCAGCTCTTAAAGTGAACAGAACCTCTGACACTCCTGTTTATATCTGTCAGCCAGGACTCCCCAATTGGTTAACAGCCCCAATCAGGGAACTCATACTATATGAGATCCACCTGCCTGACCTCATTACAATCTCTGCAGCTTTCATCCTCGTCGATGGTTTTCTCAGCTTCTTCAATAGTGGCAAATACCCTGAAACCTTTCTTCAGCTTTGTGCAATCCTTGTGCCACTGTTTCTGTCTTTCCTACATTTTGCTTTTTTTTCAACATTGGACTTCAGTCAGTGTCAATTGTTGCAAATAGAATAAGGCAAAGGACAGTAAGTCTTGCTTTGGCTTCACTTTCACTAACAGATTAATGGCAAAAAGTATGATTATAGAGTGAAGTATTATTATAAATATGGGAAATATATACACATATACAAATATGAACATAAATTCATTATCAATGCCAAGAAACAATTGAGGAAAGTTTAGAGTGGTGTAGTTTTAGGCTTTTGTCTAATCAAAAATCCCCTTAATATTATAAAACACAGATTTTAAAAATACAACAGCCAAATCAGTATAATTTGATTGAATAAATTAACTCCTGATCATGTATTAATTTTCTGGTGTAAGTATCCAAATATTTCACACATCTGAATTTTTTCTGTTGTGTTAGATATTCACTTTTCAGTTAAAGGAGGATGTATTATTGTTGGAAATAAAACACTGACATTAAAATCTGGGAACACTGACAGTTCTGTAAAATGGAAACACTCCATCAATCACAATTTATCAAGAAAATTGAGAATAGCTTAAACCATGTGGTATACAGTCTACAGCTCTATATTTGGACTCGCAAAAGGTTTTTGCATGTGACTACAGACCTCTAAGTCTTTCTGCAATACAATCAAGTGAATTACTTTTTATTGATACATACTCATGATCATGAATTCAGCTACTCAGTGTATTGCTGCCATCTACAGGTAATAACTTACCAAGGAGGTCAGATATTAATGCTAATTCAGCAGTTAGGATTTCAATCAGACAACTTGACTTTGACATGATTTGCGGGTTTACTAAATGTCATTTCCAAGTTTGAGTACATGAAGCAAAAAGGGATCATATTGACTCTAGCTTGTCGGCAGTTCCCCTTTATGCTTCTGTTTGGCATAAGTCAGCTCAGAGAAAATAGTTAAATGAAGGACAACATGATGTTTCTCCATTCACCTATTGTTCGTGAGACATACCGTAGGTGTGATTTTTCAAACAGTGAATGTTACTGTGAATTTAATGCCACATCTAAACTAAAAGTGGCATGAATTTGATATCAAATATAATGTGAAAACAGTAAAAGTCAGGCTACAGTACAAAGAACAAATAGAGTACAATCTCAATATTTTTCTAACGGCGGCAAATTAGGGCAAGTTTCTCCTATTGAATGAATTACCCCTCTACATTGGGTAGCCATCCATTTAAAACTCCATTATTGCAAATTTTCATTGCATTGAAGTTGTACTCGATATAACTGACATGACTAATTTGTAACAGACAATATGACAGACATTATCCACAGTGAGACTATTACTTGTTTCAATGGTAAACTGACAAAAGTCATAAAATTGGTCATTTTAAGAATTGCATACAATTAATAGGTGCTTGCTGCATTTGATGATGGGAAATATAAAATGGGTAAATCAAAACATTGATTTCAGCTTTGATAAGTGTCAGTTAGCTATTTTTTGATGATATATGCTGGAGACATAGACTGCATAAAGTTTGATTTTTACAGCAAAGGTAAGAATGTGGCTTCTGACGTGCACCAACTGTAAGCAGAAAGTTGTAGACCTACAATATGTGCAATTAAATGAGTAAAGGCAGTTGCTGTCTAGGTGTCAGATCTTCCACAATTTTTAGTACATCATTGTCTCTTTTGGAAATATGTATCATTAAAATACACGTAAGGACTAGCAGATTCAACATATTCACCCAAAAGCTATTATATTCAGCCAAAAAAATTAGCACTTGCCGTTCCAAGTTAAGCTCATTTTCTTAATGCTGTTATAAGTGTTTATTATTCATAAACAAACCCTCTGGCCCTGAAAATTAAATTTTCAAAATGCAAAGCATAATTCTACTAATTTTAATTACAGTTGAAGAAATTGAAAATAAACAAAATAGTGTTCTTTTTGTCTTTTTCTGTCTCATCTCTCACTATGTTAATCATTTCCTTCCCAATTTATTCATTTTGTAATCTGTACATGATTTTGCATTTATGTAACTAGTCTAACGAATGCCTCCTGGTTCACCTCTGTGGTTCAGGAAGGGCGTGCAAATCAATTGGTAATGAAATACATAATTTCCCTTAGTTCTTCATTAGAGTGCACCAAGCTGAAATGGACTTCTAATCACCGCAAATTACAAAGCAAAAGTTATTAGAAAAACTGTTGATGAGTGTAAGTGTGATGAACAGTTGGTGTCATTGTTGGTGCTGACCATATCAAAACCTGACCGTTAATTGTTCCGCATTTTGCACAAAATGCTCATTCTAGTATGTATGTTGAATTCCAATTAAATTAAACATCTCCTATATTATTGTCTACGGATTGAACCATGTTACCCTGATACACTAGAGTTTTAATAAGCAGTGGCTTTAGATCCTGAAAACTATTATATTCAAGATTTCCTCTTCAAAGTTCTAGGAATGTACCTTTGTTTCTTTTAAGGAAGTTACAAAACTGTGCAAATTGCATCCATTTTATTTGGACTAAGTAAGCTTAATGGATCAAATTAGCTATTATTGCTCAATATTTTTAAGCTCAATTTCCATGGAACAATACTGTACTTTATGACTGTTATTCTGGATTATTTTCAGCTTACCATGAAGACCTTGCCAATGTTAACCACTACAGGGGCCAAATGGTAACCATTTATGGGGAGGTGATAGCCTAGTAGTACCACTGAACTGTTAATAAAGAGACCCAGATAATGTTCTAGGGACCTGGGTTCAAATCCTACCACAACAGATGTTGGACTTTGAATTCAACAAAAATCTGGAATCAGAAGTTTAATGATGACCACAAAACCATTGTCAATTGTCAGGAAAACCCCATCTAGTTCACTAATATCTTTTCAGAAGCAAAGTCTGCCATCCTTAGCTGGTCTGGCCTACATGTGACTCTAGACCCATAGCCATGTGGTTGATTCTTTACTACCCTGTGGGTAATTAGAGATGGACAATAAATATTGACCATGAAAGCAATCCCCTCATCCTGTGAATGAATACAAAAAAGGATGGAGAATTATCTTCAGAATTAAGCTAAACAGCATCATGGGCAAGATTGTTCTCAACACAATTTGACTCATATTTGTACATTTCCATCCTGAAAGCTCTTCAGTGCTTCACCAAAGGGATTAGCTTTTATTAGATATTGATCTAAGCATTGATAGGGGGAATTGCAACCCAAAATCACTCTTAATTTAACATCCTGATGTGTACCTTTTACATTTGAGGTTATTGGATAATGATCAGGAAAAATATCTTGCTTATTTTTCATCATTTAGCCAAAAGGATATTTTGATCATGAATAGCATTTTACAACTGCTTTGTCTGAGATTCATTAACGACTTATTTAATCTGAACCATTTCCATCTCTATGGCTCAGCACCATACCCGATAGGGCATTAACCCATTAAAGGGTGAACCAGAAGGATTATATCAAAAGGCATAAATTGTTGTAAATATAAAAAGTTGACTGTTGAAAGGAAAAAGGTGACTTTCTCTTAAATGAAATGAAAAGAAATAGAATTGACCTCTGTAAATGATTTACCTTTCTTACTACATTCACTCGTGTTTATCCTCAGAAAATCGGGATGCAAGTATAAAGCAAGAAGTAACAGGTCAAAAACAAAACCAGAAGTTGTTGGAAAAGCTCAGCAGGTCTGGCAGCACAGATGAGCTTATCCAGCAACTTCTGTTTTTGTTCCTGATTTACAGCATCTGCAGTTCTCTTACCTGTTTTTTAAGTGATAGGTCAAAACTGCACTGATATTTAAGCATAGGAGATATAGAAAGTCTGCTAGAATTGACACTTCACAATTCATTTAACTTTTAAGTCAGGAAAATGATGCTAACATTTCACTGCAACTCCAATGGTAATTGAAGGAGTTTCAGCTTGACTCATGTTTGTAGCTTATTTTATATAAGGTGACCAATAAACAAAAAGTGCTTTAACCTTATTCACTCAAGGGCTAAATTGGCAGGATAGAATTGACAATCAGTATGGTAGTGCATCTAATTCTGCCTCCTAGACAACAAGGTGTGGAGCTGGATGAACACAGCAGGCCTAGCAGCATCATAGGAGCAGGAAAGCTTGACGTTTCGGGCCTAGACCCTTC
>JAHRHZ010000133.1:60943530-61133082 GCA_024137785.1 Ginglymostoma cirratum | reverse complement strand
ATTCATCCCCAACCCCCCACCCACCCCATCCCCAATCTTTCCCTACACGACGCACTTCATATCTTATAGTTTTTTTGATTTCAAGCTGTGTTCATCCAGCTCCACACCTTGTTATCTCATTTTCTCTCTGTGTTGTTCGGGCACAGCAAGAAAAAATGAGCATGTTATTTGGTTTTACTCAATCAGTGATGGAAATCTTAGTTAATAATTTTTGGAAATCCCAGGGAGCAATATTTTCTACTATTGCAGGTGAAATCTCTCCAGTGTCTTTGCTAGTATTCATTACTCATCACTCAACCAACATCATGAAGAAGATCTATTGCACTGCTGCATGTAAGCACTTGTGCCACAGTGGTGGTGTCCCTCCCTCTGAGCTAGGAGGCCTGGGTTTAAGTCCTACCTGCTCCAGAGATGCATATTAACATCTCTGAGCAGGCACTTTAGAAGCTGTTTAAAATAAGTGGCTGCATTTCCTCCCTTGTAATAGTGACTACATTTACAGAAACTTATTTGGCTGTCAAGCACTTTGTGACATGCTGTGGTGGTGAAAGCTGCAAATACATATGACTTTTTCTTTCTTACTGCTGTGACTCAGTTCATGTAACTCAACACAGAGTATGGAACAAAACGGTTCTCTTCTAGATTCAAATGGCTCAGTACAATGGCCTCACCCACTGATCATACAGGTCTTCATTTTAAGAGCTTAGTCATGAACATGTGGATTAGATGGTCCAGGGACACCATCACAGAAAGCCTTAGCAAATTCAAGAAACAGTTGATACTCTTTGCCAAAAATAAATGGAATTAAAGCAAGTTAAGTTTCACATGGAATACACTGCCTTTAACACAGTAACACTTCATATTCATAAGTGCTAATTGGTCGTTGTTACAGATATGAATAATTTATGTTAAATTTACTTCTTTAAGCTGTTTTGTTACCTTTCAGCAAACCAGTTGGGGACACTGAACATACTCATTATTGGTGAATCAGTTGGTAGCACTTACACGTTGTCAGATGGTTGTGGGCTCAAGACTCACCCCAGGGGTTTGAGCATAAAATAAAGGATGACACCACAACACACCAGGAGACAGACATAACGTGACACAAATCTTTCCGCTTTTTAATTTTACTTGATCACTGTCCAGAACACAACCTTCGATAATGTAATCCCAAAGGCAAAAATTTGCTGAAAAGAGCAATAAAACAGAAAATGCTTGAAATGCTCAGCAGGGCATGCAGCCATAGTCTATGGAGCAAGAAACCCAGAAAATTATGGGTTTTTCATCAGAACTGGAAAAAAAAGTGAAATGTAACAGATTTTAAACAAATGTAAGGGCAGGGAAACATGAGAGGAAGCTGGGGAAGAAAGAAGTCAATGAAAGGCACAGGATAGAGTGGAATATGGGAGTGATTAAATGACAAAACACATGAGGAGGGTGAAAGAAAAGGTGAGTAACGAAGGTAAGGTAAAGTCACCATAGTCTTACCATAGGCCTGCTCTTTCATCACAGAGAGACAATTGGTGGTGGGTTAACTGGAGAGTTACCGCACCCCAGGTGAGGGAAGGGATTAAGAAGGCGAATCCTTCATGGTAACCTCAGCTGGTGAGGTAACTGAACCTACACTTTTGACATCACAAACAAGCCATCCATGAACTGAGCTAAACTGACACAAAGATGGGTGAGTAATAGGGCATGAAAGAACCAAAATGAAAGAGACTTGCATTTGTACATCTTTCATTCGGGTACTTTACAGCCAACAAAGCACTTTTGAAATGTAGGAGTCACAGCAGCCAATATGCACAGACAAAAAGAATTGTGACAAAATACCAGACAATCCATTTTTGTATGTTGATTGGAGATAAATATTGACCAGGACAAAGTAGGAACAGTGGTAATGATCTGAACTATTCAACTCAAAGCAAGTTTTGCCATTCCTTGAGCAATTGTCGAGCCTCATTAGAACCATATAGGAGGCTGATGACAGAGACTAGAGTGGCAGAGTGAATAATTAAAATGTTGAACAGACAAAAAATTGGGTCATATTTGCATGCTAATAAATCAACAACTATGCCCCATTCTGCAAAATAAAAACCAAAATAACTGTGGATGCTGTAAATCAGGAACAAAAACCAAGTTGCTGGAAAAGCTCAGCAGATCTGGCAGCATCTGTGAAGGGAAAAACAGAGTTAACATTTCAGGTCTGGATCTGAGGAAAGGTCACCGGACCCAAAACATTAACATTCACAGATGCTGCCAGACCTGCTGAGCTTTTCCAGCAAATTTGTTTATATGCTCCATTCTACATTTGATCCTATCAATATGTAGGAGATCACCTCATAAGAAATGACATCAACATACAAATTTTGAGAAATGCAAGTTACTCAGACATAAAATGGTGTGGAAGGTTGAAATCTATTGGAAGGTCATTGAGCTGAAACATTAACTTTGTTTCTCCATCCACAGATTTTTCCTGGCCTGCTGAATATTTCCAGCATTTTCAGCTCATGTCAAGTAAATTGTGATTCATTAGGAAGGCACACTTAGGAACCTGGATGATGGGAAGAAAATAATTTAAGAGAATCTCCAACAATTGAATGGAAAATTGCCTTGGGAAGGAGGTAGGGTGTCAGGGGTGATTGAAAGTAGATTAGGAGGGAACAGTCACTCCCGAATACTGAATGGAGAGGAGGGGGGAGGAATGATGTAGTCAGTGGTGGCAGACGCATTGAAAGAGTAGGCAGAGGGAGTGAGATGAAAATGAGGACAGTAGGAGCTCTATAGTGGTTCTGGGAGGATGGGAAACTAATCAGAGCAGAACTCAAAAAAGAATAATCACTAATACAGACACTCTACTCCCTTCCACATAACATACAACATTTTACAGGATCCATAAGCTGGAATTGAACTGGTATTTTGTCAATGCTCTCAAGTCAGCGTTGTTGAAAAATCTTTTGGCTTCACATCAGTTCTTTGAGCTGAAAGATGAAAAAAATTAACCCAAGTGGCAGTTCACAGAAAAGTAAAATTGAGGGCCTAATTATGATTTGCTGTAGCTTCCTAACTGCAATTTAATTGGAATCTCTCTGAACAAATCTATATCATGAACAGAAATGTATATGATGAGTAATTATTTTCTCCCACGCATAACCCTTGTGGGAAATAAAATACAGCACATCATTTACATGCATTAATAATAGTGTCCTGCTACTACTTCATGTTAGATGTTGTATGCAGATATGAGGAAAGCTCCAGAGGTTGGCAAATTAGTTTTGGCCCATTTTCAGATCTGAGATTATCAACCTGTTTGATGCGTGTGCCAGAGGTTGGAGATCTGAAACACATTGTAAGTTAGGCCTTTAACCTTATCATTTCCAGTGAGATATGGATGTCAATTGATCATCCCAACAGAGTTTGCTGGAGGCTTCAGATCAGCCTCAATTGGTAGTAACACCATTAAAGACCTTCAAGTAGTTTCTGGGATGAAGTAGTAGAGAGGCAAAGCGTGGGCCAGCAGCAACGTATATCATCAGCTAAAGCGAAAATTCTCTCCATATTGTTGGCAACCTCTAGCACTGGCTTTGGGCCTCAAAAGAAATCAAAAGATTGAGTAGCTAGAGTTTGCTCAGTTTTGTCAAATTTCAGAGTAAACCCCTAAACCAGGCATTAAGCCCATCGTTATAATATGTAAATAGTCAAATCTCGTTTGAAGTAGCCGATCTTTAATAGGGCCCAATTCAACATATGCCTGACATGCTTTCAATGTGAAATAAAAACTGAAAGAACTGCAGATGCTGTAAATCAGGAACAAAAACAGAAGTTGCCAGAAAAGCTCAGCAGGCTGGCAGCATCTGTGGAGAAAAAAGTCAGGGATAAAGTTTCGGGTCCAGTGACCTTCAGGTATGGAATATAACACTATAACCCTGGAGGTATTTGGCCTTGTTCTACAACCAGAAAATAGCACAAAAGGGCCCAAGGCTTTCCAGAATAACTAAGGAGAACCCACCAACATATTTCCGTGTAATATATTTTTTCCATTGCATGGACCTTCAAAGTCCACGTATGGCAGCAGCTTCCCAAAGCAGAACCCAATGTATCGCCACGCTGATCAACAGTCACAGAACCTCCCAGCGGCCACATGGCAGTGCAGCTCAGATGGAATGCTGCCTACCAAAGACAAATGACTGAAACTGATAAATACCACAAAGAATCAATTCTGGCAGTACAGGAGATTTGCATTTGAATCACAACCTGTCACAATCTGCGAAGTTAATGGTACCAGAGAGGACTGAAGTGCTCTCTGCTGGGAATTTAATTAGCCCTCAGCAGAATAAAAGGCTCAGTACCATTGATTAACAACAAGTTGAATTTCAAACTATTTGACATAGAATTCTCCTGAAATTTGCTTGAAATTTCAAATGTACTAATTTGAAAGAAGTTATTGGAAAGATGAAAATTGCTGCATTTTATCTCGCCAGAGAAATTTTTATTTTTTTCCTTGATAGTTTTAATACAAAAAGTGGCTGAGATTTTGCTTTGTTGCCTGCACACGTGAAGCTTTGATGTCAGGTATCTTCTGATTATTGATCTCAAAGTCAAGAGGTTAATTATATTGCAGCCGGTGTGATTTTGGTTGCAAAGTTTGGTAACCATTGAAAATTATTCTGAACTATCATCAATATGTGGAACAAAATTATTAAAAACAACCATCCCTAGGAAGGGATTGGGGCAGGAAGTTCAAATGGTGGGTAATGGGAATGTGGAAACCTTCTATTCCCACTGTACCCTATTTGTATTTATTTGCAATCAGCCCCCAGAATGTTGCCTGTCCCAGATGAATTATCTGTGAGTTGGAGTCATCGTGAGTGTAACTGAGTGTGAAAGTAAGTGATTGTGTGTAAGTCAGTCCTGGATCTCGAATCCTAATCACTCTGGTTTCTTGGGTTGACGGGAAGGGGGTATCAGTGACTGAAGAGATCACCATTGTCTAAAGAATGGCATAACTATTTCCACCTCAACAATACACCTATATAAACATATTGGATCCAGTACTCTGTTTCTTTGTGGTATATTCTATGAGTTAAGATTGGAGCTATAATCTTGTCTTTTATAACAGCATATTTGGTAAGCACTGAGAACATGAGCGAGCTGTTTGAAATAAAGTCAAGCAGAGCCATTCCTAAAGAGCAATTGTCTTATCTTTTCTTTCACCATTATTTATTCTGTTACAATAGTTTAAATTAATAGCAGCATTTTCTCCAGAAGTGAATGGATTTAAACATCAGGGACTATTTACTTTGTGATACAGAATTAATGGTGTTTTATTGCTTGCTGAAGGGCAAAGGTAAATGCTTTACACACATAAAACAATAATGATGCAATGACACAACTGGCTTTCTGCCTTACCTGAAGCAGCTTTAATGCTCAATGTTTATATGATACAATTATTTCTGTGCTGGATCTGGTGCAATTGCCAATACCAGAGAGAGAGAGAGAGACATAGATATACCTTAAGGTTAGAAGTGAATTTTAGAAAAGGTGAACTGTTGATTCCACACAAGGGGTGGAATGATATGCAGCTAGTTTTTGCAATAAATGTACTCTCCAAATGCATTAGGATGAAGAAAACAAATCCATCAAACATGAATTCAGTTGAGTCTAAAAGCATAGTGATGTAATGAATTCATGAAATGGTTAGGCACAGAGTATTAGATATTTGAGTGCTATATGGGGAGGAACAGGGAATGGGACCTCCTCGAGGTCCCAGTGTACCCAATATTGGGCTTCATTTTCACGGGGCTGGCAAGTTTGGAACTGTAAAACACTGTGTCAACAGTGGGCATAAGGTGGGAGAATGGAGGAAGATAAGAGAGGGGGAATGATTTGGAGTGGAGTGATTGGACAGGGTGCCATATAATTAGAACATGAACTTTGGATAATCTAGTGGGTGTGGCACATAGGACATGGAACTGTACAGCACAGGAATGGGCCCTTCAGCCCACAATGCTGTGCCAAACGTGACACCAAATGAAACTGATCCCTTCTGCCTGCCCTTGGTTCATATCCCTCCATTGTTTGCATATTCATGCACTTTTCCAAGAGTCTCTTAAATGACCCTATCGTATCTGCCTCCACCACCACCTCTGGTAGCACGCTCCAGACTCCTACCACTCTCTGTGTTAAAAAAACTTGCCCCTCACATCAGATGCCTTCTGGAAATCAAATTGCAGTGTAATAATGGCTCAAGGAAGAAGCTCACAGTCATTAGCTTCTCAAGGGACATCATCATCAGCTCTCCACAGGCAATCATGGGTGGACAATAAATGCTGGACATTCCCTGAGAATGAATACCATGATTCCACTATGCTGCCTTAACAATATATTTCCAGTCTGACAATTCCCTGAGGTAACATATGATCATTGACAATCTGAAAAGTGATCCTGTGGTCTATTGAAAAATAGATTTTATCCTAACCCCTGGAGATGAGGAATCAGATTTGCCTGACAATATAAGAAACTTCATTTTGTATCATTCTGGTGAATGGTGTCTGACCCCTGATAAGAAAGAAAGTAGAAGTAAAAATAAATAGAACAAAAGGGAAGTACAGCACAGGAACAGGCCCTTCGGCCTTCCAAGCCTGTGTCGATCATCATGCTCTGACTGAACAAAAACACAAACCATCTGTCCTTATTTGGTCCGTATCCCTCTGTTCCCTCCCTATTCATATAACCATCCAGACGTCTCTTAAATGTTGTCAATGTGCTTGCTTCCACCACCTCCTCTGGCAGTGCATTCCAGGCTCCAAAAACTCTCTCCATGAAAAGTTTTTCTTGCACATCTCCCTTAGACTTTTCCCCTCTCACCTTGAACCTGTGTCCTCTTGTAATTGAAACTTCAACCCTGGGAAAAAGCCTCTGACTAACCACCCTGTCTATGCCTCTCATATTTTTGTAGACTTCTATCATGTCTCCTCTCAGCCGCCATCTTTCCAGTGAAAACAACCCCATGCTTTTTAACCTTTTCAACCATAGATTTATTTCAAACATTTCACGACCCCGGAACACCTGCAAACTGTGTGTTTCCACTGCTGGTAGAGTAATGTTGCCAGATTTGCAACATGAGAAACCATGCCAGATGTATTGCGCATAGCAAGTTCCCACAAACAACAAACATGACAAAGGCCAGGAAATCTTTTGCGGTGGTGTTTGTTGAGGGATAAAGTTTGGCCCATTGCTTTTTATTTTGACGTGATGTCATGGGACGTATTTCATCCAAGTGAGAAGACAGCTAAGGCTTCAATCCATCTGAAAGTCAGTACTTCTAACAACTCATCACTCCTTCAGCAATGCACTCAAGTCACAAAGCGAATTATGTGGTATTTTCCCAGATGACCACTTCTATAATATGGTATTTACCACTTCTACCAGCATGCATTACTGGGTAAAGGTCATGGGGTCATAGAGTCATACACCACAGAAACAGACCTTTCTGACCAATTCGTCCATACTGACCAGCCTTCCTAAACTGAAGCAGTCCCATTTGCCTATGTTTGACCCGTATCCCTCTAAACCTTTCCTATTAATGTACCTGTCCAAATGATTTTTAAATGTTGTAATTGGACTTCCCTGCTCTACTCACCTTATTTATGCCTCTCATGATTTCATAAACTTCTATAAGGTCACCTCTCAGCCTCTAATGCTCCAGAGAATAAAGTCCTAGCCCGTTCAACCTCTCCTTAGAACTCAAACTTCCAGCCTCAGCAACATCCTTGTAAATCTTTGTTTGTGCCCTTTCCAGTTTAATAACATCCTTCCTATAGCAGGGTGACCAGAACTGTATACATGCTCCAAGTGTGGCTTTACCAATGACATGTATAGCTGTGACATAACTTCCCAACTCCCGGATTCAATGTTCTCACCGATGAAGCCAAGTATGCCAATCACTTTCTTCACCATCCTCTCTGCCACTTACAAGGAATTCTGTACCTGCACCTCCTGTCCCTTTGTATGGCAACACTCCCCAGGGCCCTATCATTAATTGGGTAAGTCCTGGTCTGGTTTATCTTGCCAAAATACACCTTGCATTTAACTAAATTAAACTTCATTTGCCATTCCATGACCCATTGGCCCAGTTAATCAAGATCCTGTTATACTCTTAGATAACCTTCTTTACTGATGTCATCTTTTTCAATGTCACCTTCAAACTTACTATCCATGCCTCCTATTTTCTCATCCAAATTGTTATATAAATGAGGAATAACAGTGGACCCAGTACTGAGCCTTGCAGTACACTGTAGTCATAGGCCTCCAATCTGAACAACAACCCTCTACCACCACCCTCTGTCGAATACCGTCAAACCAATTTTGTATACAATTGGCGAGCTTTCCCTGAATCCCATGTGATCTAACTTTACTACCTGGTCAACCATGGTCATTTGAGATTGTTCACTGCCACCAATTTTTTACTTGACTTTGCTTTGTCTCAGGCCGACCCAGTAATTAGTGGTATAGGACGCACCACCATGGCACTATCTAGAGAAGAGGAACTGTTCTGAGATAACTGGAAGGCTTATTGCATAATGAGCATTAGGACCCTGGGAAGCAGAAAGGATCAGAGACATCTTGATGTGTACACAAACTGGTCCCTTAAGATATCAGGGCAGGTGGGTAAATTGGTTAAGAAGGCATATGGGATGTTTACTTTTATGCTGAAACCATATAACATGTTGGTTAAGCCACAGGGAGAGCATTGTGTGCATTTCTGGACTCCACCTTATAGGACGGATGTGATAGCACTGGAGAGGGTATAGAGGAGATTTACCAGGATATTGCCTGGGCTGGAGATTTTCAGTTATGAAGAGATGTTAGACAGACTGGGGTTGTTCCCTTAGAGCAATAGAGATTGAAAGGGGCATGATTGAGATGTATAAATTTATGAAAAGCATAGATAGGATAGTTCTCCCCGTGATAGAGAGATCAGTGACCAGAGGTATAGATCTAAATTCAGGGGCAGAAGGTTTAGAGGAGATTTAAGGAAAAGCTTTTTCATCCAGAAGGCAGTAGGAATCTGGAACTCACTGTCTGTCAGGAAGGTAGAGGCAGAAACCCTCATAACATTTAAAAAGTATTTAGATAGGCACTTGTGATGCCAAGGCAGACAAGGGGCCATGGGAAAAGTGCTGGAAAATGGGATTGGAATAGTTAGGTGGCAGTTTTTTACTGCTGTGGACATGATGTGTGGAAGGGCCTTTTCCTTTACGATACTTGTGTATGATTCTAAGCACAATAGCAATAAGTACAATTACACTTGGTCAGTCATAATTACAAGGGCCTTAGGGAACTGATGCACACATATCTGCTCCCTCTGAAAACTGGGGTAGAACCTCTTGCCTCCACCCACAGACCATGTGTGATATCAGTAGAATGGTGGAGACAATGTAACATGAGCATTAGCCCTGTCAGAACAATTGTTTTATGCAACAAAGTTTGTATACACCTTCCTCAGTGGCCAATTGTAGAAATCTCCAATTTACATCCCAAGGACAGCACGTAGCAGTAAATCACTGTCAATCTGTTCTTCACAGCCCAGGACACATGACGCTCGGTTTCCACTGAAAAAGCAATCACAGGAGACTATACACTTGCATATGTGTTTCCTCAACACTAACTGCAAACAGGAAAATGGTAAATCTACATTCAGCCTCAGTGTATGTTTTTTATCTCAAGGTTGGGTTTACAATCTGTGGTGTTCTCATAAAATTTGAACATTGGTTAACAAAATCATTATCTGATATTCATTCCTAATTATATAACTATCCAGACATCAGCATTTCTAAAGTGCAACCAAAAACAGAATAGCAAGGAAGTCCAAATTCTCATGCCTATTACTGGTTATTCTAATCTACCTGGGCTCAGTTAAAACATATTGATGGGCATTGGTTCTCAAGAAAAATATAAAAGTTATCTCAACCAAACAGTATACCTTTTTAGCTGAAATTCCCCTCTGGAATAAATCCCATTAAGTCAGCATTCCTTTCTACACGTATCATATTACATACCATTTAGTTTCACCTGAAGGATGTTGCAGCATCAGTGATTTATTGCTAATTTTACATGCAATTATTCCAACTTGAATAATGATGGTTACTTATGGGACTGCTGTCTTACCTCTTGCTCATTTTAGGACCTTATTAATGACCGAAGTTCATTGATGGTTATTTACAACTGGCAAAAAAGGCTTCTATGATTATTAAAGAATAAATGCTTACTTTTCACAAACTCAGTGATTTCTTTCATATTCATGTAAGATAAACTTTTTCTTCCAAGCCAGGTTGAGCTATTAAATATTTTAACAGACTGTGAGCGTTGTAGAAAATAAATTAGACCCAAGCATATAGGTGACTGACGGAGTACGGAATTCAAATGCATCGATGTACATTGAAGATGCAGTTGCCTCTTAACATCTAGTATTGTTTTCAAACTTTGCAATTTCAGTAACATCATGCTAGTATTATCTGGACTCAATTTCTGCTTTTTGCCTTGTAACATTTATGTGGGGTCCTAGATTTAGAGGGTTTGTGATTGTGGCAAAGTCAACCATTTATAAGCAATTTTTAGATAGCTAGTTGAGTTTGTTAATGTACAACAGCTTAGGTATGATACTAAATTAGTTAGACAGAGAAAGGAAATATACCACTCATGAGAAATGAGAACACTTTTACTGATTCTGAAGCCATTTTGTAGAATGGGGAACGAGAGGCAGTGGGTTCCTGTGGTTTGGACTGGTAGGGTGTTCATTCTTAATGTTTCACATTCTTTGTTCTTCCCTCCAATTCCCTAGTATTCTGCCAAGAAGATGATGGTCCATTCTGCTGGTCACTCCTGCTGTCTGTAACTCACTTTCCACCTACCCTTGCTAATATATTTGATTTTGTAGGTAATCTATGCTGTGTCAATCACTTGTCTGAATCTTTTCTGCAAATAACCAGGGGCAGTTACTCATGGCACCAGGTTGACAACTATGCCCTCGCCTGCCTTCAAATGAGGGTTAGTTTACCATTCTTGCTAAGAACAAAAAACTCTTGATTCTTCCAAACAATTCATTAATAATAAGGTACATATGGCAGCAAATAAACTGGTGACGTACGTTCAATGAAGATTCATGACCTTGGTGATCCTAGTGATTTTTGTCTCATTTCCTTTTGTTTTCATATGCAAAACGTTGGAAAAACAATTACTGCAGTAACGGCAGTTAATCAAAGTCTCATGTTACTCAGTAAATGCTACTAAAATTTAGTTTTAACCTCCAACATATTCATTGAAGATAAACTTCTCCCAGGATTAGTTGAGCTATTAAAAGCTTTAACTGACTGTAGTGGTGCAGAAGCTAATTTAGAATCAAACATATAACTACCTGACAAAGTAGGTAATTCAAATGCATAGATCAGCGCTGAGGATGCAGTTACCCTTTTGATAATTGCCTTTGTTTTCAACCTACATAATTTTAGTTAAATCTTGTTAATAATATCTAGACTCAAATTCCATTCTTTGTCTAGCAATGTCTACATGGGGTACCTAGGGAAAAGAATATTAGTTTATAGTTGACATAATATATATGCCATGCTTCATATCATCTCCAAAACTATTTCTATAAACTTAAGGAAACGTACTGTTCTATACAGCCTTCTGATGGAATGGTTGGTTCGAAATGCAGCTCAAAACAAAGAACTTTCATTTAAAGCAAAGATTCCTGCTCATCTTTAGTTAGGTTATTTTTTAACCCATTAGTGCCTGGATGAAAAAAAAATGTCTTCTACCAAGGTAATCACTGCAACAATGAGGTACACAGACATTACTGTACCGAAGTTTCTTGATTTAGGTACTGTTGTCGGAAGTATAGCAAACCTTCAATCTATCAATTCAGAAGTATTGATGTTAATGCCGAAAAATGTGTTTTGGGTTTAAAGGTCATTTCAGCTCCAGGACATCTCTGCAGGATTCCTCAAGATGGTGTCCTAGGCCCAACCATCTTCCGCTTCTTCATCAACGACCTTCCCACCATCATAAGGTCAGAAATGGGGATGTCCGCCGATGATGACAATGTCCAGATTCAGGCTGACAAGTGGCAAGTCACATTCATGCCATACAAATGCCAAACAATGAACATTTCCAACAAGAGAGAACCATCCATCAATGGTAAAGCTATCATCAAATCCACTACTACCCATAACCTGTAAGTTACCATCGATCAGAAGCTAAACTGAATTAACTGGATAAGCACTTTGACCATAACAGCATATCAGAGACTAAGAATCTTTCAGTGAATAATGCGCCTCCAAAATCCGCAAAGCCTGTCTGCCATCTACAAGACACAAGTCAGGATTGTGATGGAGTACTCCCCTCTAGATGAGGGCAGCTCCAAAAACACTCAAGAAGCTTGAATATATCCAGGACAAAGCATTCCACTCATTTGGCACCACATCCACAAACATTCAGTCCCTCTACCACTGAAGATCAGTTGCAGCAGTGTGTACTATCTACAAGATGCACAAGTCTCCTTAAATATCACCTTCCAAACCACAATCATGACCATCAAGAAGGACAAGGGCAGCAGATACATGGGACCACACCCCACCTGCAAGTTCCCTTCCAAGCCACTCACCACCCTGACTTGGAATGATACCGTTGTTCCTTCAACGTCTCTTGGTCAAAATCCTGGAACTCCTACCCTCACGGCATTGTTGATAAACCTACAGCCAATGGAATGCAGGAAATCAAGAAGCTCACCACCAGTTTCTCCAGGGTAACAAGGGATGGATAATAAATGCTGGCCTAGCCGGCAATGACTCATCTGAGAAATGAATAAGGAATGAGGTAATATCTAATTTTGGCCCAATTAATTGTGTCAATTAAATCATTGTCCTGTTCAAAGCCATTCACTAGATATATTCTCTCTGGGCCTCTCTTCAAAATAATACTTGATGGAAAACACATGGCTGCTGAACTGGAGGGCACCAATTTCCTGGCGGGGAAATTTTATACTGCTACTTTAAACTAGTATGGAGGTGGGGTGGGGGATCCTAAGCAGTTGTGAGAACAGAGAGAAAGTTGAGGATGGTTCGGTAGTTAAAGAGAGCAAATTAATTAGACAAGGCAGTCAAGAGCAAGTCAGAGAACAGAATAACTCTGAAGAATTAAACTGTTTTTATTTCAATGCAAGAGGTCTGATGTATAAGGCAGATGAACTCAGGGCGTATATGAGAACATGGGACTGGGATATCGTAGCTATGACAAAAACATAGCTGTGGGAGGAACAGGACTGGCAGCTTAATATTCCAAGGTATAGATGCTATAAGAATGAACTAAAGGGAGAGAAGACAGGAGGGAGAGTGGCATTTTTGATCCTGGGAAACATCAAGACGCTACTTAGAGAGGATACTCCTGTGAATCGTTCCATGAAGCTATATGTGTGGAACTCAGAAATAAAAAGGGGATGATCACCATGAAGCAATTGTACTATAGGCCCCCTCAATAATCAGTGGGAAGCTGAGGAGCAAATAAGTAGAGAGATCTCAGATATGTATAAGAATAATAGGGTTGTAATAATAGGGGATTTTACTTCTCCAAACATTGACTGGGATTGCCATTGTATTCAGAGCTTGGATGGGGTGGGAGGAAGTTGGTTGAATGTGTTTAAGAAATTTTATTTTAATAATATGCAGATGTACCTACGAGAGAAGGAGCAAAACTTGATCTTCTCTCGGGAAATAAGGCAGGGCAAGTGAATGAAGTGTTAGAGGACACTGAGAGAATTTACTGAGCATTCTGGGAGATGTCAGCGCAGTCACTACGACCATTCAGCAGAGTGAGGAAGACTGCCCCTCTCGCCACAGGTGATAAGCAGCAGGAAGAGCATCCAATAGAGGTTGCTGAGAGACTTTGCTGAGCATTTTGGGAGATGTCAGAGTCAAGATGTGGGTCATCGGAGCTGTTGAGATCATCGTTGGATCGCGATTGTGATTGAATGTTAGAGGACTGTTGTTTGAGCTGACCTGCTATTGGTGGATCTTTATACTGGTTTCGGCCTAATGCCAATTCAGGAAAAAGCCAACTTAAAGCTATGGACTCAGCAAGCACCCGTGCCCTAGGCCAGGGAATCCGGTACACCATCAGGGTGGATTGAGAAGAAGGTGGAAGAAGGCACACCAGTCGATCGGATCTTTTTTCTGGAGAGAATTCTATTGGACTGCTGTGGGTTCCAAGCAGCAGACATCAACTGCCTGCAGTATTTCTCTGTTGGTTAGTGCATGGATATGACCTTCAGGAGTGTGAAGCAATGCGAGCATCTTCCGAAGATATTTGAGGAGAAAGGAGATGACGGTCCCCTCTCCATCCTGAATGCAGTGCCATTGTTTGTGCTACCTTTGTAGAGGAGTCGAATAGTCACCATCCATATATATAACCTCCATGTTCCAGCGGCAGATTTCCTGATCTTCCTGAGAAGGTATGTGCAACGGGACAATGGCAGCAATGATGTGATAGATCCTTTTGAGATCTGGACCTGCAAACAGCAGGTCAAGGTAACCCTGAGGGCAGATGCTGATGGGGACATCCTCCATCCACGATCCAGCTTTGCAAGGTGGGAGCTGAGGTTCTCTGACATATGCGGGGCAGCCCAGGGTCTGTCGAACCTGCGGGAGGTCAGAACATCAACGATTCACCGGAGGCTCACTGACGATGTTACCTACCAGGGGGATGAAACATTTGTAACCAAACCCCCCGGCTCGGCAAGCATGTTTACAACCTCAGAAGGAGGGGCAGGCAGCAGAGGAGAGACAGGAAGCCAGCACAGCGGCACAACAGACTCCACCTCCACCCAAGAATCCAGGGTCAATGGATTAGGAGGTGACAAAGGAGTCAGGGAAGTAGAAAACAGCCATGAAAAAAAACCTTGCCAGCGCCCACAGGCCCATAGTAACAGAACGGGAAGAGGCAACTGCACAATGGCCATAGTCGCAGGCCTCCGACTTGTGGAGGGAGGGTCACCAACAGTGAAGAAGAATGTTGGTTACCAGGGAGAAAGAGAGGAGCACTCCCCAACCTGGGAAACGGCGGATACTGGGAGGGGCCTGGCAAAACCCAACCCCCACTTTTGGGAACAAAGGAGGTCCCTCCACACTGTAGGTCCAGGCAACTGGGAGCAGTGAAGTTTCAAGGAAGAAGCAGGGGACAACAGCCCCCCGGTCGGACTCCGAACAGGACATTCCTGGCTTTGTCCTTGCCTCATGATATCAGACCGGAAAAATGGCCCCAGGGAGGAACTAGACAGCTAACTCAGCCCAGCTACTTCGCCCACACTGCAGGGATGTAGGGACTGCCGCAGTGATAAGACCTCGAGTAAATTGGACTTCAGGTTTCAACAATTGTGTAAATCTGAAACGTGTTTAAAAACCATGAGTGTTAATGAGCATAGCGTTTAATTTACCACACGATGTGTTTCCACATTGTCCCACCAGGCCAACATTAAAGCAGACCTCCTGTTTCTGCAGGAGCGTGGGATACTGCACCTCAGCAGCTACAGGAAATTGTCGAGATTGTGGGCCTATGGGCCTTCAATTTGATGGGGGAAGGGCAACAATTGCTGTTCCACCAGCCTGGGTACTCTGCTGTGAGGGGGCAACCTCACCATCTCCGAGGTTAAGGAGGTGGTTGGTGGGCACCTCTTCAAAGCAGACATTATGTACAGGAACACTCCCTTAAGTCTAATTAATGAGTACACTCCAGCGGGAAAGAGTGAACGGTTGGCTACTGCTGCTGGCGATGTGCAGGCCAGTCATTCTGGCCAGAAACTTCAAGTGCATTATCAATGGGGGTGTGTGGCAGTAAACTGGATGCCACGTACAGATTCCTGATGGAAATGGTTAAGGATGCAAAGCTACACGATATCTTCAGCACCCCTGCAGCTGGAGTGCAGCATAGATAAACCTGGTCACAGCCAGACAGGTCTATCCACTCAAGATATCCACTCTTTGCCAAAACTTGGAATAGATTTCCTGTTTGTGTCCCAAGCGTTCTCAGTCACATCCATTGATGTCAAGCTCGTTTTCTTTTCTCACCACTGCCTCCTGCTGACTGACTGTCACCCACAGGATGACCAGCAGGCTCGCAAGGGAACGTGCAAGTTAAACGTGAAACTGTTGACCACAGAAAACATTGAGGAGCTCAAAAGGGATTACACAGGTTGGAGAAGCGTGAAACCCCTCTTTGAGTCTCCAGTGGACTGGTGGGAAACAGTCAAAGGGAACATGAAGCGGTTCTTTATCCTCAAAGGTGTTCAAAAGATGAAAGAGAGGCAGGGAAAATTGTCCAAACTCCAGAAAAGCATGCAGAACCTGCTCCTGCTGGAGATAATGGGCGTCAATGTCACAGAGGATCTCCAAAAGGAGAAGAAGCCTCAAAGATTTCCAAGATAATCTTCCAGCCCAGGTCGGCACCATGGAGCAGGATGAAATGTGCTTGCATTTCTTCTTCCACAAGGAGAGCTCTGTGCTCAGCAGCCTGAAGGAAGAAAATGGCTCGGTAACGTCATCTCAGTCTGACATCCTGAAGATCAGCAAATCCTTTTATGTGTGACACAAAGCTCACTGACAGCATGGTCTCCCAGTCGTTCCTGTCCTCTTAGATGTCAGCACGCTGGAAAGGCTGGACCAGCCGTTACCTCTGGACGAGCTGACCAAGACCCTCAGGTCCTTTGAAAAGAATAAAACTCCCGGAAGTGATGGCTTACGGGCCAAGTTGTATTCGGCTCTGTCGGACTTGATTGGCCAGGAACTGCGGGAATTGTATGACAATATGGCAGATACCACATGCGAAGCTATGAGGAAAGGTATCAGCACCCATATCTACAAGCAGAACGAGGAGACGAAAGGCATTAGAAATTGGTGACCAATTTTACTGTTGAATATGGATTACTGACTAAGGTCATTGCCAACCGGATCAGGTCTGCTCTGGGATCGGTGATTCACCCTGACAAAATCTGTGCTGTACCAGGCAGTTAGATCGCTGACAATTGCCTACATGCAGGACAGGGGTGTGTGGGCACATGCCTCATCAGCTTGGACCAGGAGAAGGGCTTTGACAGGACAACATACCTGTACATAGGGGATGTTCTGCCCATGATGGGCTTTGGGGAGCCATCTGCAATTCGATCCGACTGCTCTACACCAGCATCTTTAGTGCAGTCTCAATCAATGGTTGGGAATCCGAAAGCTTCCCAATCAGATTGAGTGTCAGGCAGGGCTGCCCACGCTCTCCTGCCTTGTTTGTGTGTTGTCTGGATGTGAGCCTGAGAGGGGTGACTATTCCAGGCAGCGGAGGCCAGCAGGTCAAAGCTCCCTGCACATGGATGACATTGCTGTTTTCTGCTCAGATCCACTGTCAATGTGCAGACTCATAAGCATCTGTGACTAGTTTGAACTGGCCTCAAGTGCCAAGGTAAATCGAGACAAGAGTGAGACCGTGCTTTTTGGGAACTGAGCTGACCAATCCTTTGCCCCCTTCATCGTCAGGACAAGTTACCTGAAGGTGCTGGGTATTTTGTTCGGAGAGGGTGGGACATGCACCAAAACTTGGGAGGAGCGTGTGTGGCAGCAAAGTGAGGCAGAGGCTAGGCAGATGGGAGAACTGGTCCCTCTCCATTGTGAGAAAAAAAACTTGATCATCAGGTGTGAGGTATTTTCAGTGTTGTTGTATGTGGCGCAGATTTGGCCTAGTCCCCGAATCTGCGCCACTGCAGTGACCTGGGCCATCTTTCACTTCAGTTGGCGGTCGAAGGTGGACTGAGTCCAAAGATACATTATGTATAAAGAAGTGGACAAAGGCAGGGAACCATTTCCAATGCTACCCTCACCCTGATGGCCACCTTTGTGTGTGGCTGCATCAAGCTGTGCGCAGACCCTCGGTACGCAAACACCAAATGTCACTACGTACTGAGGTGCTACATGTCTCTGGTGTTGCGAAGAATAGGCTTGGCCTCGTTGCCGCAGAATGCTCCTAGTAGTTGGACTGTCCCGTACCACCCGTCTTTCGTGCAGAAATCTGTGAAGAAAAACACCTTTGACCACAAGTCCATCAGGCAATGGTCAGCACGTAGCATCATTGAGACCCTTCAGGAAAAGCAGAAGGTGGGTCTTGTCCTGTGCAGATCGTCAAAGTCATTTGGCAGAATGCCTCATCACCAGAACAAGCACCAGGACATTGCTTGGCTGGTGGTGAGAAGGGCTCTGCCTGTGAGATCCTTCATCCATACCCGGACTCTCTGCGCCACCACAAGCTGCCCTCGGAGAGGCTACAGAGGGGACAAGTCTGTCACACACCTCCTTCTGGAACGTGCCTACACAAAGGAAGTCTGGAAAGAAATGCAGTGGTTTTTGTCAAGATTTGTCCCGAGCATCTCCGTGACACGGATCTTTGTTCTCCACGGTCTGTTCCCCATGATGCACACCAAAGACAAACATTGACTGCTCCTAGAGGACGATCAATTTGGTGAAAGACGCTCTTTAGTCTGCTTAAAACTTGTTAGTCTTCCAGAACATGGAGTTGACCTTGTCCAAGTGTTGTAGATTGTGCACATTCCAAGGTCAAGGACTAGGTGGTGAGGGACAGACTAAAGTTTGGGCAGCTTTCACCAAGGCGCTGTGAGGAAAGACCACCGTGTAAGATCCTTCTGCCAAAGCATAACAGGGGTCCATTCAGTAACCAGACACTCCTGATGCCTCAGCTAAATGCAAAGAGGTTAATTGTTAATATAGAGAAAGGCATATGTCAATGTTTATTTTATTCTCTGTAAGTAAAGAGAGTATAGATCTGGATGGCTTCATTAACTGAGTATGTACAAAAAGATTTCCTTCTATGAATAAAGTATATTTTTGCAACAGAAAAAAAATTCTGGGAGAAGCCAGTGCTGTCACTACGACCGTTCTGCTGAGTGAGGAAGAACCCCCCCTCCCACCCGGGTGATAAGCAACAGGAAGAGCATCCAATAGGCAATGCTGAGAGACTTTGCTGAGCATTCTGGGAGAAGTCAGCACTGTCACTACAACCGTTCAGTGGAGTGTACAAGAGGGATTGCACCTAAATTGGAGGGAAACAATATCCTCGCAGAGAGGTTCACTAATGCTACTCAGGAGGGTTTAAACGAAAGAGGCAGGGGGCTGGGAACCAGAGCAGCAGGACAGCAAGTGGAGGGATTGAGGGGAAGGTAGATGTTAAGACCAGTAAATCAGAAAGAAAAGACAGGCAGATACAGGTAAATGAACACAATGGTACTAATGGGCTGAAGTGTGTTTATTTCAATGCAAGGAGTGTTATAGGTAAGGCAGATGAGCTTAAAACCTGTGTCAGTACATGGAACTAAGTTGTTGTGGCTATTACAGAGACTTGGTTAAGAGAGGGACAGGGCTGGCTGCACAACGGTCCAAGGTTTGTTGTTTTAAATGAAATAGAGAGGAAGGTGAAAGAGGTGGAAGCATTACATTACTAGTCAGGGAGAATGTTACATCAGAGAGGACATGCTGGAGGGCTCATCCACTGAGGCAATAGAGGTAGAGCTCCAAAATAAGGTGGGTGTAATTACTCTGATAGGATTATACTGTAGACCCCCAACAGCCAGCGAGTCATTGAAGAACAAATATATAGGCACATTATGGAAAGGCGCAATAAAAACAGAATTGTCATGGGGGTGACTTCAACTTCCCTAACATTGACTGGGACTCTCTGAGAGCAAAAGGCTTAAACGGAGTGGAATTTGTTAGGTGCATCCAAGAGGGTTTCCTGAAAAATTTTGTGGAAAGTCCAACTAGAGAAGGGGTCATACTGGACCTTGTAATGGCTAATGAGGTGACTGACCATTCAGTGGGACAGCATTTTGGAAAGAGTGATCACAACTCCTTACGTTTTAAATAGCCATGAACAAGGATAAGTCAGGACCTTGAGGGAAGATAATAAATTGAGGGAGGACATGTTATGTCAATATTATGCAGGAGCTAGGGACTGTTAATTAGGAGGAGCTGTTATCAGGCTAGTCCACATTTGATGTGAGCGAACTATTTAAAGACCTGCTGGGGAGATTTCAAGATCAGCATGTTCCAGTAAGGAGGAAGGACAAGGATGGCATTGTAAGGGACACTTGCATAAGGAGGGAGGTTGTGAATTTAATCAAAAGGGGAAAAAAAATGTAAGGTTCAGGGAGCTAAAATCGGACATGGCCCATGAGGAGTATAAGGAAAGCAGGAAGGTACTCAAGGAAGGAATGAGGAGAGCAAGAAGGGGCCATGAAATGCCCTTTGCAAGTAGAGTTAAAAAGAATCCCAAGGCATTCGAGAGATACATTAAAAGCAAGAGGATAACTAGGGAGAAAGGATAAAGGAGGGAACTTGTGATTGGAAGCAGAGAATGTGGGTGAGATCCTAAATGAGTACTTTGCATTGGTATTGACCCAGGAGAAGGATTTGAAGAATAGTGAGATTTGTGTGGAGCATGCTAATATGCTAGGGCATTTTCAGATTAAGGAAGTGCGGATTTCTCGAAGAACATTAAGCAAAATAGATCCCCAGGGCCCAATGGTATCTATTCCAGTTTGTTGAGAGAGGCATGAGAGGAGATTGCTGAGACCTAGACCAAGATCTTTGTATCCTTGCTAGCCACTGGAGAGGTCCTTGAGGACTGACGAGGAGTTAATGTTGTTCCTCTCTTCAAGAAGGGAAATAGGGATAATCCAACTACAGACCGGTGAGTCTCATATCAGTGGTTGGGAAGCTATTGGAGAGAATTCTTAGGGATAGGATTTACACATATTTAGAAAAGCCTGGTCGAGTTAGGGGCAGTCAGCATGGCTTTGTGCAGGGCAGGATATGTTTTACAAACCTGTTTGAATTTTTTGAGGAGATGACAAAGATGTTCGATGAGGGTAGAGCAGTGGGTGCTGTTTATGTAGATTTTATTAAGGCTTTCGACAAGGTCCCTCATGGTAAGCTCATCCAGAAGATTAAGATGCATGGGATCCACTGTGACTTGGCCGCGTGGATTCAGAATTGGCTTGCCTAAAGGTGACAGAGGATAGTGGTGGAAGGTTGTTTTTAAGGTTGGAAGTTCATGACTAGTGGTGTTCCGCAGGAATCTGCCGTTTGTAATACATATAAATGAATATAATGAAAATGTAGATGGGTGGATTAGTAAGTTTGCAGATGATACAAAGATTGGTGGAGTTGTGGATACTGTAGAAGGTTGTCAAAAGATACAATGGGCTATAGATCAGTTGCAGATATGGGCGGAGGAATGGCAGATGGAGTTTAATCTGCGTAAGTGAGAGGTGCTGCATTTTAGGAGATCAAATGTTAAGAAAATGTACACAATTAATGGCAAGACCTGAACAACATTAATATACAGAGGGACTTGGGGGTTCAAGTCTATAGCTCCCTGAAAGTGGCCACACAATAGGTAGGGTGTTAAAGAAGACACGTGGCATACTTGCCTTTATTGGTTGGGGAATTGAGTACAAGAGTCAGGATGTGATGTTGCAGCTTTATAAGACTTTGGTTAGGCCACACTTAGAGTCCTGTGTTCAAGTCTCATTGCCACATTACAGGAAGAATGTGGAGGCTTTGGAGAGGGTGCAGAAGAGGTTTACCATGATGCTGCCTGCATTAGAGGGTGTGAGGTAAAAGGAGAAACTAGAAAAACTTGGGCTGTTTCCTCTAGAGCTGCAGAGGCTGATAGCAGACTTAATAGATGTCTATAAAATTATGAGATGCATAGTTAAGATTGATGGTCAGAATCTTTTTCCCAGAGTTGAAATGTCTAAAACTAGTGGGGATGCATTTAAGGTGAGAGGGAGAAAGTTTAAAGGAGACGTGAGGTGCAAGTTTTTTTTTATACAGAGCATGGTAGGAGTCTGAAACACACTGCCAGGGGTGATGGTAGAACCAGACCCATCTGGTTCACTGATGTCCTTTAGGTAAGGAAACTGCCATCCTTACCTGGTCTGGCCTACATGTAACTCCAGACCCACAGCAATGTGGTTGACTCTTAACTTCCCTATGGGCAACTAGGGATGGGCAATAAATGCCTGCCTAGCCAGTGACGCCTACATGCCATGAACAAATAAAGGAAGAGGGAAGTCGGGGGTGGGGGGCATAAAGGGGATATAAGATAGCCTTGGTAGATAAGGTTAAGGATAATCCACAAAGATCCTACAAGTGGATTAAGGGGAAAGGATCAATTAGGGAGAGAATAGGGCCCTTTAAAGATTAGTACAGTCATCTGTGTGTGGAACCACAGGACATGGAAGAGATACTAAACAAATATCTCACATCAGTATTTACTGTGGAGAAAGAAGTGAAAGCTAGAGGACTTGGGGGACAATATATTGACGTCTTGAATACAGTCCACATTATACAGGAGGAGGTGCTGGAGGTCTTAAAAAGCATAATTGTAGATAAATCTCCAGGATCTGATCAAGTGTGTCCCACAATATTGTGGGAAGCTAGGGAAGAAATTTCACGACCCCTAACATAGATATTTGTATCATGTACAGCCACGGGTGAGGTGCTGGAACACTGGAGGGTGGCTAATGTTGTGCCTTTATTTAAGAAAGGCTGCAAAGACACATTAGGGATAGTCAGAGATAGTAGGAACTGCCGATGCTGGAGTCTGAGATAACAAAGTGTCGAGCTGAATGAACACAGCAGGCCAGGCAGCAATGAAGAAGGGTCCAGGCCCGAAACATCAGCTTTCCTGCTCCTCTGATGCTGCCTGGCCTGCTGTGTTCATCCAGCTCTACATCTTGTTATCTTAGAGATAGTAAGCATGGCTTTGTGCTTAGGAAATCATGTCCAAAACTTGATTGAGTTTTTTTGAGGATATGACCTCGAAGATAGACAAGGACATGATGGTAGACGTTTTCTATATGGACGTTAGTAAGGCCTTTGACAGGATTCCACATGGTAGACTAGTTAATAAAATTAGCTCATATAGAATTCAGGGATAGTTTTCCAATTAGATACAAAATTGGCTTGACAATAGGAAATAGAGGCCTGTGACCGGTGGTGTTCCATAGGCATCGGTGCGGGGTCGATTGTTATTTATCATTTATATGAACGATTTTGATGAGAAAATAGGAAGCATGGTTAATAAGTTTGCAGGTGACACCAAATTTGATGGTATAGTAGACATGGCATGCTTGCCTTCATTGCTCAGATCATTGAGTATGCAAGTTAAGATATCATGTTGAGGTTGTACAGGACATTGGTGAGGCTACTTTTGGACTACTGTGTACAGTTCTGATTGCCCTGCTATAGGAAGGATACTATTAAAATGGAGAGGGTGCAGAAAAGATTTACAAGGATGTTACTGGGACTGGAGTGTTGAGTTATAAGGAGAGGCTGGGTAGCCTGGGAGCTTCTTTCCCTGGAGCATTGGAGGCTGAAGGGTTTGGAGGTTTATAAAATCATAACGGGCATAGATAAGGTGAATTGCAAATGTCATTTCCCCAGGATAGGGGAGTTCAAAACTAGAGGGCATAATTTTAAGGTGAGAAGAGAAAGACTTAAAAGGGGACTAAGGAATAACTTTTTCACACAGAGGTGGTTCATATGTAGAATGGACTGCCAGAGGAAGCGGTAGATATAGGTACAGTTACAAATTTAAAAGATATTTGGATAGGTACATGAATAGAAAAGGTTTAGAAGTATATGGGCCAAGCACAGGCAAGTGGGACGTGTCTAGTTTGGGAAACTTGGTCGACATGTTGGGCTGGAGGGTTTGTTTCTGTGCTGTACGACTCAATGACTCTATGCTGTCTGGAATTACCTCCAACCTCTTTACCTGTAGGGGCACTGTTCACCAACACTGTCATTTATATTACAGACTTTTGGCAAAAATCAATATACTTTCCTCTCCTGCTTTCTTGTTCTCATCCTCACAATGAAGTTCTTTGGTAAGGGTACCAATTTTTTCAATGTCCATCCAAGAGAAGCACCAGGAGACAAACCCAACACACAGCACCTTACCACAACCAGTTTATATTTATTAATAGGAACAGAATAATGTAGAGTTACCTGATTTGATATGATTTATGAAATACAAGAATAAATAATGCATTGCAAAGCTTTTATATGTGTGTTAATGTGTGTGTATGTCTGTGTGGCTGCATTGGCTTACAGTTATCAGCTATGGTTCAGCAATGGTTATTTTGGCTCTCCATCAATGCAATAGGTTGAAGTCCCTCTCTGGAGATGAAAACAAAATCAAGGCTGACACTTCAGTGTGTTTGTTAGGAGACACTGCAGTGCTGGAGGCGACATCTTTAGAATAAGACAGTAATCCAAGGTTCCATCATCCTGTCAGGGTAAAGTAAAAGATATTGTGGCATCATTTAAGCATTGACAGGCAAATTGTCCTGAAAACATTTATCTGCCAATCAACATCACCCTAAGCAGATTATCTGCTAATTAATATCATTGTCATTTGTAGAACTTTGTTTTATGTAATTTCTCTGCTCTATTTCCCAACAGTGAATGCAATTCAAAAAGTACTTCATTGGTTGTGAAGCACACTGGGGAGTCCTGAAGTCATGAACTGCACTATATAAATGCTAATTCTTTCTTCCTTTTCCACTGAGCAAAGCTGATCAGGAGTGAGCTGTGCCAGTAACAATCTTGAGGAAATTATATACAGAGCAAGAGAAGGTCGTTCAGCTTATCGAGTCTACTTCATCATGTTGAGGTTGTACAGGACATTGGTGAGGCTACTTTTGGACTACTATGTACAGTTCTGATTGCCCTGCTGGGAATGCTGTATCATGGACTTTCTTCCCACAACACGTTTTGTTCCTTTACTTCTGGGAATACTTATTTCACTACTAATCAACGTCCCAAACCACCCCTAGAAGGTCAAGTCACATTGTTCATTCTCTGTGTCAGCCATAATTTCACTTTAAACAGATGTATGTCCAACTTCCTTTCAAAGGCAGCAATTGGTCATAAACCAACCATCTTCTCTAGGAATCTGTTGCCAAACATTACCTTGGTTTGCTTGTAAACATTATCACTTTCGAGTTAAAAGTTTTGGGTTCACACTTGTTATATGTGGTGAAAGACTTCACACTGAGGAGTGCCATAAGGAGATGCCACTGTGATAATATCATATGGACTGCAGGCAGAACGCTTCAGGATTTCGAAAGTGTGACCCCTCTTCAATGTCTACCACATCAATGTAACCTGTAACTCATTGTTAACATGCAATAACTATATCCTATTAAGTACAAGAGAGTCTCCTAGTTAGATCAGGACCTCTACTGCACTACACGGACCCTGTAGTTTCCTACGTTTAAAGAGAATGGTGGCAGCAACCTTTATCATGAGCTAGCATGGCCATATAACAAATCCCTACTTTGCACATAAGGCTTTAATCTTGATAATGTCAGTAAAGCCATGTAACAGTACCGCACTGTAGCAGTTTTGGACTTACCATGTTTCACATGAGGTTGAAACACTGTTTGCTAAGAAAAAAGTAACACATCTCCTTTTTGTACAGAATGTCTCTGGAAATGAATTGTTTTTAAATAAATATTCCTGTTAATTAGCCACATTGTTGCATGGGGAACATGCTCTTAGAGATGGTGGCTGATTATTGGTCACTTTATCAGCTTTGAAAAGACATCGGTTCTACATCCATTAAAAACAAGACCGAGAGTTACACTGATAATTAACAATGTGACTTGACTTTTTGGTGGGGGTCAGGGAGGGGTTGATTGATAGCAAAATATACATTCCCAGAGTAAGCCATCAATACATTTGAAGGAATTCCCACATGGAATTTAGGTGAAGTGGACCCATTACCTTTCCCTGCTCTGTGTTATTAAGATAATTTTCTGTTTGTGCCATTACAGTCACATCACCAGCACATTGGAGATAGCAAGCACTGCAGATGCTGAAGTCAGAGTCAATACACAGTATGGAGCTGGAAGAACACAGCAGGTCAGGCAACATCAGAGGAACAGGAAAGTCGATGCTTCGGGTCGGGACCCTTCATCAGGAGCCCCGATCTGAAATGTCGACTTCCCTGCTCCTCTGATGCTGCCTGACCTGCTGTATTCCTCCAGCTCTACACTGGGTTGACTCACCAGCACTTCCTTGTCTCAGGCTTCGTGATGGCTTACAGATAAATAGAGTTGGTCACGCTTTACGCAGCATTCATCAACTAATAGATACCTTACCAAATGAAATATTTATTTAAAAATAATTCAATTCTGGAGCCATTCTGGAGAAATTCTGAGGGGAAGACATGTATTAAGGAATTATTTATACGAATATCATTGCTGCTTTGTTTGCATGCTCTTGTGCATTGCAGTGCCAGATGGCATTTTCTTTAACCTCTTAGGACTTCAAGAAAACCTTTCTTTTTCAAAAGTGTAAGCTGTCTGATGGACTTGGAGTTTTGTCATGCGAAATGAAGACAAATGGATAGGCTGAAGGTACCATGCTTTCATATTGTCATTTAATCACTGAACATATGTTCAGTTTGGCACATCTGTACAGATTGCGTTCAGCTCCCTCACTTTCCAAATCCTTTCATAACTGATTAAAAGCTGGAATCTGCCCATCTCTGGAGATGATAACAGTAACAAAATTGGTAATGAAGTACAGCTGAAACCATCTGGGAGTGCCATGGCAGAAGGCTGCATTATCACAGTGTGTTTGAACTGACAAACAAAGAAATTACAGAATAAGTAGATGAACTGAATCCTTTAAAAACAAAATCATTACAATCCTAACAACTCGGATTTGAAACACCTTTAGAGTAAGCAGGCAGGCATTGATTGGTCTTTTCAGAGTCTTCAAGAAGAAAATCTTCCTTTTCTTCTAATGTTACATTTTGTTCACTATACTGGTCCATGCATCAAAATTGCTGGAATTCCTACAAGTGGCTTTGTTAACCCCGTAATGTCTGAGTAGTGTCTTGACCATCACAAAGGAACGTGGCCTCATGGACATTCCTTTCACAACAAGTAGCAGCTTCTTTGTGCCTCCTTACAAACCAAAGCAGTTGCACATTCCTTGCTTCACTTTCCACCATAAACTGTTTCTATGTTAAACATTAAAGAACAATTAGGTAAAACCTGGCAAAATAGTTTGGTTTCATGTGCATTAAAAAAGTCTCTAAGTGCACACTCATTCAGGACATGGGCAAGACTGTTTTGCAGTCATCGCTGCATGCTTGCCCATAATTCCACACTTAATGTGGCATGACTCTACTTCTACTGGTTAAAGTGGTCATATGCCAATGTGTACCTTTGACTAATCAGGAGTCAGCGGTCCAGAACTTGACTTATCATGGACATTGTTCCATTAGTTTTCTTATTCTGTGTTAGTGGGAATGTGGACAGCTCCACCACAGCAGGGGTTCAGGTTATCCAGACTTGACTCATCGTGGTTCCACTGTACCTGATGAAGGAATGGCTCACTAACTTTGATCAGTTTTGCCTTGCTTTGCAAATTCCTGTGAGAAGAAATATGTGACCAGTCACTAGGAAGGTTAGTTGATGCTTGGGCCAATTTTATTTATCATAATTAATGAATGAAACAAAATTTACTAAAAACTATGCCACATGATAACATGAAACAGGAATGGGAGTAGGCCATTCAGCCCATCCTTAACACTATACCACTCAAAAAGATCATGATTGATCTCCTACTCGACACAATTTTTCTGCACTATCCCCATATAGCTTGATGGTTTTAACATGTAGAACCCTGTCTCAGTCTTGAATATGCTCACCAACAGAGTCTCCACAGCCCACTGGGGCAGAGAATTCCGAAGATGAATGAAGAAATTCCTTCATCTCTCTCAGTCTTAAACTATCTGCCCCCTATTTGAGACTGTTCTCGCAGGGGAAAAATCCTTCCTGCATCTGTCCTATCAATTCCTCTAAGACTGATTGTATTTTTGAACTTATCAAAAGTTTTCTGAAAATCCAAATAGACTGCATTGATGAATCCCCTCTGATAGTTTCTGCTTATTACATTCTTATAAATCTCTGAGAGTTGTGTTAACATGATTTCTATTTCATAAATTCATGCTGACACTGCCCAATCCAGACATGATTTTCTAAGTCCTTTCCTACAGAATTTTGTATATTCCCTATAACTAATGTTCAGCTACTGCGTCTATTTTTCTCAGTTTTATCTCTCCCAACTTACTTAACTGCATTTGGGACAGCTTCTGAGAACAATGCTTTGCAGGCCCAACCAGGCATAAAGCTACTTTGGAATTGGTCATGTTCAATGAGGCAAGTGTCATAAATGATCTGTAGAAGCATGATCATAACATGATAGAAAATAATAATAACTTTGAGAGTGAGAAACATGGGTCAAAAACAACTGTGTTAAACTTGAACAAGGATAATTATACAGGGGCCAATGTTACACCCACTTTGGGAAGACCTGCCTATGCAGATTGGTGTGGCAATGTAGAGACCGCTACATGCAGAATTGTCAACTGTGCACAGACCTTTGAGGATACGCAATTGGAAAAAAAATAGAGGGGACATAAATAGCAAAGTTGGCTGAAATGAGAAAGGAGTTTAACAGAAAAGAGTTGAGGAGAAATGGCAGGCATTTAAAAAATAATAGTTCAGTGCTCTCAACAAACATAAATCCCAGTGAGGAAGGAGGGCTATAGAAAGGAGGTAAAACCATTATGGTTAACTAAAGGTGTCAAGGGTTGCATTAAATTAAAAGAAAAAAAACAACATGGCTAAGATTGATGATAAACTAGAAGACCAGGATTTTTTGTTTTAAAACCAACAAACAATGACCAAAATAAAATAATGAGGGAAATATTGACTTATCGGGGCAAACCAACAAGTAATATAAGACAGTCAGAGCTTCTATAAAAATCTAGAAAGTAAGGCAGAGGCCAAAATGAAGTGAAGCCCTGAGAGAATGAGGTCGAGGAAATGATAAAAACCAAAAGAACTGCAGATGCTAGAAATCAGAAACAGAAACAGAAATTGCTGGAAAAGTCCAGCAGGTCTGGCAGCATCTGTGGAGAGAAATCAAAGTTAACATTTCAGGTTCAGTGACCTTTCCTCAGAACTGCTGAGCTTTTCAAGCAATTTCTGATTTTGTCATTGTCGTTGGGGAAATGCTAATATGGAACCAGAAAATGGCAAAGGATTTGAATAAATATTTTACATCAGCTTTCATGGTAGAGTACACTAATAGCATTAGTAAAATACTAAATAATCAAGGTGTTAAAGAGGATGAAGAAATAAACACCGTTATCATAGAAAAAAATCTAGGGAAAGGAATCAGGCAAAAAGAAAATCAATATGTTCCCTAAACTTGATGGGTTGCATCGAGGATTTTAAACAACGTGGCAACAGAGACACTGGCAATAATTTCCCAAGAATCCCTAGATTCTGGAAAAGTTCCAAACCATTTGGAAAACTGCCAATGCAACGCCTTTATTTTAGAAAGGAAGGAAACCGAAATCAGATAACTATAGGCTTAACATCTGTTACTAGGGAAACGTTAGAGTTCATTATGATGATAAAGATGTTCTAACAAAAAAAAAATCACATAATCAAGCAACATCAGCTTGGCTTCATAAAGGGGAAATTATCCTGACAAACTTATTACGGTGTTCTGAGGAGGTGCCAAGCAGTACTGATAAAGGGGAACCAGTAGATACAACATATTTGAACTTCCAAAAGTTGTTCTATAATGTAGTGCACATAATGCTGCGTAATAAAACAAGAGCCCATGGGGTTGGGTGTAGTATATTTATATCATAGAGGATTGGCTAACTAACAGAAAGCAAAGGATTGAGATAAAGGAGACATATTCAGGATGGAGTTCTGGAACTAGTGGGATTCCACAGGGATCAGTGCTGGACCCATAATTATGTAGTATATATATTAATCACTTTGATTACTATCACAATGTTCGGTGGGAAAGCAAATGGCAAGGATGACACAGACCATCTGCAGAAGGACACAGACAAGTTAAGTGAGTTGGCAAAAACTTGGCAGATGGAAGATAATGTGGGAAAACATGAGGGATTGCACTCTGGCACAAGGAATAGAGGAGCTGAATATTATTTAAGTGGAGAAACACTGCAGAAATCTGCAGTACAGAAAAATTTGGAGGTCTTCATGCATGAATCACAAAAAGCTAGCATCCAAGTTAAGTAGGTAATAAGGAAGGCAAATGCACTCTTGTCCATTTTCACAATATGACAATGACCAGGTAGTCTGTTTCACTGGCGTTGACTGAGGTGTTAATAATGACAAGGGCACCAGTCATAACTCCTCTTCCCTACTTCAAAACAGGTTTCTGAGATCTTTAATGCCCAGTTGGTTCAAGCTTCTTGCCGAAAAGACAGAACCTGTAATAATACATTACAATGCTGTCAGCTGAACTTCTTGTACTCACGTTTGTGGAATGGGGTTTAAACTCACAATTTTCTGACTCAGAGACAAAGTGCTACCCATTTAACAATGGAGTGTTAGGGGTCAATTTTATTCATAAAGCCATTGTACTCAATCTGTGTCTTCTCACTTGCACAACATGATATTATTTGCTCTTATTCCTGTTTAGATAGAATAATGTGATGTAGGTGACCTCTATCTTGATAAAAATAAATGAGAATTGTAGTTGAGTTATTATGAGTGAAATCTACAAAGACCTTCTGTGAGCATTAAACTGAAGGCACAAGCTATTTATATGTATGTTACATGTTGATGTCTTAAATCTGTAAACTTGATTCTGGTAACAGATTTTTGGCAAGAAATTCAAGGTACAAGGTCAAATGGGCCAAATTCTGGGCTGTGGCTTTGAAGATCCAATAAAGATATTCAATAATACCCATACAAGTTGTCTCAGAGTGTCTAATGTTTATAATAATGTTGACCCTTATCACAATAAACTAACAGAGACTGATATTACCAAAGCAATTTGTAAGATTCAGCAAGATTTGAACTCATGGAGGATTCCGTTGCCATACTTTCCTGCCAAGATCAATACATTAACAATCAATGTAGTGCTCAGTACCATTTCATGTTTATGAACAGCTAACGAAAATTGCCTGTTCACTGCTTTTTTTTAAAAGAACCAGCTCTTTTTACTTATTTTTATGAGTCTATGAATGACCTTGCAATACCACAATAATAGGTGAGTGCCTTCAGGAAAGTAGCATAATGCATCCACTCAATCTTGAAATAGACAATCTCACATTGAAATTAAATTGCAATGGCAGCTGCTAAAAGTTGTTTCTTTGGAAGGTCAGAAATGAAGTTTTTATCAAGGGTTTAATAAAATGTAATTTGATTAGAGGGAGGCAAACAAGTGTTGCTAAATTTCACTGTTCCAACTAGTGGAACTGATGTCCAATGGGATACATAATGCATGGCAATGTTGTGGTTAGAGAGATGGTGACAATGCACTCAGTCAAAAATCACACAACACCAGATTATAGTCCAACAGGTTTATTTGAAGACGCAAACTTTCAGAGTCTCCCTCCTTCTTCAGGGGTCAGTGAGAGAGTTAGCATCAGATGCAGAAGCAAAACATAGAACTGATGCAAATGTGTTGAACAAATCTAAGATGGCTGCTAAATCTTTTATGAGTTAGAAAGGATTAATATGCAAATTCTTGAATTTCTTTCAAGTCACTGCTCTGAGATAACTAAAGGTTTTATCAGTCCCCTCAGGATACAAGAGGTGACACCCTAGGTCAGACAATGCATTTTAGGTGTGAGGTCTGGTTTAGAATCTGGCTGTGAATCAACTTGGAGACACACTGGTTTTATTTCCAAAGTAGGAATTGATAAAATGCCACATTAACTGTCTACAAATTGTATGCTTTTTGAACAAATAGAATGAATCTGCAATTACAAATCTACAAATGCAAATTCACCCCATAGATTTATATGTGTGTGTGCGCATGTGTGTGCATGTGTGTGACGGAGAAAGAGAGTGTGTGTGTGTGTGTGTGAGAGAGAGAGGAAGAGTGTGTCTGTGAGGGAGGGTCTGTGTGAATGTGAGCATGTGTGTGTGTGACAGTTTATCGTGTCGCGGGGTCACCTGTAGTGTGACATGAACCCAAGATCCCGATTGAGACTGTCCTCATGAATACGAGGAGGAACAAGACAGACACCTGAAGGTGTTGAAGGACGCCGTCACCGGAGCAGGATACGATGCTCAACTCATCGATCTCCAATTCTAACATGCCACAGTGAAAAACCCAAATGACGTCCGCTCAAGATAGACACGGGATACAACTGATAAGGTACACTTTGTCATCCAGTAATTCCCAGAAGCGGAGAAACTATGCCATGTTCTTCACAGCCTTCAACACATTTTCAATGAAATGATCATCTTGCCAAGATTTTCCCCACGTGTCTACTGTTTGCCTTCAAACAACTGCCAAACCTTAAATACACCATTGTTCACAGCAGACTATCCAGCTTTCAAGACAACATCGACCACAACACTATACAAACCCTAACATGGCAGCCTCTACATGGCATGTCAGATCTTTGACATGAACACTACCATCACACATGGGAACACCACCCACCAGGTGCATGGCAGATACTCATATGACTCGGCCAACATTGTCTATCTCATTCACTACAGGCAAGGATGCCCTTGGCATGGTGTATTGGTGAAACCATGCAGACGCTACGACAATGGATGAATACACAGCCCATAACAATAGCTAGACAGGGATGGTCCCTCCCAGTGTGGGAACACTTCAGTTGTCAAGAACATTCGGCCTTGGATCTTCGGGTAAATATCCTCCACGGCAGCCTTCAGAGTGCACAGCAATGCAGACTCGCCAAGTCTCTCTCTCTCGCACACACACACGCACACACACACGCACACACACACACGCACACACACACACACACATGAATCCATAGGGTAAATCTGTATTTGCAGATACATTCTACCTTGTTCAAAAAGTACACAATTTATGGACAGTCAGTCAATGTGGCATTTTATAAATTCTTACTTTAGAAATACGACCAGTCTGACTCCAAACCAAAACACAAACAGATCCTAAATAAGGCCTCACACCTAACATGCATTGTCTGGCCTAAACTGTCACCTCTTCTTTACACTGATAAAACCTTTAGTTCTCTCAGGACAGTGACTTGAAAGAAATTTGGGGATTTACATATACATATTAATCAATTAAAACCTTCTAACTGATTAAAGATTTAACAGCATCTTAGGTTTGTTTAATATATCCTCATCAGTGGTGTGACCTTTTGATCTTTTATTTATAAATTCTGTGTCTGATACAACCTCTCTCACTAACACCTGAAGAAGAAGTGAGGCTCCAAAAGCTTGTGTTTTCAAGTAAACCTGTTGGACTATAACCTGGGATAGTAGGAACTGCAGATGCTGGAGAATCTGAGATAACAAGGTGTAGAGCTGGATGAACACGGCAGGCCGAACAGCATCATAGGAGCAGGAAAGCTTGACGTTTCGGGCCTAGACCCTTCTTCAGAAAATTTCTGAACCTGGTGTCGTGTGAATTCTGACCTTGTCCACCCCAGTCCAATACCGGCACCTTCACATCATAACTTATTTTTCAGACACGATTGCTAGAAAATAATGTGAGAAAAGACCTACAGTATACTATATATTCTATTTATATTAATATCAAGGAATGTGTATTGTCCAAAATGCTTTCTCATCCATAATACTAAAATGCAATTAAATTTAATTCACGATAAAAAGAATACTAACTCCATTTTCAGACAACGTTATTAAAATTATTGATGACTTCAAAGAATTTAACATGAATTTTATGAAGGAATTTCATGGGTTGAAGACTGTAAGAAGATTCCTTTTCACTCACCTATCAATTCAGGTTAAGTCACAGTTCCACAAGTAATAATATGAAAAATAATTATACTTAAAAATGTAATTTGTGTTAAATGATCCATTCATTTCCTTGTCTGAGCAACACAGCTATTCATTTGAATTTTGATGTAAGTGAGAGGCAACTTTAAAGGCAATCAAGTCTTTGTATCATTGTACATTGCTCCTGGCTTTACCAGCTATCCACAGTAAAACATAGGGCTCTGGGTCCAAGCAGAACCCAAGTTTCTCATGAAGCCCTACTTCAGATTCACCTATTTTACCGGATTACACATATCTTCCTTTGCAACCTGCTTTGACCATTCGTTTCTGTCTTCTAGTGGAATACCCTCAAATATTACGATCCAAAATTTCAGGAAATGCTTACCCTCTTTTTTTCAGCTTTCAGTTGCAGTTAAAGCCTTGAAGTCACAAGGACATTGGAGGGACTAAAGTCACATGATATTGGTGATTTGTTATTGTCCATTTCTAATTATTCCAAAGATCACTTTATCCATTGAATTCATTCATAGCTGGAAATGGTTACCCACTCTGTGGCAAAGTTGACAATAACTTCAGCCAGAAGTTCCAAGTGAATGGTCCATCACAGCCTCCTCCTGCATTACAGTTGTCAGTCTTGAGCCAATTCAATTCATTCCATAAGGTATTAAGAAATGGATGAAGATTCTGGATACTTCAAAGGCCATGAGCACTGAAAACAGTCTGGCAATCGTACTTTAGAATTGTACTCCAGAATTAGCCACACTCCTATCCAAGCTGCTCCTGTACAGCTACAACACTGGCATCAACCTGACAATATGAAAATTTCCCAAGTATCTTCTGGCCACAGAAAGCATGACAAATCCAAACTTGCCTATAACTCTTCAATCAGTCTATTCTTACCAAAGTGATGGAAGGAGTCACCAGCAGTGTGATTCGGCAGCACTTACTTAGCAATAACCTACTCATCGATAACCAGTTTGAGTTCTGCCAGGACCACTCAGCTCTTGACTTCATTACAATCTTTGTCAAGTATTGATAAAAGAGCTGAACTCCACAGGTGAGGTTGGAGTGACTGCCCTTTTCATGAAGGCAGCATTTGACCAGGTGTGGCATCGAGGAGCATTAGCAAAACTGCAGCCAACAGGAATCGGGGGGAAACTCATCTCTAGTTGACCTCATACCTGTTGCAAAGGGATATCAATTGGATCATCTGCAGAACATCATCTAGCTACTCCTGAAGGTTGTGTCCTGATCCAACCATTTTCAGTTCCTTCATCAAAGACCTTCCCTACAACAAAAGGACAGCAGTGGGGCTGTTCATAATTATTGAACAATTCATTCTCCAGACTCTAAAGAAGTCCATATTCAAATGGAGCAAAACCTGAAAAATATTCAGCCTTGTGCCAATAAGTGGCAAGTAACATTAACATATGTGCCAGACCATGACTATCTCCAAAAACAGAGAATATCACCCCTTGATATTCAATCACATTACCATCACTGAGTCTGAAATAACAAGGTGTAGAGCTGGATGAACAAAGCAGGCCAAGCAGCACCTGTGGAGCAGAAAAGCTGACGTTTCGGGCCTAGACCCTTCTTGAGAAAATTTGCATTATTTTTCTTTTTCTGCAGAAGGGTCTAGGCCCGAAACATCAGCTTTCCTGCTCCTCTGATGCTGCTTGGCCTGCTGTGTTCATCCAGCTCTACACCTTATTATCTCAGATTCTCCAACATCTGCAGTTCCCACTATCTCTCACCATCACTAAGCCCCTCACTATCAACATCTTTGGGGTTACCATTATCTAGAAACTGAACTAGAGTAACGATATAAATACTATGGCTACAAGAAAAGGTCAGACACTAGGAATCTTGCGATGAATACCTTAACTTCTGGCGACCGCAAAGCCTGTTCACCATCCAAAAGCCTCAAGCCAAGAGTGTAATGGAATAGTTTGCACTTACTTAGATGAATGGGCCTTCAAACAACACTCAACATCATTGAGACCAAAGCATCTCACATGATTGGTAACCCATCCATCGCCATCATCAATCAATGCCTTCACCACCAAGCAAACACGTTGGCCCATTGTGTACAATTCATAATGTGCACTGTCACAATGCACCAAGCCTTCTTCAAAAGCACCTTTCTTACTCACAACCTCTACCTCTGGAAAGACAAGGGCACCACATGCTTGGGAACACCTCCAGCAGTGGGAAGATCCTCACAAAGCCACACTCTATCCTGATTTGGAACTGTATTGCCGTTCTTCCACTTTCGTTGGACTAAAATCTTTGAAACTCCCTTCCAAACAGCACTATAAATGTGCCTTCATTCCAAGGACTGCAGCAGTTTAAGAAGGCAGCTCAACCACCACCTTACATATTAAGTCAGAATTTCTCCAATCTTTATATCAGTCATGTTTAGACAAGAATGCAAAAATCATTCCAACGCATATATGTATGTTTAGTTATCTCATTCTTTCCTACCTTTAAGTGTGAAGTTTCTGATTTGCATTTTGGTAATCCTTTCCTTTATCTCCTCAGAAAAACAATTAATCAGGAAGTAATGCTTCAGATCATGGAACGGTGTCTGAACGCAGGCATTAACCATTAAACTAGATTCTTCAATTAAGTGTAGAGCTCCTCTGAACAGAATCTTCAGAATAACTCCGTCATCCATGTTATTAACTTCAAATTCTGAGAAGTACTTATTGAGAATGTTATTCTCTAAATTTTGTTAATTAATACCTTTGATTATCCACATTTTGAGCAAATTAAAACTTATTGGGGGGTGAAATTGGTCTAAGCTTGCCATGCAAAATGGGTTCACAGTGGGCCAATAGCGGATTTTTTTTTCACTACGTCCATCATTTTCATTGACGTACAAAGAACAATCGTTCAAACTCATACTAACTTGTCTCATTGCCGCTTTTATTTGACTTGAAATGAAAAATACCTGCAATATTTTTCTAGGCAATGGAAAATAAAAACTAATGCATTGTATAAACTGCCTGCTGATCGGCCTTCAGTTTGATATGTGCCAAAAATAGCAAGTCTGGGAGCATCAGTGGAGGGAAAGCAGAGTTAATGTTTCGGAGCATGGTGACTCTTGTCGCAACAAGTCACCAGACTCCAAGCATTAATTCTGCTTTGTTCTTACAGATGCTGCTAGACCTGCTGGGTTTCTCCAGCAATGACTGTTTTTGTTTTAGGTTTCCAGCACCTGCAGTTCTTTGTTTTATTTTAGCTTGTTCTTTTTTGCCACTGGCCAAAATCAACCTCACACCATTTTCTTGTCATTCCTTAATAAATGTTGTCTTGCCATATATGCTTTTCACATATCTTTTTCCTCAGTCTCTCAATGTTCAGGTCAACCTATTCCTGCATAACCAAATTAATTGCAACAACTAATGTTGCAAGTGGATTCTTAATATTTAAGAAGCATTTGGATGTGCATGTGCAATGCTGAGGCATTACAAGGCTATGGGTTAAGTGCTGGAAAATGGGTTTACAATAGTTAGGTGGTTGTTTTTGACAGTACAGACTCAATAGGCTGAAGGGTTTTTCTCTGTGCTGTAGACCTCTATGACAAACAATTAGGTTGATTCCTTGTACATTATCTGATTGGAAAAATACATCATACAGAGGTGAAAATAACAGTCATCCTGTTAAACACCCCAAAAGTCTCTGGGCCTGAGATTTCAAATGTCCTGAGTGTGTTGGAGGAGAAACTACCTCAGCATGAGATCTGATACCCTGGCTTTGGCTACAAGAATGTGGGCTTTGCAAATTTGCGAGGGTCAGTGATCTTCAAGTACACTTTGTAATGTCTGCCTGGTGGGGGACACAGCCATTGGGCCATTGAAGAAGATTATTTGCTCCAAAGGAAACAATCTGTACGTAAGATAAAGGTAACCAATCATATCCAGGTTTGATCACCCTTGTCTGCAGAGCTTGTGGGCTCTTTCCAACAGTTTCAACAGAACTGTCACCAATTCCCAACTGCCAAGATTCTCATTGTGACCTACAAAGGAAAGTGTGGGCAGAAAACAGCAGAAGTAAAGAAATGAGAAAAATCCAGGTAAAGTGGGATTCTACTTCATTTCCTCCTCCCACATCCAGTGAGGTTCCAACGTTGATCATCATTGGAGTTTCTCTGTTGAGTTAGCTGGTCTTCTCCAATGTGACAGTGAGGGTGCTATTGGCACTGGGTTTGGGAATAGATCTTGTTCCTAACTGCTATACTACCAATCTTGCTAGAAGTGGGAATGCATGTGTGAGAAACATACGCGTCTTGTAAACTGCTAAGAAACGTGTTCAGCTTAATGCAGCCACACAAGTTGGAGTCAGTAAATAGACTGAATGTTGTGAAGTAGCTGGAAATCGAAGCTAATGCAAACCACAAGGCTTCCAGAACAGGGATCACAGTCTAAGGATCTAGGGTAAGCCATTTAGGACCGAAATGAGGAGAAATTTCTTAACCCAGTGCGTGGTGAGCCTGTGGAATTCTTTGCCACAGAAAATAGTTGGTGCAAAAACGTTGAACGCTTTCAACATGTTGATAGATATAGTTCTTAGAGTGAAAGCTTTCAGAAGGATGGGAAAAAAGCCAGAACATGGTAGTAAGTTGAATGATCAAATTGAATGGCAGAGCAAGCTGAAGGGCAGAATGGCCTACTCCTGTTCCTATTTTTTGTTTCTATGTTTCTGAGTAACACAAGTTTTTACAAATAATTATTCCATTAAATTGGATTATCTGGGAAGAGTAATTGTGCAAGATTCATAAACATCAGGGAATATATGTGCAAAGGAATCCACACAATTTTCCTTCCATTTCCTTGTAAATTTAATGGACCTAGGCACAGCCCCAAAAAGTTCTCCCCTAATTTTCAGAAAGATAAGCTCCCCTGCTCTTTTGATGCTACCGATATGCACAAAATGAATGTACTGTCACAACTTTCTTGAAAATAATTAGTAGTGGTTTTGTTTTGCTTCTGCCAAACTGTCCACAACTTCCAGGCTCCCTCTCCCCATGTTGCAAAATGACATGACAGCACAGCTCTGCAGAGCGTCCCACTGGTGACAAATTGGACATGCCAGTTCCATCACACTTGGCATGCCTTCATCGAGCAAGCTGTCTGTCAAGTCCTCTGTAGTTCTGCTGGCAACAGCAGGAACCAGTCAGCCTTTAACTGCCGATTAGCAATGTGTCAGCAATATTGTGAAGCACCAAGCAGTTTGTGAACCACTCACTGCTTTCGCTACCTTGAAGATGAAATTGCAATGCAGGAAATCTCTTGAAAAAGATTTCAAGGTCAATGGACAACCAGCTGCTTTCCTTTATGTTGGATACTACAGTTTAGTCTATGAATATTCATTGGCCTTGTATGGAGAATAGCCTTCTCCGTATGTTTAATTCCTTATGTTGCTCCCGTAAGGCAGTGTTTTTTTCAGCCAGTAGTAATGAAATGAAACTTGACTTACAGCGCATTGACAGCCGTCCTCAAAATGTTCTGGGGCTAACAAATGGGAGACCCAACCAAATCAAGCATCTGATCCAGCGTGGATCCCTCTACAGAGGGATATTAACATATGTCAGTGAGAAAGAAGCCAGTGAGATAACTTCGACCATCAGAGTGAAGGTCTTCAGTGGAGACGCAACCTGCAAAATTCAATAACCGCCACAAGCAGCTGCAGGGAACAGGGCACACAGTTAACAAACTCTATGCTGCCTGCTCATTTAAGGGAAGGTAATGATGTTGTGGTGCAGTTACTGGGCTAGTTTCAGAACTCCCGGCTAATGTTCTGGAAGTACAGATTGGAATCTCTTCATAGCAAATTTGAATTCTGTGAAAAGCTAGTTCAACGTCGTTTGCTGCACAAAGCCGCCTGGTCCACTTAATATTCTTTAGGGAATGAAATCTGCCCTCCTCACCTGGTCTAGCCTACATATGATTCCAGCCCTATGGCAATATGGCTGAATGTTATCCACCTTTGGGCATTAAGGAATGGACAATAACTCACATGAAGGAATAAAAGAAACTTATAGCAGCATCTATGATTCTCTGATTCATGTAGCTAGCACTAAGGATACTGTCCTGTGCATGCTTGAGTGAGTGATACAAAAAGGCAAGAGGCAAATATGGGCTAAAGCAGCCAATGCCACTATAACAAGCCTGCACCTGGTGCTGGCAGTTATTCTGCAACTGATTCTGAACTTTAAATACACAAAGGTAGTGCCGTATGATAGAAATTGGGCCCCAAGAATTTCTGAGGTTTCACTAAAGGCCTTGCTACAGGAGCTGGAGAATGGGAGAGATCTACAGGAGGTGAAATTGAAATACCCAGACTTTTCAAATATATAGACATATTGCCTCTCTACCTCTAGCCAAAGTTAGTCAAAGTTAGCTGCACCACTAGTCTCACACACTATTCAATGCACCAGTGCCCATCAACCTCCATGACAAAACTCTAATGGTTATACCTCATGCCTGATATTCATATATTCACCTCAACCTCACATGCTTAGCATGACCGCCTGCACCTTACAATATGTTCTAGCATTCAAAATATACAATAGCTGCTGAAAGACGTGCCCCCAAAATGTCCAAGCAAAGTTTAATCACGTAGGCAACCAATCAGGGAATGGTCAATCCCTAACCTCCGCTCAGGCGAATAGGCAAAACTGATGAGGATCTGCTTCTCAAGTCACAGACTGATTCTCTTTCAATTTGCTGCCGCTGATTGGCTCACAGTGAACTTTTCAGCAGTAACCAAGAGGGAGAAACAACCTGTTGTCCAATGAGCAGCAAGAATGGAAGTGGAAGGCAGGAATGGCAGTGAATATTCAATAAACTCATGGCTGATCAGATTGCTTCAGATTTCTGCCTATATCCAATAACCTATTCCAAAGGCTGTGGGAAAATATTTTCCTTATCTCTGTGTCTTAAATGGTGCCTCCATATTTTGTGATAGTGACCCCTAGTGCTAGCTTCTCCCACTGGAGGGAACATCTTTTACACATACTCCCCATCAAGACACCTCAGAATCTCAAACGTTTTATGGAGGAATAGCAAGCAGTGGAACAGCAGGAAGATGCTGATGAAAAGCATCATCACTCACTCCCATACTCACAGCTCTGTTGCTGACATTATTTTAGAGGCTAGCTTAGAGCTAGGATTTACGCATGGTGAAACCCTCAGTGCAGGTGGCCTGCAGTGGGGGCAAGAAGCAAAGATAGCACAGGTGTCAGCTCACCAGGGAATGGTCACATACAGGTTCTGCAGTAGGGGGCATACTTGAAGATTCAACTGGAGTAGGATAGTGAAGCAGGCTATTGGCATGCACAATGATATGTCTGTGTATTGACAAGACTTGCCAGAAATTTGCTATCAATATTAATGTTAAAAGCATCGATCTTTGCACACATCTTCAAGTCCATTCTTTACAGCATGGAATTGATAGCCAACTTCATTCACACACTTGCAGACCAAGCCATAATGCAGTTTCATATGAATGATGTCTCAGCCTCCAGTCTAGCGTGTACAGAAGCCACACAATGTGAGAGTGAAAGAGGAGAATCTCCAACTGAAGTCAGGCAAGGTCAGACTGCTCTTGTATATATTGTCAGACAAATGATTGAGCTGGTTAGGAATTGAGTTGCACATCAGGAGACAGAGAGCAGGGATAATGGGTAGGTTTAATTGGCAGGATGTGACCAGTGGTGCCCTGCAAAGCTCTAAGTTGGAATCTCAAATATTCACTGTATTTTTGAGTTAGAAGACCATATACTGGTTTGATTTCATAAAGAATAGTGAATGAACCCTCACTTACGAAAACATTAGGGAACTCTTGGGGGGAATTGGGAACTAAAAAGGGAAACAAGATTAAGTCAAAATCTTGACAAACTATAATGTTATCTTAGTAGCACTGTCTGTCTTCTTTTAAGATATGCATATACATTCAAAATAAGTGTTGTTCTACATTGCATCATTAAATGTTTAATCAAATAATTGAATGGGAGGTGCTTAATTTCAATAACCCCATTTTTTCTAGACATCCATTTGTTTCATACTTTAAATGTAAGTCATGTAGCAATTAGATGGCGGTGGCACCTCACCGTTTTACTTTTCCTGAGGCATTTTTGCTTCTGTTTCCAAAGTATAGAAAAGCGAACAAATGTTTAAAAAAGCATCAGCAGGTGCTTTTTCGATGCATTTACCAATAAGAGCCTGTTTAATTGGCCCCTGTAGCAACCAGGAAAAAAATCCTGAAATAGTTCAATACTTTAAGCGTTGCTAATAACATTAAACCACACAAGACATCATTGCGCTATCATTTAGCATTGGACCTAAAGTGATTAGAACTGCACCAAGAGTATAATGGAGACCATTAAATGATGGTGTTCTATATAATCTATGAAGAAAAATCGATAGCTAGGAATGATAAAAAGCAGTAATGTCAGTGAAGAGAGCAGAAATTGTGAACTGTGTAAAAATACCATTTGACGGTCTAGTCAGTGTGTTTAGTCAGCATATTATAACAGACACCAGTGACCAGGACCCTCCATACAGTTCGTACTTGATAACATCTGTAATCAGGAAATGACAACTGCAATTTTGTTGTAAAATGCAACATCATTAATTGAAAATGAGCAAACAATCAGCATTAATTATAAGGAGATATATTTGAAATGTTTTCTTGTTTCAAAAAATCTGCAAATAGAATACAGGCTACACAATTTTCTCTGAATTGAAATATAGAATTTCTAATTGGTTGGTGACTACTTTATTAAATATTTTTCGCTCTCTGGCTGTAAATGTCAGGAATTCAGGAAGAACCAAACTCCAAGGTCAGATCGTAAATATCATTTGAAACAACAGCCCTAATTTAAAGAAAATCATGCAGTTATCGAGGTCTATAGCACAGAATAGGGCCTCTCAATCTATCAAGTTGATAATGGTCAAAAACAACCTAACTATTATGACAATGCTCTGGCTTTAAGAGGTTATTTTGTCCTGGGTTTCATAAGGAGAGGTTTTAAGAGAGAGGTGCTGAACTGTCCACTTGGCAAGCCAGTGAGATCTTGGGTTTTGTTAAGTTGGAACCACAGAGCAGCCTGGATGGATGTGGCCAGCAGTCACATACCAGGATTTCTGAATTCATTTTCTGAAGAGGGGTCCAGACCCGAAACGTCAGCTTTCCTGCTCCTCTGATACTGCCTGGCCTGATGTGTTCATCCAGCTCTACACCTTGTTATCTCAAACTCCAGCATTGGCAGTTCCTACTGTCTCCAGGGTTTCTAGGTTTTTTTCAGTTTTTAGGGTTAGCATTAAGCAGTTGCTGTTGAAGTCTCAACAGGGCAGAAGCTGCTGGAGTTTTGAAGATGTAGAAGCCAGCTTTTGACATTCTCAGTTACAGCTAGAAGCTGGGATTTCTCTCCGCTGCTGGGTTACCTGTGAGACAAAATCTATTGTTCTGAATTCGTCTTTCTGTCAAGGGGTGTGTCTATGAGTTCTTACTATATTGGAACAGTTAATTAGTAATAGTTACTGTATCTATTATTCTGGTAAGTTTTCCTATTGAGTTTAGTTTATTCTAAGTTCTTCTTTCTTTTGTTGTATTTTAATAATAGTGTGTAAATAAATTGTATTTTGCCTAATGTCTAGTAGTTTGACCAGTCACATTGCACCTGCAACATGACATTTTACATTTTCCTTTAAAATAAGAAAATATTAGAGTCTAGGCTACCTTCTGAAAATATTTTGAAAGGGTCTGGTCTGATCTATAACACCACTGTGATCCCATTTTCCAGCTCTTGGTCCATAACCTTGAATGTCTTGGCATCACAAAGGCACATCTAAATACTTTTTAAATGTTATGAGCGTTTTTGCCCTCACTGACCACACAATGGGAAAGAGAGAAATATGCTCCAACCCCTCACCTGCCTTCCTGTTGTGCAACGTTTTGATATTTCATCTTTTATTTCAAAAGTGTTCATTGTTACTCCCACTAACTCCTTGCCACCACTTTTAACTGAGACTCTCTGACACTCTTTTCGCTGACTCTGCCTAACTCCTGTTGGTTTCACCTCCTTCCGGCTGAATTTGAGTGTCCATCCCCTTTACCCTGTTGGGATACAAAGCAGCATGCGCTGTTGCCCATTTTGCTCCAGCTGCTGCTGGACTGAGTTATGTTGGGCTATATGTTTGAATCCTAGCAGAGGTAGAAAATGGAACTGCAGAAATTTCCCCCATGCAACGTTTAAGGCTAGCAGTAGGAAACTGCAGGTGAAGATGAATGAGGCACAAGACAGTTAGTGTGCCTTCCAAACATATTGGCATTCACCCGTCAAGCGGTGAGAGACTCTTAGAGGAGAAGTGTTTCTCATAGCAATTTCTCAATGGCCATGGCTGGGTTCTTCAGTGTAACTGATCCAAGCCTTCCCAGCCTGTCAGTTTCACTGCAGAAGTTCTTTCCAATGTCAACTCATCCACTGTGCACCTCTCACAGTACTATTGACAAGTTGCTGACAGATCAGGAAATAAGTCCCCAGGCTAAGAAATCCAAGATTCAGGGTTAAAACAAAAGGCGGGAAGTGCTTTCTTATCAACCTCAACCACTTCTTACTCATGCAACAGATCCAGGAGGCTTTACTACTGTCTTTTAATCCTTGGGGGACATGCAGGCACGGTGACTCAGTGGTTGGCACTACTGCCTCCAGGTGCCAGGGACCTGAGTTTAATTCTACCCACAGGCTATGTGGAGTTTGCACATTCTCTCTGTGTCTATGGGAGTTTCCTATGGGTGCTCGGGTTTCCTTCCAGAGTCCAAAGATGTGCATGTCAACTGGAAAATAATGGAAATACAGGATTATAGGATAGGGGAGTTGGTCTGGATGGGCTGCTTTTTGGAGGGTTAGAGTGGATTTGATGGGCCAAATGTCCTGCTCCCACACTGCAGGGATTCTACGCCTTGAAGAAAGTCAGGATCACATTCTGATCCTGTCCTGATGTCAATTTTCAGGAAATTCCCACTTATGTGCCCCAAATCAACATTCAGTTGGTTGAAAAAAATATTGTCCGAGTTTCACTTTTTCCACTTCTTGACAAAGTACTTTGCCCCCTAACGTTGCTAATATTCCCCAGAAATATACTACCTGCAAAAGAAAGAGAAATTGCTGACAAAACTCAACAGGTTTATCAGCATCTGTGAGAAGAAAGTAGAGTTAACATTTTGAGGCCGATGACTCTTCATCAGTTCTGAAGAAGCTGAGTCTCGCCAGTAGTTTCTATTTTTAATTTAGATCTCCAGCATACACAGTTCTTTGTTTTAATTTATTATATACTACATCTGTTGACACATGAACACACACAAACAAGTATACTTGACTTAAATATCTAATGTTAAAACACATGCAAAGACTTGCAAGCCTCAGGTGAATAATTACACTATGCCAGATCTTATCAAACCACAATCAGATCAGGAGAAACAAAAACACAGGAGCCTCATCAGGATTTTAATTGCTGGCTTGGACAATCAGAACTCAGGCTAATAATCAACCAACAGATTTGTACGCAAAGAAAATATGTTAGATTTTAAATTGGATGGCAATTGATATTCCTCAGAGCATAGCATACGACATGGTTCTTACAACAGATTGTGCATGTACCGTTTTGTTTCTTATTATTGCCTAGTTTTCCCTTCTTATTTTCCATATGTTCTCCTGCTGAGAAGGCAGCATATGCATTAATGCACAGCCCTGTGATTAGTGGCGAGTTGTGGTAGACAGTATTCATTTCCTTTCCCACGAGGTGGCCCAATCTGGCATCACAAGGTGTTCAAGTCTGAAAGATGGCTTAGCCCTGACAAAACTCCTGGCAGCTGAAGTAGGTAATTTTGAGTGATAGGGTACAGTGGGATTTCAATACCTTTCACAACTGCTAGCCTGCATGGCTGACCTAGTTCATTTTCTTATTTCGTTAAATTATGTTTTAGGAGTGCAATTTTCCAAGAATTTCAAAGGAAAACAGAAAAAAAAGTGTTCACTTTTCTGGCAACATTGTTGCCTCAATTTCAATCACTATGATCAAATCAACTTTTAGTAAGCATTCAATGCTATTAATTTTGAAGATAGAAGTTAGAATTGAATGATCTTTTTCATGTTCATTGTTGACATTTTCATATTTGAATTACTATGCAAATCTATATTAATAAACCGATTGTGGCACAATGGCTTTAAGTTACTTGCTTTACTATCAGCATCCAGAAGGAAAGAGCAGAATAAGGAATACCTTGTGGTACAATGGTAGTGAATCTACCTCTCAGCCAGAAGGGCTGATTTCTAGTCCCAACTGGCCCAGAGCCGAATTATATCTGAACAGGTTGATTAAGCACAAAATAATATTGGCAAACATTCCACCATTGCAGTAATATTCCAGTCCCAAGTCAGATTTCTATGGTTGGGTGTTATAATTAATTATTAAAATGCCATCAGTTAGGATCAGTCTAGGTTCAATGAAGAGTGCAGGATGGCATTCAGGAGCAGCACTAAAGGCACCTAAAAGTAAGGTGTCAACCTGGTGAAACTACAAAATAGGGCTATTTATGTGCCAAACAGCACAGGCAGAACATGAGAAACAGTAAGCTATTCCCAACCAATGAATCAGATCTACGTTCTTCAGCTCTGACACATCATGGACAATTAAACAACTCACTGGAGGAGGAGACACTACAAAGAATCCTCATCCTCAGTGGTGGGGGGGCTTAGCACAGCAGTGTAAAAGAGAGGTGGAAGCGTTTGCAACAATTTCCAGATGTGAAAGCCAAACACATGACCCAATTCAGCCTCCTCCAGTGGTCCCCAGCATCACAGACGCCTGTCTTCAGCCAATTCCATTCACTCCAAATGATATCAGCAAACGCTGGAGGCACTGCATACTACAAAGGCTTTGGATTCTGACAACATTCCAACAACAATACTGGAGACGTGCTCCGGAACGTGCGGCTCCCCTAGCCAAACTGTTCCAAAATAACTACAACATTGGCATCTACACAAAAATATGGTGACTTGCACAGGTATGTCCTGTACACACAAAACAGGGCAAATTCGATTCAACCAATTACCGCTCCATCAGCCTACTCTCGATCATCAGTAATGTGATGGAAGGTGTCATCAACAGCGCTATCAAGCAGCACCTGCTCAGCAATAACCTGCTCAGTGACGCCTAGTTTGGGTTCCACCAGGGCCACTCAGCTCCTAACCTCATTACAGCCTTGGTGCAAACATGGACAAAAGAGCTAAATTCCAGAGGTGAGATGATCTACAACGAAGCTGCATTAGACTGAGTATGGCATCAAGGGGCCCTAGCAAAACTGGAATCAATGGGTATCACGGGGAAGCATACCATATGCAAATGCAGCAAACATGGACAATATCCACATTTGGGCTGATAAGTAGCAAACAACATTTGTGCTTTTTTTGCATTCACAGGGTGAGGGCATCATAGGCTAGGCTAGGCAACATTTATTGTCCATCCCTAATCGCTCAGAGGGCAGCTGAAAGTCAACCACATTGTTGTGGGTCTGGAATCACATGTAGGCCAGACCAGGTAAGGTTGGCAGTTTCTTTCCCTAAAGGACATTAGATCATTTTTCCAGACAATCGACAATGGATTCATAGTCATCATTAGACTCTTTATTCCAGACTTTTTTTAACTAAATTCAAATTCCATCATCTGTGATGGCAGGATTCGAACCCAGGTCCCCATGGTATTATCTGGGTCTCTGGATTGACAGTCCAGCAATAATATCACTGGGCCAAAGCCTCCCCCAGATGAACAAAGGCCAAGCAATATCTATCTCCAACAAGAGAGAATCTAACCATCATGCCTGACATTAAGTGGCATTACCATCATTGTATACCCCATTGCCAACAGCATGGGAGTACGAGAAGCTGAACTGGACTAGCCATATGACAATGACTACATAATGCAATGACTAAAACAGCAGGTCAGAGGGTACGAATCCTCCAGCGATTAACCAACCCCCGGACTCCCCAGAGTTTATCCAACAACTACAAGGAAGAAGTAAGGAGTGTGATGGAATACTTACCACTTGCCTGAATGAGTGCAGCACTAAAAATAAGAAGCTTGACACCATCTAGGACAAAGCAGCCCTCTGAATGGCACCACATCTACAAATTTTCAGTCCTTCTACCACTGATGGTCAGTAATGGCAATGCACACCATCAAGATAGCAGCGAAGTAGGGATCCTGAGCCAGGGTTTTCATTAGAATTCCTACAGTGTGGAAACAGGCCCTTCAGCCCAACAAGTCCACACCAACCCTTGGAGCATCCCACCCAGACCCATCCCCCTATAACCCACACACCCCTGAACACTATGGGCAATTTAGCATGGCCAATCCACCTAGCCTGCACATCTTTGGACTGTGGGAGGAAACCGGAGCACCTGGAGGAAACCCATGCAGACACGGGGAGAATGTGCAAACTCCGCACAGACAGTCACCTAGGCCTGGAATCGAACCCAGGTCCCTGGCGCTATGAGGCTGCAGTGCTAACCACTGAGCCACCATGCCGCCCCTTTTTGGCCCAACAAGTCCACACCACCCCTCCAAAGAGCATCCCATCCACACCCATTTCCCTATCCCTGATTTCCCATGTGTAACCCTCCTAACCTAAACATCCCTGGGCACTATGGGCAATTTAATACGGCCAATCCACCTACTCTGCACACCTTTGGACTATGGGAGGAAACTGGAGCAAACCCACACAGACAAAGGGAGAACGTGCAAACTCCACACAGACAATCGCCCAAGGCTGGAATTGAACCTGGGTCCCTGGCGCAGTGAGGCAGCAGTGTTAACTAAGCCATCGTGCTGCCATTTGTCTACTCCGACCGCTTTTCTTTTCTTTTTTTGTTCTCTTTTCTTGATTTTCTTTTCTTCTTTTTCCTTTGCGTACCTCTTGTCCTGAGCTCAGAAAGCATCGGCGGCAATGAGGGATCCCAGAGCAGACTTGAGTGAGCCCAGCACGGACCACGTGGCACCAGTGAGTGAGCCCACAGCAGGCTCGAGTGAGCCCTTACTTACTTTTCCAGGGCGAGCACAGGACCTGTTTGGAACTGGCAGCTGCTGCATTGGTGGAGGTGACATAGGTAACGTAGGCCCAGTGGCAAAAGATGCTGCCTGAGGATAGGCAATTTCATTGTTGGTTGGGCCTGGTGCTGGTGAGTGGTAAAATTGTGGTGGAACAGCATGGTGACAGTGGAAAAGCTTTTTGCTATATTTTGCTGTTTTTCTCACTGTAAGATAAACCACTGCAATAAAATCATTCATTCAAAATCGTTCGTTCATTCATTCATCATTCATTCAGATGCACTGTAAAAATGCACTAGGGTTCCTTAGACAGTGCCTTACAAACCTACAGCCACCACAATGGAGGGCAGGAGATAAACGGGAACCACCACCTGAAAGTTCTCCTCCAAGCCGCTCACCGCTCTGGCTTGGAAAGATGTTGCCATTCCCTCAATATTGCTGGGTCAAAATCCTATAAGTCCCTCCCTACCAATATCGTGAATGCAAACGGACTGCAGCAGTTTAAGAAAGCAACTCACCAGCACTTTCTCAAGGGAGAGGAATGACAGGCAATAAATTTTGGCCCATGCAATGATGCTCACTTCCCATGAATACATAAAAAAGAAGCCACAACCATGATGAAGTGTACAAGCCCATTCATTTTCATTGATCTTCACACTTACACAATGGAAAATGCCTGATTTGAAAACAAATGGGTAAGTACTAAATGACATTTAATAAGGCAGACATTCAGTGTGTAGATTTTCCCATAATTGAAGAAGGTCACAAAGCTGTTAAATAACAAATTTTCCACCATTATCAGACTAAAATGTATAAAAGACAGTGAGCCTTGTTTTTGTAATGCCATTTTTACCTTCCAGACATTACACAGCGTGGCGTCACAGCTAAGTCAAAATGTAGTCTATTCGCAAATAATTACAATACTTTCTGATATTCCTTTGAGCTTAAGACCTGACATTGATACTGATCTTGTAGAAAATTACAATTTGACTCGCCATGTGAACTGATGTTTCCTCTTCTTACATAAGAGTTGAATGTCATATGTTTTTCTAGGTAGAATTTAGATATGAACTGGCGTCTATCAGGTAGAGTATCAATTAGGAAAATAGCAAGTAAAAACAGGGCTTCACAACTGAAGAACTTTTAAAACTATACAAGAATTCATTGAAGAACAGCTCAACATCTAACTTTAAATTACAAACAATGAGAGTTTAATAAATCACTAAATAACTAATGTAGTCATTCAGATATCTAGCAGCTCACAGATTCAACCTCTGCTTTTATTTTTCTAAATTTTCAGAGACCTGGGGAGATTGAAGCTGAAAGTGGACTTGCTTAGAATTTACTTATTGGGAATCATTCTTTGTGGCTGAAGGTAGTTCTAAGAAAGATGATACAACATTGAAAACAAAAGGTCATTTGTGGCTCTAAAGGATGCCGACAAGTAAAATTTTAACTTTAAAAACAAATTCCATGCCTTAAATTTCTGAAATGTAACTATTTTAGACTAATTTTGTTGAAGATGCTTCACCGGAACATTTCAATGTGTGATCCACTTAATGGTTAAGCATAGTCATGCTGGAATGTACATTAACTACTGGAAATTAGTTTGTTCTGGAACCAGTCAACACAATGTATTAAAATAATATTCTTGGCACATTCTATTCCAACTGGTGGATAGTAGAAAGGACTTTTATCACTTGGCAGCTGACAAAGCTTTCAAATGATTAAGAAGTAATAAAATCTCAACCTCTCTTTTCGTGGACTGAAAATGACACACAACATCTTAGTTTTCAACTTACAGTCAGTTATGGTCAAATGTAAAACCAAGAATGCAAACTAAATTCAATATCAGGTTAGCAGACTCAAAGAAAAATCGAGTTCACACTCATAATACCTTCCAAACGAAAAAGATGGATCAGAGTGATCTGGGATGTGAAGCATTAGTAAAGGAATTCACCCTTTGCATTAATCTAGTAGGTCTTATCTTTTCTGATGGTAATAAACTTATCAGTACATTAATCTTCAAATGGTAGATGCTTGCCGACAGAAGCACTGAGTATGACTGAAGGAATATTTGTTCTAATTTGGCAAAATATTACTGAGAAGGAAAGATTTATCAGTTGCTCAATGGTTAGCATTGTTGCCTCACAGCACTAGGGACCTCCAGAACCATGGGTGGGTGACTGTGTGAAGTTTGCATGTTCTCCCTATGTTTATGTGGGTTTCTGTTGGGCATACTGGTTTCCTCCCTCAGTCCAAAGATGTGCAAGTCAGATGGATTGGCCATGCTAAATTGTCTGTAACATCGAGGGATATACATGCTAGGTGGATTGGCCATGGTAAATGTGGGATTACGGGAATAAGGTGGGGCTTAAATCTGGGTTGGATGCTCTTTGCAAGGTCAGTTCTGACTTGATGAGCCGAATGTCCTCTTTTTGCACTGTAATGACTCTATGATTTCTAAAAACTTCCCAAAACATTTCAACGCAATGAGTAACTTTAAATGTGAATTATGATGAGGCAGGTATTCTGATTTATATGTTGTTGGTTAAGAGAGAAATTTTAGTCATCTGGTTGAGGAAAGTCTGATATATTGAACAGACTACGAAAAAATACAGTCAGACCTCAGCTTAAAATCCTCTCTGATGAACAATACCAATGTAGTGCAGTGGCTTTAGTGCTGTACTGAAATACAATCCTGCAACCATGTCCTAGCAAAGAAAGTGAAGATCATTGGTCGAATCAGAGGGTGGCAAATGGAGAGACAGTAGCTAGATCTTGGTTCCAGTAGTTTGAGGGATTCACAGTAAGAACAAACTCTGAAGATGAATACATTTGTGACACGAGTTTCTGGTCATACAGTCTAACATCCCAGGGAATCAACAGTACAGAACTACAGATCTGTACCTGCCGGTCAAGGGATGTGAATATGAAAATATTAAGATAGAACTGATCAGGGAGTACATTCTTGTCGGTATTGCTGATGAGTCTGAGTCAAACTTATTACAGTCAAAAGAAGACCTCATTCTGCAGAGAGCCATTTAGATAGGAAGAGAAGCTGAGATCCAAAAGCAGAACAGATCAATCCTCAGAAGAAAGGAAAATCTTGGCAGTGGAGATCCGCAGAATTTATTCATTTTCTGATGGACACAACAGTACACTAAATCCAAGAAATGAAGTTAAAGCTGGGAGAAAAAGTGTAAGATGTCAGATGGGACTATCAATACTGTAATCTCAAAAAAGCTATCATGTGTGAGCAACAGTGTTCAAACATTAAAAGGAAACATCTTCACTACAAGAAAATAGCTCATTTTCAGAAGATGCATAATGGCAGAACACTGACATTGAAAATAAAGTCTTTTACACCCAAAGCTTTCAACAAAATAAATTAATCTTCACTGGAGGATAAACTAAAAGTCTTCAATGGTAAGATGAATGATCAGTTATCTTGACACATACATCTTTATGTCAATGGGCAAATTTCAAGTCAAGAGAAGGTGTGAGCGTCTTGTTGGACAGACAGCCTTGTCAATCAAAGCACTTCCTGAAGCTAAAAGAAATTCAATACATGGTTCTGGAGGAATTGAGTTAAATATCAAAGGTATGCTGTAAGTAATCCTTCAATGTAGGAATAGTAGATAATAGAACAATAATTTGCGTTACATAAGGGTTTTTTTCCCACTCTTGGACAGAAGAGCTTGCATTGACCTGAATCTTATCCAAAAAATCAAAAAAGTTTCTCAATATGAAGAAACAGATTAGTTGACACCATTAACAGTTATATCGGCACATATGCCCAGTGCAATGTTACAGACATAACTGACATGGAGGACAGAAGCAAAAAGAGGACATGCGAGCAAAATAAGAAACTAATCTGATGATTGAATTAATTGATGGTTATCACTGACACACTCAAATTAATTCCATGTTTGTTCCACTGGCACAGTCCAATTAGCAGATACACTGTATGTAGTGGAGATAGCAAGAACTGCAGATGCTGGAGACAGAGTCAATACAGTGCGGAGCTGGAGGAACACAGCAGGTCAGGCAGCATCAGAGAAGCAGTAAAGTCAACATTTCAGGTTTACACCCTTCATCAGGACTGGGGAGGGGGAAGGGAGATGGGAAATAAATAGAGGAAAGAGAGGTGGGGCGCTGGGAAGGTAGGTGGGATGGTGATAGGTGGCTGCAGGTAAGGAGTAGTGGGGATTGGTCAGTGGGAAGGGTGGAGTGGTTGGTGGGAAAGAAGATGGACAGGTAGTGCCAGGTCAAGGAGATGGGGATGAGAGGGAAAGTTGGACATGGGATGAGGCCAGCGACGGGGAGACTTTATGGTGAATTCTATGTTGATGCCATCAGACTGTAGGCTCCTGAGGCAGAATATGATGTGTTGTTCCTCCAGATGGCACGTGGCATCATTGTGACACTGGAGGAGGCCCAGGATGGACATGTCACCCAGGGAGTGGGAGGGGTAATTAAAATGGCTGTTGGTTGAAGCATGTAGAGTGCTAATGCTCTGCGAATTGGTCACCGAATGTGAGTTTGGTCTCACCAATGTGGAGGAAACCACAATGGGAGTAATGGATACAGTAGACCAGGTTGGAGGATGTACACGTGAATCCCTGTCGGGTTTGGAAAGTTTGTCTGGGGCCTGGGATGGAGGGGAACCTCCTCCCTCACCTGTCCCTAATCACCTAATCACCCTCTGGCTCAGGAAATTCCTCCTCAGGAACAAAAACAGAAGTTTCTGGAAATTCCTCCTCATCTCAGTTCTAAAGGGTTGTCCCTTCACACTGAGGCTGTGCCCTCAAGTCCTAGTCTCTCCTCCTACTGGAAACATCATCTCCAGGTCCAGCTTTTCCAGGCCTCTCAATATTCTGGAAGTTTCAATCAGATCACTCCTCCATCGAGTACAGACCCAGAGTCCTCAACTGCTCCTCATATGACAAGTCCTTCATCCCAGGATCATTCCTGTAACTTGCTGCACAGCCACATATCACTCTGCTTAGAGGAAATATCACACTGCCTGGGTATAGCAGTCCATATCCCCCATCATAATCCATGTTCTAAAACTAAAGAGCAACTAAAAGGGAGTTATTCCATTTGAAACACTCACCTTTTCTGTTTTGTTCAGGCAGGGACCGTTCAAATTCCATCCTTGGTGCTCATAGAGCTTTCTAAATTTTAACAGGAGCATAGTTGCCTTCTCAAATTCTGCTGGGTACTATGTCATTCTGAAGCAGAGTCATACATGAAAATGACTTGGGACGTTCTTCCTCCCAAGACATCTGCAAGATTGCCAATTAATAAAACAGTAAGAGATAATTACAAACTTTAGTAATTCATCGGCTGCTTATAGAAATCTATAGCAAGACATACAGCAGCTATAACTTTGCCTTTACAATACTAATGAAGACATTTATAAAGTGTCCATCAAGGGTAATATTTACATTCCGTATATGTTGCTCAGATTCTCAGTTAGCTTGACTTCAATGTGCTGTCAATGCTCGGAGTTGAATATGAAATAATGATTTTGCAATGTAAAATCACAATAGATTTGGGAACTTGGTGCAAAGATTGTTTAAAACTTGATGCTTAACTTCATCTTTATGACATTGCATTCACACACCAGACGTTCTAAAAAAAGAACATCATTTTAGAGAAGTATGAGTGAGTTGGAGGTTTGAAAATTACATTTCTTAATTTACAGTCCCATTTACTTTACCCATTGATTCAACACCATTTCCAATCAATGGTGGAAACTGCTTTCTGAACATCCACCTGTTTTAGGCAGGAGCTTCCACGCCAGTCATAGTCACTTAGTCATACTGAACTTGAATCTTGTTGGAAAAAGAGAGATGTTGCTAAAGTCTTTCATCTCGCACTAATCAGGACAAACACAAAGATGTCAAATTTCAAATGATGGCATAATTGTGTACTGCAGGACAAAGGGCGTGCTGGTATTTTTCATGTTTTCTTGGGATGTGTGCATCACTGCCTAGGCCAGCATTTACTTCCCCATTCCTAATTCCCGAAAGAGCACTTAAGACTCAACTACATTGTTGTGGGTCTGGAGTCATGTATAGGTAACACCAGCAGGTTTCCCTCCCTATAGGGCATTAGTGAACCAAATGGGCATTCCTGACAATTGACTGTCATTACAAGGTCTCTATGAGGGCATTTTTAAATTCATTTCTTTATTATTGAATTCAAATATCACTATCTGCAGTGGTGAGATGTGAACCCATGTTCCACAAAGCTTTAGCCTGGAGTTCTGGACTGCTAGTCCAGTGACATTCCCACTCCATCATAACTTTGCTTCGGTAGCTGACTGGCATCAGGTTCAGTCAGAATGGCCAAGACATTGCCATAAAGAAAACACTGTGAATCTATAGGCTCCCCAAACTCCCAGGTAATCCATAAAATGGGCAAAATTGAAATTTATCAATTCTGCTTGGAGAGGGCAAGTCCCTGGGTATCAATATATTGCATGTTGCTTCCAACAAGTCTGAATGGACAAGGTAATGAGTTCAACTGAATTATCTTGAATTGTCAGTGTAAATACTAGTATATGCAGAATTGTTCTGCAAGAGCTGTGCAATGGCAGACTCACATCTAACAATGCACAGAGATAAAAGGTACTGCAGATGCTGGAGAATCAATGCACTGTTTGTTTTGGTCTTTGTAAGCACAGGATGGTTGGGTATGGTCTGTACTCTGTCTGTTATGAACAACCAAAAAAACATACTAATTGGTTTGATTAGCTAATTAGTGGGACATAGGGACCAAATGTCTAGCATCTCACCTGCACCAAAATTCAGACATAACTTTGTTAAGGTGCCTTTACTGCCAAAGTGAAACTGAGAGAATTTTGAAAAGGATCTATTTGGACATCCTAGCAAGCAGGTTGGAATTTCCATGTGTACTGAGGTTGCTACATGGATGAAATCAAAAAAGTCAAATGGATAGCTAAGTGGGACATCAAATTAGAGCTGGTTTCCGATCCTGCCGTCCAAACTAGAGCCTGTTGACAATGCCTGGAAAATGCCCGACAAATAAAGCAGGGACTGTCTTACTGTGGATTATGCAATTGAAAAGGACAGTGATTTGAAAACAGAGAAAGCAGAAACTACTGATTGGACCAAGGCAACCACTCCTGCTACTTCAGTTTTGCCAGACCCAACCAAAGAGTTTAAAGGGTCAAAGAAGGGATTCATGGTAGATTCTGTGCAATCAAGACTGTTGCGAGCTGAGCTGGGGGGATTCTGCAGGAGCGTGATATATCTTATTCAGAAACGGTGAATGAAATATTGCTTCTGCTGAAAGGAACTCAAGGATCAAATCCATTAATTGGGTAGCATACTGGAAGTTGAGTTGGAAAGACTGTGTGATTGCATATGGTGTCACATTTGTGCTGGAAGTGATGCTTGTGCCTGTAACTAACCGAAACATATCTTTGTTGTATCAACAATTTGAAGTGAAATTTCACTTTTTATTTGACACATTGTTCACTTTTTAATTAATGTTTGAATTAGGTTTGTTTTACTGCAAATGTTTTAAATAGTGAAATCCTGTCCTTTTTTATGCTATTGCCCGCGGGATTTATTTCATTTGAAATTCAGTTGGTCTATATGTGCTCTGTAACTGCAAATTAGGTAATTATTGCATTAATTCTGATCAAGTATTCCTGAGATAAGCACTTCAATATTATGCAGTAATTATGCAATATTTTGCTCCAGAAAACAGTGTTCTTCTTTTTGGAGGGGAGATTGGCAGGTATTCTGACAATGTAAACTGAGAGATTACTCTGTGTTTGTCCATTTTGTGTCTTTCCTCAGGAGTGTTACAGAAAAATGTACAGTATGGCTTCCTTTGTGTCCAGTGGTGCAGTAACAGCCCTCAGTAGGTGAGGGCTTGGATGACAAAAGCTTGGGAATCACCTGAGCGCTTTGTGGGGCATGGCTAAAGGGATGCACATGCTGAGAGGGAGGCAGTGAGCAGTCAGGAGAAAGGTGGCAAGCAGTGGGGAATGAGTGAGGTGGTAAAGGATCGTGTCAGTGGTCGATACAATGGTGGAGGCACAGACCAGTAGGGTGGCACAAACAAAACATGGGTGCATTCCAAAGACATGGGCAGTAGGGGAACCTGCTGGCCGGGCCCAACAAGATCCATTCAGCCCTTCAAATTTGCTTCATTATTTAATACGATCATGGTTGACCCTCTATCTCAATGCCATATTCCTGCTTTTCTCTCCGTAGCTCTTTAATATCTGACCATTCACCAGTGACCTCTGAATGTACAGGGACAAATATTCCCATTTGGTGTTAGGACTTGCAATTATAATCTTATTAGATTTCAGCAGTAAAAGTTGCACTGTAGATCATAAATGATGCACTGCCCATCTATAGTGATCTCTCGTGTATCTGAGCACAACCCAGATCCTGTAACTGGGGTCCTGTCAATCAATTAGAAAACATGGAGCCCCATGTTGCCTCTGTCTGGGATCACTGACATTATTTAAGTTTAATCAGGCATTTAACTTGTCAATATTGAGCCTCAATCAAGGGTCTTGGCACAATGGAACCTAGCGGATCCACTGTCAGCAGGATCAAGGAAAGGAGTAAAGCTCTAAGGCTTTCACTAAGGATCACCACTGGATTCCTGAACAAATGCGAGTGGGGCATGATGAGAGAGGGTGGTCAGGGAGATGGAATGTGAGAGCAAATGGGGATTTTTAACAGCTTGCCCCTTCCCCAGGCTGCGTCCTCCAATTAGATGCTGTATTCCCATGAATGAGGGACGTGTCCAGGAAGCTGCAGCCGAAGATGACAGGGTTTCCTGACAGATCTTTGGGAAGTAAGTCAGAGCCGCACAGCTCCTCTTAAATCCTATTTAAGCCTTCATTTAACCCCAAGGAATATTTGATAGGAAGTGGCTCATTTTGGAGCCAGGTTGATTTCCCGCCACAGTGGAAATCCCACCACAGGCCCTTCCAGCTCCTGGCTAAGTAAGGGAAGAATCTTCCTATCCCCAGAAACTGGATGAGTGTACTTCTACTAGATTCTCGCCAATCCCCACTTTCATAACCATTCCAGCAGGCTCCATGAAAGTCAGCCTGATGAATGCAAGTGAACATGTCGGAGGGCAACAAAAATTATATCAGCAAGTTGCAACGGTGGAATCAATTTCTAAATCTGCTGTGACATTTTCAACATCCTGCAATTTGTTTCCTTATGTTGATGGCGATCAGTTGCCCTGGAGATGCCAGGGAAGCAGGAGTTGTGCCTGGTCACGTTTTTACATCGTCTGAAAATCTGATGGATAGAATTTAATTGCTGATAATGTATCTGAGCTCCAAGCCATTTCCTGTGGTCCAGTGGTCAGCATGGGTAGTTTTATGGAAGCATCAAAAATTTTTAGCAGTGTAAGAAGTCATTTGGCTCATTGTCCCTGAGCCAAAAGCTATCAAGCTATCCATCCTCATCCAGCCCTTTTAACAACATTTGTCCTGTAGCCCTGCCAGTTACTGCTCTTCAAGTGCATATCTATTTTCTTTTAAAATGCAATATTGTTTACAACTACTACCACTCTATCAGACTCCAACATCCCCAATGTGGAATAAATTTTCAAATCCCCTCTAACCCTGATCACAATTCCTTTAAATCTATGCCCCATGGTTTCTAACCTCAATTCTAGGAGAACTGGGTCCCTCCATGCCTTTTCTCTGGCCTCCACACAATCATATCCCCTCAGGGGGAGGCGGGGGGAGAAGGTCCAACAGAGGGTGGTGATGATGCTGATTGGAGGTTGAAGCAAAGATTTGCATCGGTGCAGTCACCACCAGCAGAAGGAGGACCTCAGCAAGGCACCCTCCGAGTTTGAGTGAAGACAAGCATCCAGCAGAGGGTAGTGAGAATGCTGACTGGGAAGGGAGGGAAGGAAAACAAAGTTGCTGATAAATCTCAGCAGGTTTGGTAGTATCTGTGAAGGAAAAAAAATGGAGTTAATATTTCAGATCTAGTGACCCATTGGGCCTGAAACGTTAACTCTGATTTTTTTCTTCACAGATGCTGCCAAACCTACTGAGCTTTTCCAGTAATTTCTGTTTTTGTTCCTGATTTACAGCATCTTTCAGTTTTTATTGAGCAAGAGAGATTGGCAGGTAGTGCATGAATCTCCTGTGGTCATTCCCCTGCAAAACACATATACCGTTTTGGATACCGTTGAAGAGAATGACCTCTCGGGCAAAGCAGCAGCAGCCAAACTTGTTGTACCATGGCTGGTTCTGCTGCAGAAGGGAGGGGCAAAAATGTGCCAGGGCAATAGTCCTGTTGTTAGTCACTAACAGTCCCCATTAACAACTATTCACCCTCCCAGCCTGATCGTTAGCAACTCTTTGACTGTCCAGAGATAATAGGTACTTTTCTGATGAAGGGTCTAGGCACGAAACATCAAGCTTTCCTGCTCCTATGATGCTGCTTGGCCTGCTGTGTTCATCCAGCTCCACACCTTGTTATCTCTTTGTCTATCCAACTGCTCTTCTCTCTCTTGAGGCTCTATCCTATTGTTTACTTCCTACCCCATCCCCCTCACTTTTTTCTGCATATAACCGGACATTTTCCCAGCCACCATCAGTTCTGAGGAAGCGTCACTGGACCCGAAACGTTAACTCTGTTTTTTCCTTCACAGATGCTGCCAGAGCCATTGAGCTTCTCCAGCAACTTTGTTTTTGTGTCAATAGTCATGGGGACTCAATAAAAGGGGAATAGACAGGCATTTCTGTGGCTGCAAACGAGACTTCAGGATGGTATGTTGCCTCCTCGGTGCTAGGGTCAAGGATGTCTCAGTGCGGGTACAGAACATTGTGAAGGGGAAGGGGGAACAGCCAGTGGTCATGGTATATGTCGGTAGAAATAACACAGGTGACAAAAGGGATGAGGTCCTAAAGGCAGAATAGAGGGAGTTAAGAAGAAAGTTAAGAAATTTGACCTCAAAGGTGGTGATCTCAGGATTGCTGTGGTACCACGTGCTAGTCAGAAGAGAAATGACAGGGTTTATCAGATGAATATATGGCTGCAGGTGAGTGTTGAGCAGGGGGTGAGGGTTTCAGATTTCTGGGGCGTTGGGACCGGTTCTGGGGGAGGTGGGACCTGTACAAATTGGATGGGTTACACGTGGGCAGGACTGGGATGGGAACCTATGTAAAGACTCAGAGAAGGAGACAGCAAGGACAAAAACAAAAGATAGAAAAGGGAATAAGAAAAATGATAGGCTGACAAACCAAGGACAAGATTCAAACAGGGCTATTGAGAAAAATAAGGAGAAGACAAACACTGCTAAAAGGACAAGCTTAAAGGCTTTATGCCTTAATGCATAGAGCATCTGCAATGAAATGGATGAACTAATCATGCAGACAGATGTAAATGAGTACGATATAACTGGATTTACGGAGACATGGCTGCAGGGTGACCAGGGAAGGGAACTGAATGTCCCAGGATTTTCAGCACTTAGGAAGGGCAGGCAAAAAGGAAAAGGTGGTGGAGTGGCATTGCTGGTTAAAGAGAAAATTAACACAATAATGAAAAAGGATATTAGTTCTGACAACATGGAGTCTGTATAGGTAGAGTTGAGAAATACCAAGGGGCAAAAACCATTAGCAGATGTCATATATAGACCCCCAAACTAGAGTGGTGATGTCGAGAATGGTAATAAACAGGAAATTAGAGATGCATGTGATAAGGAAATATCGGTGATCATGGGTGATTTTAATCTGCACATTGATTGGGCAAAACAAATTAGCTACAATTCCATAGAGGAGGAATTCCCTGAATACATATGAGATGGTTTTCTTGATCAATATGTGGAGGAACCAACTTGACAGCAGGCCATCTTAGACTGGGTGCTGTGTAATGAGAAGGGGATCATTGTCAATCTAGCTGTGCGAGACCCCTTGGGGAAGAGTGACCAGACATGATAGAGTTTTTCATCAAGACGGAGAGTGAGGTTCTTGATTCAGAGACGAGGGTGCTGAACCTTAATAAGGGAAGCGACAAGGATATGAGGCATGAGCTGGCCTTGATAGCTTGGGGATAGTGACTTAAAGGGATGACAGTGGATAGACAGTGGCAAACATTCAAGGAACGCCTGAGGGATCTCCAACAACTGTTTATTCCTGTCTGTTTCAAAAGCAAAATGGGTAAGAGGGCCAATCCACGACTTACAAAGGAAATAGGAAATAATATCTAATCCAAGGAAGAAGCATACAGATTGGCCAAGAAAAATAATAAATCTAAGAATTGGGAGCAGTTTAGAATTCAGCAAAGAAGGACCAGGGGATTGATTAAGAAGGGGAAAACAGAGTACGGAAGTAAGCTTGCGGGACTGATGCTAAGAGTTTCTTTAGGTACATGAAGAGAAAGAGATTGATAAAGACAAACGGAGATCCCCTACAGACAGAAACTGGGGAATGTATAACAGGGAAAAAGAAATGGCTGAGGAACTGAATACATACTTTGATTCTGTCTTCACAAAACAGAACACAAATCCGATACTAGAATTGTTGGAGGATGCAGGATTTAGTGAGAGGGAAGAGCTGAGGGAGATCAATATTAGTAAAGGAATTTTGCTGGAAAATTGTTGGGATGGAAGGCTGATAAATCCACAGGGCCTGATAATCTACATCCCAGAGTATTTAAGGGAGTAGCTATAGGGATAGTGGATGCACTGGTGGTTATCTTCCAGAATTCTATAGACTTTGGAACAGTCCCTGTAGATAGGAGGGCAGCTAATTTCAGTCCAATATTCAAAAAGGGAGGTAGAAAGAAAACAGGGAATTATAGACCACTGAGCCTAACATCAGTAGTGGGGAAAATTCTTGAATCCGTTGTCAAGGATTTTATTTCAGAGCATTTAGAAGGCAGTGGCAGGATCAGCCAGAGTCAGCATGGATTTATGAAGGGGAATCATGCTTGACAAATCTGTTGGAATTCTATGAAGATGTAACTGGTCGAGTTAACAAAGGGGAGCCGGTCGATGTGGTATATTTGGACTTTCAGAAAGCATTTGACAAATTCCCACATAAGAGATTAATGAGCAAGATTTAAAGGACATGGGATTGGGGGAAATGTATTGAGATGGATAGAAAACTGGTTGGCAGAGAGGAAACAAAGAGTAAAAATTAATGGGTCCTTTTCAAATTGCAGGCAGTAACTAGTGGGGTGCCACAGGAATCGGTGCTGGGACCCCAGCTATTCACAGTATATATTAATAGTTTGGATGAGTGAACAAACTGTAACATCTCCAAGTTTGCAGATGAAACCAAGTTGGGTGGGAGGGTGAACTGTGACAAGGATGCAGAGATCCTTTAGCATGATCTATACTGGATCGGCAAGTGGGCAAATCAATGGCAGATGCAGTATCATTTGGATAAATGTGAGGTTATTCACTTCAGAAGCAAAAACAAGAAGGCAGATTACTACCTGAATGGCTGTAAATTGGGAGACGGGAGTGTGCAGCGGGACCTGGGTGTCCTTGTGCATCAGTTACTGGAGGTAAGCATGCAGGTGCAGCAGGGGGTAAAGAAGGTAAATGGTATATTGGCCTTCATTGCGAGAAGTTTCGAGTACAGGAGCAGGGATGTGTTGTTGCAGTTATACAGAGCCTTGGTGAGTCCACACCTGGAATACTGTGCGCAGTTTTGATCTCCTTTTCTGAGGAAGGATGCTCTTATTCTCGAGGGAATGCAGTGAAGGTTTACCAGGCTAATTCTGAGGATGGTGGGTCTGACGTATGAGGAGAGATTGACTAGGTTAAGATTGTTTTCGCTGGAGTTCAGATGAATGAGGTGGGACCTCATAGACACTTATAAAATTCTAACAGAACTGGACAGGGTAGATGCAGGGAGGATGTTCCCAATGGTGAGTGTGCCCAGAACTAGGGGTCACAGTTTGAGGATTCGGGGTAGACGATTTAGGACTGAGAAGTGGGGACATTTCTTTATCCAAAGAGTGGTGATCCTGTGGAATTTATTACAACAGGAAGTAATTGATGCCAAAACATTAAACGGATTCAAGAAGCAACTAGATATAGCACTTTGGGTGAATGGGATCAAAGGTTATGGGGAGAAACAGGATTCGGCTATTGACTTGAATGATCAGCCATGATCGAGAAAAATGGCGAAGCAGGTTTAAAGGACCGACTGGCCTCCTCTTGCTCCTATCTTCTATGTTTCTATGTAGCAAGGTCACTGGAGTATTAATCCAGAGCCCCACATTAATGTTCTGGGGGCTTGGATAGGGATCCCACTGTAAATGGTAAAATCTCATTTTGTTTTGGAAGAAAGTTAGCCGATAGCAATCATGTAATCACTGTCAATTGTTGCAGAAACCTATCTGGTTCACTCGATCTGACCTACACATGACTCCAGACCCACAGCAATGTAAAATTGTTGACTTGTTTGCCGAGTTGGCTTGTTTTTGTTCAGACTTTTTGTCACCATGCTTAGGTAACATCATCAGTGACATCATCAGTGAGGTCTCCAACAAAGAGATATTGTTCTGCTCCACTTGGAATTTGTACTGTCTGGTCCATTATGGTGAATACTGTCATTTCCGGTTTTGTTCTGTATGGGTTTTTATATGAAGTCCAATTCTATATGTTGATTGCATTATGAGTTGAGAACCATGCCTGCAGAAATTCCTGTGCACGTCAATGTTTGCCTTGGGCTATTATGGTTACGTTGTCCCAGTTAAACTGATGGCCTTCATTGTCTGAGTGTACTGATATTAGGGAAAGGTCGTCATGCATTATTGCTGCTAGCTGAAGTTCAGGTATTCTGACGGCTAGTTTCCTTCCCATCTGTCCTGGATGTCAGAGTTGAACGTATGACCAATGGGGAGTTTCAAACCCCAGTATACAGGAAAGCAAACCACATTGACCAAATCCTCAATTTCCATAGCAACCACTCCAACGTCCGCAAACAAAACAAAATTAAATGGGCCACAACTCACTGCAATATGCCAGAGCTACGCAGGAAGGAGGAAGAGCACCTATACAAAACCTTCACTATGAACGGATATCCGCAGGTGCCTACTAAACAGTCAACAACAACTCAGTATGGCCTAACACACTGACCACAATGTCCTACATCAAGAACATATCAGAACTGACAACGAGACTCCTACGACCACTAGGAATCATGATGGCCCACAAGCCCACAGCCACTCTACAACAAACACCCACAAGGATTAAAGACCCCATTCCCACAACATACAGAACCAATGTGATTTACAAAATACCACGCAATAACTGTCACTAACATTACGTCGGACAGACAGGAAGGAAACGAGCATCAGAATACACAAACATCAGCTAGCAGCAAAACAACACGACCAAAATGTCAGTACACTCGGATAATGAAGGCCATCATGTTAACTGGGACGATGTAACTGTAGTAACCCAAGCCAAACATAGACATGCACGGGAATTCCTACAGGCATGGTTCTCCACCTGTAATATATTCAACAAACACATAGAATTAGGCCCTATATACAAACCCATCCAAATCAAAACCTGAAATGACACTACTCATCATAACGGTCAGGACGGTATAAATTCCGAGCGGAGTAGGACAACATTGCTTCATCGGAGGGCTCACTGATGATGTCACCTAAGCATGATGATGAAACGTCTGAACGAAAATAAGCCAGATCAGCCAGCGAGTCAACAAACCTCAGTCACAACCCCAGCTACAATTCTTTGCAAAAACCTTAACCACAGTAATGTAGTTGACTCTTAACTGCCCTGTGTGCAATAAATGCTGGCCCAGCCAGCAAAGCATGCATCCAGTAATCAGATAAAAAAAATTAAACCTCTGCTCAGCCTCTTTTGTTCCAAACAAAAAAACCCAATTTATTGTCTTTGTTAGTTCTTGAATAAATTTCTCTACCGTGATTAGCCTCTGTACTGTAGTGAGTACAACCATGCGGCAGTGATCCAGTGGTAGTTATCGGTTTCTTTAGTAGGATCAAATTGAAGAGTCAATTTCAAAGACCCTGCTGGCCAAGAGGTGAGAATGCATCCATTTTCTGTGATATAATAGTTACATTTATGTCTGTATTCATCACCAGCGGGACTGAAATCCATCTTTGTGAAATATACAGGTCGATGTCTCAAAGCCATTAATCTTGAGACACCGTGTCGAATATCAGACCTTGACGGCTTTCGAGCGAAGTCCCATCTCATTTCAGAGTACATGCCGTGTAATTAGACAAAGATGGATAGTGATTGAATCTAAGTCTAAGGCAGCCACAGTGAAGCTGATTAATACTTAGATACGGCTGCAACTGTTCACTCATGATCCAGAGCACACGAGAGACACTCAAGCTGGAAGGTGCACAGAAAAGTACAACTCTTAATGACATTTCCATGCTGGGTTAGGTGCTGACAAAGGATCCCTGCAAACACTCAACAGGCACACCATGTGACTAATTAATTAAAATTACACTGCACTGTTGCAGAAACTCCCTGAGCAATGCAACGTTTTTTTCACTCATTTATAGTACTTAAAATTCTTGCATGATCCACTTAAGAAATGTCCAGCTTTCAGGCACTGTTGATTTTCAAATAGCTAGCTTTGAGAAATTTGGTCTTTGAAATCCAGCTATCAATAATATTTTGAATGATGCAGAATTGTTACAGAACAGAGATAGGCCATTTGGTCCATCATGTCTGTACTGGCTCTCCATATGAATATCTTTGCTCCTGCCCTCTCCCAATGACCCTGAACATTATGCATATTTAAATGATAATCTAACTCCCCCATGAATACCTAAATTAAAACTGTCTCTGCCACAATTCCAATGAATGCCAGACTCGAACTACTCTCTGCGTGATAAAATTTCCTCCACATCACATATACTTATTTTGCAATTCACTCTAAATCTGAGCCCTCTCATTCTCGATATTTTCATGAAAAGAAGCAATTTCTTCCTGTCTACTCCGTCCAGACCCATCATCATTTTGAAAACTTCCATCAGATCTCCTCTTAGCCTTCTCCATGTTTGATTACTCGGCACTTTTGTTTAAATATAGAGAAGCTATTTAACTGGTAATGTTAGTAAATGAAAAAAAGTTTACATTGTAAACCGTGAGCAATGATTCATTCCTTCACCCTTATTTGTAACAGCTTTAATTGCTATCTCCCTTTTCATTCAGTGAACTCTGGATATTTTTGTCTTTCCTTTTCCATTTGAGGAAATATGACTGTGTCAAAATCATCACTCCTTTGAAGATAGCCAGCTTCTCCTGCCAACCTTTGATCCCTGCCTAAATGAGCTGTCAGAGGAAGTAGAATGAGCTGCCAAAGAAAGTGGTGCAGGCTGGTACAATTACAACATTTAAAAGACATCTGGATGAGTATATGAATTGGAAGGGTTTAGAGGGATTTGGGTCAAATTCCAGCAAAGGGGACTAGGCTAATTTAGGATATCTGGCCAACTTAGATGAATTGGACTGAAGGGTCTGTTTCCATGCTATACTTCTCTGTGATTCTATTACTGTATCTGATCCGGACGATACTTGCCCCATTAATGTCAGCTCTGTCCCCAGGTTAACTACTGGCTTGACAGTAGGAGATAGAGGGTGGTGGTAGAGGGTTGTTGTTCAGACTGGAAGCCTCTGACTGGCTGTGTGCCACAAGGATTGGTGCTGGGTCCAATGTTGTTCATTATTTATATAAACAATTTGGATGAGAATATAGGAGGTATGGTTAGTAAGTTTACGGATGACACCAAAATTGGTGGTTTAGTGGGCAGTAAGGATAGTCATCTAAGACTACAATGGAGTCTTGATCAACTGGACTATTGAGCCAAGGAATAGTAGATGGAGTTCAATTCTGATAAATGCAGGGTTTTGTACTTTGGTAAGACAAACCAGGGGCAGGACTTACACAGTTAATTGTTGGGCCCTAGGAAGAGCTGTCGAACAGAGACCTACAGGTGCAAGTAGCTAATTCTTTGAAAGTGGCATCGGAGGTAGACAGGGTGGTGATGTAGCAGTTTGGCATGCTTTCCTTCATCAGACAGAGCATTGAGTACAGGAACTGGGACTTCATGTTACAGCTGTACAAAACATTGATAAGGCCACAAGTTTAACCAGCGTATTTTTTTCCCCTTCATTTCAATCACTGACAGTGTTGGCACCCCAGTATTTCCTGTTAGGTCAGCTGAAAATGTTTGGATTTTCAATTTTGCTCATTCCCTTTAATCCAAAAACAGTTTGACTGGATCAGACTAAAAAATTAGTCAATAATGGTGTATTTCAGTGAGTCAGTCATCACAGAAAAAATCACTGGTGATAAAATAGCTTTCCTAAATTGGAAAGCTGTCGTGCAAATGCTGTCAAGTTGAGAATATCTTCTGCTAGCTGGGTTGCAATCTGGATTGTTATAATGTTTGAGTGAAGTGAACTCCCACTGTGGTACTACAGCCTGGCCATGTTTCTTTCAGATGACAGAACGACTGAAGATATATCTTCCTTGGGTTCAAGTGCCAGAATACTACCTGCACATTTGTATTATTAGTTCCCTCAGAAGACAATTTATTGTTTCTGACCTATAACGCTGGTGAGTACAAAAAACTGATGAGAATAATCAAGAGAATACTACTGGCCAAGGAAGTGTACATATCCTGAGACAGCATGTATTCAGTTATAATAATGAAAATCTGGTGAAGTTAAAGATAGCGTCACCATGGTCCCAGAGAACCGTAGGACTGCTCTCTCAGTAGAGAGAGAGAAAACGGGTAGTGAGTTTAACCTAAGGTTCACTACACCTCAGGCAAGGGATGAGGTTGAGGAGGTGAGACCTTCATGGTAACTTCAGCCAGTGCCAGAGTTGAACCTTCATTATTGGCATCACTCTGCATTGCAAAATAGTCATCTGGCTACCACTTAGCTCTGTTAGCTGGACTGCCAGTTGTCTCTCCACTGCGAGAACGGTCCTCTTGGACTATAGTAACTTTACCTGTTAATATTAAGGGTTTATGGAAAAACTACAGCACTCCGACACTCAACAAAAGTCTCCCATAATGCACCATCCCGTTATCAAACCATTTTAACATCTACCTAAACGTCATACCCGTCGCATAATGATGAAAATTAATTTGCACCTACAGGTTGATGGCCTAGTGGTATTGTCACGAGACTGTCAATCCAGAGACCTGACTAATGTTCTGGGGACCTGGGTTCACATCCTGCCACAATTCAATAAAATAAAATCTTGAATTATGAGTCTAATAATGACCATGAAACCAGTGCCATTGTCGGGAAAACCCATCTGGTTCACGAATGTCCTTCAGAGAAGGAAATTGCCATCCTTACCTAGTCTGGCCGATATATGACTCCAGACGCACAACACTGTGGTTGATAGTTAACTGCTCTCTTGGTAACTAGCATAATAAATGCTGGCTGGGCCAGTGATGCTGGGTGACTGCCTGTGTGGAGTTTGAACATTCTCCCCATATCTGTACGGGTTTCCTTCGGACGCTCCAGTTTCCTTCCAGTACAGAGATGTGCACATTAGGTAGAGTGGCCTTGCTAAAATTGCCAACATCGTCCAGGGATGTGCAGGTTAAGTGAGTTAGCCATGGAAAGTGTTACAAGGATAGTGTAGGAGGTGGATCTGGATGGGATGCCCTTTGGAGAGTTGATGTGGATTTGATGGGCTGAATGGCCATCTTCCACACTGTCGGAATTCTACATTCCAGTGAATGAATTATAAAAGAAAAATACATAGCCTTGACAACTCAGGTAAAATTGTTCCAGGACATGGAAGCGATGTTAAACTCTAAAATGGCTGAACATTTCTATCAGAGGAATCTGCAAACAAACCTGTTGGCTCTGCATTCCACCTGGAAGTTCAGAACACCACACTCTAAATGTCACCTTCTGTGGAGAAAAATTATGGTCCATCTATCTTGGAGCAACCCTCGACCATTGCTTAATTTATCATCGCCACCTCCAAGAGATGCTGAAAGGATCAAAATAGTAATAAAGTTCAACCACAAGCTGGTCAGCACAAAGTGGAGTACAGAAACTACTATCCTTCATACTTCTCCTGGAGCTCCAGTCTTCTTGAGAATTACACACCAAAATGGGCCTCAAATCGTTACACCTAACTCACTGACAGAGAACACCACACAGTATTGAAGATTGTTCCGAAACTCTGAAGTCATTTTCAGTTCAGTGGTTACTATCCTCTCAAATATCATCTGTCCCTCCCTTCAACAGTCGACAGCAGTACACTGAGAAATAACTCGCATCAGATGGGCCTCCCCATCCACAGAGATCTTCAAAAGCCTGCAAGGCCTCATGTGGCTCTGTGAAACCCCTTCTGGACAAGAATCAGACGTCTCCAACTCCATAATGATGAACGTTTTGCCTCCAGCTTGCTGATTTATAAAAACATCAGATTCACAGAGACAGGCATCTGGATTAGTTGTAGTTATTCAACTTCAAAGAGTGCTACGGTTTCATCAGCATGTCATGCTTCAAGTTGCGAACAGATGACCCCGAACGTTCCAGGATTGTTACAAAAATATTGACATGTTTTCATGAGCATAGATAAAAAACAAAAAAGGGGAAGCCAAGATCTTGCTGGACTCTGCAATTTGCAAACTGCTGAGATAGAACAGATGGTATTCATGCAGCCAGGCTCTGGACAAGCAACTTCCCATCGAAACCAGACAGATCTGGAGCTGAGATAACAAGTGGTAGAGCTGGATGAACGCAGCAGGCCAAGCAGCATCATAGGAGCAGGAAATCTTGACGTTTCGGGCCTAGACCCTTCATCAGAAATGGGGGAGGGGAAGAGGGTTCCAAAATAAATAGGGAGAGAGGGGGAGGCGGACAGAAGATGGATAGAGGAGAAGATAGGTGGAGAGGAGACAGACAAGTCAAAGAGGCAGGGATGGAGCCAGTAGAGGTCAGTGTAGGTGGGGAGGTAGGGAGGAGATAGGTCAGTCCAGGGCGGATGGACAGGTCAAGGGGGCGGGTTGAGGCTAGTAGGTAAGAGATGGGGGTGCGGCATGAGGTGGGAGGAGGGGATAGGTGAGAGGAAGAACAGGTTAGGGAGGCGGGGACGAGCTGGGCTGGTTTTGGGATGCGGTAGGGGGAGGGGAGATTGTGAAGCTTGTGAAATCCACATTGATGCCATTGGGCTGCAGGGTTCCCAAACTGAATATGAGTTGCTGTTCCTGCAGCCTTTGGGTGGCATCGTTGTGGCACTGCAGGAGGCCCAGGATGGACATGTCGTCTGAGGAATGGGAGGGGGAGTTGAAATGGTACATGACTGGGAGGTGCAGTTGTTTATTGCGAACCGAGTGCAGGTGTTCTGCAAAACGGTCCCCAAGCCTCCGCTTGGTTTCCCCGATGTAGAGGAGGCCACAATGGATACAGCGGATGCAGTATACCACATTAGCAGATATGCAGGTGAACATCTGCTTGATGTGGAAAGTCTTCTTGGGGCCTGGGATTGGGGTGAGGGAGGAGGTGTGGGGGCAGGTGTAGCACTTCCTGCAATTGCAGGGAGAATTGCTGGGTGTGGTGGGGCTGGAGGGGAGTGTGGAGTGGACAAGGGAGTCACAGAGAGAGTGGTCCCTCCAGAAAGCAGACAAGGGTGGGGAGGGAAAGATGTCTTTGATGGTGGGGTCTGATTGCAGATGGCGGAAGTGTCGGAGGATGATGCGTTAGATCTGGAGGTTGGTGGGGTGGTATGTGAGGACGAGGGGAATTTTTTTTTGGTTGTCATTGCAGGGACGTTGTCTCCGCCTGCTCCTGCCCCACCGAACGTATCTCCACCTATCTTGACTCCATGTTCGGTCCAGGAACTCCCTACCTACATCCGTGACACCACCCACGCCCTCCACCTCCTCCAAAACTTCCAATTCCCTGGTCCCCAACACTTCATTTTTACTATGGACGTCCAGTCCCTATACACCTGCATTCCCCACACGGATGGCCTAAAGGCCTTCCGCTTCTTCCTGTCCCGCAGGCCTGACCAGTCCCCCTCCGCTTACACCCTCATCCGCTTAGCCAAACTCGTCCTCACCCTCAACAACTTCTCTTTCAATTCCTCCTATTTCCCACAGACAAAGGGGGTGGCCATGGGTACCCGCATGGGCCCAAGCTATGCCTGCCTCTTTGTAGGTTACGTGGAACAATCCCTCTTGCAAAGCTACACAGGCCCTAATCCCCGCCTCTTCCTCCGTTACATTGATGACTGTATTGGCGCCGCCTCGTGCTCCCATGAAGAGCTCGAACAGTTCATCCACTTCACCAACACCTTCCACCCCAACCTTAAGTTCACCTGGACCATCTCTAACACCTCTCTCTCCTTCCTGGACCTCTCTGTCTCCATCTCGGGTGACCACCTAGAAACTGATATCCATTTCAAGCCCACCGACTCCCACCGCTACCAAGGATACACCTCCTCCCACCCACCTTCCTGCAAAAATACCATCCCCTATTCCCAAATCCTCCGCTGCATCTGCTCCCAGGATGAGGCATTCCACTCCCGTACATCTCAGATGTCCTCATTCTTCAAGGACCGCAACATCCCCCCCGCAGTGGTCGAGAACACCCTCGACCGTGTCTCCCGCATTTCCCACAACTCATCCCTCACACCCCATCCCAGCAATAACAACTAAAAAAGAATCCCCCTCGTCCTCACATACCACCCCACCAACCTCCGGATCCAACATATCATCCTTCGACACTTCCGCCATCTGCAATCCGACCGCACCATCAAAGACATCTTTCCCTCCCCACCCTTGTCTGCTTTCTGGAGGGACCACTCTCTACGTGACTCCCTTGTCCGCTCCACACTCCCCTCCAGCCCCACCACACCCGGCACTTTTCCCTGCAACCGCAGGAAGTGCTCCACCTGCCCCCACACCTCCTCCCTCACCCCAATCCCAGGCCCCAAGAAGACTTTCCACATCAAGCAGATGTTCACCTGCACATCTCCTCATGTGGTATACTGCATCCGCTGTACCTGTTGTGGCCTCCTCTACATCGGGGAAACCAAGCAGAGACTTGGGGACCGCTTTGCAGAACACCTGCGCTCGGTTCGCAATAAACAACTGCACCTCCCAGTCGCGAACCATTTCAACTCCCCCTCCCATTCCTCAGACGACATGTCCATCCTGGGCCTCCTGCAATGCCACAATGATGCCACCCGAAGGCTGCAGGAACAGCAAATCATATTCAGCTTGGGAACCCTGCAGCCCAATGGTATCAATGTGGATTTCACAAGCTTCAAAATCTCCCCTCCCCCAACCGCATCCCAAAACCAGCCCAGCTCGTCCCCGCCTCCCTAACCTGTTCTTCCTCTCACCTATCCCCTCCTCTCACCTCATGCCGCACCCCCATCTCCTACCTACTAACCTCATCCTGCCCCCTTGACCTGTCCATCCTCCCTGGACTGACCTATCTCCTTCCTACCTCCCCATCTACACTCACCTCTACTGGCTCCATCCCCGCCTCTTCGACTTGTCTGTCTCCTCTCCACCTATCCTCTCCTCTATCCATCTTCTATCTGCCTCCCCCTCTCTCCCTATTTCTTTCAGAACTCTCTTCCCCTCCCCCATTTCTGATGAAGGGTCCAGGATCAAAACGTCAAGATTTCCTGCTCCTATGATGCTGCTTGGCCTGCTGTGTTCATCCAGCTCTACACTTTGTTATCTCCAATTACATTTACTCACTTTGCACTTTAAATAAAGTAGTCTGGGTTAATACCAAATCTGTGATGCGTATACTTTCAGGTTACATGCTATGAAAAAGCAACGATATTATAAGGATGTCTCTTAAAGGTACTCTGACATAACCAGCTGAGAGACATAAACAACACAAGGCTGAGGAAACTGTGAGGAAATCTTGGACAGCAAACAGCCTCTCAAATAAATATGCGAGGCTGAATCTTAGGATTCTTTTTGGCTCCATGCAAGTTGAGATGGAAACGAGAATGTGTCAGGGAAGATGTTGAAGGCAATAGTGAGAGTGGCAGAGCATGATCCTTGGCAGGATTTGGTTGCAGTCACAGTGATGGAGTGAGTGTGCGGTAGCAGACAGGAGTGCAGCACTTAACCTGCACGGGCAGAGAATTGTCAATGACTTCCTTATGGCTCTACTGGCCATTTCTCCGGAACGTGCCGTTCTAGGTTTCCTCAGATCAAGCTGTCAGGGTTTGCATCACTTCATCCACAGCATGGTAGCTCAGCAGATATAAAAGTTTGAATAGATGTACAAACAGCTTCTTCCCTGCTGTGATCAAACTTTCGAATTGACTTCTCAAATATTAATTGTGATCTCGCTCTCTGCACCTTCTTTGTGGCTAAAACACGATTCTGCACATTGTTCTGTTACCCTGCTGCGCCAGACAGTTGGGAAATGAGTAACATACCAGTAGTTGCTCCAATGCAATTTGTGCCTGAAACCAGTTCAGCTCCAATTGTGGGCCAGACATGCCTGTTTGACAAACAGGAAAATTCAATTTGAAGTCAAAGACGAAAAGAGTAAATTGTTTGAGGTGATTATAAAAGATAGGATTTGTGGACATTTAGAAAGTGAGAAAATGATTAGGGATGGTCAGCATGGTTTTGTGCAAGGAAAATCACGTCTCACAAACTTGATTGAGTTTTTTGAGGAAGTTACCAAAAAGGTTGATGATGGCACAGCAGTAGATGTTATTTATTTGGATTTTAGTAAAGCCTTTGACAAGGTTCCACATGGTAAACTAATCATTTAAGTTAGGACACATGGGATTCAGGGTGAGGCTGCCAAATTGGATATGTAATTCGCTTATTAGCAGGAGACAGAGAGTGGTGATAGAGGGTTGCTTTTTTGGACTGAAGGCCTGTAGCCAATGGTGTTCCACAGGGATCAGTTCTGGGTCCTCTTTTGTTTGTCATTTATATGATTTGGATAAGAATATAGAAGGCATGGTTAGTAAGTTTGAGGATAGCACCAAAATCGGTGGTATAGTAGACAGTGAAGAACGTTTTCTAAGGTTACACAGGGATCATGATCAAATAGGTCAATGGGCTGAGAAATGGCAGTTGGAGTTCAATCTGGATAAATGCAAGGTGTTGCATTTTCGTACAGTAAACAAGGGAAGGCCATATATAATTAATGATAGGGCCTTGGTTAGTGTTGCAGAGCAGAGGGTCACTGGTGGTGCAGGTACATAGTTATTTGAAGTTTACACCACATAAAGACAGGAGGGTTAAAAAGGCATTTGGCACGCTTGGCACGTTAAACTGGAGAGGGCTCAGAAGAGATTTACCTGGCTATTTCTGGGTATGGAAGGTTTGAGTTATAAAGAAAGGCTGGCGCTTTTTTCACTGGAGCGTAGGAGATTGAGAAATGGCCTTATAGACGTTTACAAAATAATGAGAGGTATAGGTAGGCTTAATGATAGTTGTTTTTTCCCCTAGGACGAGGGATTTCAAGACTAAGGTACATTTTTGAGATGAGCTGGGAGAGAGATTTTGAAAAGACCAGAGGCAATTTTTTTTAAAAGAAAGATGTGGTTCACTTGTGGAATGAAATTCCTGAAAAAATCTTGGGTGTGGTTACAATTACAATGTTTAAAAGATATTTGGATGGATACATGAATAGGAAAGGTTTAGAGGGATAGGGGCCAGGTGCAGGCAGGTGGGACTAGTTTAGTTTGGGATTATGTTCCGTATGGACTGTTTGGACCGAACGGTCTGTTTCCATGCTGTATGGCTCTGACAAAGTCAGTCCTTGTTAGAGAAAGTTCCTCCTCAGTCTCAAGGCACAGCAACTTATGGTCCTTTGGCATTTTCTGAAAGTCTGAGTCAAGAAAGGATATGTCCTCTCAGGATTTGAAAACCAGTGGTTGTGAGAATTGCAACTAATAACATCCGCATGTCCCCATTTATATATGAATAGACCAGAATAAACTAGCTTAGTCTGCCATTGACTTCCACACATTGCATATTGTTTAGTGCATTCCACAAAGATATCACAGCCACCATTCCTTTCTTCCACTTATCGATTCTTTCTTTCATGCATCTGTAAAACCCCCGGCATTCTTTCTACGTGAAAAGCACTAAGCAAATGCATCCTTTTCCATTGTTCTATCAGCTGACAGAGTTGAACATAAATTTGAATCATAAATATTGAGTTAACCCTTAATCTATTTGATAATTGCATACATCTTCAACAAACAATATATACAAGGATGCATAAAAAAAAGATTAAATTGGGTATGGATGGGGATACAAAACAGGAGTGATGCACTAAATTATCTAATTCTGCAGAAGTCAAAGGAATTGGATATCCAGCTACGAGAATAGCACATGACCAATAATGCCTCTTGTGTCTCTATCTGTATCCAATTTAGCTCCCAAAGTCACCAAAATTGAAGGGAAATTGTGAAGGGAGGAATTTGTGGAAATTTGGGAAAAATCACTACGAAATAAAGCACTCCACATCACACAGTTAAAGGACTCACCACAACCATTTCAGTCAAAAAATGAGAAACAATTTAGCACAACAAAGGGAAGTTAACAAAATATTCAAGCAGTTAAACTACAAGGCAAAGAGACCCACTGACCAGAAGATGAGAGGGCGAACACCAGAGAGTAAGGAAGGAGGAATAGAAACTCTGAGCAAGTAAACTGTCACTTCCAGAATCCAGGTATATCAATATATCCCTCATGACACCCGAAATATCTGCATAGCGGCCAGTATTCTATCACCAAGCCACCCTTTATTTACTTGTGAACAAGGTCAGGAATCATATGACACCAGGTTATAGCCCAACAGGTTTATTTGAAAGCACAATCTTTCGGAACATAGCCCCTTCGTCAGGTGAAATGAGAAAGAAGCACACAGAACACAAAATTTATATGTAAAAGATCACAGGGTCACGTAAATGATAAGGATGTACTAAAACAAACATAAGATGCTGTTAAATCTTTCATCAGTTAAAATGTTTTAATGTTTAATATGTACATGTAAATCTCTGAATTTCTTTCAAGTCATTGCCCTGAGAGAAATAAAGGTTTTATCAACGTAAAGAAGAGGCGACAGTTTTTGTCAAACAATGCATGTTAGGTGTGAATTCTTGTTTAGAATCTGTTTGTGTTTTGGTTTGGAGTCAGACTGGTTATATTTCTAAAGCAGGCATTTATAAAACAATACATTGACTGATTGTCTATAAATTATGTGCTTTTTGAACAAAATAGAATGTATCTGCACATATAAATTCACACCACAGATTCGTGTGTGTGTGTGTGTGTGTGTGTGTGTGTGTGTGTGTGTCTGTGTCTGTGTGTGTGTGTGTGAGTGTGTGTGTGTGCGTGTGCGTGTGCACGTGTGTGCGTGTGCACGTATGTGTGTCCTTGAAAGACAGTGGGTGTATGAGAGAGGATCTGTGTGAGTGAGTGCCTGTGTATGTATGCGTTGTGTGAGTGCATGTCTGAGAGTGTATAGTGTGGTGGTGTCACCTGTAGTGCGATATGAACCCAAGATCCCGGTTGAGGCTGTCCTTGTGAGAACTGAACTCGGCTATCCCGAGAGAATGGCTTTAACCAGGATCTGGGGTTCATGTCACACTACAAGTGACCCCACCCACTATACACTCTCACACACACTTGCACTCACACACTTGCACTCACACACACACATACATATACAGACTCTCTCACACAAAGACACACACACACACACACACACATTCTCTATCTCTCTACACTCCCCCACCCCACACACACATATGAATCTATGGGTGAATTTGTATTTGTGATACATTCTATTTTGTTCAAAATGCACATCATTTATAGACAGTCAGTCAATGTGGCATTTTATAAATTCCTACTTTAGAAATGAAACCAGTCTGACTCCAAACCACAACACAAACAGATACTAAACAAGGCCTCACACCTAACATGCATTGTCTGACTGAAAATGTCACCTCTTCTTTACACTAATACAACCTTTATTTCTCTCATGGCAGCGACATAAAAGAAATTCAGAGATTTACATATACATATTAATCAATTAAAACCTTCTAATTGATTAAAGATTTAACAGATCTTAGGTTTGTTTAATACATCCTCATCATTTGTGTGACCCTTTGATCTTTTACTTATAAATTTTGTGTTCGGTATGCTTCTTTCTCAGTTCACCTGACGAAGGGGCTATGTTCCGAAAGCTTGTGCTTTCAAATAAACCTGTTGGGCTATAACCTGGTGTCGTGTAATGATTGATGTTGTCCATCCTAGTCAAACATCAGCACCTCCACATCATATTTACTTGTGCACAGTACACTGGCTGTAGCCAACCAGCTCAATCAGGCCTCTGAACTGAGGAGGTTCTAATCTCCAGGTTATATTAGTCAGCCGGGGCGTTTCTGATTGGCCCAGGTTAACAACTCCAATCAAGTACCTCATAGTCAATGAGGTCCACCTGGATCCAATCACTACAGCACACAAGAAAAAAGAGGTGAGCCAAAATTTGTTGTACAAGATGGCCCTAAATAACACATTTCACTATTCAAAGGTTAAACAATTGACTGAGGTCATCCCAGTGAAAATGAGACTGAGTTCAGAAAAAATAGAGTATAGAGTCAACAAACTGGAAAACCAGAATCTAAAAAACTGCAAGAAAATCTCTGTCAGTCTAAAAGATAAATATTGTGAATTGGTTTGTTGAAAAAATGAAAATTGTAATTCCATGTTTTTTGACCCTAAAGGAAATTATCATGTATGTTTAATTCATAAGTCAGAAACCTCTACAAAAGTTTTCTCAAGTTTTATCTATACAACACAATTAATTTTCTGTGATTTTAGTTCAAAATAGAAGCTTACATTTGTTTTTAACCTCACTAGCCCAGGGATATCCCTATCAGTGACTCAGCCAAGATTAACTCAGTACAGACTAGGAATGCTTTATTCTTTAAAAGCAAACTCACAAATCAAAGTGTGCACTTTAAGACAGGCATGTCCCTATCTATTAGTAGCGCCATTGAGCCTTTCCTGCCATTTAAAACTGAAAGATAATGAGAACTGTAAAATTGAAGCATTGATTCGCTGTTCCAGCATAGAAGATTGCTAGTCCTTCTGTAATGAAAAGTCATATTAAATTGCAACGGCTTATCATTTCCAGAGGGAAAAAGTGACAAGTGTAAAATGTGCTGACACTTATATGAAAGCAGAGTGATAGTGTGACAGCTCCTAAAGTCCTGAAATGGAAACAGAGATGAAACCATTTTGAAAAGATGTCTGTTCCATTCAATATGTTAATAGCTCTTCACATTTTATAACAAAAATGTTTTAAGTTCCTTCCTTGACATTTTGTATATTTATGTAAATGGTTCCGCTTACCTAGAAGAAATAATTTAATAAATAATCATGCGATCTCATAACAATGCTTCCCAAATCTGGCTGCTTCTATTGCATCAACAAAGAGAGAAAGAAAGGAGACATTAGACAGACTTAAGGGATACAAAATCCTGACTTTGAACTGAAACCACAAATGTACCAAGAAAATAGGGAGCAGATAGTACAGGCTTAGGTAGCTTAGCTTTATATAAAAATATGAATTCAAGAAAGGAATAATGCCAGAGAACTGGCAGGCAACAAATGTAATTCTTATCTTTAAAATGAAACATAGGATATTTTTCCTGCAGGCAGCTATGAACTGGTTAGTTTCACATCAGTAGATGAACGATACCAGGAGAATAATTCCATGGAACTGATCTTCAGTGAATTACTGCCATGCAGTTCTGGTATTGGCAACATGGATTGAGAGAATGTTTACAGCATAGAAGGAGACCATTCAGACCATTGTGTCACTGCTGACTTTCTGTAAGAGCATTTCAACAAGCCCCACTCCCTTGCCTTCTCCCAATAGCCCTGTACTCTTTTTCTTGTACAGATGTTTATCAAATTTTCTCTTGAAAGAGCCAAATGTGCATTCCAGATCTGAAACACTTGTTGCATTAAAAAGTTTTGACTGATATTACTTTTTCTTTGTGCTACTCCTTGTCATCTTTTTTTCTTCACTGGTTCCTCCTGAGGTTCATTTCTAAAATGAGCAGGACACTGTGTTGAAGAATGCAGCAGTGAAGGGTCATTCAAGATGACCTTTCATGGCTGAAACATCACCTTAGAACTATCCAGATATAGAATATCTGCTTTTGAATGTCAGTAGTTGCAGCTTTGGTTGCAATGCTCCTTGGTGATTGTGCAAGGTTCCTGATACTTAAGCCCTTTGGTGCTGCAATGCCCATTACCCCCCGTCTGAAACCCAACAGTTTAAGCACAAAATATGGTATGTGTTGGGAGATGAACGCTGATGCCTTCAGCCTTTTCTTTACTGGGTTTACCAGTTTACGTTGGTAGAGGAACAATCGTTCTTAATGAGAAGACGTTTGACTGGATTTTTCTGTTCTCTGAACTACATGGGCAATGTCAGAAATCACACGACACCAGGTTATAGTCCAACGGATTTATTTGAAAACACAAGCTTTTGGAGCCTCAGTCCTTCTTCAGGTGTTGATGGATGAGGCTCCGAAAACTTGTGTTTTCAAATAAACCTGTTGGACTACAACCTGATATTGTGTGATTTCTGACCTTGTCCACCTCAGTCCAACACCAGCACCTCCACATACATGGGCAATGGTAAGACACTTGGGAAAGTGCAGTGATAATGAAAATAATGTGATTTTTAACATTCTTAAAAAGAAGGTTTTTCCACTTAAGGTTCAACAGCTAACTGAGAATTTCATTGAGGTGTGAGAAGGGTCTGAGATGCATGACTAGCACCCCATTATTACCTAATTTCACCTCATTTAAAGACAGTTTGCTATTTTCAGAAAACGTACCTGGTGACTTCAGCTCATCACTTGTTCTTCCAGGCCTCCATCATTGCCAGCATTCCCCAGCATTTCGTGGTACATTCCCTGGGCAACATTTGCTTGCACCCTCCTTCCCCAGAGGTAAGCATTAGCAGCAGCCTCACCATATCCTCGTGGCACATCCTGGGCTCATTTATTATACCGTTCAACACTTCATTGCTATGCTTTGGAGCTCACTGAACCTGAAATTGCATTATTACATTCTTGTCCCTTAATAGTTTACTCCAGACAGAGTTAATGTTGCCTTTTTCAATCTATGAACAGTTATTAAATTGCTAAAGTTTATGATATAACAGTTTTTGTATTGCTTTGTCTTTTAGCACAGATGGAAAACCAGGCGGCTTTTTGTGTTTATCTGCAATGAACAGTGAGGAGGTGGACATCTTGCTGCTTGGCACCATGCTACATACACCATATGTCATCAAATTTCAAAGGAACAATACACGTGCTTCAGCCAAATGGCCATGTCTCAAAGTCTAAGGGGAGTGGTCCTTAGTATAATCAAGGGGGATAATAGTCAGTCAAGTAAATGCAAAGGTGCTTAAAAAAGCAAGTTACAAGCCCTGAGATGACCCTGTTGCAATGCATGAAATGATTGCCCTGAGCCTGTCTGCATAGCAGAAGTCGCGGCTCAGGAAATCTGTTCCAATATAGTCTGGGGAGCAAGTCACTATTAGTCCTGCAGGATGTGTCTAACCGGTAATTTCTATTGGTGGTAAGCCAACAAGGTATGATATTATAAACTTCAGAACTTTAATAACCCTTCATAGATTGAAAGAAATGGCATTAAGCTGTCTGCAATAAACTATTAAGGGACAAGGACAAACTTATCTAAGAATTGAAAGCAATTAGCCATGTCTGGGAGAAGAAAGAGTCGAACCTACATGAACAAAACTGTTTTAACAACTGCTTGATAACTGGCTGCCTTAGGTTACAAAGACAAATGATTGGCCATGCAGAAGAATTTAAGAAGTTAACTGCCAGGAAGGTTATGTCTTCAAACAGACGGTCAATGCCAAACATAACAAGGAACAGGGAAGCTACTTCTAACAAGAAGGCAAGCTGCAGACTCAATGGTTCCAAAGGAGTCATTGATAATTTGGTTGAAAGAATCTGAAAGATCATCAATAATGTCTCACCATTGACCTGAAGGATAAGAAAATGTATAAGACTTCAATACCAGAATTCTTCCTCAGCAGAACTTCGAAGAACAACATTGCACAAGGATCAACCCCTGGACATCAGAGACAGACACTCTGGGTTGGAATTGTAGCTAAATTCCACTGTTAATCAGGTAATAGCCAAGTTGAGTTGTGAGGATTAACTAGCTTAATTGAAGGATCTTATTTTTGTTGCTAAATGCAACAAAGTTTAAATCATTGTTTCAGTTCTTGATTTTCTGTGAGATCTCTTAATAAGTAGTCAAATTAAAGATAGCTTGTGGTGATTTACCCACCATACAGGAAATTGCACAGAGATCATTCAGGGGTCAGGCCCATCCTCACTCGCTGCTGCCCTTCCAAGTTGAGCGAGAAGAGTTGCCCACGGTCAGTCCTAGGGGTTTATGCATTGAGTATGGGAGGCTATCAGGGCCATTGCTTTGGTGGAGAAATTGTGGCAGTCAATTGTGGAGATTGGAGGCCGCATGCTTGGATGCTGTGGGGATAGTAACAATGGCCAGGGGAAACACAACATAGAGGGATGGGAGATGGTAGAGCATGGGAGGGCATGAGATATTGTAAGGTGGTGTTCATTCACAGTCAGTACCTCGCTGGCTTGAATGACAGGAAGCAGCACATCATATTATATGGAATAACTAGAATGTAGGTCCCTTATCATAGGGAGTAAAGTGGGGAGGTATAGAGTTGAATAAAAAGGTTAGGTGGGAACATGGAGAGTACCAAACTGGATCAATTGACAAAAGAATGCAAGGTAGAAAAGAATATGAAGTTTTGGGGATTGTGGGGGCAGCTGTCGCTTAGATTGATAGGCCGAGCATACACCTCACTCTCCAGAGTGCTAGCTCCATTGCCTCATATCCTCATCAGAAACACAAATGCGCAATGAAAATGAAAAATTGCTGCAGCATACCCCGAAGTTGGGAAACTGTGTTTTGTCTGAGGGAGTGGGGTCCACTTGTAAGCAAGGTGAGTTCCTTCAGGGGCCAATTGCCTCAATCATCCAATCATACATTCATCTGGTGCATGCAGAAAACAACAGAGAGAATGAGTTACACAATAGGACTAAAAGCTTGAGCATGTTTGAGAATGGGTTCACAGTGGTGATAATGGATGAGTGGCATAACACTTGAGAATACAGCTTTCTCATTAACTGGGATATGAAGGTATTGGCATCACTGCATAAGTTGTCACTGTCCTCTCCCACTAATGCAAGGTTTCTCTCCTCATGGAGGTTACTGCACCACCTCTCTTGCTCCTTTCTGCCCTATTGTGGGCTGTTTTCTCCTGGTCTGAAACAAGGGCAGGGTTTGAGTAGGATGAAAGTGGTTGGCACAGCTGATGATGCTGGTGCAGGTGGCAGAAAGATAGTAAGTTGTCTCGATTGAGTATGACGCACTGAAGGCATGATAGGTTAGTGGTTTGGGGAGATGGGGTGAGTGACAACCATTGAGGGAAGCTGCAATAGTGTGAGTTTTAGACCACGAGCCCTGATGGGAGATGGGTACAGTGACAGAGTCAGAGTGAATGTGAGGTTGCAGAGAGAAGATGGTGGCACTTACCCTGGTGAACACGAAATGACATTAGCCTTCTTCTTGTATTGTTGAGATTTTCTTCAGGCTGTGGAAAAGGCACTGACTTGGGTGACAACATCAGAAAATGCTAATCTCCACTGGCAGTCCTGAGGAAAAAGATTGGACCTTATGTCCACAACCCCATCCACCAGAACCTCCAGGTCCCTACCAGCATGTTGGGTGTTAAACTGCCTCGATTAGAATCTCAAGAGCAGTTCTTCCCACAATCACAGTGTGAATGGCTCTGCCTGGCTTTGAGTGTTTGACTTTGTGCACAGTTAGTCTTTAATTATGGTGCCGGCAGCATGAACAACGGCTGCTCTCAGCATCAATCTGTTATTGCTGAGTACCACATAATGTGACAATGTTAAGGCACAGTACAAACCTAATGTATTCGGCTCCATGAAACTTCATGGGAAAAGCTGTTGGAGCTCATGGAGGGAAACCCTTCACAAAACTCTCTGAATTTGCAAAATTTGGGGAAAATTCAGCCTGTTTCTAAGACGATGAGGTGACATGTTGACATAAATATTAATTCTACAAGATCTTAAGATTGTCTGTTTTATCTCTCCCTCTGCCTGTATAACATCATCAGTTTGGGTGGAACTTACTGCAGTCTCCAATGTTAATCCACACAGAAGAATTACCTTCTGCAATGAATCTTCCAGGTCTTTGTTCCCTGTCATTAACATTTGTATGTTTAGCTATGTAATTAAATTTATTACTGCCCATCTCCTGCTGCTCGCCCCAGAGCTGACTTCATAAATTAGATTATTCTGGAGGCTTCACAATTCTTCCCGAATGTGTTCACTCCAGACTTGGAAGTTTGTTTCAAAAACAGAAGTTGCTGGAAAATCTTAGCAGGTCTGGCAGCATCTGTGAAGACAAATCAGAGTTAACGTTTTGGGTCTGGTGACTCTTCCTCAGAACCGGACCCAAAACGTTAACTCTGATTTCTCTGCACAGATGCTGTGCTGACCTGCTGAGCTTTTCCAGCAACTTCTGTTTTTGTTTCTGACTTACAGCACCCACAATTTTTCAGGTTTTTACTTAGAACTTTAGGAGGTCTTTGCTATTGACCTTGGCTCTTTTGTTGTTCCTGCATGGTCTGTAAAGTCTCTCTCCACAGAAGGACCTTTTATCTTTAAGACGTCCAGCACTGAGGACATTGGTCCTGTAGAGCCAAGCAATCATTCTATTACCTATCTAAGGTACCCATAATTTCTTGAATTACTCTTATAGTGGAAATCTGCCCTACTAAAGCACAGAGTGCTCCTATAATGTTATCAGGGCACCTTATATCTTATGAATTTCCATCAACAAAGATATCTACTGATTGGAAATAAATATTTTCTTCTTTAAAGTATCCAGGATCTCTGTGCCAGATAGTTTTCCTGAAATTGATGTGGCTTCCATTGAGCCATGTACAGTTCATCTTCACATTGAGCAAGCAAGACTACTTTTTACCCCAATCAGCTGGTAGATGTGTGTTGTAACATGTTCATATTTATTGATCATGTCTTCATTCACACTCTGTAGTTGTTGATCTGGTTTAGCAAATAATTTCCAATCCTCTCGGTACAGAAGAATCACTGCTTACTTAGCATTATCCCTATCACTAGCATTGATAATTTATGTGGTCCTCTTGAATTTGTGTCATTTTAGCATCTGACAACAGATTCAAATCTGCTACACAAGTTTGTTCTGTAAATGGTTGTGCTGCCTATATTGTATCAGTTAAAGATTCTTCAATGAGCTCAAACGAGTCGTAATGCTTATCACTGTTGTCAGTATTTGCTTCTGATCACAAACTTGTTCTCTCCCCTGAAGGTTCTTCAGTAAGAATAGAGATGTAAAACAAATCCTCCCTCCTGTATTGTCATAGATTGACAGTATGGAATAATACCCTAATGTCAACATAGGTAATCTCAGTAGATTCTCTATTCTTTTTCATTCTGCCATAAGACTAGGAATACTAAATGAAATCTGCCTTTTTCCTCTTGATCAGTTGGACAACCATTGTTGGTTTTTAGACCAGTTGTACTGTGACTGATTTCTATTTGGGAAGACTTGGCATGACTTAGTTTCTCTAATCTCTTCACATGCTCATGGAATGAGTGAATACCTTGAGGTCAAGACATACTCATTAATGAGAAGAACTGATTACAAATTGCACATATATCCTCAAATCACGTAATTCTTTATGTTGCAGAGTGATCTGTATTTTTGGCCTCGAGAGCTTTGCTATCTGGATTATGCAGTTTCCTCATCACATATTGTAACTTCTGTTTCTTCAGCCATGGTGCTTTACCTATAAGCCAAGTGGCAAGGTGGGACAATGGTTATCAATGCTGCCTCACAGCGCCAGAGACCTGGGTTTGATTCCACCCTCAGACAACTATCTGTGTGGAGTTTGCACATTCTCCCTGTGTCTGCGTGGGTTTCCTCCGGGTGCTTTGGTTTCCTCCCACATTCCAAAGATATGCAGTTTAGGTAGATTGGCCATGCTAAATGCAGGATAACAGAGACAGTGTAGGGGATTGATCTGGGTGGGGTGCTCTTCAGTGTGCTGAATGGCCTGCTCCTTCACTGTAGGGACTCTAAGCCAGTGACACTCGTCCCTGTATCAAGCTAAAAAGTTTGTGCTTCAGAGCCTTTTTCATTAAAACATGCTTCATAAGAAAATTACCGAATCCAATTTAACAGTAAATCCACACAAGAGGATGTTAGGACTGGTGACCAAAACCTTGGTCAAAAAGTTAGGTTGAAGGAACATGTTAAACAAGGAGAGAGAATTAGAGAGTTGAAGAGGTTGACAAAGGGAAGTTCAGAGGTGATGGCCTAGGCATCTGAAGGCATGGCCTCATTGTGGTATGATTAAAATCGGGCAAATATAAGAGACCACAGTTGGAGTAGGGCAAAGTTGTATGGGGAATTGTAAGACTGTTAAAGGTGACAAATATAAGATTGGTTGAGCACGGAGTGATTTGAAACATGAATAATAATATTCAATAGACATTTTGCTGGGCCATAATTCAATGAACTGCAAGCACAAAGGGGTGGAAGAAAGGGTCTTGTTGCAAGGAAGGGTGCAGATGAGAGAGTCATGGATGAACCAAAGTTTACAGAAAGCTTAGGATGAGGGTCCAAGCAGGAAAATATTGCAAAAGACAAAGTAATGAAAGATGCAAACAAGAGACTGACGTTAATTTCCACAGGAATAGAAAATAAAAGCAGATAATATTATACTGATGTCAAATCGTGGTTAGACTGCACTGAGCTGAAGAAATATTGAAGATGATGTATTACATTCTGTAGTTAGAGTATCCTGTGCATTTTCACTCTCTATATTACAAAAATTATATTGAAGTGCTGGAGAACACATATGTTTTGCATGGATCTTACTAAGTTTGAAAGGATGCAGCTATCAAATCGGGAACGATTGTTCAGGCTGGAGTTCTTTTCCTTGAAAAAGAGAGGATTAAGAGGAAATTAGAAAAACAGGATTGAATTCTTTCTGGAGTCGGCTGACAGAAGCAAAAGCAGGAGCGGCTCCATCCTTATCAGCAGCAGGGCCTGAGGCCTGGGAGAGGTATTTTTCTGTAATGTCCTTTAAAAGGGCCACCTCCAGGAATGACAATGGCCCTTCCCAGAGCTACTGGCCCAATCAGGGCTCAGCAGCTCTGCAACCTTGGTACTGCTACAATTATAGGCAGCCAATCGTAAGGATGCACGAAAACACCATCATGGCGAGGTTCCTTTGTTGTTCTTCAAAGACAAAGAACATTCATTTCAAAATGCTAGGACTGGGCAGGTAGGCCCTGACAATCAAGGAGGTCACCTTCGTCCTTCATCGCTGTGGAGGTGACCATTGTTTCCGTGGGGCCATTCTATGAGCTAGAGGGCAGCCATAAAGAATAATTCCCCTCCCTCCAGGATCCCACTGGGAAATCCAGCAGTGCTCCTTACAATGACAGTCCCTCCTGAGTCCAGTAAAATGCCAGCAAACTACCAATGGCAGGTAAAATTAAGCCAAATGAGTGGGTCATTAAAATTTCGAAGAAATTTCTAAGAGGGAAATTCTGTCTCACAAACTTAGATGACATGGGATTCAGGGAGAGTTTGCCAATTGGATACAAAATTGGCTTCATGGTAGAGGACACGAAGGTGGTGATGGAGGGTTGTTTTTCAGACTGGAGGCCTATGACCAGTGGTGTTCCACAAGGATCGGCACAGGGTCCACTTTTGTTTATAATTTATATAAATGGCTTGGATGAGAATATAGGAGGCATGGTCAGTAAATTTGCAGATGACATTGGTGGTATCATAGACAGTGAAGAAGGTTATTTAAGATTAGGAGATCTTGATCAATTAGGACAATGGGCTCAGGAGTGGCAGGTGGAGTCTAATTTGGATAAATGTGAGGTATTGCATTTTGGGAAAACAAATTACGGCAGCACTTATACAATTAATGGTAAGGCCCTGGATAATGTTGTCAAACAGAGAGATCAGGAGGTTCAGGTATACAATTCTTTGAAGTTTGCATCACATACAGACAGGGTGATTAAGAAGGCATTTAGCATGCTTGACTTCATTGCACAGAGCTTTGAGTATAGGAGTTGGCAAGTCATGTTAAGATTAAACAGGACATTGGTGAGGCCTCTTCTGGAGTAGCATGTGCAGTTCAGGTCACCCTGTTATGGGAAAGATATTATTAAACTGGAGAGGGTTCAGTAAAGATTTACTGGGTTGTTTTTGGGAATGGAGTGTTTGAGTTGTAAAAGTAGGCTGGATAGGCTAGGACTTTTGTTGCTAGAACATAGGAGGTTAAGGGGTGACCTTATGGAGCTTTACAAAATTATGAAGGTCATAGATAAGGTGAATAGCAAAGAACTTTTCCCTATAGTGGGGAGTTCCAGGGGGCATATCTTTAAGGCGTGAGGAGAATGATTTAAAAAGGACATGATGGACAACTTTTTTACACAGGAGTGGTTAGTGTGTAGAAGTGGTGGATGCGGGTGCAGTTACAACGTTTAAAAGACATTTGGATAAATGCATGATTAGGGAAACCTTGAAGGAATATGAACCAAACGGAGGCAAGTGGGGCTAGTTTAGTTTGGAAACATGGTTGGCGTGGATTCGTTTGACCAAAGGGTCTCTTTCCATGCTGTATGCCACAATAACTCTATAACAATTTACTATGTCTAGTCCTCTTCCTGTTCTAACTAGATATCTATTTCTGCAGTTCCTTCCCATAAAGAGGGTCTTTATTACAATCCTTTTCTTAAATGTGTCGATATTAACCTAGTAATTGCTGGGTTGGTCGAAAAGAAATTAAACAAAACTCATCTGGAGCCTGTTGATAACCTGAAAATTAGAAATGTCGCTGCTTTTAATATGTTTCTGTGTCTGAAGGAATGAGTGTATGTTTAATGAGGTATTACAACTCATCAGTGATAACTGAACAGTCACAAAGTGTTTGGCTGGAGTCTTATTTAAAAGCAAGCAGTGAATTAGAGTCCTTGACATTGAATTGTGCTGTGGAAATGTCATACCTGATCTTGTGTGAGCAGGGCAGCTTTAGAATGCCAGTGCTCATCAGGGTGCTCAGCTCCCTTTTACAGATGGTGCCAATCATCAGTGGATATGCGTTGGGTAGCAAGTTATTCTGGAAATGGCACAAGGTAAGATGGCACTAGAATCAGATGTGAAGGATACTATTAGCACAGCATACCTAGTTAATGAGATAACAAGCTGTGGGGCTGGATGAACACAGCAGGTCAAACTCCTGTGATGCTGCTTGACCTGCTGTGTTCATCCAGCCGCATGCTTGTTATCTCGGATTCTCCAGCATCTGCAGTACCTTTTATCTCTGATACCTAGTTAATGAGATGCATTTGGTAAGATATGGTGAGAGAACTGGCCAGGTCTTGCGGCAAAAAGCTTTTTTGAAATCCCGACGCCACTCACTCAAAAAATATAAGATTCAGTCCATCCTCTTCAAATCTCAGCTAATTCCCTGGGCTGAGCATAGAAATGAGGGGCTAACTTTTACAAATTTTGGCAAAGTGTTCTGTTGACTTTCATAGAGGGTTTCTCTCTATGGGTATAGCTATCTATCCCATCTGATGGAAACACTGTTGCCTAATTCTAGCCCCATGCTACCATCCAAATGCATGCTTCATGTTCTGAGGAAGGGTCACCGGACCCGAAATGTTAACTCTGTTTTTTCCTTCACAGATGCCGCCAGACATGCTGAGCTTTTCCAGCAACTTTGTTTTTGTTGCATGCTTCATGTATTTGGCCCTTCAATCTCCTAGCACAAAGGCTAGATCCAGGCAGAGTAAACCACGCATTGTGCAGTGTGCTTTAAATAGCAATATGATACACATAAATTTACATAAGCAAAGAGAAAGCTTCTATTGTTTCATGATTGTTGTTAGTACCAGAACACCATTATAGATGTCTGAGCAATATGCTGGCTATCATTGCTATACTGTGTCATCACATAATTTCTCTTAGTGACTTGATTTGACCTGGAAGAATTAGATCATAAAAGTATGATTATAAAGCAATTCAAATCCAGCATTACTATTATTTTCTTGCAAATTCATGTCATCACTTTTGTGAGTTCAGTGCAAGAGTCCTACTTCAGTCACAAAATAATTTCCTCTGAATTGATCCTAAGGAAATGGAAAGAGCACTAAATGAGATTTGCAAAATTACGATTGTATTTTTCAAAAAATTTCAGTGATGTTTGCAAATCCCTCAAATCATTTATTATGCCTAAAGCACATACTTAAGACTATGATTAATCTTTCCCTCTTAATTAATAATTAAACAGCTATTAAACCATGAACCACATAAGAAATTGGTGGGCAAGTTACAACATGAGGTAATACCATTGCCCTCCTCTGGTGACTAAATTGTTGTTCAAATTACCTGTGCTTTCATGAATCTCAGGAATCATATTCTTGGGGAAAGTCATTAAGCTGCTATTTGAAAAGGTATGTTTTCTTGACCACCTATCTGACATGCTTTTCTCCGAAAACAACCTGTTCAGAACAACCCACTTTAGAATGTGCTCACTAAACAGGAAAGAGATTTACTCACATTTATGTACCATTTGTTAGATATAATCGTACTTTGCTCAGGGAACATATTCGAAACACATATTAGTTTGTTGAAAAGGGAATAATTAGTATTTTTACCTGTAAAGGGCTGTGGAATACTGACAGCTTTTTCTAACTGCCCCATCTGAGCATTTGATTTTTGTTGTACTTTTTAAATTTTTTAAAATTGCAAATATATATATGACTTTATAAACTGTATTTCTTTAAAAATAATGGGCTCAGTCTTAAGTTTTTTTGGCATGCTGGATTCTCATCAGGAGACTGAGCAAGCTATCCCCCTGAATCTTGACTAACTTGCTACATTTATAGCTGTAGCTGTCCTAACTGGTGAGCATCACGTCTAATTTCAGCCCCATCTTTCCACGCACCATTCCCACAACACTGCATTCGCTGACTTTTTGGCCTAGGACCAGCATCCCTTGCATCTGCACCATCTTTGAAAGCCAGCAAAGGACTTGAAGGAACACTGGTGTCTGGGAATTGCTCTGGGGACTGAGGAGTGATGGCTGACAAGAAGAAGTTGGCATGGCAGTCCAGGAGCTCTACCTGCAGAAAGAGACAGTGAGGTGCCAGGAAGCATTCAGCCAGAGTAGGAGCCACACACACAGATAATACTTTCCACTCAGAACACTGCAGAGATGACCAGGCCTTCACCTCTACCTTGACTGCCCCCCTCTGACAGTTGAATGTTCTAGCTGAGAATGGTCAACTTGCCTCTGGCTTGACCAGATCCAAATGCTCCCAAGTTCATCCATATCAAGGTCGCTCTGATCTTTGATGCTTTCCAGGGTCCTAATGTACAACAACTACTCCCATGTTCAAGTGTATCACCTCACATTTATCTGGATTGAAATCCATTTGTCACTGATCAGCCCATCTGAACTGCCTGTCCATATCCTCTTCTCGTCTAAAGTTATCCTCCTCACTATTACCACTGTATCAATTTTTATATTACCTGCAAACTTATTTTAAATTCCCCTGCATTCAAGTCTATATCATTTAGATACACCACAAACAGCAAGGGCCCCAACACTGTCCCTTGTGGGACCCCACTGGACATAGACTTCTGGTTGGAAAAACAAATTTCAACCATCACCTTCTGTTTCCTGCCACTCAGTGAATTGTGGATCCAATTTCATAAATTTCATAATCTCCCATTGGTTCATACCTTTGCTATCAATCTCCCATGCGAGACCTTATCAAAACCTTGTCAAATTTCAAGTAAATTACATCAAATGTATTGCCCTCATCCACAGACCTGGTCACATCTTTGAAAAATTCAATGAAGTCTGTCAGACATGACCTCACCTTAACAAAACCATTGTGACTGTTCTTGATTAATACCAGCCTCTCCAAATGCAGATTAATTCTGTCCCTCAGAATTGCAACTTAGACTGACCGTCTGTAGTTTCTTGCTTTATCCCTTGCTCTCTTCTGGAATAATAGTTCCACATTGGCTGTCCTCCAGTTCTCTGGCACCTATGAATCTATGAATCTAAACCTTTCCAGTGACCAGATAGGAACTGAAAATTTTTGCAAGTATCCCTGCGACAGTTCCCTGGCTTCACTCAACAACCTAGGATACATTGCATCTGTTCCTGGACATTAACCTACCCTTGACTCATTTCTGACTGACTCGCATTCTCCATTCCACAACACCTCAATTTTGAAATATTGATCAAAGAACAAAGAACATTACAGCACAGGAACAGGCCCTTGGGACCACCAAGTCTGCCTTTCTAAACTAAAAATCTTTTGTCTCTATGCGGTCCATATCCCTGTATTCCCTGCATAATCATGTACCTGTCAAGATGCCTCTTAAACATTGCTATTATGTTTGTTTCTACCAACTCCTCTGGCAGCATATTCCAGGCACTTCCCACTCTCTTAAAACTTACCTCTTACATCTCGTATAAATTGTCCCCCTTTTACCTTAAACCTATATCCCCTAGTAATTGACATTTTTACCATGGGAAAAAGACTCTGAGTATCCATTTTATCCATGTCTCTCATAATTTTGTAAACTTCTATCAGGTTATCCCTCAGCGTGGAGGCGATGGCCTGGTGGTATTATCGCTGGTCTGTTAATTGACAGACCCAGATAACGTTCTAGGAGGCCTTGTTTGAATCCCACCATGACAGATGGTGAAATTTGAATTCAATATACATCTGGAATTAAGAATCTAATGATAACCATGAATCCATTGCCAATTGTTAGGAAAAACCCATCTGGTTCATTAATGCCCTTCAGGGAAGGAAACTGCCACCTTTACCTAGTCTGGCCTGCATGTGACTCCAGACTCACCGCATTGTGGATGACACTTAACTGCCCTCTGGGCAATTAGGGATGGACAATAAATGCTGCCTGGCCAGTGACAGCCTCTACCGTCAATGAATAAAGACAAGAAAAAGTCTCTGGTGTTCAATTTGAAACAATCCAGGTTTTCCAATCTTTCCTCATTGCTAACACCCTCCAAACCAGGCAACACCCTGGTAAACCTGTTCTGTACCCTCTCCAAAGCCTCCACATCATTCTGGTACTCTGGCAACCAGAACTGTATGCAATATTTAAAATGTGGCCTAACTAAAGTTCCATACAGCTGCAACATGATTTGCCAGTTGTATACTCTGTGCTCTGATTGATGAAGGCATGTATGCCATATGCCTTCTTGATAACCGTACTTGTGTTGCCACTTTCAGGCAACTGTGGACCTGTATGCCTAGATCCCTCTAATGTTAATTCTTTCAGGGTTCTGTCATTTACTGTATACTTCCCTCCTACATTAGACCTTCCAGAAAGTACCACTTTACATTTTGGATTAAAATCCATTTGCCATTTCTCCACCCAAGTCTTCAGCCTATCTATATCCTGCTATATCCTCTGGCAATCCTCCTCATTTTCCACAGTTCGGCAGATCTTTAAGCTTTTTCATGGACATTCTCCAGACAGTTAATGTTTCAGGTCTGTGATCTTTCATTTGAGCAAGTGTTTGCAAAGACTCTCTGTCTCTCACCACACTTGCTGTCTGATCTGGATATTTCTAGCACCCCTGCCTTTTGTTTTAAATTTCCAGCATCCACTTTATTTTGATTGTGAAACCTGCAATCCTTTTCCTTACTTTTCCAGATCTCCATTCCTCTGAATCTGACACCATATGTATTTTCCCTTCACCCCAACCTCAGTGACTAAAAATATTCTCTAAATCCCTCAAGTACTCCTTTAAAATTCTCACCAAGATACACCTCTTCAACCAAGCCTTCAATCATTCATCTTAACCCTTTTTGTCTGGTTCATGTTCTGTTTTCCTTGTCCTATGTGTAAAGCGTTTTCAGTATCACTTTATGAGGGTATTATTTCTGCAGTTGTGCTGGAACTACCGCACTCAGTATCTCATTCTTGTTTGTTAAGGTGCTGGTTTCGAATAATCATATTATACCAGGCCAATCCCATCGAGCTACACAGCCTGCTGATTACAGAAAGAGAAACTCCTGTTTATTGAAAGTGAAAGTATTAACTTTCGGAGAGATAGCAAATAAACTTTCTGAAGCATAGCCGTCTGCAATGCCTCAATGCTCATAAGTTGTAATTTCAACTTGAGTAACAAAAGTGAAATGGTGACAGATGATGGTAAATGTAGACAAATTATGCTAAAGATTAAACCTTCTCTGTTAGTACAGGCACCACACATCTATCAGACATTCAGGTAGGCATGAAGGACAAAGCCTTTCTGAAGAGATTATGGGGCAGATTGTCTAAAATGGAACATGCACACTAAATCAGCACCTCTCAGTGCCCTCTCTGTGTGTATCTCTAGAATACCACTCACACCAACGTTTTATTCAGAGCTAACTTTTTAAAGGGTAAATAAAATTGCTTCCTCTCACTGTTTGTGACTTTTTAAATCAACAGCAGCATTTGAGGGGAAAAGAAATCTCACAATGCATCACAAAGCTTTGTACTTTCTATCTCAAATATATTTCCCTGAAAGTCTTCAGGCCTAAGATGCTGCTGCAATTTAACAGCAGCTGTTTCCAACATGTAGTGCAGTTACCTGTGCCACTGAGGTGCACCTTGGATGAAAGCTAGGAGGAAAAGTAGTGAATGGTACAGTTCCCAATGTCTGTCCAAAACATTATAACTCATCAGGACACTGGACACCCTTGTGTAAGAGGGCTAATGTAAAAATAATACAAAACGAAACAGACTTGCTTGATTGAGTTTTTACTAACTTGATTGAATTTTTTGAATTAACAAAGAAGATTGATGAGGGCAGAATGGTGAATGTGATCTATATGGACTTCAGTAAGGCATTTGACAAGGTTCCTCATGGTAGACGGGTTAGCAACATTAGATCAAATGGAATACAGAGGGAACTAGCCATTTGGATACAGAACTGGCTCGAAGGTGGAAGACGGAGGATGGTGGTGGAGATAACAAGGTGTAGAGCTGGATGAACACAGCAGGCCAAGCAGCATCACAGGAGCAGGAAAGCTTGACGTTTCGGGCCAAGACCCTTCATCAGAAATGGGGGAGGCGAAGAGGGTTCTGAAATAAATAGGGAGAGAGGGGGAGGCGGATAGAAGATGGATAGAGGAGAGGATAGGTGGAGAGGAGACAGACAAGTCAAAGAGGCGGGGATGGAGCCAGTAAAGGTGAGTGGAGGTGGGGAGGTAGGGAGGAGATAAGTAAGTCCATGGAGGATGGACAGGTCAAGGGGGCAGGATGAGGTTAGTAGGTAGGAGGTGGGGGTGGGGCTTGAGGTGGGAGGAGGGGATAGGTGAGAGGAAGAACAGGTTAGGGAGGCGGGGACGAGCTGGGCTGATTTTGGGATGCGGTAGGGGGAGGGGAGATTTTGAAGCTTGTGAAATCCACATTGATACCATTGGGCTGCAAGGTTCCCAGGCTGAATATGATGTGCTGCTCCTGCAGCCTTCGGGTGGCATCATTGTGGCATTGCAGGAGGCCCAGGATGGACATGTCATCTGAGGAATGGGAGGGGGAGTTGAAATGGTTTGCAAATGGGAGGTGCAGTTGTTTGTTGCGAACTGAGCGCAGGTGTTCTGCAAAGCCTCCGCTTGGTTTCCCCGATGTAGAGGAAGCCACAACGGGTACAGCGCATGCAGTATACCACATTAGCCGATGTGCAGGTGAACATCTGCTTGATGTGGAAAGTCTTCTTGGGGCCTCGGATTGGAGTGAGGGAGGAGGTGTGGGGGCAGGTGTAACACTTCCTGCGGTTGCCGGGAAAAGTGCCGGGTGTGGTGGGGCTGGAGGGGAGTGTGGAGTGGACAAGGGAGTCATGGAGAGAGTGGTCCCTCCGGAAAGCAGACAAGGGTGAGGAGGGAAAAATGTCTTTGGTGGTGGGATCGGATTGCAGATGGCGGAAATGTTAGAGGATGATGCGTTGGATCCGGAGGTTGGTGGGGTGGTATGTGAGGATGAGGGGGATTCTTTTTTGGTTGTTATTGCAGGGACGGGGTGTGAGGGATGAGTGCGGGAAATGCGGGAGACACGGTCGAGGGCGCTCTCAGCTACTGCGGGGAGGACATTATGGTCCATGAAGAATGAGGACATCTGAGATGTACGGGAGTGGAATGCCTCATTCTGGGAGCAGATGCGGTGGAGGCGAAGGAATTGGGAATAGGGGATGGCATTTTTGCAGGAAGGTGGGTGGGAGGAGGTGGATTCTCGGTAGCTGTGGGAGTCAGTGGGCTTGAAATGGACATCGGTTTCTAGGTGGTTACCCGAGATGGAGACAGAGAGGTCCAGGAAGGAGAGAGAGGTGTTAGAGATGGTCCAGGTGAACTTCAGGTTGGGGTGGAAGGTGTTGGTGATGTGGGTGAACTGTTCGAGTTCCTCGTGGGATCACGAGGCGGCGCCAATACAGTCATCAATGTAACGGAGGAAAAGGTGGGGTTTAGGGCCAGCAGCTACCGAGAATACACCTCCTCCCACCTGCCCCCACACCTCCTCCCTCACCCCAATCCCAGGCCCCAAGAAGACTTTCCACGTCAAGCAGATGTTCACCTGCACATCTGCCAATGTGGTATACTGCATCCGCCTTTCCCGTTGTGGCCTCCTCTACATCGGGGAAACCAAGCGGAGGCTTGGGGACCGCTTTGCAGAACACCTGCGCTCAGTTCGCAACAAACAACTGCACCTCCCAGTCGCGAACCATTTCAACTCCCCCTCCCATTCCTCAGACGACATGTCCATCCTGGGCCTCCTGCAATGCCACAATGATGCCACCCGAAGGCTGCAGGAACAGCAAATCATATTCAGCTTGGGAACCCTGCAGCCCAATGGTATCAATGTAGATTTCACAAGCTTCAAAAGCTCCCCTCCCCCAACCGCATCCCAAAACCAGCCCAGCTTGTCCCCGCCTCCCTAACCTGTTCTTCCTCTCACCTATCCCCTCCTCCCACCTCAAGCGTTCCCCCCATCTCCTATCTACTAACCTCATCCCGCCCCCTTCACCTGTCCGTCCTCCCTGGACTGACCTATCTCCTCCTTACCTCGCACCTACACTCACCTTTACTGGCTCCATCCCCGACTCTTTGACTTGTCTGTCTCCTCTCCACCTATCTTCTCCTCTATCCATCTTCTATCCGCCTCCCCCTCTCTCCCTATTTATTTCAGAACCCTCTTTGCCTCCCCCATTTCTGATGAAGGGGCTTGGCCAGAAACGTCAAGCTTTCCTGCTCCTATGATGCTGCTTGGCCTGCTGTGTTCATCCAGCTCCACACCTTGTTATCTCAGTGTCTGAGGAGTTGCTTTTCGTCATTTATATAAATGATTTGGACGTGAACATAGTCGGTATGGTTAGTAAGTTTGCAGATGACACTGAAATTGGCAGTCTAGTGGACAGCAAAGAAGGTTACCCCAGAGCAGAATGGGACACTGATCAGATGGGTCAACAGGCTGAGGAGTGGCAGATGGAGTTTAATTTAGATAAATGTGATGTGCTGCAGTTTGGAAAGGCAAATCAGGGCAGTACCTATACACCTAATTGTAGGAGTGTTGCTCAACAAAGAGACCTTGGAGTATAAGTGCATAGTTTCTTGAAAGTGGAGTCACAGGTAGATAGGATAGTGAAGAAAGTGTTTGGTCTGCATGCCTTTATTGTTCACTGCATTGAGTGGAGGAGTTGGGAGGTCATGTTGCAGCTGTACAGGACATTGGTTAGGCCACTTTTGGAATATTGTGTGCAATTCTGTTCTCCCTGCTATTGGAAGGATGTTGTGAAACTTGAAAGGATTCAGAAAAGATTTACAAGCGTGTTGCCAGATGTGGAGGGCTTGAGCTAAAGAGAAAGGCTGAATAGCCGGTGACTATTTTGCCTGAAGCATCAGATGTGAGAGGTGACCTTGTCGAGGTTTATAAAATCACGTGGGACATGAATAGGGTAAATAGACAAAGTGTTTTCTGAGGGTTGGGGGAGTCCAAAACTGGAGGGCATAGGTTTAAGGTGAAAGGGGAAAAGGGATTGAAGGGGTAACTTTTTCATGCAGAGAATAGTGCATGTATGGAATGAGCTGCCACAGAAAGTGATGGAAGCTGGTACAATTACAACATTTAATGGCATCTGGATGGGTATATGAATAGGAAGGGTTTAGAGGGATATGGGCCAAATGCTGGCAAATGGGACTAGATTAATTTAGGATATCTGGTCAGCATAGACAAGTTAGACTGCAGGGTCTGTTTCTGTGCTGTACCTCTCTATGATTGTATGACTCTGTGACATCGCAACATGCCCACCCAACTGTTTTGTGTATCATCAGCAAATTTGAATACATTACACTCTGCCCCTTCCTACACCTCATGAACCGACTTCAACATCCGATGGTTGCTTCAGTCACCAGACGAATTGCTATTGGGTGGAGACCCAGCACTTTCAGGTTGCATCTGATTTTTCTAGATACTGCATAGTTTTACAAGTCCCACACAATTTTCCTCACCAATGGGCTTATTCTTCCTTCTCGCCATCCCACAAGCCCCTGCCCCCACTCAAAACAAAGCCTGTACCACTTTATTCATCCCTTCATTGGTTTTGTGCATCACTGGCTGTAATTGGTCACTTTTGTGCATACGCAAATATAACTTTAATTACATCACTCCAGCGCACATTCATTCTCTTGCCCTTCTGAAGCAATTATTGCCAATTCCTAATTAAAGTAATTATGCCCCACACAGTCTTGAGATTATTGCCGGAAGCATTCCAGAAAGCTTCCCACAAATGCCAGAAATGTCTTAAATAAGTGAGACCTACTTCACGAAATTAGTCAAAACTCAGTAAAAAATCCGTCCCCTGTTAACAAGGCTATGAACTCACTAACATGCACCTCTTCCATTCTGTGAAAAGAAAATGAACAAACTTGCTTTTCAAACTTAAAAATCAATAGCACAAAGTAAATCTGAATGTGAAACCATCTGAATCGGATAAAGTTCGAAAGCTTATAAATTAATTCGCGTTTTGTGCCATTTTCTAACCCCTTTTGAGTTCTAATTGCTTTCAGAGTTCAGTTATCATGCCATCTGGGATTTAAAGTTTTAGAATAATTGACTTTCTTAAATTGGAAACTTTATATATCAAGATAATTATGCTAATTCAATTTAGCACAAACAACTTATTTAGACCTAAATTGGAAAATAAGGCCTTAAACCATCAATTACAAGTAATAAGTTACTGAACAAAAAGTAATCTATCGACCATGAAATGCCAACAATTTCAATTGTTTCCAATTTAATAAGACTGCCAAGGTCTGTTTGTCACCTTCAGAGGAACTGATATTTGGTTATATAGGATACTATCTCAGTATCATAGATATATACTTTTTTTACTAAAGCTAAATAATTAGCTATACACTTTGGCATACACATTTTTGCGGCCACTAAGAGGACTATTCCATCCAATTTATGTTGTTATTGGACATACAACTTCAGCACCAGTAATTTACTCCTTATAGAGTGGTGTTAATTCAGTGTTGAGAGTTGTGATCTGAACCTGAATTGACAGGGTCAGACGGGAATTAAAAAGAAAAGCCCTAACATGATGATTCAAATACAGAAGTAAAAACAACAAAAAGAAAAAATGCCAATCAAGTAGATGCTGTTTTAACAAACCCACTTCACACCTTCTTCACAAAGATTGCAGTGATTTGTATAGAAAACACACCACTTCCATTATCAGGGACATGAAAGAGCAACAGAAGCAGTTTTGTCTGTGTGAGATAACGAGGTGTGGAGCTGGATGAACACAGCAGGCCAAGCAGCATCAGAGGAGCAGGAAGGCTGGCGTTTCGGGCCTAGACCCTTCTTCAGAAATCTGTGTGGTCCTTGACTCAAGAACAAATCTTCAAACAATTATTCTTTCCTCCACAAATCTATCAACACAGTAAGCTGATTATAAAAAATCCTTGTAGGCTACATTTAATTATTCAGTATATTTCTAAATTCTTTGTAATCTTCTTCGTCACTTGTTCTCTTCTGCTAAGCCCAACGATATGCTAGCTCAGCCTCCAGTTTGATGTAAAAGCTGGGATTCAAACACTATTCTGTTTATAGCCCATCATCAAACTGCTTACTAATACATTCATAATATTGCCTGATTCCGACCCTTTCCTCATTTCAGAACAGAAGAATGTCCTCAACACTTTCAGGTCTAAACTCTCTGAAACACTCTCCGGATCTTCCAGACCTGACGTAGCAGCCTCTTGTGGCAACCTCCCAGCCTGACATATTGGCTTCCCAGGGCGACCTCCCAGACTGACGTAGTGGTCTCCGAGGGCAATCTCCCAGCTTGGCATATTGGCCACCCAGGGTGACCTCCCAGCCTGACGTATTGGCCACCCAGGGTGATCTCCCAGCCTGACGTATTGACCTCCCAGGGTGACCTCCCAGCCTGGCATATTGGCCACTCAGTGCGACCTCCCAGACTGATGTAGTGGTCTCCCAGGGCGACCTCCCAGCCTGACATATTGGCCACCCAGGGCGACCTCCCAGTGTGACATGCTGGCCACCCAGGGTGACCTCCCAGCCTGACGTAGTGACCTCTTGTGGCGACCTCCCAGCCTGACGTAGTGGTCTCCCAGGGCGACCTCCCAGCCTGGCATATAGGCCTCCCAAGGTGACCTCCCAGCCTGCCGTAGCGGGGTCCTGTAGCAACCTCCCAATGTGGCGTCCTGTCAGCCCAACCTGACTGTATGAAGTGACCTCCCAGCTTCGTGACCCTCAAGGTGAATCCCGGTGCTGTCTGGAGCCAGGCCCTGCTGCGCACTGGAGGCTTGGTGCCAGCATGGCCTGGGTTGCAAGACCACTGCTCTGGACTTTTATTTCTGCAATGTTGGACATTGTATTTCTCTATTTTCTAAGATCTTATAATTAAAGAAGTTGTGCCTAGATACCTTTGTACCTAAGATGGTGCTGTAAGTGGCGATGCCTAAACTTTTCACTCTGCTCATTAAGTATATGTGACAGTAAAGCTCATTCTGATTCTAATTCTCTTTTGAAGATGTCCTTATGCAAACTGCAGTTTGTCTTGAACTGTTTCATTTATGTCCTTTCCCATACTTCTGCAATTTCCCTGTAGAAACTGACAACTTTTGAAAAGAAATTTGAACTTCCAGTTAATAGTTGAAAGGATGACATAAGATTTTGCACTTTAAGTTATTTACTGTAATAAGCAGACTAAAATAAGCAGATTAATCACTCTATTTGTAGCCAACTTATATTCAAGCTGCAGAACTTTTAACACAACTGAAAATATCCTTTTTTACATGTATATGTTCCACCTTTCCTAAAGTAATAGCTCAATTATCCTAGAAACGGTCCAAAGTGATTCCCAACTCACCAGGATTCACTTTTGTCCTTTTTCATTCTCAGCCTCCTAAGTTCTAACCCCAGACTTTCCTTCATGGTGAAAGCATTACTGAAGATAGTCCCTCCAGCATATGCAAGATGTGTCTTCCAGCTTTTTGCACTTTTCAATCAACATGTGAATTTCTAGTCATATTCCAATGTCATGGGCCATTGAGAACTTTTGACTTGGCTGTTTTCTCTCTCCCAGACCTTTGCAGAATAACTGTGTGTGAGAGTTCTCAGGGATATTTTAGAAATCCTTATGCTCTCAAAGCCATTTTCTTGGCAACATGAATCACATGAGCATTGTATCCCAGTAGAGATAGTGATTAGCTATCCTTGAATGCTTAAATATCTTTCATCTCTGAACTAAATGGACAGTTTAAAACATAACTGCTTACAATCCAGTGTTCTCAACATTATCATTGGACTTTAGAGACTCACGGTATCCAACTTTAATATGCAGGCTACTGTGCTGTCTCCACATATAAACATTTCACATCTTTCCTGACAAACAATCCAGGCCCCCTTTAATCTCAAACAAGCAAACCACCTAAGCTTGCTGTTAGGCAGACTTCAGAACAGATCAAATGACCACCTTAATTTTACCTTAAATTAAAGACACCTTAGCAAAACATAATAATCTTATGAAACTTATAATTCCAATAATGTTAAATGTTTCTCCTCCTACTTACAGATTCCCCTGTTTTTCTTTTCTTGGGGTTAGCTAGGCTGGCTGATCACTCTTCTCTATTTCCTCTTGTCAGTCACTCATTACTCTTCCAATTCTGTAGCATTGAAGTCTCTCACAACTCTCTTCATCATCTCTTTTCGTTTGGCCTTAGATCTTTCTTTTCTCCTTCTTTCTGGAAAGCCCATCTCTGTCACTTCATCACATTTCCTCTCTGCCTCTCTGCAACACAGTGACTATGCTATTTCCACCATTTCTTGGTCACTTTTCTAAAATACTCCAACAATATTCACTGATCCCGATAAACTGATTCCTGGTGTCAGTCTTTCACCTGACACATACATCCCAGAATCAAAGGGGTGAATTTTACAGGGGGCCTACCTGGATGTTTGAAGGCAGGGGGACAAAATTAAAGCTGCGAGCCAACTCACTGGCTCCCTGCCTAACCCTCACGCGTCCCCCATGTAACAGGCATAGGCAAGACGCCAGGCGGCCTGCCCAGGGTAAGGACTATTAATGAACCAAAATTCTACTTAACTTCTATTTAAGGAATTCACACTTCTTCTGCCCCATTTTTTTCAGTCTGCAAGGGAAGACTTGTGTGTCAAGAAGGGACTACATCTTTTGTGGTTCCCTGTGCCCAGCAGGACCTCATTCCCCACAATATTGTGCCCCCTTTGCCCCTCAGCTGCTCCAGCCTCTCTAATGCAATCCTCAACTCCATTCCTAAGACACCCTCTCACTCCATCCCTGAGGTACACCCACCCAAAATGCCTGGAATTACTTGACATCCAAAAGACATAATTTCTTTGTGATCACCACAGTCCCAGCAATGGCCATTACTGCCTTTTGGCCCTCTGGGGTGGTATCTCTTATCCTTAAGGCCACCACCGGCATATCATCACTGTAGGACATCCAGATTTTACATTGGGGAACTACCAGTCAGGCTTTAGGTAAGGAGGGCAAGTAATCTGTCCCAGAAATAAACAAAATATCTCACCATGGTCCAGTTGATGCTGCTCTCTTCTTGACTTTGTCCAAGTTTCCACATCATAAAACATGTCTTCCATGTGGATTCCTATTTCCAGTTTCAACAATATTTTTCTATCACACAACAGTCCAAAGGACGTCTTCCAGTTACTGCAACCAGAGCAAATCCATTACTTAGTTTCCAGTCCCACAATTCCATCCTCTGACACCAATGACCCCACATATTTGAAACTAGCTACTTCCATCGCTGCTCCTTGACCCTACTCTTTCCTAAGCACAAACTGACAGTCCATTAACAGCACTACTGGGTTCTTGTTTTACGGATCTTCATGTCCCTGTACGCTTTCAGTGCTTTCTTCCAGCTCTATGTATGTCATTCATCCTCATTCACAATATCCATTATAGCTCACTCTAGTCTCCATCTGTAACCAACTTCACATGATTCTCACATTCCTACTCAATCTTGGTTCTTCAGTGCACCACAGAATACCTGCTCTATTGTTGTTACATACAAACTGGGAACAAATGTAGGCAACTTGACTCCTGAAGCCTGTTCTACCAATTCGTAAGATCATGGCTGATTTGATTACTCCATATTCCTGCTTCTCCTGACAAGATTTCATTGTCTTGCCTATCAAGAATCTATCTATCTCTGCATTAAAAATAATCAAAGATCCCGTTTCTCTGCCATAAATAAGCAGACCCTAGTCATAACAATGTCTAATACTTCTAGATTTCCCCACAAAATGAAGCATCTTTTTCACATATGTGCAGCAGAGATGCCTCAGGATCTATTTGCCTCAATCAAGTTGTCTCTACCTTTTCTAAACTCCAGGAAATGCAAGCCTGGCCTGTCCAGTCTTACATCATAAGACATTGTACTCATTCTGTATTAGTTTGGTAAACTTTCTCTGAGTTGCTCTCAATGTATTTTCTCCCTTCCTTAAATAAGGACACCCCCACTTCTGATCTCAATATGGAGTGAAGGTCATTGATTAAGTTCCCAAAGAATGATTTGGCCCCAGGACTATACCCTTAGGAACGTCCACAAAGATGTCCTGGAGTTGAGATGACTCACCTCTAACAGACACAAATATAATCCTTTCTGTTAGGTATGACTCCAACAACAGAGAGTCTTCCTCAATTCCCATTTAATTGAGTTTGCTTGGGCCCTTAACGTCACTTTAGATCGAATGTGGTCTTAACTTCAAGGCAGTCATCCTCACATCACTTCTGGAGTATATCTCTTTTTCATATCAAGGCTATAATGAGGTCAGGAGCTCCTGCCCCTGGCAGAGGTGCAGTAGCGACCAACTACTGTTTGTTAACACTGTTGATGATCCCTTCCATTTCTGGATTTGTGCAAGGGAAGGGTTTCCAAGGTGACATTGAAATTGTTTGCAATAATTCTATATGTCAACCATAAATGAGTGGTAAAACATTTTGATTTATAAACAGCAGCTATCCATTAGTTCAGGAGGGGGGTACATCGCTCGGCGGGCTAGACAGGTTGTGCGTTGATCAGATTAATGCCAGGGTTTGATCACTGGTCATTCTGAGGTGGACTGAGGGCTGTCTGCCTCACCCTAGCTATAGCGAACACATCACAGTACTTTGCTGTGGTTCAGTGAATAATCACCAAGGAAGTGGCTATGGATAGGGAACTGAAGAAGAAAAATCAATTTATGCATGTGTGCTCTGCCCAAAGGCAGCTCCATTGGTTCATTATCAGATGATATTTCATTTTGACCTGATTCCTTGGTAGTTTTTTTTTCTCTCCGTAGCGGTTTATTATTGCTTTCCGCTCTCAGGGACAGGGAACAGAGGCAGGTCTCAATCTACTGCAGCTGGAATGAGAGCTGAATCCCAGCAGCAGTTAATGTGAAAGTGAAGCAGTATTCAGCACTCAGCTGCCCCTCTGGGAAAAATGCAGAGTCTAGTTGCGCCTTACTGTGTAACATCTTGATTTCTACAATGAAGAACTGCTTCGTTTATGTTCTTATATCTTTTTCAGTTATGGCACCCCCAAAGCATCAAAACATAACCTGCCCTACTCTGGCTTCCTTATAACTCTGTATGTATACTTTTTGCTTTCTGACTTGACTGCATGATCTTTTTAAACCTAGTAGGAGCAAATTACTGCAGATGCTGGAATCTATACTGAATCACAACGGGTCAGACAGGCATCCATGGAGAGAGAGCAAGCTAACGTTTCGAGTCTTCATGAAGAGCCATCTAGACTCGAAACATTAACTTGCTCTCTCTCCATGGATGCTTCCTGCCTTCCCTGTGATTTCCAGCAATTTTATTTTCATTTTAAACCTACATCAGAAGAAGGTGATGTCTAACTGGCAGCCCAAACATTTACGGCTACCATGTTGTGTTTTCATATTGGTTCAATTAATCATAAGAACATAGGAGGTATGACCAACAGTTGGCTATTCAACCCATTGAGCTGCTCCACTATTCAATAAGATCATGTCTGATCTAATTGTGGCCTTAACTCCACTTCCCTGACCTGCTCCATAACCATTGACTACTTTGGCAACCAAAACTATATCGAACTCAGTCTTCAGTATATTTAACGAGCAGACTGGGGAACAGTATTCTAAACATCCATCTGAGGAAAGAAATTTCTCCTCATCTCTGTGTTAAAGGGGAGACTTCTTATTTTTAAACTGTGGTAGCCTTGTTCTCAATATCCCACCAGGAGAAACATCTTCTCAGCATCAATCCTATTGAACTTCTTCAGAATCTTATATTTCTATAAGATCTTATTCTTCTAAACTCTAATGAATAGGCCCAACCTGCCAAAGTTTTTTCATTCCAGGAATCAGCTGAGTGAATCTCCTCTGAACAGCTTCTGAACTGCAAGTGTATTTACTTAAGTAAAGTGATCAAAACTGTACATAGTACTCTAGTTGTGGCATCACCAATATCCTTTGCAGATGAAGCAAGATTTCTCCACTTTTATACTCAATTCTTCTTTCAAGAAAAGCCAACATTCCATTTGCTTTCCTAAGTACTCACTCTACCTGACTGCTAATATTTTATGTTTCATGCGCAAGTATACTGTTATCTCTATAGCGCAGTATTCTATAGATTCTCTACAGCTAAATTGCAGCCCGTAATCCTAATGTTCCTCACAAAGTAGTGAAACTGGCATTTTTTTCACAATAAACTCCATCAACCAATTATTTCGGCCACTCACTTTGTCACAATTTGCACTGGTACCCAACTTTGCATCATCAATAAATTTAACTGCAAAAAGTCAGTTCCATCATCCAAGTCATGAATGTAGATCATAAGTAGTTGAGATCCCAGCACTATTGCCACCCCGAAAATGACCAATTTAACCCAACTCTCTGTTTCCTGGTCATTAGCCAGCTCACTATATACACTGATATAGCATCCCCAGTGCGATGAATACTTCTAGACATAAACAGTGGTAGAGGCTTGGAACTCTCTTCCACAAACAGCAGTATATGCTGGATCCAAATCTGAGATAGATATTTAGTTTGTTAAGCAAAGGTATTAAGCAACATGGGCCAAAGGCATGAGTTATGGTACAGACTAACCATGACCTCATTGAATGGTGGAACAGACTCGAGAGGCTGAATGGCCTAATCCTGTCCCTATGTTCCTGCAAATCTTATCTAGTATAATCAGTTTACTATGGCATCTTATAATGCTTTCTTTCAGAAATCTAAATATGCTTTATTTTCCAGCTCCTTTTTACAAACCCTGCTTGCTATATCCTCAAAGAATGTTAATTTGTGAAACACAATTTCTTTTTTACAGAAGCATATTGACTCAGCTTGATTGTGTTATGAACATCCTGCTATTATTTCCTTTATGATGCATTCTGGTATTTTTGCAGAAATTTTGCTTGCTGACAATTTGCTTTCTGACCCCTTTTCTTGAACAAAGGCGTTATATTTGCACAGAGACCAGCGCTATCCATTGATCTACTCAAAGGATCAACCTCTGACTTGAATGCAAGATCTGAATAGTTCTTAGTCTCTCTCAACTCATCAGCATTTTTTAATGGATTAAATATAACTCTGCTTAAATACATAAGGCATGATGTTGAAGTGAGCAGCAAAAGATATCAAATTCTTAAAGGTTTAACAGAAGATTAAGTATATAATTTTCATATAAGGTTGGTTCCTTTACGAAATCTTAGTGTAGGGCTTCAACACTATCACAAAATGGCTCCTGAGGTAACCCAGGTAACGGCAGCTCTCACTCACAATCTTCCCTCGGTTGATTCAGAACTAGAATAATATTTGTGCATTTGCTCCATAGTCCCTTTCCATTTATCTTGTTTTCCTCTCCTTATCTTGCAAATTAAGATATGGTAGTTCAGCATGGAGGCAGTGAAAGAGCAAAATACTAAACATAAAAGGATGATAAAGCAAACAAAGGATCAACAAAAGCTATCTAGTTTTGGAAGCAGGAGGTGAATAGGATAGTTGAAATGAACAACCTACAGCTGGAAGGTTCTCTTTTGTACTAAATACATTATCTTCTTATTCACTAAACCATCTCTAAAAATATAAAGTGCACTTGGCTTTCTTACTCTTTGATTTAAAGCATGACTTTCAATACATTTATATACATGGCTGACCAGCTTAATTCACCCTTTGGCCACAGGCTTTGTAACTTAAAAAAGACATAAATTGTAAGTGAATGTATTAGTCTTTGTTTGACTCCTATCTGAATGCTTGTCAGTCGTAGTATAAAACATCAGAATCACTCACCGTAAAATCAATGACAATATTGATCACTTGGGACCATCGTCCATCAGGAGATGGCAAATGGCAATCTTTTCACATTGATGGCAGCTGACAGGCTTCATTTCTGGTGTACAATTTATGAATAACTGGGTACTGTCATTTTCAGCACTTGTGTGATTGTGAAAATCATCTCACTGAAGCCCAGAGCTATTGCAGAGACGTACAGTTCTCATGCCTGAACAATAAAAATGTCTATGGCACTTTATCTTTAAGACCCTGCAGCACAGGCTCTGAACACCTGTCAGGCATCAACAAGAAGAAAAAAAAGTTATTCACTTTTACTCTTTTCCAAAAAGTATGTGTCCATGGAACGTGCATGAAGTCAGGATATGGATCACGCATTTCGTAGAAGTACAATTCCTGCCATCTTCATATACACCAGACTCCTGCGGCTTCTGGTGAATCTCTTTTTTCAACAAGGTACCTTTTGTCAACTCCAACTTTTTTTATAGATTTCCAGTGACCAAAATCACTTTGTTTCTTTTATGTCAAGAATCAGTCTTGGGGAAAATTGCACGATTGGCTTAGAAAACAAAGTTTCAGCATGTTCCATGTTGAAAGCTGTTCTTTCATTAAGTACATTCTAGTTTTCCAAATAGAGAATCAGTAGATGTAACTGACGAGCTACTTGCTCTTTCTACCACAGTCCTGCTCTGTATTGAATTAAAATGCAACAGAAAAGCTGGACATGAAGCTGCGTTCCTAAGCAATGTACAGACCATTGCTTTTGGCTTTTCAGAAAGTTACAGGAGCACTGACTGTGATTCGCTGTTTTTATTTTCAAATTAAGGAAGAAAATGATTGTCAGTGTACCCATAATTTCCTGATCCGAAACATCAAGTTTTCCTGCTCCTATGATGCTGCTTGACCTGCTGTGTTCATCCAGCCCCATGCTTGTTATCTCAGATTTACTGCGTATGTTTTTTTTCCAAAAATCCTCACTTATTGCATTGAATTTAAGTGGTCCACTATAGGATGTAATTCCAAACCCTTAATGAGGAATAGAAAATATGTAATATTTTAGTTAATACCAGGAGAGAGTACATAAAAAAGCAAATTCAGCTTTGTAGATAGATCACAGAAGGGTTTGATAAAGACATTCAAATTCATGAAAGATCTGGACAGAATAGATAGGAGAATCTATTCCCATTAATGTATTGAGAACCAGGGGATGCAGATTTAAAGAAAATAGGAAAAGAAACAATGAAAAGCCAGGGTCAAACAATTTCCCAAGAGTGAGTATTTAGGACCCGGAATGAACTGCCTGATAATGTTACAGAAGGCAGATTCAATTATAGCTTTGAAGAGGGAATTGGATTGTTATCGGAAAAGGAACAACACACAAGGCTATGAGGAGAAGCTAGGGGAGTTGCCTATACAGAGAAGCAGAACAGAACAATAGGCGGAATGGCTTCCATCTGTGCCATTATATGAGATTCTAGTGAGAGGCTTCCATAATGAAAAGATAGTAAAGAAAGTGGGGTTTCCTCAGGAGGACAGTGTTTTAAGAAGAGGTTTACTGAAAGTTAAAAAGCTTTTCGAGACCAGTGACTCTGAATTTCCACGGTGGAAGGGAGAATTGACAAGTTGGATGCAAATAGCCGAGTCAATGAAAATTGAGCAGAGCTTAGAAACTTTAGGTCTCCACTTAGCACATTTATTGTTGGCAGTAGATGCATGGGTTTGGTGCTGGTGGAATATCCATCCTCTTCCACATGTGACTGTTTAACTTCAGAGAAGGTCCTCTCTTCCTAAGGCAGACATCCAGCATCCTATTTTTCATTATCCTTTATCTTACAGTTTTTCCAAATGGATTCTGTTGTCCATACTTTGGAAATTCCAACCAATTTATGTATTAAAACCACTTTACCCAAGCATTCTCGTCAGCAAGGCAAACAAATAGATGCAGAATCTTGTTTGTGAAACAACTTGATTTTATTAACAACATAATCCTTTTTAAACTGCTGTGTGAGTATTTTGAAATTCCCATAATATTTAGTTTCTGTTTAGCTCTATCCGTCTGAGAAAGGATGTTACCCACAACAATTGACATGTTTGAGTTGGGTTTGCCTCTACATTATTTTCCCATCGTTCACATCAAGCATGTAAAATGGAACCCATTCTTCTTTGTATGAATGATAAATTCTGTGCTTCTTTCAAATCTGAAGATTATGCTGTTTGAAATCTGCCAGTCCCTGTAGCAAAATATGTTTTAGTGCATTATATTACAGAACCAAGTCATTTCATTGAAGTAATTTCTGGTTGTTGTTCTATTATTATTATGCAGACATTCTCATTTATGATTACATCAAAGCTTTTCTTTCAAAAGTTATGTAAAAAATTGTTATCATAAAATTTGATTGCGTGCAGTACAATTAATGTAATAATTCTTTCAGGCAAGCATCAAAAGCTACGGAAATTATAATTGTATTCATTGACATAAATATAAATGTACCACTATCTGTGTCATTTCAAACCTTGAATGGCTGTAGAGAACAACACATTTCTTCCACAATTTTGTGTCAAGTCAGAACTTGCTACAATTGAAGTCAGTGATAATGAAAAATTTAGTTTTCTTTCCATTTGTTATGAAAGCACATGGTTTCCCAACATCCAGAGATAACAGGCAAGAGAATACCCACAGGGAGCAGGTATTGTGACGATGTTTGTTGTCACTTTAAAAAGGTTATTTTCTTCTGGGTATTTTTGAACAGAGTTTGTAAAGCCAGAGGTGCAGAACTGGCTACTAAAAGTGGCTTAAGCAGATAATGTCGCCAGCCTTTAGGTTTTTTTAAACAGTTGGAACAATGGAAGGGGAGTGGCCAGCTCTCACAATCAGATTTTCTAGGTTTGTTTAACTGTCACAGTCAGAAGATGTTTGGGGTCCCAGAAAGGTTGGAAGCTTCAGTGAATGATTCCTCCCTGCTACATTCTCTGAAATGTCTCTTGATGCTATTTCCTCCTGGATTGGAGAACTGCACGGAAGAATCTGTGTCTGAATTTACCTCTTGCCAAGGGGTATGTTTATGGGATATTACTTTATTGGAACAGTCAATTTGTAATAGGTACTCTATCTATTATTCAGTTAAATTTTCTAATAGTTAAGCTATTTTAAAGTCCTCATTCTTTTGTTTGTATTTTAACTATAACTTTTAAATAAATTATGTTTGGATTAATGTTGAGTAGTTTGACCAGTTGTATCATGTCCAGAACGTGCACTTCACATCTACCTTTTAAATAAGAGAAATTTAGCATCTGACGAAGGGTCACTGGACCCAAAATGTTAATTCTGTTTTTTACTTCACAGATGCTGCCAGACCTGCTGAGCTTTTCCAGCAACTTTGCTTTTGTCCCTGATTTACAGCATCCGTGATTCTTCTGCTTTTTATAAAATTAGGATCTAGCCTACCTTCGTAAAATATTTTGAGGGGGTCTGGTCACACCCATAACAGTATTGAAGTGAAGTCATCTTTGATATTATTGGGATTGCAAGATAATAGCTGGGGATAATGGGAGCTGGGCAAATCCATGAAGGCACAGAAGATTAATCATTTTCCCATTCTGGAACTTGCTTGAAGCTGTTCCCACACTCCAATGCTCTAACTGCACCAAAAATACAGCAAACATTGGTTTTCACAGTATGGTATGGCTAAAGCAGTGGAATTAGGGCGGTCACAAGGAAATTTTGGGCCATAGTTTACATCAGGTGAAGGTGTCGACTTATCAAGTATTGTTGATGTTAACATTTTGATCAAATTTTGAACTTCAGAAGATTTTCAAAGGAAATCTGTGAAGGAATATGATAAACCAGATACTTTCAATGTTCATTACACCAGATTTTGTACTGCTGGCTCACTCGTAATATTTTTTCAACTTGCTCACACACATAAATATCACATCTCGCTAGGGCAGCATGCTCAAGACCAAGTCTCGCTATTCCCAAGTCATCACAAAGTTAAATGTTGTCATATTACATAAAGAGTATAATTTTCCTGTTGGATAGGCCCAGGTTAACAGAAAAGACTAACTTTTCAATAGCACCAGCCTGCATGGTTATTTGGGATGGTCCTTTTGCTGGCCAAGACTTTCTGTTCTTCAATCTCTTTTTTCCAGATACTTTAATTTCTTCACAGGAGATACAGGCAATTGGTACACAACTGCAGTGTTTCTTTGTTACTGGTTGAAAAGCGCAGCTTACATTAATAGTGAGAGAATATAGTTGGTTTCCTTTAGGTTTCAAGTATTTTTACTGCACAAGACAGAGACGTACCACTTCCCCCTCCAAAGATTTGAAGACTTCTCACTATTGTTCACACCCACAAGCTGTTCAGCTACCCAGGAATCATTTAGAGAATTGGCATCAGCTGATGGCCACCACAACCACAATGGGTCACAATTCCACAAACCAGTCAGCAGTCTGTTGCCAACCAAATCTCATTTTGCATTAACACCCAGGAGCTGCGCTGTCTCCTTTTACAACTTTCTTAACTGCTTGCAATGCAACTCTGTAAAACTGACCCACAATGGGTTTCCCAAACTTGCTTTTTAAATGTAAAACAATACAACACACCATTCTTTCCCAAATCAGTCCACAATCAATAATAAAACCAAGTAAAAAGATGCAGTCTTTAAATTAAAACTTTTTTTGAAATATATATCACACATTCCTAATAACTTACTCATCTATCCATTTTAATAAACCTTATTAATGGATTAAGCACAAAATCCATCTCAGCAATGCCTGACTTAGGAAACATTAATGGAGTTTATGAAACAGGCAGGTTTATTGCAGGTTTCTTCAGCTCTGAGGCTTATTCACAGCAGCCTTTCACAGTACATGGCTTGGTTGCTTTCTGTATTTCTTAAAATTGTTCTCTCACAGGAGTTTTTTTAGGCATGCTTCGAGCCTATTGAAGTACTAATCTTAAAAGATTTAGAAGTGTTCCAAATCCTGGATGTTATAAATGCATAGATTTAGCTTCATTATGTTACATTACTTATGCAAAAATGAAAAAAAACAACACAGATATGATCTTGTGATGGATTTTCTCAGTCGCAGATGAGTGGTGACCCCTTAGCAGATGCTAAAATTCATTATAACTGGGGACTATTAAAATAATCAGAGGAAATGAATTATGCAAACTATCGTACTTAGAATAATTGAAAATGCAAGTGATTTTTCTATTCAGTGAAAAGACAACAGCTACCAGAAGACTCATTTAGATGTTTCCTTTGACATGTCACACCCACATTTGTCACCTTTGTTTCAACCATAAGCTCTACTCCATTTTTTAACGTCTTCAGATCCATCTTTTGCCATTTCATTTTCTTTCCTTTCGTGGGTTAGTGAGCAGGGTGTTAATAAATAATAACAAAAACATAGCAAAAGACTTGCTGGATGGTTCAGTTTGCATAAAGCGAGTTAATGGCTCCCACTCACCTTTGCTTATCTTTAATATACTGCCTACCATTAAAGAATCTTTCATCATTGGCAGCAGAGGGATATTAATCCATTTCTCCTGTTTCTGTCAGAAGTCACATGACACCAGGTATCGTCCAACAGGTTTATTTGAAAAGTGCTGTTCCTTCATCAGGTGACTTCACCTGACAAAAGAGCAGCGCTCCAAAAGCTTGTGATTTTAAATAAACCTGTTGGACTATAATGTGGTGTCGTTTGACTTCTCACTTTGTCCACCAAGTCCAACACCAGCATCTCCACATCAACCTTATTTCAGTTTGAACTTTATATGAAGGCATGAATTAGTATGTTACCCCAATATCTCATTCATTGTAGATTGTGAACTATCCACCACAGGTACTTACTGTTATAGACGAACTATGATAAGTTAAGACTAAATGGCTGTTCAAGCATTCCAATACATTTCATGGTTCCTCTAATCATTATGTCCACAGCAAAATTCTAAATTAGATTTGACTGAAGTTGTCTCAGTCGTAGAACTTTCATGTTTGAGTTAATAGCAAGTTCCACTCCTGCGATTTCTACCTATGATCTAGGCTGAGGCTTTAATATAGTACTGAGGGAGTGCTGTACTGTCAGAAGTGTCACCTTTTGGACTGGATGTCAAACCAAAGTCGCACTTCCCCTGTCAGGTGGATCTAAAACATCCAAGGGATTATTTGAAGATGAACCAATGTTTATCTTTCAACAAAACAGATTATTTGGTTCTTAACCTAATAATGTTTATGGGAATTTGTCTGTCATTTATATAAAGAATTTGGATGAGAATTTAGGAGGCATGGTTAGTAAGTTTGCCAATGACACCAAAATTCTCGATATAGTCAAAAGTGAAGGAGGCTATTTAAGATTAAAAAGGGATCTCGGTCAATTGGGCCAATGGACAGAGGAGTGGCAGATGTAGTTTAATTTGGATAAATGCAAGGCATTGCATTTTGGCTATACAAACAAGGGTAGGACTTATACAGTCAATGGTAGGACCTTGGGTAGAGCTGTTGAACAAAGAGACCTAGGTGTTGGGTATGTAATTCTTTGAAAGTTGCATGACAGGGAGATAAGGTGGTTAAGAAGGTGTTTGGTACACTTGACTTCATTGATCAGGCAATTGAGTGTAAGAGTTGTGCCATCATGCTGAGGTTGTACAGGTCATTGGTGAGGCCACTTTTGGAGCACTGTGTACAGTTCTGGTCACCATGTTATAGGATGGATTTTATTAAATTGGAGAGGATTTGGAAAAGATCTACTAGGAAGTTGCTGGGACTAGAGGGTTTGGGTTATAAGGAGAGGCTGCATAGGCTGGGGCTTTTTTCACTGGAGCATAGGAGGCTGAAGGGTGACCTCATAGAGGTTTATAAAATCATGAGGGGCATAGGTAAGGTGAATAACAAAAGTCTTTTCCTTAGGGTGGGGGAGTTCAAAACTAGGGGGCATATTTTTAAGGTGAGAAGAGAGAGATTTAAAAGGGAATCAAGGGTCAACATTTTCACACAGAAATTTGGTTCATATGTGGAAAAAACTGCCAGAGGAAGTGGTTGATGCAGGTACAGTTACAACATTTGAAAGACATTTGGACAGGTACATGAATAAGAAAGGTTTAGAGGGATATGGGCCCAACACAGCCAAGTGGGACGAGTTTAGTTTGGGAAACTTGGTCAGCATGGATGAGTTGGACTGAAAGTTCTGCTGCTGTGCTGTATGACTGTATGATTCTATGAGCACAAATTGGCTTCCTACATTAGAGCAACGACTGCACTTTATAGAAATATATTTCATTGGCTGTGAAGAGCTTTGAAACATCCCAAAGTTCTTATTGGTGCCATGTAAGCTTCTGCTTTACCTTAGATGATGAATTCTTGTGACTTGACAGCAACAATTGACAATTTCAAATGTGAAACAAGAAAATGATGTTTCCAATTGCAAACTCCATTGAAATTTCAGTGTTCATTACCAAATCATAGAAAAGAATGTTGCTGAAAGCTCTGTCAAGAAGCAGAATACACATGTGTCCAATGGGGTGAATGCAGGTTTGCTTTTAGAATATTGATTATGCATTTTCTGTTCCACATGCAACGAATATGTACTATTGTGCCTCTCTTCAACTGAATAATGACAGCTTTTGTTTTTTTTTGCATTGCAATCCCAAAATTGCTCGTGATTACGTTCATCTTTTGATGAGATTAGATTATGCAGTTTCACACTGAATTTGACTTCATCAACTAAACAGTTATGAAAAAAAACCTGTATCTGTCATTAGCGTTTGATTAATCCTACCTATTCTAAATGTTAAATTCAGATTTAAATTGCAAGGAATATTATCTGGGGAGAAAAGCTTTTAAAAGTTTACAATGTTATCAAATCAGTGTTTGCAATTACTGATTTAAATAACCTGAGCAGCGGTGTCAATCATGGGCCTTGCTTTTGCCTGCTGTTTAGAGAAGCTGTTAATGTTTCCCGCTAACTGATACTGTGCAGAATTGAATGAAGCAATTATGAGCAACCGGAGTGGTGCATATGTGGGGAGACTTACTCAAATGTGTTAGATGCAACAAAAGCTTTATTTATCAGATCCCTTGTGATCTCACTGCCTGTGGCATGCAGGGGATATTTCATGAGCTTTTGATGAAGCTCATTGGCTTGCTATACTTTAGAAAAAAGTCCAGATATTTCCTCTGATTATTGCTTTTCTCAACGCACATTAATAGCTTGGGGCTTCCAAAGGACCGGAGAAACATGTTTGAACTGACCTTGTGATGAGTTTAGCCTCAGATTGACTTCAGGACAAATCCATTTACCACATTTGTTTCATGCGCTCCTTCTACTGCCATCATAACAGTACTGTGTATCACAAGTTCCTGTCCATATATTGCCAACTGATGTTTTCAATCTACCATATTAAAACCACTGTGCTGGTGCATCCAAATGAAATAGTCTGAACAGAATGTCCCCCAGCTGTTTCACCAACATCATAGCAGCCACTTCCACAGACAGTAATGGAGGTTGTATCATTGAATTTATTCAATGTAAAGTTGGATAGTTTTTGATCAACGAAATAGTCAAGAGCCATGGATGGAAGAAAGGAGACTGGAGTTATGATCATAGACAGATCAGCCATGATCTTATTGAATGGTGGAGCAGCTTAGAAGGGCCAAAATGGCCTAATCCTACTCCTAAATCCTCTGTCCTTTTATCCTATGGTAGGAGTTTAGTTAATCTCTGTGGGAATTCCAGCTCCTAGTGACTTGCAACTGACCTGAGCTTCCTCGAGGACACTTTGTTAATATTATTGTTTGGCTCAGAACATGCTCGGACACCAAGGAAAGCAACAACTGTCAAAGGCTTTCTTTTTTGGTTGGAGTAAAACTGGAAGAAAAGCAGCAATAGGAGCTCCAGACTGACAACCCAGGAGACGCAGTCTAAGACAACAGAGAGGAGGGAACCATAGAAGACTGGGAGTCTTGGATGAAACATGTCAATCCTCCAAAATGATGATTACATTTCTTGAAAAAAAATTAACAAAGATCAAGGCATCACAGTGAATCAAAGGAAGGCAAGACCCTTCAGTGAATTTTCAGCCCCAAAGTATGTAAGTAATCTACTATGATTCTTAGATATGTGAAATCAAATGGGAAGGATTATCACAACTTGGAAGGTCCATCTCAACTCATTAGATAGTTATTGAAAAAGGCCAGCAATGGTATTGGAGTCAAGGATGGACTACATCTTTTGAAAAGGTTGATGTTTTATCACATTACAAACTAGGTTGGTAGCCATAGATTCATCATCCATAGCACCAAGTGTAGTCCTTATGCAAATTATCTCATCCACCTCCAATGGGTCAATAGGCAAAGTGAATTTTCTGGCTGCTTCTGTAGTATTGGCAGCTATTACAATCCCTTTACATCACAACTGCTAGCCGTTCCCAAACTATTCCACTTTGTTGTTTTACAATAGAGACCACCTCCTTCACATACCACCGATGACTCCTTCCATAACCACACCATGCTTTCATAGCCTGGACATAACCAGAGCTTTGGGATGGCCTTCTCAGCTGCCTTCTCAGAATCAAGGAGGATATCCTTCCTGTTCCATCCACTCCTGTTGAATGGGCTCTGAAATGGCAGAGAAGTCCAATGCATGATCTGCAAAATATCCCACATATGGGCCAGGTGATGCAGGGTCAAGTACTTGAGACTTTTAGAGGTTTCTCTCTGAAGCCTCAACTGCGCATCTGCGTGCTCCTGACCACATCCTTTCGTGTGTTCATTTGACCATAGGCAGGCCAGGAGCACCCAAGAGAGAGCAGTGATATCTGGTCTCTTCAGTAACACACTTGAAGCGTTTCTGCTGTCATACTCAGAACTGCAACTGAGTTCTGAATGGATCAGCTGCTTCCCGAGTTTGGTGCTTGGTATTTGAATGCCACCAGCCTTACCGGTTTCAAGAGATTAGCATATCAATGCTAGACATGTTGGCTCAAGAAATGATGTTGCTGCTGGACCTCCATTCTTGCCACCTGATTTGCGGGATCATAAGTAACATCACTGAAAACACCATACAATGCTTGACGTATTTGGTGAGAGATAATAGGAACTACAGATGCTGGAGAATCTGAGATAACAAGGTGTGGAGCTAGATGAACACAACAGGCCAAGCAGCATCAGAGGAGCAGGAAAACTGACGTTTCGGGGCTAGACCCTTCTTCAAAAGAAGTGTCTAGGCCCGAAACGTCAGCTTTCCTGCTCTTCTGATGTTGCTTGGCCTGATGTGTTCATCCAGCTCCACACCTTGTTATCTTTAATCCTTGATGTATTTGGTACCTGAATTGGTCTGTATGGAAGTTTCTACAATGTGCTGTGGAGAGAAAGAGAGAGACAGTCTGTCAGCATTGCATACCATGGTAATCCAAAGAGAATATGTCTTTGGAAGAGGCAGAGTAACTGCAGCTGTCTGGCAATGAAAACCTGACAGTTTGAGAGGGTTAGCCCCAAAGATAAAGTTGCCCTAAAGAAAATTTGATGGCTAAATTGGATAAAAAGTGCACTGACTTTCCACTAGTACTATCCTAGACAGTTTGCTGTTGAATTGAGAAAAGACTATTCTTTCTATCTGCACTAGCTTACATTGTTTCACCAGCCTTCTCAAAGCTAAAACATACGATAAATACCTAGCGATCAATTGTAAAACGATTCATGGAAACTTCTATTTGCTGCAGAAGTAACAGTGTACGTGCTTTATCTTGTACTACTACCTGCATATTGTGATACCTGTCTGGAGTACCTCAGGACTCTATACTATTTATATGCTCTGTCAGTTTGTACTCACATAAGGACTGCTGCTACTGCTGTGAATGATGCATCTGTGGCTACCATTGAATAAGCCTTGTTTTACTTTGCTAAAACATCAGTAGAAAGTAACTCCTTTTTAGACCTTTCAAAAGCTGCAATGCATCCTTGATTCGAATACTATTTGCTGGTCTTTTTTTTCAATAACTCTGTAATGAGTTGACAAGGACCATCTGTGTTGGGGATTAACCTTCCTTATGGATTTCCCATACTTAAGAGGCATGGTATATCATTTCCATTCTTCAGCACTGGAAACTCACTGAAAGGTCTTGCCTTTCTTTGATCCACTGTGGTGTGTTGTTCTTTGATAACTTTGTCCTAGAAATGCAATCATTATTTTGGAGACCTTTTTCATCTAGTATTCAGTCTGCATTCTGTACTGTCTTTAACATATCCCTTGAACCTCTGATTGTGTCCTTCTTCATATTACCATGCACTAGGATGTCACCTCTGTGGTATAAAGTAATGACTCTGGAAGGGTAAATACTGGAGACTGCATTAAACACCACCCAGTCTACTGCTGCTACACAGCCTTGTGTAGGCATAATGTAGAATATCTGAAGATCTCATGGATTAAACCTTTATCTACGGTCTCCTCTTTAATATAACTTGTATTGGATTGCGATCGTGGCATAATCTACATCTTGTTAATACTAGGCTCAGCAGTAGTTTCTCTGCCTGTATAAAATAAATAAAACCTGAGCTCCAGTCAAGGAAAGAGGAATAGAGGCAGTATCCTACTCTCTACAAACATCACTTGGTGATTAGCAGTGCAGACTGAAATTTGATGCTCACATCACATGCTATAGGCGAGGTGATGGTCTGGTGGTATTATCATTGGACTGGTCATCCAGAGACCCAGATAATGTTTAGGGGACCTGGGTTAGAATCCCACCACAATAGATTGTGGAATTTGAATTCAATAAAATATCTAGAATTAAGAGTCTAAAGATGACCAGGAATCCGTTGTTGATTGTCAGAAAAACCCATCTCATTTGCTAATGCCTTTCAGGAAGGGAAACTGCCATCCTTACCTGGTCTGGCCTACATGCGACTCCTGATCCACAGCAATGTGGTTGACTCTGAGCTGCCCTCTGGGCAATTAGGGATGGGCAATAAATGCTGCCTAGCCAGCAATGCCCTCATCCCATTAATGAATAACAAAAAAGATCACCAGGGGTGAGTATTGATGCTTAATACTACAAGATACGATGGAAGGTACAGAAAGTGTTCACATCATTCTGCCAGCTGGTGAGCATATCATAAAGTAAGATGAATACATATTTACATTAGGAAGACATGGAAAGGAGAGAAATATCACTTGGATCAGAGATAGGCCCTTAGAACACTGCTCGGAGTTCTTAGAGAAAACAGATACACAATTGCTTCAAATTTAAATGTTAGATCATAAGCGAAACAAGTAAACACACTATTGCATATAATAGATCCTACACTTAATGATGTTATAAATTTCTAAAACATAAAAGAACACACATACTCTTTCCAAGATGTTCTCCAAGCTTTTGAAAATTACTTCAGCATGAGACAAAAACAAGTCTTGAACATCGAGATTTAATAGTCATAAAAATGTGAGCTATGTCTTCCCTGTAGCTTGTTGGATGTACATTGACTTGTAGCCTCCTCAGTGAGATGGGACGGGATGTCTAATTGCAATAACATTGAATGGTGGAGGCATGCTGTCACTGAGGCTCTCTTTACCTGTTATAGGCATCCTCCTCCAGCAACTAATTGACTCTGCTTTCTTAGAAGACAAAAGAAAAACAAAACCATTGTATATAAAAGGAGTTACTAGGTGATGTTGGTATTGTGATATCTGTAGACGAAGGTATGATGTACTTAAAGAGTTAAGGATTTGATTGGCAGTCCAAGAATTTGGATGTAGGCTAATGAGTTTAAGCAGACCTATGATCTGCACTAAAAGCTATCTAACTTATTCAAGATAAGTGAGAAATTCAGGAAAACTCCAGCTGTTTGACAGCGCTGCCCACCACCCTCCCCGAGTGTCCAGCTATTAAGATAATAACAGACGATATGGATATAGAAGTTAATATTATGTTTTATCATACACCGTGTATAATTACATTCCACATTTCCCCATTTGTCACATCCATCATTTTGAAGGTAACAACGTAGTGTCTTGAACATTTTAATGAGAATTCTTATATTTAGAAACAGGCTGGTAATACAAATTTATCATGCTAATATGACAGCCTCTTTCTGTCCTAGATACAGATGTGCCTTTCTTTCTTATTGCATGATTAATTTACATTAAGGAAATGACTGACACTACAAATGGTGTCAATGCTCTGTTAAATGGGAAAAAAATGAATGGCAAATTGTCATTGATGTGTTCCCTGTTGACAGGTTTGGACTAAGAACTCAACAAGCAATGTGAAGATTACCAAGGATAGTAAAATATTCCATGAAACATCATTATTCATGAGATCGAATGAAAGTCATTTGTGTACAGAGAAAGAAAGACATCATACGTATTCTGGAGATTTATAATTTTCGAGTGTAAGGGAGAAATTAAGCCACATTTTCCCTCAGGTTCTGAACCCAGTTCAAGATAGATTGTACATAATCTGTGAAAGGTAGATTTACTGGGGAAATCTGGTTTTGCCAGTTTCATGATCTTTATGTCTTTATTATGCTAATCAGCATATCAAACTAAAAATTACATTACCCTTTCAGAGTTTTCAGAAATTTAGTCCAGCAATTACAGCTGCCAGTATTCATAGATGAAGCTTTAATACATCCATATGGTATTCCTTATCTGCTGTTTAATACAGGCATTTGAAATTGGTTAAAATCTCAATTAAAAAAGAAAACAGAAATTTTATATAAATAATGCATTAAACATCTGTGACTGCAGCTAACAATTATATAACTTTTTACGTTAATATGATTTTTGCATCAAAATAGCAGCATCCATCTTGAATAATAATTTGAAACTAACTTTGTTTTTTAACATTAAGTTTCATTAATGTGAACTTGTCACAGCAACACTGTCGCTCAGCGGTCAGCACTGCTGCCTCACAGCACCAGGCACTCAGGTTCAATTCTACCCTTGGGCAACTGTCTGTATGGAGTTTGCACACTCACATTAAGTCTGCATGGGCTTCCTCAAGATGGTCTGATTTTCTCCTGCAGTCCGAGGACGTGCAGGTTTGATGGATTGGCCAGGCTAAATTGCCTGCAGTGTCCAGGGCTGTGCAGGTTAGGTGAAGTAGACATGGGAGTTACAGGGTAGGATTGAATGTTCTTCAAAGGGTTGGTGTGGACTTGATCGGCTAATTGGCCTGCTTCTACACTGTAGGAATTCTATATAAATCTATTACAATCTGAAATGATCTATGCTGGAGTATATAAATATATGTGAATAAGTAATTTCATGAATACTTGTGAAAATGAATGGTTATTTATCTCAAATGGAGACATTCAAAACATGACTCTAGAAAATTGTGCAGTCAGAAAAATGCCATTCAGCAACCTGACCACAAAGTCAAAGTACAAGGAATCTATCTTATTGTGATCCTGAATTTGAATCAAGCATTAATTCTGCATTTAACCAGTTGTGGGTTAAATTACTTCATGTACAGCACAGAAAAAGGCTCTTTAGTCTTTTGCTGCTCAAAAGCAACCACTTAAGTACTCTAATCCCATTTTCCACCACTTGTCCCACAGCCTTGTATGCCTTGGTAGCAAAGTACACATCTAAATACTTCTTGCCATGCTGCACTCATTTAAATCTATGTTAAAATAGTTTTTGACGCGCAATTTGAAAACTTTTTATCAGAATGCAGTCTGGTGAAGTTTATAAAGGAAATACCTCTATCACTGCAGGAATATGGATTGCAGCCATCATGAACAGATTCACAAAACAGCAAACAATACATATTTCACATGTAAACTTAAAGAAAGTAAGTATCCATCTAGCTATTTGATCTGTCTAACATTTAGACTACTATGAATCCCTTGCCTTCGAAGATCGGTCATGCATAGACCCAGGACAGACAGCTGTGTTGAAGTGCCATGCTACTGCATTACTTTCTCCTGTTGCCTACAGCCAAGCAACACAGGTCAAAAATTAGATTCTAATGTCACTCTGAGTCTACATTGGAAGTGCACTGACAACTTAGTCATCTGAATATAAAATGCATTCCTGGAAAGGTTAGCTTCTGTTCAGCATCCTTTTCTTTCAAAGTTTGGACTCAGTGAACTAAACTTTATTCTACAGATGTATTTGTTTTATTTCAACTTTAATCATGCAAAAATTATTAAATTTCATTCATCCTCCTATATATGATGAAGATGATGTAACCTCCTTTTGTCCAACTAAGGTGAAGTTGAGGGGGATTACAGCATGCTAAATGGATATTTTAGATCAACATAACAAACATGAAAATAAAAGTCATGAGCTTTTGTCTTTGGAAGAAATTTGGAATCTTGGAAAAGAATAATAGTGACATATTTGTTTAACAGTCAGTAATTTTAAACAAAGCATGATTATAGATTTGCCATTCTGAGATCATTGTTTTCATAAATGTTAGACGTTGCTGACAATAGGTCAAAACCTAAACACCAAGATTTCCTGTCTTCAATTGCTCTTTTGTAGAAACCTCAGCAATCCCATTGCTGTTTTAAGAATACAGCAGATTGCAAAGGGTGTTCTGTTCATTTATTTTAAAGATTGTTCATGCACCACTAAAACCTGAATCTTGTGTATATTTTTTGAGGGAGCTGGGATTTGTGAGGTTTGAGGTTTCCATCACATGTACATACACAAGGCATTTTCAAACTTCATGCTTTTTTATACTGTAATTGCTTTGTAAGCAGAATGTGCCTGGTGCAAGAGGTGGAAGCGTAATTGAGAAGTGTTTTCGGTGCACTGATTGAGTTGAGCATGGCCTGAGGCTTAGTAACTCCAACCAACTTGGAGAGGGCAGATTTGTATCTTACATTTTGCAGCAATCCCGAGGCACCAGTACAGGATGATTTACATGAAGAAAGTCATTTCAGGGCTGATGTTTCTGAACTCAGTTCTTTTGTTCAGGTCAGGAAAGTTGCTTGCCCATGAAGTATGTAGTGAGTACATGTTCTAGCCCTATAATGCACTCTTTCCAGTCTTGGATATTACTCATAGCATTTTGATCCACAGCAAAGGTTTAAATTCCAAGCGGTCACAGATTAAGCCTGCATTGTACTGATACTTTGTATTTCAGTCCTCAAATTACTACCCACATACATATTTGTTTTAAAGCATCAGAATAGAGCACAGCTGCGCCAGGAATTAAAATGTTGATTAAATTGCTTTTTCCAGTTTCAGCAACCTTAATTGTTAGCTATGCATGTGAATCCAAGTTTTCAAAATTGACTGACTCTGATGGACAAGTTTTTGAATCACTAAAAATCTATTCATTTTCACAGAGTTACAACTGGATCTTCAAAAGGGGAAGACTGCAATGTATTAAAATTGCAACATGCATTTTGTCCATTTGACGTTACCGGGCACACGCATGCCAGCAGATGGAGTTTGATTCAGTTTGAGAGTGATAAACATGGGTTGGAAACTACGATGCTAAACATGACTAACAAGTGACATAAAAACATACAGTAAGAGCTTCTTTAGATACATAAAAAGTAAGGCGAGAGCCAAAATGAAGAGTGGCCTCTTACAGAATAAGCCTGGTGAAATAATACTAGGGAAAGAAGGAATGGCAAAGGAAGTGACAAAATTCTTTGTATTAGTTTTCATGGTAGAAAACACTAATAGCATTCTAAAAATAGTGAATCTTCAAAGGGAACAAAGGGAGGAGAAAATAAATATAATAACTACCATTAGAGAGAAAGTAATGAAAGAAGCTAATGAGGCTAAAAGCCAATAAATCCCTTGCATCTGGCAGGTTAAATTCAAGGATAATAAAGTAAGTAGCTGTAGAATTAATGGTTGAACTGATAGTTCTGAAAAAGTTCCACGTGATTGGGAAACTGGCAATACAACACATTTATTCAAAAAAGGAGGGAGACAAAAATAGGTTACTATAGGCCAGTTACCTCACCATCTGTTATTTAGAAAATGGATGAGTATCTTCGAAAGTTGTAATAGCAGGGCATTTAGAAATACATGACATAATCAAGCAGAATCAGCATGGCTTCATGAAAAGGAAATCATGCCTGACAAATTTATTAGAACTTGTTTAGGAGATAAAATGCAAATTAGATTAAAGTGAGCCAGTAAGTGTAATATAATTGGATATCAAAGGGCATTCAATAAAGTACTGCACATCAGGATACTTAATAAAGCAAAAGCCCATATTGCTGGGAGTGGTATATTAGCATGGCTAGAAGGCTGGGTAACTAATAGGACACAGGGTCTTGGGACTTGACATAGAACATAGAACATAGAACATTGAACATAGAACATTACAGCGCAGTACAGGCCCTTCGGCCCTTGATGTTGCACCGACCTGTGAAACCAATCTGAAGCCCATCTAACCTACACTATTCCATTATCATCCATATGTTTATCCAACGACCATTTAAATGCCCTTAAAGTTGGCGAGTCTACAACTGCTGCAGGCAAGGCATTCCATGCCCTGACTACTCTCTGAGTAAAGACAATCTGGAACTAGTAGATTGCCACAGGGATCAATTCTGGGGTGACAATTATGCACAATATATATTAATAACATGAACAACGGAAGTGAAATTACTATAGCCATGTTTGTGAATGACACAAATGAAGATGGAAAGACAAATGGTGAGGATGAAACAAAAAGTCTACAGAGGGATATGGACAGGTTAAGTGAGTATGCAAGCTCTTGGCAGATGGAAGACAATATGGGAAAATGTGCTGCTAAGCACTTTGGCAGCGAGAGTAGAGGACCCAAATATTATATCAATGGAGAAAGTTTGGAAAAAAGCTACAGAACTGAGGGAATTTGGGGTCCTTGTGCATGAATTTCAAAAAACTAGTTTACAAGTTCAGTGGGTAATATGGAGGGCCAAATAGAATGTTGGCCCTTATTTCCAATGGAATGGTGAATAAAAGTAGGGAGGCCTCGTTAAACCATATGGCATTAGTTAGACCACACTTAAACACTGTAAATAGTTTTGGTCCCTTATTTCTTGTAGGACTTCCTCTGCATGCTGACTTAAAAATCTCACCTGGACACATTTTAAGAATTCTATCCCCTTTAAGCGTTTCACACTTTGTCTATTCTAGTTAATGTTGGGGAAGTTAAAATCCCCAACTATTATTTCCCTACTATCTCTACACCTCAGATTTGCCTGCATATCTACCTTTCAATCTCTCCCTGATTGTTTGTGGTCCTACAGTACACTCCCATCAAAACCATTGTCCCTTTTTGTTTTTAGGTTCTACTCATATGGCCTCATTTGAGGAACATTCAAAGTTATCAACCTTCCTTATTGCAGTAATTCTTGATCAATACTGTGACACCACCTTTTCTTTTACATCTCCCATCATGACTAAAGATTTTATATCCCAGAATACTGAGGTGCCAGACTTGTGCCACACTCAGCCATCTTTCCATGATAGCAACATCTCCATGCATTAATCCACATCCTCAACTTATCTGCCTTACTTATAAGACACCTTGCACTAAAATAAATGCCACCCAGCCTTGCCATGTTCCCTTGTGCCTTAAGTTGACCAGACTCTCACTGCCTTCTAGACTGGCTTGGTTCTTCATCTATACTCATTTGTGCATCAACATTACTGCACCTCCGATCTGCATCATCCTGCCAAATCACTTGAACCTACCACCGACCACAATACCCCCACAAGGATGTCAGTTCCATTCTGGTTCAAGGGCAACCCATTGGACTTGTACAGGACCCACCTTCCCAAGAGGAAAAGCACAGTGATCGAGGCATCTCAGGTTGCAACTCCTGCTTCGATCATGTATTCATTAGTTATTCCAAACTTTTCTTGAATTCTAATTTCACCATCTGCCACAGTGGGATTCAAACCCAGAATTTTAGCCTAGGGTTCTGGATTACTAATCAAAGTGACATGACCACAGTTCCACTGCCTATCTTTTGTGTACAACATACATTTTCCAAATACTGGAAAATAGGATAAGAATAGATTACTGTTCGATGACCAACGCAGACACAAAGGGCCTGAAGGGCCTGTTTCTGTACTGTAAAAGCTCTATGTCTCCATGGTTTTAAGGAAAGATGGTCTGAACAGCATTCAAATCGGTGAGATTAAAAATAAGAGTTTAGCATATGCAAGTGGGTGTTATAAGGCCTCATTTGATTGGACAATGGGATTTGTGCTCTGAACATCAAGAATTTTCTCACTGCTGATATGGTCCTATTTTCCAACTTCCTCACCAATGCCCGCGTCATTCAATGTCTGGGAAGATTGTTTTCTTCATATCTGTGAGGTGAGACAATCAATGAACAACTGCTAGCTCAGTTTGGGTCGACTTCACATTAATAGGTGCCAGCCATCCCAATGCTACCTACTACATGCAAATGACTGTAATACCTTGTTGTTATCAGGACAAAAGGAGCAGGGCTTTCTGGAGGTGATACACACCCCTCCCTCTCTCTCTCTATGAACTAAACACTATAAATGTCTTTCTTTCAGGAGGATGCTCTCTCTTACAGAGGATTTTCAGCCCCAAAAAGATAAGTTGTTTTGGATGTCTTCCTTTATTTCAGGCCAACATAGCGAGACAGTTTACGTAGGTGGCTCAGAGTGGTTCAATCTTTTTAAATATAAAAATTAAAAGAGATTCAGCAATCCTGGTATTTAGTCTCCAGGCACTAATGCTTTCTGCCAGCTTAGAACAGGATGATCAACTGTCACATATGTCACAGGTTTTCCCATAATTTAAGCATTTGTCTGCTGCACCCATACGTTCTGGCCCAGAATACCTTTGGCCTCCTATTCCCAAAGCAACTGGGAGTCTCACTTAGACCTCTTTGAGCATGTATACCTTGACTGCTGGCCCATCAACTCTCACCTTCCACCCCCCTGGTTCATCTTCCACTACAAACACCGTCATTCCCACTCCACTCTCATGTATGTTCCAAGTGGCCCTATGTCTTCTCTGAGCTGTTCATTACACTGGCTTAAGGTGTTTGGCAACAGAAATGGTTGGTCCCATTGAAATTGAAAAGAATGTGTAAGAATAAAAAAAAAAATCAAGAAGTGGAAGCAAAAAACCTCCAATATCAAACTTTGGTGTAGGATTATTATCCCTTTATGATTCAGAGCTTGTGTAAACTTCAGTAACTCCTGAACAGTGATTTTTTTAATCATGGTGCAAAAATTGGATGCTCTTGCCCTCTGCTGGTTACATTTGAAAATTTTGCTGATTAGAATCAACTGCTCTTTACTACTTTCCCTATGATTATTGATATAGACTCCACATCGCTTTGAGAATAGCACGTAAAGATGACCCACAATTGAAATAAAAACATGGCAAAATATCAGACTGATTTGCTGAAGCGCTCTGTAGTCAGATTTTGTACATGAAAAAATAAAAGAACGAGGGATAACTTTTCAACTTACTCTCAGAAAATGGACAACTATTTATGAACATTAAATTAGTCTTGCCAAGTATTTAAATTAATTGCTGCATGCAAAGTGTTTTCTGCATGTTTTCCTCACATAAAATTTGCATTATTGTACAGGATAAGAAAATGAGGATTTTGAGCTGAATTTTAACACTGCAATTCCCTCACAGCTTGGAAGGTCAACAGTGGGTCAGAAACCTATAAGATTCAACCTATAAGATTCTGCTGTGACTCGCAATGTCAGTCATGGCTCTGTTGGCACACATTTACAAAATTGTGGATTCAGCCGCTCCAGGGCTTTACCGTGGAATGAAAGAAACAACTGACCAGTTGCATTGCCTTTTCAACAACACCTTCCAAACCTACAGCCTCTGCCACCTGGAAGAACAAGAGCAGTAAAGCAGATATGCGAATTCCTCTCCAAGTCACACATCATCCTAACTTGGAGCTCTACCGCCGTTCCTTATCCGTCACTGGGTCAAAATCCTGTAATTCTCTGACAGCACTTTCAATGTTCCTGCAGCACATGGACTGCAAGAAGACAGTTCAAAAAGACAGCTCACCACCACCTCCTCGACAACAATTAGACATGGGCAATAAATGCTGGCCGAGCAAACAGTGCCCACATCTTACCAATGAGTGAATTTTTAAAAAGTCATTGCATTGCAGCACTGAGGGAGATCTTCTGATGAGATGTTAAAAGAAAGACTATATCCATTTGCTTCAGTGGATGTAAAAGATCCCATGGCATTATACTGAAGAACAGCAAGGGTGTATTGGTCCAGTCCTGATGTTCTAGCCAATATTTACTGTGGCATTTTTCTAAATAGGCAGCCCTTGTAACTTGTTACATTTGCCACCACTGCCAGTGTGTGTGGTACTCAGCCAGGGTTATTTGAGGTAGCTTGCTGCTACTAATTAGTTGTGTTTGCTTTGTCTTGGGCCTATCTAGTGTTTAGTGGTTTCAGTTACACCACCATTAAAGGATCCACAGACAAGGTGCATTTCTTAGTTAATTAGAGGGTTAATTGCAACATAGCAATAAGTGCAACTACAGTTGGTCAGAAATAATTAGATTTATTTTATTCACTCATGGGATGTGGGAAGTCGCTGGCTGAGCAAGCATTTATTGCCTATCCATAGTTACCCTTGAGTAGGTGGTGGTGGGCTGTCTTCTTGAACCACTGAAGTCATGTGCTGTCTGTTGACCCACAATGCCATCAGGGAGGGAATTCCAGGATTTTGACCAAGTGACAGTGAAGGAATGGCAATATATTTCTAATCCAGCATCGTGAGTTCCTTAGAGGAGAATTTGCACGTGGTGATGTTCCAATGTATCTGCCACCCTTGGCCTTCCAGATGGCAGTGCTTGTGGGTTTGGAAGGTGCTGTCTGAGGATCTCTGGTGAATTTCTGCAGTGCATCTTGTAAATAGTACACACTGCTGCTACTGAGCATCAGTGGTGGAGGGAGTAGATGCTTGTGGATGTGGCTCCAATCAAATGGCTGCTTTGATGTGTCAAGCCTCCTGAGTGCTATTGGAGCTGCACTCATTCAGGCAAGATAGGAATATTCCATCACATTCCTGACTCATGCCTTAAGATGGTGGACAGACTTTGACAAATCAGGAGGTGAGTTACTTGCTGCAGTATTCCTAGCCTCTGACCTGCTCTTACAGCCATTACATTTATGTGGCAAGTCCTTAATAAGTTTCTCATCAATGGTAATCTCCAGGATATTGACAATCAGGTATTCAGTGATGGTTACACCATTGAATGTAAAGGCAAGGTGGCCAGATTGACTCCTATTGGAGTTGGTTATTGCCTGGTATTTATATGGTGCAAATGTTACTTGCCACTGTCAGCCAAAGCCTGGATATTGTCCAGATATTTAACGTTTAAGGCCATCTTGAATGATTTAGTTTGAACTTTTGTGGGCACTTTCCATCACGATTTTTTTAAGTTTTCTTCTGTCAGGAAGCTCTGGGGTAGTTGGGGCTTAATTTGCAATCTGAGGTGTGATTGGCGTTTCTTTGCCTTTGATTCTAGATATTTAAAATCAACCCATTCAGAGATGTCACAACACATCTCTGGAGCAGGTGGGACTTGAACCTGAACCTCCTGGCCCAGGTAAGGAACTAACACTGCATTACAAGAGCCCTAAGTCAAGTACTGCTCCATGCCTTTGCTTCTGTACTGTTTTATCTTTAAGGAAAAAAAGAAGAGAAAATGAAGATATTTTGAGTGCCAACTTATGGAATGTTTTTTAAAATTCAGTATATATTCCTTGAGGGAGGGTGGTGTGGTCCCATGTAGTCACCAGCTTCTGTGAACCCATACCATATGCATACTGCAGTTCCTGAAGACCTAAATGTTACATTTTTTTTCCCACTACAAGGTAAAATGCTTGAACGAAAGAGTCTTTAAACTTGGAGCCTTTCCTTTTAATTCATTTACGGGATGATGGCAGCATATATTGCCCTTTTTTGGTTACCCAGAGGGCAGTTTAAGTCATCAACAACATTGCTGTGGGTCTGGAGTCACATGTAGGCCAGACCAGGCAGTTTCCTTTCCTAACGGATATTAGTGAACCAGATGAGCTTTTCCTGACAATTGGAAATTCATGGTCATCATTAGAATTTAAGTCCAGATTTTTTAGAAATTGAATTCAAATTCCAACATCTGCTATATTGAGATCCGAACCCTGGTCCCCAGGAGATTATTTGGAAGCCCAACATGCTTACATTATGAAAGTCAACTTAGAAGTGTATTTAGCAGTGCAATGCCAGCAAATTTGAAAACTGTCCTTGTGAAGTTCCAAAGATAAACCTGCTAATGAGGAAAATCCACTTCACAGCATCAGAGCTCTCTTACAGAAAGTGTATTAATCATGGGATGTTCCACTTTGGGAAAATGATTCTACTATTAACTTATTCTCCTGGTGAATCAAGAATAAGATTTACTTGTTCCTGGCTTCATATGGTCATAAATTTCCACCTTTTTGATTGTCAGTTAGGGCTTCAAAATTAGCAATTTCAGCAGTTCTGCAGCATTAGCTGATATAAAAATAGAAAGTCGCTAAAGTAGAAATTCAAAAAATCAACAGAATTAACACTGTTCCTCTCTCCATGAGTTCCTCCAGCAGTTTTTTATTTTTAATTTTATTTCAGGTCTCCAGCATCTGCAATATTTTCCTATCATTTCCCAACAGATATAACTTAACCCAGGTGTAATCTAGAGGGTTGAATTTGTAGCCATCTCCTCATCTCCTGTCACAAATTTAAAAGAGGATTTGATTTGATTCATTGTTGTCACATTTACCTGCCTTGCATGCAGGAAGGCAGATCATAACATACAAGGACATACAGGTCACAGGGTGTTTAAACAGAACGAGGCTGCACACGAGGTGTACAAAAGCAAGATCAACATTAGATTTGAAACTTGAGAGATCCATTCAGGAGGCTAATAATAGCGGGGAAGAAGCTGTTCTTGAACCTGTCAGTATGTGTTTTCAAGCTTTTGTATCTTCTGCCTTATGGAAGAAATTGGAAGACAGAATAACCAGATTTGCCAAAAGCCAGAGAAATGGTTTGAAGACGCAATAGATCAGAAACCTTAGATCTACATTACAAACATAGGGTTAAAAGTAAGAATTCCAAATAATTCCAGAATGAAGTGCTGGTTTTGTATTCCCTTCACAACGCCAGTAAAGAGATGCTTAGATGCAAAACAAATGTTAATTAATCCTGCTAGCTGGCAGACTAAGTGTTTTTAAGTGATAAGGGATCCAGTCAATAATTTACTTAAAGGGTACATATGCTCTGGTTGAAAACTGAACGAACTGGGTGAAGTCATTGATAAAGCACAATACAGGATGGCTCTTAAGATTTCAGGGCCTGAGTGAGCGGTGTGAGATATGGCAAGATGAGTGGTAGTTTTTGGCAAGATGTTTGGTGAGCCACATCGCTTCCACAAAATCATCTCGCCACGTCTTCTACAAATTTCTCAAGCATTGCAAGAGTCAAGTAGTGAGTTGCCAATTGACACTCATTTTTGCTTGCTAAACTCTTCTTAAACAGTCCAACTTGCCATGGGTTGCAATCTTTACAACTTCACTGTACAAACTAGCCGCCAAGAAAACTCAACAGGGAAACCAGTGCAGATTCTTTACAGGTTCAACTCACTACTTGCTCCAAAAAAGACCTCCATGCTGAATACTGGACACTAACATCTCGGGCATGCTCCACAGATACCATTTGCACAACCCACATGCAATTAGATTGGCACCTGACACGTACTGGCCTTTCTGAGGCTCATGGCACATTTCTTACAATATGCTCCTGCACCTCAGACTGTGCCAGTGACTATCATTGCAATGCTGCTGCAAGAACACTTTGCATTTCATGGACTGGGTCAAGCTGCATCTCTGGGCTCTTCACTCACTGTCATGGAGATCACTCACTTTGAGTTTACCTGGATGTGAAACTACCTTACATTGATTTTCTTTTTTGCACATGACCACTCTGACAGAAATGCTAGGCTCATAATACAACTGGCTTCCCATAGCATGGACACAAGTCAGAAAGACAGTTGCCAGCAGTCCACAGTCCAGTCAAGGGAGATAGGTTTTTTCAGGGGATCCCAGCCCTGTAAGTCAAGGGCAGCCTCCAATACCAGTCCAGACCCTGCTTCAGGTGGGCAGATTCAGGACCCTCTCTCATAAAGGGTGACAAGCTGAATGACTGGCATCTCGCTCCCTGCCTTCTCTCTCTTTCGCGCTCTCTCTATTACTTGGTTGCAGCAACCATAGTCAAATTTGTAGATGACACTAAACTGGGTGGGAAGGTAAGTTGCAATGAAGAAATTAAAAAATACAACTTGGTATGGATAAGTTAGGTGAATGGACCAAAGCTTGGCAAGTGAAGTTTAATGTGGATAAGTGTAAGGTGTCCATTATGTTTGAAACAATTAAAAGGAAGTTTATTTTCTAAATAAAGAGAAACTTCAGAGTGCTTCAATGCAGATGGATCTGGGTGTCCTTGTACATGAGTCAAAGAAAGGTAGAATGCAGTTTCAGCTGGGATTGAGGAAGTCAAATGGAATTTTAGCATTTATTGCTAAAGCAATACGGTATGAAAGTAGGGGAATGAGGCTACATTGTCCAAAGCACTATACAAACCTGGAATATTGCATACAGTTTTAGGCCCCTTATTTGAGAAAAGATGGAGTTGCATTGGAGGCAGTTCAGAGGTTTACTAGGTTCCAGAGATCAGGGTTATGTCTTTTGAACATGGTTTGAGCAGTTCAGACCTGTAATCTAGGAAGTTTAGAAGAATGAGAAGAAATCTATTTGAGGTACATAAGATATTAAAGGGGATTAACAAAGTAGATGTAGAGTAGTTAATTCTCCTGATGAGCAATCTAGAACAAGAGATCATAGTTTTAGAATGAATGCAGCAGATGTAACGCAGAGATGAAAAGAATTATTTCTCTTAAGGGTCATGAATTCAGTACCCCAGAATGGTGGATGCTGGACACATTTAGAAAATTTAAGCAGATACAGATTTTTGTTTAGTAATGGGTCGAAGTGTTATGAAGAGTGGGTAAGAAGTTGGAGTTGAGGCCAAAATGAGATTAGTCATGATCATATTAAATAGTGGACCAGGCTCAACGAATTGAATTGCCTACCTCTGCTCCTTAGTTCATACATTCTTATGTATTTATTCTGTCCTAATGTAGGCTGTTTTGCTTCTGGAATGAGAGAGAGAGAGAGAGAGGTATTATGGAAGATGAAAGTGGGCTGCACAGCTATTATTTTTGATGCTGTTTGAGAAGTTCCCTGAGCATGTGAGTAGGCAGTACAAAGGACATGCAGGTTTCGTGGTACTGCAGGCCAGGATGGGTGAGGATGAGTGAGGAAGATCATCCATGCAATCGTGAGCATAAGGCTTGCTAGGAGGCAGGTGCAGCAGGATGAAAGTGAAGGCGAGATATCAGAGAGAGGTGGTGGCACTTACACTGGTGGAGTGCAGTCATGACTTTCTGCACATTCCTACTTTTAGCTGAGATTGCTCTAAACTGTGGGGTAACTCCACAGCAGACTGGCAGAGTCTGGGGTCATGGCCTCCACTGCTGGTCCTAGGAGAAGAGAAGGTCCTGCCTGTCCACCCCATCCAGCAAGATCTATAGTATTGCCCTGGCTATTCCCCCAGATTGGCTTCATCCTGCTCCCTTAAGGCCCAAGGATGCAAACTTGAAAAGATATACCAGGCAACTTGTTTTGCCATGCACAGCTGGCTGAGTCACTTATCACATTAAAAGGTCCTGCTCTTGTCTGCTTTTGTTGAATTCACTATTTCTGGAGTATAAGGACAATTCAAATCCTTCACATTCACCCTCCACCCTAATCTTGACAAGTGCAAGGTGCCCTTAGACTTCTTTATCCCTCAACTTGAGACAAGTCAATAAGCTGTCTTGGCTGTGTCCCTCCCTCCGACAAGTCCAGCCAAACAAACTTTCTGTAATTACCCCACCCTCACTCTAGCCTTGAACTCATATCTTCCTCTCATTTCTCCGCTATCTCTTCCATATCTTCTCTGAATTCAATCTTGTCCATGACACCCACCTCAAGTTCCTTCAATCCTGTCCCACAAAACTACTTAACAACCAACTTCCTGTTCTGTTAAAACTAATGTTGAAAATAGTTGCCTCATTTCAGGTGTTGTCCCTCTTACCTGTAAATTTGCTGTCAACACCTCTGCCCAAAACAAAAACAACCCCTGACACCACTCTCTTGCCAACCAACATTCCACCTTCGTCCAGCTTTTCCTATCCAAAGTCTTTGAATGTGTTTTAACACTCAAATCTATTCTCATCTTTCCCAGAATTCCATGTTTGAAATTTTTCATATTGGAGCTCTGAGTAAGGGTCACTTGACCCGAAATGTTAACACTGATTTCTCTCCACAGATGCTGCCAGACCTGCTGAGTTCATCCAGCAATTTCTGTTTTTGTTCCACGGTTGAATCCTTCCGTTCAGGTTCCTGCCCATCGCATTATTGAAGCAACTTTTACTAAAATCAAGAATGACATCTTATTTAAGGTAAGTTTTCCTTGCATGTCCTTCTTGACCTATAGCTTTTGATATGATTAATCACATCATTCTCCTCAAATGTTTCTCCACTGCCTGTGATTAAGCCAATCTGTTTATAACCTTGGTATTATATCTAATCTGGGGATAAGTGTCCAACCACCTATTGTGCTAGCAGTAAGACTGCTACCATTTCCATTCCATAACATCCTGCAGTTTTGCCCTGTCTAAATTGCACTGCTGCTGAATCTCCATGTATTCCTCGGTTACTGTTGGGCGGGAAAATTCCAGTTTATTTCTCTCTGTTCATCATATTTCACTCTTTGTAAACTGGAGATCATTCAAAACTCTGCTATTCTGTCTTAACTCACATCAAGTCCTGTTTTCCAACCTTCCCCACTACCACCTCACCACCCAGCATTCACTCACTTGCACTGGCTCCTGGTCCAGCAACAGAATTTTCATCCATGGTTTCAAAACCCTCCAAAGTTTCACGTCTCTCTCTCTCTCGCTGTCTCTCTGTAATCTTTTTCAGTCCCACAACCTGCTGAGATATCTGTGTTCCTCTTATTTGATCTCTTATGTATCCCCAGTTTTACTTGTTCTAACAGTGGTGACTGTCTTCAATTGTCTCAGCTCCAAGCTTTGGAATCCCATCCCTACACCTCTCCACTGGTCTATAAGGTAAAGATTCTGAAAGGGTTAATGTTGCACCATGCATTAAATTCCACCCAGTCTGATAATCTCATAAAGTCTTGTGTGGTGGAGATCCAGAGAACAAGTCTGGATCTAAAAAAGGACCATTATGTTGTCTACATCTCCTAACAGTTTCAGTTGCAACATCTAACCAATTAATGTAAGTTGTGGTTAATTGCAATCTTGTAATAAATTGTATCTTGTTAAGACAAGAGTCTCTTCTTGTAAAGATTCACTAATAGTTGTTCCTTTGCCTCTGTACGCCAAACAGATCTTCTCAACCAGTCAAGGAAAGAGGAGAAGTGGCAGTTTCCTTCTGCCAAAAATATTCCATCTGCCCTTCTTCCACCCCTTCCTTCTTTAAAAGATTTTTAAAACCTACCTAAACAATCAAACTTTTAGTCGTCTGATCTAATATTTCTTTATGTGGATCAGTTTCATAACACTTTATAAAGTTCTTGCAAAGTCTGCAAAGATCTATGCCAACCTATACCAATCCCACTTTCCAGGTCTTGGCCCATAGCCCTGGAGACTATGGCAATACAAGTCAATATCTAAATGCTGCTTACATCGAGTCATAGAATCATAAGCATGTAAAAAGACTCTTCAGTCCAACTCATCCATGCCGACCAGATATCCTAAATTAATCTAGTCCCATTTGTCAGCATTTGGCCCATATCCTCTAAACCCCACCTCAGTCCTAATGAAGGGTCTAGGCCCAAAATGTCGACTCTCCTACTCCTCTGATGAAGTCCTGGACAGCATTCAGGTTCAGGCTAATAAATGGCAAATAGCATTGTGCCACGCAAATATTATGCAAGGTGCACTGCAGCAATGCATTAAGTCTGAGTCAACAGCACCTTCTAAACTCGCAACCTCTATAATCCACAAGGAAAAAGACAGCAGATCCATGAGAACACCACCACCTGTAATCTCCTCCCCAATTTACACAATATCCTGAATTGGTATTATGTCGCTGTTCCTTCAACTGAGTCAAAATCCTGGAATGTGTTCCTATTGACATTTTAGATGTACCTACAACATACGGACTGGAGTAGTTCGAAAAGGTGGCTGCTCACTATCTTCAAGAGGTTGATTTTTCAAGTGCACTAGGTGTTGCTCCTGCCAAAGTGCCTATGTCCAGTGAACAAATTAAAGTTTAGAACAAAGAGGCATCTCAGCACTGCACCTGAAACAAGAACAAGACCTATTTATTTTAAATAATTTGTAAATTGAAGGCATCAGTCCTGTTCCATGTTCCAATGCAAAATTGGGCTGAAGTCACCAGCACATAGCCAACTGTTCACATTTGGGATTGGTTAGCTCATTTGCCTCATGGCCAGAGAGAGATTCAGAATAATGGCAATAGTAGAAGTTCAATCCCTACATCTGCATTGGTTGTTCATGCCACACATAATGGAAATGATATCACCAATTCTCTCTCTCTCTCTTGCTCTCTCATTCATTCACTCTCTCTTTAACAGGAACAGATGCCTATGGCCTTTGGGGGTTTTGGCTAATTACAATACCTAACCCATTAACAAATTGTCTGAACAGTGATAGCGGGAGCCACAAATTTGCCATGAAATAAGGCATATGGCGAAATGAAATTTGACACATAGTCATCTAAACATATTATCAAAGATTGGTATTAAGAGAGCATCACATGAGAGCTAATGGGATAGCAAGGGTTATAAAGGGAATTTCAAAGCTGAGAGACAAGTCAACTTGAAGACGCAGGTGACAATAGTGGAGCAGTTAAGATTAAGTAATTTTCAAGAGGTGAGGTTTGAAGCAGTACAGAGATTTCAAAAGGTTGTACGGCTAAGCAAACTACAGAGATAGGAGGTGATGAGAATTTGTAAATAAACATAGAAACATAGAGCATTCGAACAGGAGTAGGTCATTCGGCCCTTCAAGTCCATTCCATCATTCAAAATCCCTGGGGAAAATTGATGCACAGAGAGATCTGGGTGTTCAGATCCATTGTACCCTGAAGGTGGCAACACAGGTCGATAGAGTGATCAAGAAGGCATATGGCATGCTTTCATTCATCAGACGTGGTATTGAGTACAAGAGTTGGCAGGTCGTGTTACAGTTGTATAGGACTTTGGTTCGACCATATTTGGAATACTGAGTACAGTTCTGGTCATCACATTACCAAAAGGCACGACAACGTCATTTAAGATGTATCTAGACAGATACATGAATGGGCAGGGAGCAGAGGGAAACAGATCCTTGGAAAATAGGCGACAGGTTTAGATAGAGGATCTGGATCGGCGCAGGCTTGGAGGGGCGTAGGGCCTGTTCCTGTGCTGTAATTTTCTTTGTTCTTTGTTCTTTTTTCTTTGTTCATTATGATCATGGCTGATCATCCAACTCAGTATCCTATTCCAGCTTTCTCCCCATATCCTTGAACCCTTTAGCCCTAAGAAATGTTTTGGTCTCAACTTCTTTCTGTGGCAGACAATTCCACAGGCTCACCATTCTCTGTGTGAAGAAAGTTCTCCTTATCTCTGTCCTAAACAGCCTACCTTTCCACTGTGACCCCTGTTGCTAGACTCCCTGGTCAGTCATCAAGAACACCCTTTCTGCATCTACCTTGTCTAACCCTGTCAAAAAATGTATAGTTTTCTATGAGATTCAAACCCCACCCCCATTCTTCTAAAGTATCTCCTCATGCAGTGCTGGGAGTCAAAGTAGGTCAGTTAGCAGAGTGATGATGGATAAACGGACTAGGATGTTGTCTCTGGAATTCTCTCTGGAAAGCCCTTGGTGACAGTAGGGATAAAAAATTTAGATGCCTCAATCTCGACATCTATTTTAGTAGCATTATGGCTTTCTGTTTTCCCAACTGTCTAAGAAGTAATGACTGCCTAAAGTACAAACCCATTGCTCTGGAGAATTAGAAAAGAAAACTTTTGCAGTTTGGTGAAAATTTAAGAACTTTAAAATTTCCACAAAACTGGAGTCCGACAGATTCAATTCATATGGTTTTTGTTAATGAGCCAAGAATGTAACAGAAGGTTTATTGATGATGGCATCATGCTGTAGATACGAGTGCACATTCATGGAAATGTCTTTTCCTGTTACAGATGTTCTGAAACTCAGTAGTGGAATGGGATTCATTGAGTTGCTTCTGAACCAGACTGAAATACTGAGCTCAACATTTGGTGAAACCAACGAGGGATAAAGCAAATTAAAATCAAATATTGATCAATAATGCAGGTTTAATTAGGGATCACATAGCAAAAGAACCTCTGAGAAAAAGTGATCATAATGCAATTGAATTCCATATTAAGTTTTTAAATGTTATATACCAGTACCAAATGTCATGAACTGAAATAAAGCCAATTACACAAATATAAGGAGACAGATAGCGAGGGTTGATTAAGTCAATAGATTAAAAGTTAAACGAACAGTAGGAAATTTTGAACAAAATCATTCATAACATTCAACAAAATATTTATAAACAAAAATTCAGCAACAAAGCTCCATTTGTTATTTACTTGGGAAGCCAGGATATGACTACATTAAAAGTTAAAACTTATAATATTGTAAAGAACAGCAGATGCCGTAGGATTAGGAGTAGTTTAGAAATCCATAAAAGAGAAATTAGGAAGTTATAAAAATGAGAAAGGTTAGAACGAGAGAGTAAATCATCCTGAAATACAAAGATAGCTAAAACCTATACAAAATATAAGAATGAGAAGAGTAGTCAATGTAAGTATTGGTCCCTTAGAAGCAGAGCAGGGTAAATCATCACCGGGAATAAAGAATGATAGAGATGTTGAACAAGTATTTGTGTTTCTATTCACAATAGAGATACAAATTACATACCAGCAACACAGGGAAATAAAATAGCTAATTTGATTTAAGATGCCTTTTTAAGACTGAGGAATTTAACATAGTCAATGTCAGCAAAGATAAAGTATTAGAGAAATTAATACATCTAAAGCCAACAAATACCCAGAGACCAAATAGTAACTGTAGAGATAGTGGACAATCTAGTTATGGTTTTACATATTTTGCCTCACAGTCCCAGTGGATTTGAATTTAGTAAACAGAAAGGAGGGAGGGAGATAATTGGAATTATAGCTCAGTTAGCCTGGTGTTGGTCATTCAGAAAGTGCCAGAATCTATTATTAATGGAATCTTAACAATGTGCTTAGAAAATAACAATATGATCAGACAAAGTCAGCATCATTTTACAATAGGCAGTAATGTTTGCAAATTTATTTGAGTGTTTTTGAGGATGTAACTATTTATGTTGATAAGGGACAGCCAGTAAATTCAGTATGCTAGGATTTCCAAAAGGCATTCAATAAGATGTCAAGAAAAGTCTAATGCACAATGTATGGCATTAGGAGAAATGCATTGGCATGGACAGATGATTGAAGGCAAGAAAGCAAAGAATAGGGATAAATGGGGTGTTATCAGATTAGCAGGCTGCCAAATGCCATAAGAATCAGCACTCTGGCATAAGCCATTTACAATCCACATTGATATCTTTGATGAAGAAACAGAGGGATGCATGTACATTTACTGACTATACAAGTGGGAATGCAATCAGTAAGGAGGACATGAAGAGGCTGAAGAGATATAAACCAATTAAGGAAAAGGACAACAAAATGGCAGCTGAGATATGATATGGCAAAATGTAAGGTTATTCACTTTGGTAACAAGAATAGAAAAACAGATTTTATTTCTAATAAAATATTAAATGTCTAAGTGTTGATGTTTAGAAGGTCATGGAAGCACTCACACATAAACACAGGTAGCTAACATTCAGGTCAGAGATATACAGCGCAGAAACAAACTGTTCGGACCAAATCAACCATGCTGACTATATTTTCTAAATTAATCTATCCCATTTGCCAACACTTGACCCATATCTATCTAAACCCTTCCTATTCATGTACACTTCCAAATGCCTTTTTAATGTTCTAATTGTACCAGCCTCCATCACTTCCTCTGGCAGCTCATTCCATACATGCACCATCCTCTGTGTGAAAAGTTACCTCCTAGGTTCCTTTTATATCTTTCCCCTCTCACTTTAAACCTATGCCCTGTAGTTCTGGACTCCCCTACCCTGGGGAAAAGACCTTGACTATTCACCCTATCCATGCCCATCGTGATTCTATAAACTTCTATAAAGTCACCCCTCAGCGTCTGACATTCCAGGAGAAATATCCCCAGCCTATTCAGCCTCTCCCTGTAGCTCAAACCTTCCAACACCCTTGTAAATTTTAGGAAAGGAAATGGAATGTTAATCTTATTGGAAAGGAATTGGAATATGAGAATATGGAATTCCTGTTACATTCATACACAGATTTGGTAAGTCAGTACCTGCAGTACTCTGTGCAATATATAAACCAGATTATATTTGCATTGGAGGTAATATCATGACGGTTCATGAGTTTTGTCCCTGGGATGAGAAGTTTACCCTGTGATGAGAGAGTGAGTAAATTGGACATACTGGGACAGATTTTCCAATGCCCAGATAGCCATTGTTCCAGCCTAAATAGGATTTACGAGGACATTGCATAATCCTCATTGTAGCAGATACTGAAAAAATTGCCTCGGGAAATTAAATTTTCCTCTAGGCAATTTCACTATGTCAGAACACTCCAAAAGTTTCCATATAAAATGGAGGGTCATGCTGGTTCCAATGAAATTAAGTAAAATAGTTACTCAGGAACAGTTAGACCATTAAATACACAGTCTAACTCCTGACTAATTATCAAAAAGACTCCATACTTGCCTCACAACTACACCCCCCCAAAACTACACCAAATGTAGGCCACTTACACTCCCACAATCTGGCCAGATGACCCTGGCACCCAATACCCTTCTCCCTGGGACCAGACGCCCACCCGCTGCGAAATCTGACCAGACCTGACTGCCAAGCCTCACCTTGCTGTTGTCAACAGACCCAACTCCCACATCCCACACCACCCATCCTGCCATCAGACCTGATCACCACCCTTCCGCACATTTCCCTTCCCCCAACCAATCTGCCATCATACACAACCTGACCTTTCATATCACCCTTCTGGGAATCAATCCAACCCCTCACTTCCCTGCTCCCAGACCTGAATGCCCCAACCCCAAATACCAACTATTCTGCCCCCTCCTGCTGCAATTTCTACAGCCTATCTCGACCCATCCTAAACACTTACCTGCCCCACCCCTTCCACCTTATATCCTGACACCCTACCTAACTGGTACCCTACTCCCACCCAAGCTGGCATTCTCCCAGTTGACACCTTACTTATCTAATATCCTTCTTCTCCACAGGTGGCAATCTGCTTATCTGATACCCAGCCCCCTGTCCATATAGCACCCTACCACCTGGCATCCCACTCCTTCCCCAACTGGCACCCAACATACCTGGGGCCATGGCAGCCTAATCACCAGGCACCCTACTTACCTGGTACCCTAACCTCTAAACATCTGGCTCCATAAGTTCCGAGCACCCTAACACCACACTCACTCTGTACAGTTAGTCTTTGATAGTAGTTGCTAAGGTGACAGTGAAGACCATTACATTTTAAATTATGGCTCCTGACTGCTGTGAAAAGGGGGCATGGTTTGCCTTCCTGTAACAGGTTAACATTACAAAAGAATGGTCAGAGTAGAAGTACACCACTGCACTTCTGAAACCTGAAACAGAATCTCCTCTCAGAAATGCGGAGCTACCTTCTTTAGCTAAAATGAAGTTCCACAATGGTAATTTGTATGAGATTATCACTCTCTGGAAAATCATATTCTTTAGAAGTATTTAGAAGAACGAGACTGAAACATATCAGATTCTGAAAGGGTTTGATAGGTTAAATACTCTAAGCATGTTTCCCCTGGCCAGGGAATCTAGAATATGGGACATAGTCTCAGGATATGGGCTTGATAGCACAGAGATGAGGAACACCTTTTTCACCTGAAGAACTGTGAAGCTTTGGAATTCTCCATGGACCAGCAAATTCATACATGAAATGGATAGGCTGTTGGTGTCTCAGGAAATGAAGTCTTAAAGGGAACGGTTGAGATAACAGAATTGAGGCAGAAGCTTGTTTCAAATAGCTTAGCAGCTTCAAGGAGCCATATCATCTAGGCTGATGTGAGCGGTTGAGATATACTGATGTTCACGTACTACTATGCTGGGGTCAGTTAGCTCAGTTGGCTGGATGATTGGTTTGCAATGTAGTGTGATGCCAACAAAATGGGTGCAATTCCCACACCAGCTTAAGATTACAATGAAGGATTCTCTTTCTCAGCTTCTCCCCTCACCTGAGTTGTATGACCCTCAGGTTAAATTGGCCCCCAGATGTCTCTCTCTAATGAGACAGCAGACCTATGGTGACTTTACCTTTACTATCAAGCTGTTATACAAATTTTGTTGCCTGTAAAATAAGGATGTGACATGGGTCACACAGTTTTGAAGAATTCAATGAACTTTTATTGCAGCAGTATTTACATATGTACACTGCAGTTATACGCAGTTGTATATCTGGGCTAAAGTTAAACAATTCAATCATATTGCAACAAGTTTCCCTCAGCATGTCAGGCTGCAAGAGGGTAGAGCTCTGTAAGATGGGGACTGAGAGCTTGATACCATTAGGTCACTTGCCATGAAATGGCGTTGACATCAAGAGAATGTCCTTTAAAGGTATACTGCATATCAATCGCAAGACATAAGATAATATAAAATAGTCTTGCTACATTCTTTTGTTCTTACATCCAGCAAGGTGAAGGGGAAAGTCATACTTCTTTAAATGATCTAGATTCATTATCCTCCTTCTCTTTGAGATTCAATCTTATTTCAACCCGGGGAATGTTTACTTTTCTTCTTCAGTCAAATATAGTCCGTTATGTCCTTAACTTATTTCAGCTTAACTTCAGACCACTTGTGCACACTGAACACAATGTATCATTTACAGATTTTGGTTGGTGATTAAAAATATTTCTTATTGTCTTTCATGGCTTCTATCAGAAGAAGTATATGTAAAGCAAGATTTATTCTTCCTGAGCGATTGTCTGCAGCTGCTGCTGCTATCTTCAATAATTTGGGGATAACTGCATTCCTATTTCATGGACCCAGCCTCAAGCAAGATTGTTTAGAATTGCATATGATTAATCTGACTACATTAGTGCACAATCAGTAGTCTATTTAAATCCCTACATGACAGAAAATTAGTTATCCCCACAATTCCTATTTCTACACAGTGTGTATTCCTTAAATCAGGACATGAAGTATTGCTAACAAAGTAATCTAAACATTAAGCCCAAAGTTAAATCCTGAAATGAAAGAAAAATGCAATCACTTTAATCCAGTGAAAGCTGACCAAATAGGCCAGTACAGTAGGAATTTGGTCAGTAAACCTAGCTCGAGGTTATATTAATTCATATTTAATTCCTTTAAGGTTCCACGTGATTAATATGTTTTTGGTATTTCTTAAGCTGAATGTATTCTTGAACTGCATGTCAAACTTTCATTTTCATGCCATCTAACAGCTATATTTGGATTGCTGTGGGGGCTTGATTCTGCTCAAAACCTTACTGCTCGACAATATTACATATTCCCTCTTTCATTGCTCTAGAGCAAAACCAGTCAACCATTTGTTTTTAATCAATGATTTAAACAGAATAAACCCATTAAAACTGACAGTCACAGATCACTATTATCCAAGTAAGTTTCGGTTGCATGCATACTCAATTCCACAAAAGACGAATTTGCTTTTACACAGCAAAACGTATATAGGTTGCTGACCTTCAAGAACATGGTTGGCTATTTAAGTTGGAAGCTTCTGATTTCTATGCCAATTCTTAAGTGAAACCATCCTGGATCCAAAAGTTCACCAGTCAGTCTTTGAGTTTAGCAGCCCCAAGCATAAATGAATAAACAGACAGAAAATGGCTCCAGCAAGTCCCAAGCCGGGACACGGGGCACATTAAAAAAAATCATTGAATTTCAGATGACCTTGAATTTCAGTAAAGCTTGAAAAACATTAGACCATCTAAAAATTTGGCTGTTATCCCATTTCCTCCAAAATTACATATTACATGCAAAATCCATATTGTAGATCCAATCTGCAGAATCAATGAGAGTCTTTTTCAATAACTGCTCTGCATTATGAACAGCCAGCCTTGCTAAACATTGATACTCAAAGTACTTCAGTGCAAATCCTTGGTAGTGACTGCAAAGAGGTCAGACAGGTGGACTTCATAGAAAATGAGATCCCTGGCTGGGGTTGTTAATCTGGTCCAATCAGGAAACCCTGACTGACAGATAAGCGCAAGAATGTCAGATATCCTGTTCACTCTGAGAGCTGGCTCTCAGGGTGCTGGATCAGTGCACGCTCCACATGTAAATAAAGAGTGATCTGGATACTGATCTGGGGATGGGATACCAGCCTCTCTGGAGTTATTTCATCCTTATAACCACTTGATCAGCTGAATGCTCATTGAATTGTTTCACAGCTGTGATTGCTTTCTGGTGAAACTAAGGAAGTAAATTGGTGTTAGACATGCAATACGACCAGCAGAAAATAAATTGAAATTGGATTTCACTGTGAAATAAAGATAACAGAAATCCTAACCTAAAGTTGGCTCAAGAGCCTAAAATAGATTTGAAAGCAAAACCGTTCATTTTGACTCCTGTGCCTCTAAATGGATTCGTTATGGATTAGCCTGTCTTTTGATCTTCAATGATACCCATCTGTATGTTCAAAATGCTTTTTTAATGACTCTAAAAATTCTAAGGCAGCTATTCAACTAGTGAAAGTCATGCTGGCTATGAAACCTATCCCAGGATAAAACCTAATAGAAGCTGAGCCAAATTGGACTACAAATAAATCTCAAAATATATTATCCATATCCTTCTGCTAATTTCAGTTGTTTCTGGTTTTAAAATCCTATCACTATTTCTTAACGCAGAGACCAGTCAACTGGGCTTTACAATGTCTCTACCAATTTCAATTGATGAGTTAGCCATTGAGTGGCGGTTGAATGAGTGTGAAAGATTTGTCTTTAATTTTCCTTTTCCCACTGTTGGGAATGTTACTTACTCTACTCAGTGGATACTCAGTGGTAGAGAGTGGTACTCTCTAGTTTAGCAATGATTAGCAACTTGCCATCTGTGAAATTATTTACTCTAAACCGTTTCATGTCCAATAAATTGCATCAGTTCAATTCTTCCACTTTGTCCAATTGGTGAGCCGTCTTCATTTCACTCCTGTCTTCACCAACAAAGGTACCACTACATCTCTGACAGAGTCTGCTCTGGACAACCCATTCCTGTAATTCCCCCTTTCCATATTTACATGCTGTCCATTGAATACATTACAAGAAGGAATAACATCAGTCTCTTACCCATTTTGAAGAGGTCAAGCTTTACCTTTCTAACATCTTGAAGTCCAACAATCTCTGTTTTATTTGACTATCTACCTAAAGTCAAGCTATGGATCAGACAGTACATTTCCCAAATGAATTGTGGAAAAATAAAACAAATAGTTTAGCAGCTAACAAAATCTCTACTTAATTCTATTCATCTACCTGCTTACTAAACCAGATGTAGTGTAGCTTCAGTGTCCTACTTGATCATGTGCTAACCTTCAATCTCCAAATCCAGAGACTCCACCACGAGCTTGTTACAATCTGCAAAAATAAAAATCAGAACAAAAGACTGGGAGAACCCCGTCAGAAGACCCATGGTTATCAAACTATACTTTGTTCCATCCCGTGTTTTGTATCTGACATTTTGGTGGCGTCTCTTCATGTTTTGAATCAGATGTCAGACATGCAGGACCCAATTGGTGCAAACTGTACTTGTGATACATGGTAGAATGGATGAAGATAAGGAAATGAATGTAAAGAGTGGAGCATTACAAAATGGTTAATTTTGTTTTACAAGGTGCCGACAGGAAACAGGCTAAGTTAGGTGGCCAGTGCAAGTCAGGTAAGGTCACTGTTGGCAGCTAGAAATGGCTCAATAAAAATGATCCAACAACATTGATTAGAACTAAACCATTTACTACGGCCTTTTTCAGGGAGCCCATGCACTTCAATGATGCTGTCTGACTGGATTTCTTCATTCAAATGATATCCAGAATTTAATAAATCCTCATTGGATCACTTAAAGTAAACTTTGAATGTTTTGCAGCTGAGTGAACATAATAATCACCATTTCTGTTAAATCACTTGCCAATTTAGTGGCTTGATGAGTATGAAAGTAGCAGCCTTACAGATTTGTTGGTTTGATTTCATCTCCTGCTAATGGGTTTGGACTGAACAAAATCTTCAGAAGCAAAACAGTGCACCTTATTATTTGGATTTGTTTTTTTCAATAACTCACAATATCTGAGCAAATAAACGTTTACCAAGAGAAAAATATATGTTGAAAACCATATCAATTCACTAAATAGTAAATACTGTGGCATTATTAACCCAACTGAAACAACTGTTAATGATCAAAAATATCATTTATCTTTAGTATCCTCAATTAATTTTGTACATCTGGAACTTACTGACACCATCTGCCACCACTGTTTATCGAAGTGATCTATCTAATAAACAATTTCTATCCATTCAACAATTTCGATCTATTAAACAATTTCTGCAGGAGTCTCCAGTGTAAACATTTCCATCTTCCTTCATTTAACAGACCTATTCTTCACAGCCAGGCCTGGATTCATTTCTCTGTACTCAGTCCAACACCTGGATACTACCAGCATATTATGAAGCCCACACTTCTCCTGGCAGTATTAGTCCTGTAGGCTGTTTTCCTTCTGCAAATAACACGGCAGATTTGTTTCTAGAGCAAACTGAGAATTGCGATGTCTGCAGAGTAAACCTTTCTATCCTCAGTTAGACCTACATTAATGAATCATTCTGACATGATCAGCATTTACAAATACCTTGAAAACAAAAGACATTTTTTTGCTCAGAATTTTTTTGTTTTCCCAACCCTGATTATTTTACCGAGATCCTGTAGAGTAGGAAATAATTTTGTAGGATCATATTTCTTTGATGTTAATTTTGAAAGCAAACATCTGTAAGTTTCTAAAGACATTAGGAAACAGAGATTTGAAATTGCATAGTGAGTTTGAAAACATGAGCACATTAATACAGTTGTCAGTGAGATTTAGACAAGATCCTTGGATAGGAGTAACACTATAGCATTAATGATCAATCTCGTTTCAACTGATTTAATTTTCACAGCAGTATTCAACGAATCAATAGAGTATTAAAATAAATCTCCTTTCAGCTTAATGGATGGAGCAGAGCATTGCTTTGATAGAGAACAAATGACAAAAACTTTGATCATGTTGCAGCCATTTTGTAGTATAAACCTGGTAATGCAGATTCCATAATGGTAAGCAGGGCTTGTGACCAATCCCTGCACTTCTCCTGCCTGCCATATTCCATCATATCCTTTCAGCATTCTGAGTGCATGCTGGAAGCAAATAATCTCATCAGACTTTATTGTAAAGGCCGCGTCTTGTGTTTTTTTTTCTGTGCATTGAAATGGGAAAAGAACTACTTTAAAACCAAGGATTATTGAAGTATTCCTGGAAAGCAAGTTTTGAAAGCAAGTAACCTGATGGTCATTGCAAACATTAGTAACACAGCTGCTTGTTCAAGCAGTTGTTGAAGTGTAGTTTTCAGGTGAAATGAAAGACCAAGAAGCAGCTTTCTGATCAGCACAAGGACCAACTCACCTAATCCTGTCAGCGGGGACCACTGAGCTACTTTCCCAGTTTTCGGCCCACCCATAAAACCCATTTTTTTTTTGTCTCCTATCTGTCTGTCTGTGCACGGGTGTATAGGAGGTAGTTTATAAGTGATTGGAGTTTTGGCTAATTGAGTTTTATGCCAATTATTCAAAATTGTTTACCTGTAGCTTGAGTCTATTTAGAGTCTATTTAGTTGTAATAAATAATAATTCTTGTGCTTTCTGCCAATCTGGGTTCTAAAAGACAGGGAAATTCATGGAAATCTACATCCTTTTCAAAATCTGTACCATTTGTGATAACTCCGGGAATAGCAGGACTTGATTTTCAGCATGCTACCCCAATGAGATGTAACATTGTACAAGCTATAATATAGGATATTACACTAATTTTCCCAGATCCTTCCTCTTGTGCAATAATGACTCTTTTATTAGGGCCCTGGATCTAAATAAAGGAAACAATGTGGTTATGAGGTACAAGTTGACAATGATGGATTGGGGCACCTTGGTAAAAAAAATTTGACAATGGATAGGCAATAGCTAATATTTAAGAAATGTATGTATGAATTAAATAATTATTCATCGCTATCTGAATTAGAATTTAGGGATGATATTAGTTCCAAAGAGGCTGCACATAAAATTGCAAAAGATAAAATTAAAGCAGCAAACCTGAGGACTTGGAGCAGTTTGGGATTCAGCAAAACGGGTCAAAAAGATTATCAAGAGGGGGGAAATAGAATAAGATAGGAACATAAAAAGCTCACTATAAAAGTTTCAATAAATACATGAAGTGATAAAGAGTAGCAAAGATAAACATCGGTCCTTCATGGTCAGAAATGGGGGAAGTTATAATGGGAGCAAAGAAATGGCAGAAAAATTGAGCGCATATTTTGTTTCTGTCTTCACAAAAGAAAATACAAATAATTTCCCAGAAATCTTAGGGAACCAAAGGTTGAGAAAGAGGGAGGAATTGAAGAAAATCAATATTAATTAAAAATCATGATGCTAGAGAAATTAAAGGGGGTAAAGGCTGACAAATCACCAGGGCTTAATAATCTGTCGTGGAAATATGGGATGCATGGGGAGTATCTTCCAAATTCTATGGTCATTGGAGCAGTTCCTATAGATTTGAGTGTGCAATTGTAGCCCCACTATTTAATAAAGGCAGAAGATTAAAAAAAAAGAGACTTACAGACTAATTTGCCTAACATTAGTCATGAGGAAAATGCTAGAATCCATTATAAAAGATGTGATAAAACAGCACTTGAAAAGATTAATGGGATTAGACAAAATCACCATGACTTTATGAAAAGGAAGTCATGTTTAACAAAGAGATAGTAAGAACTGCCGATGCTGGAATCAGAGATAACACTTCTGAAGAAGGGTCCCGACCCAAAATGTCAGCTTTCCTGCTCCTCTGATGCTGCCTGGCCTGCTGTGTTCCTCCTCCTCCAAACTGTGTTATCTCATGTTTAACAAATCCATTTTTTTTGAGGATGGAACTAGTAGAATAGGTAAGGGATAACCAGTGGACATTGTGTATTTTGACTTCAAGAAGCCTTTCAATAAGATCCCACATAAGATGTTAGTAGTAAAATTAAAGCACATGGGGTTATGATAATACACTGGCATGGATTGCTTGACAGACCTGAAATGGAGTGTGGGAATAAATGGGTCTTTTTCTGGTTGGTAGACGGTGACTAGTGGTATACAGCAGTCATTAGTTCTTGACCCCAGCTATTCACGATATATATATATGACTTGGATGAGAGGATCAAATACAATATTTCCAAGTTTGTTGAAAAATGTTTCTCTTTCTTTAAAACTGGGTGGGATTGTGAATTTCAAGTGAGATGTAAGGAGGCTGATCTAAACAAGATGACTGTGTGTGAAAACACATGGCAGATGCAGTATAGTGTGGATAAATGTGAAATTATACACATTAGTGTTAAAAACAGAAATGCAGAGTATTAATTAAATGGAGTTATTTTGGGTAAAGTGGATGTTCAGATAGATCCAGTCATACAGTGTGGAAACAGGCCCTTCTGCACAATTCATCCATGCTGACCAGGATTCCTGAACTAAACTAGTCCCATTTGCCTACACTTGGCTCATATCTTTCTAAATGTTTCCTAGGAAAGTAGCTTTCTGTACATCTTTTAAATGTTGTAACTGTACTTGTCTCTACCACTTCCGCTGGCAGCTCATTCCATACACGCACCGCGCTCTGTGTGAAAAAGTTGCCCCTCAGGTCCCTTTTAAATCTTTCCCCTGTCACTTTAAACCTATGCCCTCTAGTTTTGGACTCCCCAGTCCTGGGGAAAAGACCTTGGCTAATCACTTTATCTGTGCTCCCTGTGATTTTACAAACCTCTAAAAGGTCAACCCTTAGCCTCCTATGCTCCAGAGAAAAAGTAAACAGGCAGGTGCAGCAAACGATTCGGAAGCAAATTGTGGTTTGGTCTTGTAATGGTATTACAAGGGGATTTGAGTTCAGAAGTAGGAATAGCTTATTGCAGTTGTACAGGACCTTGGTAAGACAGTATCTGGTGAATTTTGGGCAGCTTTGGTCTCCCTAACAAAGTACCATTCCACTTACCATGGAGGCTGTTCAGCAAAGGTCCACAAGGCTGATACCAGGGATGACAGAAACCAGTCCTAAGGAGACATTGGTTGAACTGAGTCTGTATTCTTCAGAATTTAGAAGAATGATGGGGGATCTGATTAAAATATATAAAATTCTAACAGGGCTGGACAAGGTGTATTCAGGTAGGATGTTTCCCCTGTCTGGGGATTCTAGAATGGGTAAACCTTTAGGACTGAAATGAGAAAATACTTGTTCACTCAGAGGATAGTCAACCTGTGGATTTCACTACCACAAAATGTGGTAGAAGCTGGCTCACTGAATATTTTCAAGAAACAGACAGATAAATGTTGAAATATTAAAGGAATCGGGGGTACAGAGAAAAATTCATAATACGATGTTGAGCTAAATGAATAGCCAGAATCATATTGAATAAGCTTGAAAGGCCAAATAGCCTACTCCTGCTCTTCGTTTTTATGTCTCTATGTTTCTATAAATACAAGCAGAAAATCATGGTATCAATATTCAGAAAAGACAATGCAGGAATGCTGTTTAAAGGGCTTATCCACTCCACAGAGCAAAGTTGCTAATTGATCCTGTTCAACCGTTGATAAATCTATGGGCCTTTGTTCAGCAAATTTTAATCTCCAAACCAAATTGTACATTCCAAGAAAATCTTTATGTTGATATTGAAATAGTTGCCTGCCTGGCAAAATATTACTCACTGCGAACATGTCCTGCCTTTGGAGCTGGAGGACAAGTGGCAGTAGCAAAGATGATTGGTGAGGCCAGGAAGAGAGATAATGAGAAGGACCCTGTGCAGGAGACCATGACCGCAGTAGGTTTCCAGGAATACTATAGAGCAATATATGAGGTGCACATTGTTCACCAAGCAAACTGTCATCCCCTACAGAAACAAATAGAACCCCCAGGGCATGTAACCTATGACTGTCAAAGCCACCACAGTCCTGAAATTTAATACATTCATTGATGGATTTTATTGTCACATTTACCAAAATACAGTGAAAAGCTTTGTATACGAGCGGTACAGGCAGATCACAGTAAGCAAAGGATATACAGGTCAAAAAGACTTAGAGGTATGCAGAATACATTGCAGGTTGCATTATTTGAGGCTACATCCATTCAACAGCCTGATAACAGCTCGAAAGAAGCTGTTCCTGAGCCTGATTGTGCATATGTTCAGGCTTCTGTATCTTCTGCCTGGTGGAAGAGGTTGTCGGAAATCCTTACCGGGGTGCAATGGGTCTTTGATGATGTTGGCTGCCTTTCTGTGGCAGCGAGCTGTGTAAATGGAGTCCATGGATGGAAGGTTGGCTTCCATGATGGTCTGGGCTGTGCACACAACCTTCTGTAGTTTCTGTAGTTATGGTCCTGGGCAGAGCAGTTGCCATACCAGGCTGTTATGTACCCAGGCTGTATGCTTTCAATGGTGCAGCTGTAGAAGGTGGTGTGGGTCCTTATGGACATGCCAAATTTCCTCAGCCGCCTAAGGAAGAAGAGGCATTGTCGTGCCTTCTTAACTGTCACATTTACAGAGAAAAGTCCAGGACAGGTTGTTGGTTACCGTCATTCTGAAGAACTTAATGCTCTTCACTCCCTCAAACTCAGTGCCGTTGATGTAGATGGAGGTGTGTTCTCCTACTTTCTTCCTGAAGTGAATGATCATTTCTTTAGTTTTGCCGACATTGAGAGACATCAGGGTCATTCCAAACTGCAGCAAGCCCTGTCCGTGATATCTCAGTTTGTTCTATACTGTTGCATCAGGCTGGTAACCAGTCCCAGAAGGATCAGCAAAACCTCCTTCATCATGAAGCAGGTGAACATATGCACATAAAAAATAGGAACAGGAGTAGGCCATCTGGCACGTCGAGTCTGGTCCGCTATTCAATAAGATCATAGCTGATCTTTTCGTGGACTCAGTCCCACTTACCCACCCATTCATCATCACCCCTGATTCTCTTACTGTTCTAAATCTTTCTATCTTTGCCTTAAAAGCATTCAATGAGGTAACCTCAACCACTTCACTGGGCAGGGAATTTCAAAGAATCACAACCCTTTGGGTGAAGAAGTTCCTCATCAACTCAATCCTAAATCTGCTTCCCCTTACTTTGAAGCTATGACCCCTCATTCTAGTTTCATCCGCCAGTGGAAACAACCTCCCTGCTTCTATCTCATCTATTCTTTCATAATTTTATATGTTTCTATAAGAACCCTTTCATTCTTCTAAATTCCAATGAGTATAGTCCCAGTCTACTCAATCTTTCCTCATAAACCAACCCTCTCAACTCTACGGTGTTAAAGCTCAGGAGAGGGGTGTGACGTCTGGTGCATCTGATTGTGTGGCAGGGACAAGAACATTACTGAATTGCAAGAGCAGATGAGAAGCTAGAAATACTGTAGGTAGTAACTCACTTCCTGTCCACCATCTAAAAGGCACAAGTCAGGAGTATGATTGAAAACTCTCCACTTGGAAAAGTGCAGTTCAAACAACATTCAAGGATTTAGGCATCACAAAGCAACATGCAAACCAGATCATGCATTGTCAACAAGTTTCATTCCCTGGGCTTTAATTTTCCTGCCTTACCCATGACTCCACTGTCTCCAAGTAGGTGCCCAGACAATAAGCAATTCCATGAGCAAGGGTTGCATGCCCATCTCAGTGTTAAAAGCCAGCAACAAGAATTGGCCATGGTTTCTGAGACTGTATGAATGGTGCATGTTGCCCCTTCATGCCGTTTCTCATCACGATCAAATTTCAAAATCACATTGCTTCTTGCTGTCAATGTTGAAATAATTGGTTCCAAGGAGACATAAAATGAAAGCAGAATTTGGCACTGCCAGCTATATTACAGTTTGCATTTTGTTGCTTGTCTGGTGCCTATGTGCTTCATGATTTCCTTCAAGTGCCAAAGAACAAGAGCCATTTGCTCAAACCTCACTGTAACACACTCCTAAGTATCTAAACATATGTTCTATTACACTGATGTGATTACAAGCGCAAAATGAGAAAAAGCTATTATTTACCCCATTCAATCTCCCAAGGCAGTTGGCTAACTGCAGTTATGGTTTCCAAGCAGAGAAAATTGCAACATTTGTCCTTGAGGCATTTGACAAGGTTCTCTGTATCACAGATAGAGGGCATTGAATCATAAATCAAAGCACATTATTGTAACCTTAGGGTAAATTCAGCAATCCAACATTCACTAATAAAGAAAGCACATTAAAACAGAGCGCAGTTCAAAAATAAAGCTACCACAGTGTAACCCCAATCAAAGGACTCATACTTCCTTTCAGCTCGGATTCACTGCTAAGAGCACAGGATTGTTGAGTTTATCTTTGTGTTTAAACCATTTTAGCTATTTAGATGAATTGAAATTCAAAATATCCTCACCATGCAGATTAAATCAGTTTGTTTGACCTACCCTTTCAAAATAAGTCAAATAAGAAATTAGTTTTGTCTGTACATTATTGGGTTGGAATTCAAATCAGTAAAGAAACCATCCTCCCCGGATAGTACTGGAATTGGTAAAGTTAATAAACATTCCACTTAATTGCTTTGGATATTTCCTGTGTGACAGTTCAACTGATATCACATTGAAATACAAATGATTCTCTTCCAAAGAAGGAGAAATTGTAGCTGAAAGCATTATGTATTCATTGTATACCATTCCTGCAGAGCTAGACATAGTACAGTAATTTTGCATTCCTGTCTTTGTTGCTCAGCATGTTGGCTCTAATTTGCCTGTAAAATTCCTGAAAAAGAACTCTATTCATAATACAACCAGACAATATATGATCCTGAGACACTTACTGATTGCTTATCCATGACTGGGTGCCAAGTTAATTTTAAGGTGCATAAAGACATCTGTGAATTGCAAGTAATGACCATCATTTTTCCCTCTGGCAAGCAAATCTAGTGAATACATAACGGATCCTATCACTAAGTGCACTCTACTTACTGAGCTGCAGAATCAAGCAAGTTTTATTTGGGTGCTGCAGTGCCTGACAGCTGGGATAGCAAAGCTTTAGCAATTAAAAAGATCACAATTTCCTCGAACAATATGACACCAAATTAATTTCTAAATCTGAAGACAATACAAAATTTGAAAGTTCAATGAACTGTGAGCAGAATAGTCATAGAGTCAGCGATGTATAGTACCGACACGGACCCTTAAGTCCAAATGGTCCATGCCAAACAGGTATCCTAAATTAATCTAGTTCCATTTTCCAGCATTTGGCCCATATTTCTCTAAACTCTTCCTATTCATGTACCAATCCAGACACCTTTAAATGTAATTGTACCAGCTTCTACCACATCCTCTGGCAGCTCATTCCATGCACACACCACTCTGTCTGAAAAGGTTGCCACTTACATCCGTTTTAAATCTTTCCTCTGTACCTTAAAATGACACCCCCAACCAAGGGAAAAGGCCAGTCCTGTTCAGCCTCTCCCTGTAGCTCAAACTTTCCAACGCTGGAAACATCCTTGTAAATCCTTCCTGAACCCTTTCAAGTTTCGCAACATCTTTCCTGTAGCAGGGAGTCCAGAACTGAACATAGTATTCCAAAAGTGGCCTATCCAACGTCCTGTACAGCCGCAACATGACATCTCAATTCAAAACTCAATGCACCGGCTAATAAAGGCAACTGTACCAAATGCCTTCTTCACTACCCTCTCCACCAGTAACTTCACTTTCAAGGAACTATGAACCTGTACCCCAAGGTTTGTTTGGCAACACTCCCCAGGAACCTACAATTAATAGAAGTTAGAATCCCTACAATTTGGAAACAGGCCGTTTGGCCCAACAAATCCACACTAACCCTCAGAGCACCCCACCTAGACCAATCCCCCTATAATCCACCTCATCTACATAACCCTGACACTATGGACAATTTTGCATGGCCAATCCACCTAACCTGCACATCTTTGGGCTGTGGGAGGAAACGGTAGCACCCAGAAGAAACCCATGCAGACACATGGAGAATGTGCAAACACACAGAAGATCACCCAAGGTTGGAATCAAACCTGGGTCCCTGGTGCTATGAGGCAGTAGTGCTAACACTGAGCCACCGTGATGCCAAGTGTATAGATCCTGCCTGGATTTGCCTTACCAAAATGCAACACCTCACACTTATCTAAATTAAACTTCATTTGCCTCAGCCCATTGGCCCAATTGATCAAGGCCCCGTTGCACTCTGAGATAACCTTCTTCACTGTCCAATACACCACCAAATTTGGTGTCATCTGCAAATTTACTAACTATATCTTCCTTATTCACATCTAAACCATTTACATAAATGACAAAAAGCAGTGATAGTGATAGGCTTCAAGAGAAAATGGACAATCTGCCGGACACATACTAAAATAAAATCTAACGCAGAAAAGTGTGAACATATTTTGATTGGAAAACCGAGGGGATGCAATATAAAGAAAAGGTAACATTCTAATTAGACTAGATGAATATAGATGGAGATATACATGCACAATTCATAGAAAATTAAAGGTATGTGTGATTCGGAACATTAAAAAAGAGGCATGCTGTCCGACAGATCAGTGTTCATGCTAAATCTTTATGAAACACTTGTTAGTTTCAATAAACTGGAGTATTGTGTCCAATTTTGCACAGTTTGCACTTTAGAAAGGACATGGATGCTTTGGAGACATCCAGAAAATATTTATATGAATGCGTCCAAAGTTAAGGGATTTCAGTAGACTGGGTAGATTGCAAATGCTTGGGTTGTTTTCCTTAGAGAAGAAAAAGATTAGGGAAGATTTGATAGAGGTGTTCAAAATCATGAGAGGTTTGGACAGATTGCTTCGAGAGAAACTGTTCCCATTGGCAGAAGAATCAAGAACCAAAGGATGTTGATTTAAAGTGGTTGCCAAAGGTGACAGAGAGAAAAACATTTTCACACAGCAAGTGTTTTCAATTTGGAATACATTGCCTGAGAGGGTGCTGGAGGCAGATTCAATCATGACTTTCAATAGGGAGTTAGATAAGCATTTTAAGGGAAAATAATTGCAGTAATATGGGAAATATAATTGCAGGAATATGAAGAGCACGACTAGCTAAATATCTCTTGCTGAGAGTTGACATGGATTCAATAGCCTCCTGAGTGCTGTAATCGTTCTATGATTCCTAAAAATAGCTCTGCGTGAGATCAAACAGTGGCTGCTCCCCGATTCAGGTTAAAAGTTGTAAATGTCAATAAGCTCAATCATCAGCACAACCTGATAGGGATGATTCCTGTGTAGTATATACAATCCCTACAGTGTGCAAATAGGCTATTCAGCCCATTAAGTCCACACCAACCCATTCAAAGACCGTCCCACCCAGACCAACTCTTTAACCTAATCCCTGTAACCCTGCATTTCTCATGGCTAATCCACCCAGCCTGCACATCTTCAAACAGTGAGAAGAAACTGGAGCACCCGAAGGAAACCCACGCAGACACAGGGAAAATGCACAAACCCTGCACAGACAGTTGCCAAGGGTGGGATTGAGCCTGGGTCCCTGGCGCTGTGAGGCAGCAGTGCTAACCACTGAGTCACCATGTACTCTGAGGAAAATGTTTATTATGATTCTTCCAAATTGCAAGGATTTGGATTCTTTATTAAACCCCTGAGTAAGAAAATGCTTGTTGAAGAACCATATTGGCAAAAAGAAGAATCACAAACTTAAAGAACAAACTGACACGATTTGTTGGACAATTAAGATTGTTACCTAATAATTCATTAGTCCCAGCACTATATTATGCATAGGTTCAATATGTGTTGGCTTGTCTTGCTTATGGATCTCCTGCTTCCTGTGTCTTCTCTTGGTTCCTTGAACCTATACTCTTAATCCATCTGTCTTTTGAGATTTTACCTGAAAAAAATTAATTCTAACACATATAAATCACTTTGCAACTTTAAAAATTCAACTCTAGTGGATCCTTTCCAACCCACAACTTTGCTATTCACCTGAACTGCTAAAGCTTCCCAACCACTTTAATTGGATTTCACAACTGCCTGCTGAGTGGTTTCTCTCTTGCTCTCACTCTCTCCCTGGTCTATTTGGTGGAAATAATTCATTAACCAAGACTGTAGTTATATTTTTTTCTATTCATTCTCTCTTAAGACAATTATTCTTTTATTCCTGACAATCTTCTTGATACTAGTTCCCTAATATTAGATTGTTATGGCAATCCTCAGTCCTGCGACAGTTACTTTGGCCGCTAACTAAGCCGAATACTGAATTCCTATAGCCACCCTTTACCTATGACAATTAGTTGAGACAATAATTCAGCCAAAACTGGGACCATATGACAACTCCTCAGCATGTGACAAATACCCATCATCTGGCAAAGTCCCATGCAAGTGGCAACTAAAGGTAACTAGTAAGTATTCTGCTTTTAACCATTTCTCCTGATAAGTGGCCGCCAGTTCATGTCCTGTGACAAATGCTAACATTTGACAACTGCAAAGTTCTCAGTGGTGTTCCTCAATTTTTATACTAATTTTAGAGATAACTTTGCAACATGCAGCCCAAGTATCTGTATCTTTTTTCTACCTTTACTTGTGGAATATAGGCATCGCTGGTTGGGCAGCATTTATTGCTGTCCTTGAGAAGGCGGTGGTGAGCTATTTTCTTGAAGCACTGAAGTCCATGTGCTGTAGTTAAACCCACGACATCCTTAGAGAGGGAATTTCAGGATTTTGACCCAGTGACAGTGAAGGAACGATGATACATTTCCAAGTCAAGATAGTGAGCGGCTTGGAGGGGCACTTGCAGTTGGTGGTGTTCCTATGTATCAGCTGCCCTTGTCCTTCTAGATGGAAGTCATCATGGGTTTGGACGGTGATAACACAGTGTGGAGCTGGAGGAACACAGCAGACCAGGCAGCATCAGAGGAGCAGGGAAGCTGGCGTTTCAGGTTGGGACCCATTTTCTGAAGAAGGGTCCCAACTCAAAACGTCAGCTTTCCTGCTCCTCTGATGCTGCCTGGCCTGCTGTGTTCGTCCACCTCCACACTGTGTTATCTCAGACTGCAGCATCGGCAGTTCGTACTATCTATGGGTTTGGACAGTGCTGCCTAAGGATCTTTTGTGAACTTCTGTATTAACTAATGATTTTGAATCTGCTTTTTGCAATTTTTGACCAATGGGAAGAATACACCTGGTACCCCCACATCAATCTACCTTAATTTGTACCTGAACCTGAGATCCTCAAACCATCTCACCCTGAAAACCATTCTTTTAGTCAATCAGCTCCACAGCCTTGAATTTCCTGAGAGGTACAAACCACATGTCCTCATCAACATTGTTTGCTGCCTTTCTGCAATTTGCCTGCTGCGACACATTCTGAGGGCCTGCGGGAGTGAATTCCGAGGGCCTGCAGGAGTGAGTTCCGAGGGCCTGCGGGAGAGAGTTCCAAGGGCCTGCAGGAGCGAATTCCGAGGGCCTGCGGAAGTGAGTTCAGACGGCCTACGGGAGCAAGTTCCAAAGGCCTGTGGGAGTTGGTTCCAAGGGCATGTGGCAGCAAGGGTTAAAACGTTTAGATTTGGACCTTCCCCCTTTCCTCTTGGCTTTTTTTTTGTATTTCTGCTTTTGTTTTGTTTAGTTCTGGTTTTTGTATCTTCAATGGTCATTTTGGTTTTGTATATAAGTGGTTGTTATTTTTAAATTCAGGTGTTTGTGCCTCCTGCCGTCGGAGAATGGGGACTTTGTACACTTTTCTTCTGTACTCCTGTACTTCTGTACTTGAGTACACATGACAATAAACCATAATTCTCATTGTAATTCTAAGGTAAATGTCTGAGAATCATTTTATTCCCACAGTTTGTGTTTAGCTAAAAAGACCCACTTCAGTGTCCATTCTCGCTGCTAACTATAACTTGCATCTTTTGACTGGAGATGTTTTGGAATACCTAGCCCTCAAGCTACCTTCCTGGTCAATCAAGATTGTAGCTTTGTCTTCTTTTTACTGCTAAAACAGACGTTCCAAGGTCCAAATGTGAAAATTTGTCCTAGCTATGACTCAATTCACTCCCAATGAGCACAAACATTTTTGACAATTGGTACCATATTTAAGGTTCTCTTCCCAGCATACCCCAACATTCACAAATTTTGTCAATAATACATACCAATTAAGACTAAACTTACATGCAGTACAATTTGATAATTTAAGCCTTATAAACCACATTATTGTGCTAACGATGTGAAATCTAATAGTGATTTTTTTTCCTTAGTTTTACAGATCTGGATTGGAGACTGGGAGATGACAGCTGTTCTGTGCCTTAAATTATATTCATTGTGCCCACACACTTTCTGCGCCCATAATCAGCAAGCAGTTGTCATCCAAGTTAAATCCCACACACAAAATAACAAGTTATAAACTTTTCCAGCTACCAGAAAACTCGCTTTTGTTAACTTGTTAACATACAAACCACTGTGAGATATTACTCTGATCAAGATTCATGCACCAACACTTTAGACATTAGTTGCCTTCAAAAATTTCTTTCAAGCATTCGATAAATGCTGGCTGTTGAAGATTGAATTTGGATCAAGGTAGCAGCTAGAAGTATGAAACCATTTATACTTTTACCGACTGCTGCTCCAAAATAAATAGTTGTTCAAAATCTCATGTATTTCAACATTGCAAACCTTCGTCAGTAGAAGGAAGTTCTAATGCAATATTTTTTGTTCAAAATATTCCTCTATTCTGCAAACAAAAATAATATCTTTTTATTTGTTCATGGGATGTGAATGCCACTGGTTAGGCCAGTCTTTACATATGACCAAATGACCAAGGGGCAGGAGCAGGCCATTCAGCCCCTCAAGTTTGTTCCGCAGACCAACTGCCATTGAGAAGTTGGTGGTTGTGAGCTTCATCTTGAAACTTTGTAGTCGTTGGGCTGTTCCAAGGGGCAATTGACTTAGTGACAGTGAAGCAACAATAACGTAGTTCCACGAGAGTGTAGTGTGTGTTTTGGAAGGGACTGTGGTGTCCCCATGCATCTGTTGCCCTTGTTCATCTCAGTATGAAAGGTTGTGGATTAGAAAGGTGCTGTCAGAGGAAATATGGCGAGTTACTGCAGTGCGTCTTGTACATAATGCACACTGTTGTAATTGTGTGTCATTGAAGGGGGAAGTGAATGTTTAAGGTGGTGGATTCCAATCACATGGGCTTCTTTGTCCAGGATGATGTCATATTTCATGAGTATCATTGCAACTTCAGACAAGTGGAGTGTTCCATCACACTCATGACTAGTGCCCCATGGATGGTACACAATCATTAGGCAAACAGGAGCTGAGTTAGTCACTGCAGGATTCTTAGCCTCAGCCCTGCATTGTTGCCACAGCAGTTCACTTTCTGTTCCAGTTCACTTTCTGGTCAATGGTAACTCAAATAGGCACAGACTGCTTCAGTATCTTAGGAGTCCCAAAAGGTGCTGAATAATCATCAGCGAAAACCCCCCTTTTCTGACATAATGGTGGAGGTAAGGTCATTGATGAAACAACTGAAAATGTTTGGCCTGAGGAAATTACCCAGAATCATTGAGTCATAGAGTTATACAACATGGAAACAGACCCTTCAATCCAACTCGTCCATGCTGACTAGGTTTCCTAAATTGAATTAGTCCCATTTGCCTGTGTTTGGCCCATATCCCTCTAAACCTGTCCATTGCATGTGCCTGTCCAAATGTCTTTTAAACATTGTAATTGTACCTCCCTTCCAAGTACTACCACTTCCTCTGGCAGCTCGTTCCATATATGCACCATCCTCTGTGTGAAAATGTTGCCACTCATGTTCCATTTAAATCTTTTCCCTCTCACCTTAAACTTATGCCCTCTGGTCTTGGACTCCCCTAGCCTGGGCTATTCACCTTGTCTATGATTTTATAAACTTCGATAAGGTCACCCCTCAGCCTCCTAAGTTCCAGGGAGAAAAGTCCCAGCCAATCCGGCCGCTCCTTATAACTCAAACCCTCCAAACTTGGTAACATCCTTGTAAATCTTTACTACACCATTTCTGGTTTAATAACATCATTCCTTTAGCAGGGTGACCAGAATTTTAGTTAGTACCCCAAATGTGGCCTTACCATTGTCTTGTACAGCTGTAACATGACATCAAATCTACTGTACTCAATGCTCTGACTGATGAAGGCAAGGGTGCCAAATACTTTCTTCCCTACCCTGTCTACCGATGACGCCACTTTCAAGAAACTATGTACCTGCACCCCTCAGTCTCTCTGTTCAATAACACTCCCCAGACCCCTACCATTTTCTATGTAAGTCCTGTATAAGTTTGTTTTACCAAAATGCAACACTTCACATTTATCTAAATTAACCTCCGTCTGCCATTCCTCAGCCAACTGGCCAGTTGATCAAGATCCCATTGTTCTCTTAGGTAACCTTCTTCACTGCAAAATACACAGCAGAGATATCCTGAAACCGAGGTGATTGATATTCAACTGCCATAATGATTTTCTTATGTGCTAAGTATAACTCAGATCACTGGAGAGTTTTTCTACTGACTCCCATTTACTCTGGCTTTGCTGGAGTTCCTTGCTGCCACACTTGGCCAAACGCTTCTTTGATGCCAAGGACAGTCATTCTCACTGCACCTCTGGAATTCAAGATAACAAGGTGTGGAGCTGGATGAACACAGCAGGCCAAGCAGCATCATAGGAGCAGGAAAACTTGACATTTCGGGCCTAGACCCTTCATCAGAAATGGGGGAGGGGAAGAGGGTTCTGAAATAAATAGAGAGAGAGGGGGAGGCGGATAGAAGATGGATAGAGGAGAGGATAGGTGGAGAGGAGGCAGACAAGTCGAAGAGGCAGGGATGGAGCCAGTAAAGGTGAGTGTAGGTGGGGAGGTAGAGAGGAGATAGGTCAGTCCAGGGAGGACGGACAGGTCAAGGGGAAGGAATGAGGTTAGTAGGTAGGAAATGGGGGTGCAGCTTGAGGTGGGTGGAGGGGATAGGTGAGTGGAAGAACAGGTTAGGGAGGCGGGGACGAGCTGGGCTGGTTTTGGGATGCGGTTGGGGGAGGGGAGATTTTGAAGCTTGTGAAATCCACATTGATACCATTGGGCTGCAGGGTTCCCAGGCTGAATATGATTTGCTGTTCCTGCAGCCTTCGGGTGGCATCATTGTGGCATTGCAGGAGGCCCAGGATGGACATGTCGTCTGAGGAATGGGAGGGGGAGTTGAAATGGTTCGCGACTGGGAGGTGCAATTGTTTGTTGCGAACTGAGCGCAGGTGTTCTGCAAAGCGGTCCCCAAGCCTCTGCTTGGTTTCCCCTATGTAGAGGAGGCCACAACGGGTACAGCGGATGCAGTATACCACATTAGCAGATGTGCAGGTGAACATCTGCTTGATGTGGAAAGTCTTCTTGGGGCCTGGGATTGGGGTGAGGGAGGAGGTGTGGGGGCAGGTGTAGCACTTCCTGCCGTTGCAGGGAAAAGTGCCAGGTGTGGTGGGGCTGGAGGGGAGTATGGAGCGGACAAGGGAGTCACGGAGAGAGTGGTCCTTCTGGAAAGCAGACAAGGGTGGGGAGGGAAAAATGTCTTTGGTGGTGGGGTCGGATTGCAGATGGCGGAAGTGTCGGAGGATGATGCATTGGATACGGAGGTTGGTGGGGTGATACGTGAGGATGAGAAGCTCTTTTGGCTTTGTCAAGATGGAAGTGTAATGAGTTCAGGAGCTGAGTGGTCCCAATGCAATCTAAATTGAGCAATAGTGAATAGTTAATTCCTTTGCAAGTGCTGTTTAATCATCATCAATGACCCTTTTCATCTTTTTACTGATAAGTGAGGGTAAACTGATAAGGCAGTAATTGGCCAGGTTGATTTGTCCTGCTTTTTGTACAGAGGACATACCCGGTTAACTTTCCTGTTGTCAGGTAGATGCCAGTGTTCTGGATGTACTGGAACAGTTTGGCTCGATGCATGATAAGTTCTGGAGTCAGTCTTCAGTGCTATAGTCCTAAAGTTCCCAGCAGTACCCAATGTCTTCAGCCATTTCTTAATATCAAGTAAAATAAATCAAATTGGCTGAAGACTAGCATTAGCAAGACTGGGGACCTCAGGAGGGCACTGAGATGAATCATCCACTCGACAATTCTGGCCATAGATGGAATGCAAATACTTCAGTCTCACCTTTTGGCACTGATGTGCTGCACTCTCCCAGCATTGAGGATGGGAATATTTGTTGAGCTTCTGCCTCCTGTTAATTGTTTAATTGCCCATCAGCATTCATAATTGGATTTGGCAGGACTACAGAGTTTAGATTTAATTTGTTGGTTGTCGGATTGCTTAGCTCTGCCAATTAACTGGTACTTGAACTGTTTGGAAGTGAAAAGTCCTGTGTTGTCACTTCACTGCCTTCACCTCAGTCTTTGATATCTGTGGTGTTCGTCCTAGATATACCTTGCTGCATTTTTCATTGAACCAGGGTTAGTCTCCTAGCTTCGGGTAATGGTAAACAGTATGATCTGCCAGGCCACAAGGTTACACATTGACCTTAAACATAATTTTGTTGGTGTTGATTGCTCTGTGTTTACCCAGTATTGATTTAATTGATCTGTTCAAAGTCTGTCTTATTTTGTAGGGTGATAGTGACTTACAACAGTAGGGTGAGTTTCCTTCATACTTTGGAGTGTATGGTGGTTAACTCCTGTTCATATTGTCATGGGCAAGTGCAAATGCAGCAGGTAATTTAGTGAGGATGGGATCAAGTTGATGTTTCCTTTCTGTTGGCTCTTTTGCCAGCTGCTGCAGACCAGACAAGGGTCCTTTAGGTCTTGGCCAGATTAGCCAGTAATAATGCTACCGAGCCGCTCTTGGTGATGGACTTTGAATTTTTCCACCCAGAGTATATTCTGTTCCCTTGCCACTGTTAATGTTCCTTCCAAATGATGTTGAACTTGGAGGACCCTGAACCATCAGGCAAGGGCAGACGAACACTGTTCCCTTGAAGCTGTTTCAAAGGGCAGTCACAAGTCTGTGAACCTGGAGTCACATGTGTGGCAGTCCAGGTAAGGGTGACATTTCCTCTGTGACATTACCTGGTCAGTTCTCGTAACAGTCAACACTAGTTAAATTATCACTATTAGGCCAACTTTTTATTACACCTTTCTCATTGAACTAAATTTCACTTGCTGCCGTGGTGAGTTTTGAACCTGTACCCCCAAGGCATTAGCATTAGATCACTAGTGTAGTGAGATAGTCAGCACATCATTGGCTCTGCATTTTTCCTAAATGCCAATTTTCTGAATTACATGCCCTAGGCTTACTCCCTCCTATAGAATTCTTCATTCATCATCAATGGGAATTACTATATACATCTTGGGGAAACTCTACTCACACTAACAGAAAGCAAGCATTTGAATTAGCTTGAGAAAAAAAATCTAGATTCATATACCTCTGGGAAACCATGCTATCAACTGGCTACTCATTAAGGGACCCCTGAAGCACAATACTGAAACCACGCTGATCATTCCTACAAGCCCAGATATTTCCAGGTCAGAGGTTAGGTGTCTCACCATTATCCATGAAAGGTGAGAGAGGAAATCCAAGGAATACCAGACCAGACAGCCTCACTTCTGTTGTTTGGAAATTTGTGGATTCAACAATTAAGGGTTATGCAACTGAAAAAAGTGAAAAGAGAGAGAGTGGTCACAAAGGGCAGATACATGAATTGGCAGAAATGCGGTCAGCACTGCCCTTCAAGGAATGGCATTTTAACTATTCGCTATACTTAATAATCATCTAGCTAAAGTTTGTCTAATGGACAAAAATAAGCAGCATTGTTAGCACTGTTGATGACAGCATAACATTACACAGAGATATTGACAAATTAAGTGATTGAGTAGAACTGGGCCAATAGATTTCACCGAAGGTAAATGTGAGGCCTCAAAAGACTTGAACGTAAGTAAGTGGTGAAGGGCTAAGAATAGATAAGACCCAAAGGCACTTCGGAGTCCACAAATATAGGTCATTAAGTACCATGAGTTGGTACAGAAAATTTTTAAAAAGACAAATAGAATGTCAGTATTTGTATCTAGAGGACCAGAAAATAAAACGGTTCAGCAATATTAAGTTCCAAGCAGACAAGAGCTGGAGTACATTGAGCATATTTCCATCAATCTATCTCAGCTAGGATGGCAGCAGTTTGGACTGGCTTCCTGTTGGGTAACACCAAAAATACTAGCAGAGGGCAGTGGTAAAAACATTAATCCTGAAGGAGGACAGTAGGCTCCTTGGAGTTACTGCTCCTCTCCAAGGCAACAGTCCTGTAATTTGTTGGAGGACAAATTACCAGACTGCTGTGACACCAGACCTTTTGAACACTGGTCCCTGCAGCCATGATGGCAGGTACCTGAACTTTAGAGAGAGTGCAGCCTGGGTTTGCATTGACAGCCAGCTGATTTCTGACTGACATTTTATTATTCAGCTATCTAAAATAAAAACTGAGATATCCACCATCAGATGCTACATCGTGGATGGGTCAGTGCTACCATGCTGACAAAAATGCATTCCAAGCTCTGGAAACATGAGTTCAAATCATACCTCTTCAGATGGTGGAATTTGAAGTAAATTAATTAATCTGTAATTGTAAACGAGCCTCAATAATGGTAATTCTATCATTGGTTGTTGTAAAAATAAACCTGGTTCACCAATGTTCTTTAGAGAAGGAAGTCTGCCATTCTTATCTGATCAAGCCTACCTGTGACTCCAGAGTAACGTGGTTGACTCTTACCTGGCTTCTAAAACAGCCTACCAGAAGATACAGTGTAAGAGGAATTCGGGATCGACAACGAATGCTGACCTTGTCAGCGACATCCGTGTCCAATGAAAGGGTAAAGAAAGAAAAAAGTTCTGTCCCAGTTTAATGTTGGCCCCCTCTATACTGCTTGACTCTGAAAGTAGGCTTTCTGTTGGGTTTCGCAATGCGTCAAATATTTTGTGGAAGATAACTTCAGCTTTCTTCCATAGTTTGACCTGCCCAAATCTACACTGGAGTCCTTAATGCCCAGTGTTTGTAACTGAGTAGCAGAAGCTCAGTTTCAAGTCAGTTTGTTGTCAGTGCAAGCTCGGACTGCCCTCAGTAAAGGCCAGGTTACTGCCACCATGGTTAGGATTACCAGTCTTTCAGGGTATCGTAGCAGTCTAGCTTTTTGCCCTCCAACCGACTGGAATGTCTGCACCAGAAATTAGCACAGAGCAGGAGTGTGCTGTTCTCCTTCAGGATAATAGCCTTTGTTCTCCCATCACTGCTCTCCATTAGTGCCTTTCCTGTTGCCCATCAGGCAGCCAGCCCAAAGTGGCCCACCACAGTTGGATTTGAACTCATACTTCCGCTGAATTATCAGTCCTGGCTTCTCGGACAAACCCAACAACATAACCACAACCCACCATAACTGTACCTGCCACTCAATGAAAGTGGGGAGAGAAGTAGCAAAACAAAAAGAAGAATTTTCATCCCAGAACGTTCATTCCAACTACAGTCATGAAATTAAGATTTTCGTTATTTAAGATGATTACATGACCTTGGGTGGCAGCTGACCTAAACTGGAGCCTAGCAGGATGAATTAACTTTCAGTTTGGACAAATCATATTGAGAAAGTAAACTAGCATCAACTGCAAAAGGTGTCAATGTGCCCAAAGCAATTCAAATCAGCCTAATTGAACTTTTTATCATCTTAGGAGTGGGAAATGTATGCATATTATTTAATATTCTGTTTAAAACTTACTGCTGCTTGATCAGGGAACAAGTTCACCATTTAAAGATGTTGATGAGGCCATTACTCAAATGACCTATTTCCCCATGGTTGCAAAGAGTTGAGTTCAATTAGAAAAAGATACAGAGGTGAAGGTATATAGGACACATAAATTAACTTATAATTTCAATAAAGAGCAATAAAGTGATACAAATCATGGAGCAGTAATTTGCCTTCTTGTTTCCTTCTGAGAGGTGGCATTTTAACATTTGATTAAAACCTTGATTGTTACAGGTATTACAGTGAAGTACTGCTAGATCTAATGATCCAGTGTAATCTGGGGGGGGGCTAATTAACGGTGTCCGCATAGGGCAGGATCGTGTGGAAGGGAATAGGGGTGATAAAATCAGTGGGACCTGTGTTAGACCAGCTACCCAATCATATCATATAGAAAGACATTGATAAACTTGAAAGGGTGTAGAAAAGATTTCAAGGATGTTGCAGAGGTTGGTAGGTTTGAGCTATTGGGAGATGCTGAATAGACTGGAGCTATTTTCCCTCTTTTCCCTCAGAGGCTGAGGGATGGCCTTATAGAAATTTATAAAATCATGAGGGCATGGATAGGGTGAATTGTTAAAGTCTTTTTCCCGGGGTAGTAGAGTCTAAAACTAGAGGGCATAGATTAAGGTGAGAGGGGAAAGATTTATTTGGGACATAAGGAGCAACTTTTGCAAACAGAGGTGCGAGGAATGAGCTGCCAGATGAAATTGTGGAGGCTGGTGCAATTACAACATTTAAAAAGCATCTGGATGGGTACATAGTAGGAAAAGGAAGGGTTGGAAAGATATGGGCCAAATACTGGCAAATAGGACTAAATCGATTTAGGATATCTGGTCAGCATTGACGGGTTTGACCAAAGAATCTGTTTCTGTGCTGCACAACTCTATATCCCATCATTTGGGAATTTAACCAATTGATAGGACAGACTTTAGAAGCTCCCTGCCACAAGGAGCTGTGCTGTGCAGCAGCATTTGTGAGAAAAAAAACACAAATAAAACTTAAGAAGGCAACAATTAATCAAATTTCACGTTTAGCAACTAGCCATAAATGACAGAAGCGAACTAACATGTTTTGAATTGAATGTCCTGCAAATTGTGAGGCACTTACTTGCGCTGCTCCTTTATTGCTGAGGAATGTTTTTCTTCAACAATATTATCTGGGTCACTGATTCGCAGTAAATGAAGCAGAAGATCAGCAGATGCAATCATAAGTTGTTGGTTTACACACTCAAATAACCTACTACCTATTCCAGGGCACCAGTAGTATGCCCTTGTGAGCATAGTCACATCAGCTTTGGGAAGAGGATAGTAAATCATTATTCCTTCAGTTTCAGGTTGCTGCTACCACAGGAGGAAGATATAAAGATCTCCTGTTTTAATTTCTATGATCGCGTACATATTTTCTCACACACTCACTTATATTCCCTAGACAGCAATCTGGCACTGGATATCACTGGTGGTTGCAGAACCTACCTGATTTGCATCCCATTATATCGATCATCCAACCTAAAGTCATTCCTTTTTTGATGGATTTGTCTTTATAAACACTAAAGAGATCTAAAATATCCATCTTTCAGCAAATGTATGGATAGTTACTTGTAATTATGAACATTACAACATGTGATACTGGCTCATGTAAATTTAAATTAGTACTTATACTGAACTCATACATTAAAATAAAATCCAGAAATCTTACATATTTCATGGCAATGGGCTGAATCTTTTTTTTTGGCTAAATGTAAGGTTTTAGGAGGGCTTCTCATCACCAGGTGCAATGAGATTTCTCATCATATCTTACCAAACTCATCTGAGTAACAACCTATACCACCTCACATCATCCCTCATGTCCAATTCTAGGCCCATTTCCCCATGCACCATTCCTGGAATAACCAGCCATTCACTAGGTAATAGCCAAAAGACCAATGTTTCCGGTACCTGCACCATAATTAAAAGGTCTCTGTGTACCTAGATGAGTGCTGGCATCCTGAAGCTGCATTGCTCAGTGATGGGCAAATTCAGAAAATGATAAAGGAAGGGAAGATGGCACAGAGGTTCTCCAATAGGATACTGGAGCTCCTGCTGGAGGGTGTTGCAAAGGAGAGGTATCCTCTTTCCGGAGATCAAACAAAGTAGGTCACAATGCCAGCTCCTGGCAGCCTGTACCAAGGTTACCACATGGTCTGGGCAGTCTCAGCAGTCCCAGAGGAATGGGCAGCAGTGCAACAACCTTCCGCACTCTGCCAGGAAAAGTGCCATATTCTGCTCTCTGCTACTTCACACTCACTCTGCCTCTGCTACTGTACCCACCTCTCACCAAAGCACATGCTCTGACACTCTCATTATTGCCTGCAATATCTTACCTTGCAAGGTCTCACCTCACCCCAAATCTCCCACAGCCCTAGCCCTATGTGGCCTTTGTGTTGTCAGGTCACTACCTTGGAACACCTCACCATCTGTTCCCCTAACTGCACCAACAGTAACAAGTGTCGCCCACTTTGTGCCCACTCAATTCCTTCTTTTCTCTTCTTACAGGAGATGGCAGACCACAACAGGGTGAAAAGGGCCCAGACATACAGACAGGTGCCCGATTTTAACGCCTCAACCCCAATGAGAAGAGAAAGTTGATCTACCCAGGAGAAGACCGGGATCACTCCTGTGGGGAAGCTGAAACATCTATGTTTAGCCAACTAAATAAATGCTACTCTTCATTCCATGGCAACTCTCACATTATTCCTGCTGTCAGTGTCAGTTATTGCACACTACTCTTAACCACTGACTACGATGTTTCTATTTTACCTAATAGATTCCAACAGGATGTCCACCAGCTCTGTGGAGAAAAGGCCTGCTCTGCCACAAGCCACCTCTTGGATCTCTGTAGAAGAGAGTACCCAGGCCTGAGAGGAAGTATCGCCCAGTCTGCTTCCTGCACCCCCTGCCAGCCCAGATACTGACAGCTTGGTGGGACCATTAACCTTAGAACCTGAGAGCACAAACTGGACAGCACTGGACAGATAGCTCCACAGATATCTGGGGAGGAAGTGGTCTAGGCTGCTGACTCTCAGAGGACTGTCAGAGACCAGTCACAGGACAAGACCCAGAGCCATTGGCAATGAGGGACTTTGTCCACAAACACAGGGGCCAACAGGAGGGCCAGACTGGTACATGGGAGGCAAAAGCCTTCATTGCGCAGAAGGTGCAGCAGTTCCGTAAGTCATGTGCCTGTCTGACTGCCTCCATGGACAGGTCAGAGGCTGCCATGGAGAGCTGGGTCCAGCACACTCAGGTCTACCTGGGAGGTGCATACAAATACACAACATTTCTCCAGTCGTTGGCCCTCACAGATCGAAATGATGGCAACCGGAAACAGGGAACCTGGTGAGCACTGCACTTCCTCACAATGAGTAACGGTGCTGCCAGGAGGCACCCAACCAGAGGTAGAACCACTCAGAAGTCACCATTTAATGCATTCCAGACACTAGACTTTCCACGCAATCCCTCTCTGATCCTTGGAAGTTACAGGTCCTTGCCTCTTACAAAAATAGTCCTCAGCATGTCTGGACAAATGCCCCCAAGGCCAGCTGACCAAACATCCAGGACAAACAAGCTCCACTGCCAAGCAGGCTTTCTCCACCTCAGCTGTAGAAACAGGGACTACACTAAGACAAAGTGGGAGGAAGAGAAAGGGAATAATCAACAGAGGACATTTTAGTGGCACTGGCCACATTACACTGTGTATGAAATTTCACCTTTGTATAAATTTTATTGTTTATACACTACGTCTTTTCGTCTCTGGATAGCTCCAAATGTAACTATGCCAGCATAATGCTTAAGCTCATGTCTGCCCAGGGTGTATCATGTATTGATGTTGACAGCCTGCGGTAGCATGTGTAAGCAAAATTAACAAGACAATGGGTCGTGATGACACCATTATCCCATATCCTCTAATATCTCTATTCCTTCCCTGGCCTCGGTGCCCAAAAGTGCTGGTGTGAATGAGTTGGTCAGCGTTATCTGAGGCAGGGGAGTGTGCAGCACACAGGGACACATTGTCTCAGAATCGCTCACTCGGGATTAGGGCCCTACAGCCCTGCCCTCTGTGCAGTGCATGGGCCAGTGTTGTTGCCTGTGAAAGGACCTCATTTCGGTGGGCATTGCAGTTTGAGATACTTACCCCACCCACACTAGATGTGATTGTAGCATTTTTCTTCCTACTGTGTACTTTTGAAACACAATGGAAGCCATCAGTGAGTGGTTTTTGGCCAATGGCTTCTAGCCTCAGCCTCAATGTGACGGTGAGGCCCTGAACGTCCAGATCCCATTTCTAATAGCTCTTCTCGTGAACCCCAGAGACATTGCACCCAACCTGTCTACGTGAGTGTGTATCCACCCACCTTTTCCCTCAGCTCCTAGCATGTGACCATGCATTGTCCCTCCTACTAGGATGCCTTTTCTTCATCTGTACCAAGACATATATTACCAGTTAAGCCCTCTTACTCTGCAACTTATCACAGACCATCCCTTTTTGTTCTTTATTTGCCTTACCCTCTCCTCACCTACTTGAAGCCTGTTACATTGCTATTTACCTTCATTTCCAAAGAAAAGCCCATGATACAAAGCATTAAACAGAATTTTGTAGAGATGGAAGAGTCACACACCATTTCTTGTGCCACCTTGGTACATGAAAAGCCAATGAAGATTAAGGGGTCCGTTGTGGAATTCCTACTTTCCAAGAGCTGCCAGTCAATCAGTGTTCAATGACTCTTCTGCACTCAGCACAGAGATGATAGCTATTGCTACTGGGACACCCGTTTGAAGCTCAAATTGAGGAAGGATCCAGAGAAGGCTGACAGCTGGAATAGTGTCAGAGGGTGAGGCCATGAGAGAAAGAGGGCATGAGGATTGGCAGCAAGGGCAAAAAGGTGGGCTTTCAATCCCAAGACCCTCCTTCAGGCTGTGTGTCTTTCAATGAAGGAGCACTCACTCTCCAGCAGCCCACAAGGAAACTTGTTTGTAACACTCCCCACATGTTGAACCCACCCAGCCCTCCAACTGCCTGCTGGGTGAACATCATGGAGTACTTGTGAATGAACGACCTCCTCCAGGAACCCAGAAGGAAACCTGACAGAGTTGAATACCACAAGCTGGAGGGTAGAGGGTGTGCAAGGGGGCAATTAATTACCAAATTAAGAATCTGAATTGACAGCAAGGCTGGAAAGCGATGTTTACAGGTATTCCCACCACAGAGTTAATCAGAATGGGAAACTGTAAGGTGGGAGCATTACCAACTACCACCCTTTCCCTGACTCAATACTTGCTTCCTCTCCCACCCTGAACCCCTCCCCAAAACAGTTACAATGAAATTCCTGCACAATTTTGATCTTTATCACAGGCTCTTTGGTAATTCGTACCTTTTTTCCAATTGTTTTCCAGTGTCCTTCAATGGCCATATATAGATATAAAATATTGTAAATGAATACGTCTTAAGCCCAGAATCAATATGATATCAATCTATTGGAATGGAAGGGTTTTCATGGTGTGCCACTTTCTGTGAACAAGTTCTTGGTCTCCTGCAGGTCCATACTGACCTAACCACTCAATACATAAAAAGCTTTAACCTCATTTCTTCATGAGCGAATTTACTACAGTTTCAAGTAAGTCTTTCATGCTTACAGGAGGAGCAGAAGAATGAATGTAGTTTATTCTTAACATTTAATATCAGCTACAAAAGCTGCAGCTGTTATGAGAACTTAAGACCATGGGAGGTTATGTCATCCTCAGTCATTACTATAATAAAAATTACTTGAACTTAAGCTGCAGAAAATTGTAGCATGTATTTTCCATCTTTGATGCTCCTTGTTGATGGCAACTTTACAAGACGTCAGCCCTAATTATCATTATCTTCATTGAGTACTATGCATTCAAGTGCTCGATGAATATCATCTTTAGCCCATCAACCAGCTGTAGTAAAAATTCAAGCGCATCCACTGAAAATAAAGAGAAAAATATTCATGCATCTTTGTCCTGTTTGCTTGATCAGTGTCTTTGAGTCCCTTGTATAACTAAGTCCATCTCTTTTTAAAGCAAATCCTGGTCAAATATTGAACTCAAACTCAAGACTTTTGGAAAGCCAGGAATCTTTCTAGAACACCATTGGAGTGGAACCAGAGACACAGAATCAGCTGGTAAGTAAAAAGCAATAATATTTCATAAAATCAGCCCTGCTGGGTTTTATAAAGCATCTGGCAGCTACAGCAAACCCATAGATCTGAATGCGAACTTCCATTGTTGAATGTGGCCAAGAGTTTTATGTGTCTCTGACATTATCAGGACAGGTTCAGGTATTTCCAAAGAAAAGGTGAAGAGAAATAGACTGTGCAGGGTTTTAAGTGCAGCTTAACCTCTTCATTGGCATGAATAGAACCAAGCAGTACCATTACTACTAGTTTGGAGCATTTGGTACAAAAACTGGCATAGGTTAAATAATTCTTTGGCCTAAATTCAGAAGGGTGAAAAAAGTCCTTGCACTATTCCAGTAGAGAGAAAATTGAAATATACAGAGAGTAATACACCATTTATTTAAAATAATTCTACTCTATCTTCTCAAGAATACTGTTTTAGCTTTAAAAATAACCAAAAATAATTGAAAACGGATGATAAGGTGCAAAGTGCAAATGTGAATTAAATTAATTGAAACAGGAAATATGGAATGAAAATGGGAAATAATTATTTAGGTTATAAAGAAAGCACCTAACTTGGGTGTTGTATACTTCTGAACATGACATGTTTTGAGGTTTTGAGGTAAGACCATTAGATTGTAAGTAGTAGGAACAGGAGTAGGCTATGCGGCCCATTGAGTTTGTTCCACCATTCAAGAGGACAAAGAACAAAGAACAAAGAAAAATGCAGCGCAGGAACAGGCCCTTTGGCCCTCCAAGCCTGCGCCAATCCAGATCCTCAATCTAAATCTGATGCCTATTTTCCAAGGATCTGTATGCCTCTGCTCCCTGCCCATTCGTGTATCTGTCTAGATACATCTTAAATGACGCTATCATGCCTGCCTCTACCACCTCCGCTGGCAATGCGTTCCAGGCACCCACCACCCTCTGCATAAAGAACTTTCCACGCATATCTCCCTTAAACTTTTCCCCCTCTCACCTTGAAATCGTGACCCCTAGTAAATGAATCCCCCACTCTGGGAAAAAGCTTCTTGCTATCCACCCTGTCTTTACCTCTCATGATTTTGTAGACCTCAATCAGGTACCCCCTCAACCTTCGTGTTTCTAATGTAAATAATCCTAATCTTCTCAACCTCTCTTCATAGCTAGCGCCCTCCATACCAAGCAACATCCTAGTGAACCTCCTCTGCACCCTCTCCAAAGGATCCACATCCTTTTGGTAAATGTGGCGACCAGAAATGTATGCAGTATTCCAAATGTGGTCGAACCAAAGTCCTATACAACTGTAACATGACCTGCCAACTCTTGTACTCAATATCCCGTCTGATGAATGAAAGCATGCCGTATACCTTCTCGACCACTCTGTCAACCTGTGCTAATGCAACATTCCTTTCACTTTGAGATAGTAAGAACTGTCAATGCTGGAGTCAGAGATAACACAGTGTGGAGCTGGAGGAACACAACAGGCCAGGCAACATTAGAGGAGCAGGAAAGTTGACAGTTCGGATCGGGGCCCTTCTTCAGAAAACACTTTCCTCTGTTTACCTTGTAACCCTTGGTTCCCCGACTGATCAAGAATCTATCTATTTCAGCCTTAAATTATACAAGGACTCTTCCATTACAACTCTGTGGCAAACACTCACAACCTTCTGAGAGAAGAAATTCTAACTTATCTCAGTCTTAAATTGGTGCCTTTTATTCGGAAACTATGGCCTCTAGTCCTAGACTCTCCCGTGAGGGGAACCAAGTATATGAAACAAGCTGCCAGAGGAAGTGGTAAAGGTGAGTACAATTACAGCATTTAAAAGACATTTAGACAGGTATATGGATAGGAAAGGTTTAGAGGGATCTGGTCCAAAGTCGGGAAAATGGGACTTTTTCAGTTTAGGAAACCTGGTCAATTTGGATGAGTTGGGTCAAAGGATATGTTTCTGCACTGTATGACTCTATGACACTACCCGTAGGATGTAGGCATTGCTGGCTGACCAGCCTTTATTGCCTGTCCTTAGTTGCCCTTGAGAAGGTACATGTGACATGCCTTCTTGACCCACTGCGCCTTTAGAGAGGGAATTCAAGGGTTTGGACCCAGCAACGGTGAAGAAATGGTGATCTAACTTAGGATGGTGAGTGGCTTGAGGAGGAATCCTGTCAAGCCACTGAAGAATCCTATATATTTCAGTGAGATGACCTCTCAATCTTCTAAGCTCCCAAACTGTTTAGACTTTTCTCATAAGACAATCCCTCCATTCTGGAGATCATCCTAATGAATCTTCTCTGAGCTATCTCCAATGAAATTATATCTTTTCTTAAATAAGGAGATCAAAACTGTTCACGGTGCTGCTAATGTGGTCGTGCCAGTACAATGTACAGGTGGAGTAAGACTTCCCTACTTTTATACTCCAACCACTTGTTCCTTTGAAACAAAGAAATAAGGGCCATCATTCCATTAGTCTTCCTGATCACCTTAGTTTTCCATGTTTCATGTTACAAGTACCCACAAGTCCCTTTGTGTTGCAGCTTTCTGCAGTCTTTTCTTTCCTATTTAATTAATATTATTCTTTGTTCTCCTTTCCAAAATAACAACTTCTCATTTTCCCACATATACTTTACTTGTCAACTTCTTGCCCATTCACTTAACCCATTAACATCTCTCTGTAAACTGTTTGTATCTGTTTCTTACCTGCCTTTACACCTATTTGTGTGTCATGGTAACAGCGCCAGGTACCTGGGTTTAATTCCAGCCTTGAGCGAGTCTCTGTGTAGAGTTTGCACATTCTCCCCTTGTCTGCATGCCTTGTCTCTGTTTTCCTCCCACAGTCCAAAGTTGTGCAGGTTAGGTGGTTTGGCCATGCTAAATTGCACATAGTATCTAGAGATGTGCAGGCTAGGTGGATTAGCCATGGGAAATGCAAGGTTACAGGAATGGGATGGGGCAGGGGGGTGGTGTGGGTAGTGTGTGTGGGCCTTGGTGGGATGTTCTCCGGAGGGTTGGAGTGGACTTGATGGACTGAATGGTCTGCTTCACACTGTAGGGATTCTATGATCTACCTAAAGGTTCCCATCCAAGCCATACGCCACTGTCACTGGGTCAAAATGCTGGAATTCTCTTTCTAACTATGGGTGCATCTACAACCCAAGGACTGCAGTGATTCAAGAAGGTAGCTCACAACCACCTTCTTAAGACAAAGTAATGATGGAGAATAAATGTTGGCTTAGGTAATGGCAGCCACATCCCATAAATATAAAAACATGTTGGCTACATATATCTCCTGTCACGGGTCTGTGATAACAATTGGTTCTTCTTGAGTGATTTTTCTACAATGGGAATGATATCAATGTCTGGATCTTTATAGGGATCTCAGCAACATGTGCTATAATGAGAAATGTGGCAGAATCACACGAGAATTCCAGTAAGTCCTATCTCAATATTAGAGGCAACTCGTTGCATCTTTTCACTCAGTTCCTGGCATTAAGGTACTTTTCTCCCTCTGAGCTGTGAGTTGCCTAATCAAGGTGATTATTGCTTGTCAACAGCTTTATTAAAAGCATACCACAAGTCATTAATATACAGCTCTTATCCTACCACCCACTGTGAGAAATCTAAAGATTGAGAATTTTCAATATGGAAATCAGAGCAGGTACCTCATAACATCAGTTGGCTGCTGGCTGCAGAGAACCATGTCAGGCATCAGACACAAGCATCTCAGGACACACTCCATGGGTTTTGCCATATGCACCCCATATTGATGGACATTGGTATCTGACATGTGTAGCCTCTAAAAACCATCGTGGCACATTTCCATTCCACCCTCAGTAAACTTCTCCATTTCAAAGTTGCACAACAGCATTATAGTGCTCCTGCAAGGGGTATTTACACTCAAGAACATGCTCCCAGCTCGCAGTGCCTCGATGTTCACACCATCTCTGCTTTGCCAACTTGTATCTTTTGGCCCCCTTCAGTCAGAGATAGCCAGTTTCTTGCCTTGCCATTTAGTACAGGCAGAAAGCCAGGAAACATATCATGGTTGTCAGCAGCTATTAGTCAAGTCAAGGACATCTTTGATACAGATTGAGGACATAGCTAGTAGACCTCTTGGGGCAGTCACAGTCAGCATGTTCTCTACATAAGAGGTGAGGAGCTGGATGTCAGGCATCCTTCTACCCATCTTGACACTTTCTACCTCCAAAGTGTCACCATATTGTCACTTGGTCTCTGGCACTGCACTCACTCCCACAAAGGCTTAGGCACTACCGCTTTCTTTATTGCATGCAGCATCTTCCCTTACTCATTGTCACCCACCCCAATACCCTACATCACTAACACTGCATGCCCTCTGTGCTACCTACTCAGAGACATATAGCATGGAAACAGACCTTTCAATCTAACTTGTCATTGCCAAACAAGGTTCCCAAATTAAACTAATCCCATTTCCTGCATTTGGCCATATCCCTCGAAGCCTTTTCTATTCATTTACCTGTCCAAATGTTTTTTAAATGTTGTAACTGAACCTGCATTTACCAGTGAGTAACAGAGATCTACAGCGTGGAAACAGATTCTTCGGCCCAACTCGTCCTCACCGACTTGATGTCATAAACTGATCTAGTCCCATTTGCCAGCATTTGGCCCATAGCCCTCTTAGCCCTTTCTATTCATGTACCTATTCAGATGCTTTTCAAATGTTGTAATTGTACCAACCTTCACTACTTCCTCTGGCAGCTCATTCCATACGTGCATCACCTTCTGCATGAAAGAGTTGCCCCTTAGGTCCCTTTTAAATCTTTCCCCTCTCAATTTAAATTTATGCCCTTCATCATCTATGCCCTCTAGTTTTAGACTCCCCTATCCTGGGGAAAAGACCTTGGCTAGTCATTCTATCCATGTCCCTCATGATTTTATAAACCTGTACAAGGTCAACCCTCAATTTCCAGTGCTGCAGAGAATTTTGCACCAGTCTATTCAGCTTATTACTCAGGGCACCTTCCCACCCACACCAAACGTAACAGTTGTGCAACCCACCTTCACCTCCCTTAATATCTGTCCCTGTCTCATTCCAGGAGGAAGACAGGTTCTGATGAGGCAGAATAATAGGTAACAGCACAATGAGTACAAGGTGTGAGTTGATAATGATAATTTGGGGAATATTACTTAAAGGGATGACAGTAGACTGACAATGGCAAACATTTAAAGAGTGCATGGAGGAACTGCAACAGTTGTTCATTTCTGTTTGGCACAAAAAAATCAAAACATGAAACGTAGCCCGTCCATGGCTAAAATCAAATCAAATATAATATTAGATCTAAGGAAGGAGCATGAAAGTTGACCACAAAATATCGCAAACCTAAGGATCGCTTTGTTAATTTATTTCGTTCACAGGCAGTGTGGGCGAGAACAGTATTTATTGCTCTTCACTAATTTCCCAAAGGGCAGCTAAGAGTCAATCGTATTGTTAGGGCTCTTGAGTCAAGTATAGATCAGTCCAGATAAGGAAGGCAGTTTCTTTCCCTGAAGGATATTAATAAACCATAGGGGTTTTTCCGACAATCAACAGCAGTTTCACGGTCATCATTAGTCTCTTAATTCTAAAGTTTTATTAGACTCAAATTCCACCATCTGCCACGGCAGATTTCAACTCCAATCTCTAGAACATTACCTGGGCCTCTGTATTAATATATCTAACAATAATATCACTCAGCCATTGCCTCCCAAGGAGAATGGTTTGGGAACAGTTTTGAATTCAGCAAAGGTTTTGATTAAGAAGGGCAAAATAGAGTACAAGAGTAAGCTGGAAGGAAACATACAAAACGATTGCAAAAGCTTCTGTAGATAAGTGGAGGGAAAGAAATTAGTGAAGGCAAATTACAACTATAAACAGGGAAATTTATAATGGGGAACAAGGAGATTGTAGCCGAAATAAATACACATCTTGGTCTGTCTTCACAAAGGATGGCACAAATAAAGTCTCAGAAATGTGAGGAACACAGGGTCTAGAGAATAGAAGGAACTGAAGGAAATCAGTATTCCTAAGAAAATGGTGTTCGGCATGTTGATGGGATTAAATTTGGCTAAATTCCCATGGCCTAACAAACTACATCCCAGAGTATTTAAGGAAGTGAATCATTGGTGGTAACCTTTCAAGATTCTATAGACTCTATATCAGTTACTATGGATTGGAAGGTGGCTAATGTAACCCCACTATTTACAAAAGGAGGTAGACAGCAAACAGGAAATTACGGATCGTTTCATCTGACATCAGTCGCGAGGAAAAGTCTAGAGTGCATTATAATGGATGTAATACCAGAGTACATGGAAAATAATGACTGATTTGGACAAAGTCAACAGGAATTTTCATGCTTGATAAATCTGGAACTTTTTGAAAAGGTAGCAATAGAGTTGATAAGGGGGAGCCAGTGGATCTCGCTTACTTGGACTTTCAGAAAACTTTCAATAAGGTCCTAGATAAGAGATTAACATGTAGGATTAAAGCACATTGAATTTGGAGTATTGTACAGACATGGAGAGAGAACCAGTTGGCAGACAGAAAACAAAGACTAGGAATAAAGGGATCTTTTTTCTGAGTGGCAGCCAGTGACTAGGGGGATACTGCAAGGATCAGTGCTTGGATCCCAGATATTCTCAATTTATATTGCTGATTTAGAAGAGGGAAGTAAATGTAATGTCTCCAAGTTTACAAGTGACTCAAAGCTGGGTAGGAGGGGGAATTGTGAGGAGGATGCAGTGATACTGGTTGATTAGGACAAGTTAAGTGAATGGGCAATGCATGGCAGTTGAAGATAAATATGAGGTTATTCATTGTGAGAGGATTTGAGAACAGAAGAAGGGATATCTTGCTGCAATTGTACAGGGTCTTAGTGCGATCAGGTATAGAATATTGTGTGCCGTTTCATCTTCTTGTCTAAGGAAGGAAGTTCTAGCCACGGACGATGTGCAGCAAAGATTTACCAAACTGATTCCTATAGCAGGACTGACAGAAGAAGAGAAACTAGATCAGTTTGGATTACATTCACTTGAGTTTAGATGAATGAGAAGGGAATCTCATAGAAATCTATACAATTCTAACAGGATTAGGCAGGACAAATGCAGGAAAAATGTCCCCAGTGACAGAAGTGTCCAGAACAGGGGTCATTGTGTAAGGATAAGGGGTTGGGCCATTTAGGACTCAGAGGAGAAAGAATTTCTTCACCCACAGAGTGGTAAGCCTGTGGAATTCCCTGCCACAGAAAGAGGCTAAGGCTAGATCATTGAATGTTTCCAAGAAAGAGTTTACTATAGTTCTTCAGGCTAAAGAGATCAAAGGGTATGGGGAGAAAACAGAAGCAACTTACTGAGTTGGATCATCAGCCATGATCATATTGACTGAAATAAAGTTTCGGATAATAAAAGAAAAATATGGAATTATCAGGAACATCCTTCGATAATCCTGTCAAAATTGTAGATTTCTATGTCATTTCTCTCTCTTTCTTCTAAACTCCAGTGAATATTGTTCTCATTGATCCTGTGTCTCTTTATATGTCAGTCCTGCCATCTCAGGAATCAGTCTGACATGCCTTTGTTGCACTCCCTTCATAGCCAGAACAGCCTTCCTTAGATTAACAATGCATAAAATACTCCAGGTTTGGTCTTGCGAGACCCTGTACAATTGCAGCAAAACCTCACTGCTCCTACCCTCAAATCCTCTCCTCTTTGTTACTGTGTGCAAATTGCAAACCTTTCCTAGAAAGCACAGTTGTCAAATGTGAATTCTATTTCACTGGACGTTCATGCAGTCCCTTTCATATATTGGACTATAAGAAAGACTGAGGATTTGTTCAGAAATGAAGCCCATCGCAGCTTCATTCCACACGACACTGAATAATGGCAAGCTAGCTTCCATGTCCAAATTAGGACAAACTCAAAAATGAAAAATGAAGTTAAATTGATTTTATTTTAGTTGCAGGATTGCATACGTTTTATTTCCAGTTGTGAGTGATATTTGAGTCAATAGAAAAGGTTGAAAACAAGCAACATAAACGTTATTTCCTTCTAAACAGCTGCCCTTATTACTTATAATTAACTCAATTATTTTATTTACAGTTTACAATCAGCCCAGTAAACGAAAAACAGATGGTTTCATTACCTTAGGAATAGTGTTGAATCTGTGACTTTGATATATTGATCAATTAAAGCATAGGATTCTCCAAAGAATTAACAATTAATGTATACAAATGAACCAATGATAGTAAGGATGCTGGCAATGACTGCAATGTCATATTATTCAAGGTTTGTTTCAAAATAAAAATTGAGCCTCACCAGAGTAAATGTGTCTTCTTTACTGATGTACAGAAGTACAAAGATAAACTTATCAAAGAAGATAACACCTTATAACTTTGGGATAATTTTTAATCCCTCTTGAAGGGCAACAGATCGGACAGACGTTTAATGCAGAAAGGCAGCAGAAGGCAGCTTACCCCCATCTTCTCCAGGGCAATTAAGAATCAGCAGTAAATGTTGGCCCAGTCACCGACACCCATATCCAATGAATGAATATAAATATTTGGCGTGTGACTCCATTGTGCTGCAAACTCCAATTTAACTGAGAGGGGTTTGAAGAGCCCATGGAACCCTGATTAATATTTGTTTCATTTAGGGCAACAAATTTAGTTTGGCATGAATTAGAAATTATACAAACAAAATAGATTACAATTCCTAATCCAGTTACGCCTTTAAAATTGCTCTAAGAGCAAAGTCGACACACTTCCACAGGGAAATCCTTTTCGTTGCTTCTGGGTTGCTATAGAACTCACTTTCTGCATAGGTTTATATTGCTAGGATTTCTGTTTAAATCTCAGAAAATAACATGCTCCATATCACAGTTGCTTAACAGGAATATCAAAGAAAATAAGTCAACATCATTTTGACCTTGTGCTCATATCATGAGTGCAGAATAAAAGACTCATCTTTGCCACAAACAACAGAAGAATATGGTGACAGGGCTGGAAATTTTGTGGTCTGTTGCTCAGTGTTATCTTTCACGACTTCCTAAATGTCAAGTTTCCAATTTTGGCTACAGCAAAAAAACACAGGGCAACTCAGTCTACTTTGCACTTACTGTGACACAGAATCAAATTGCCAGAGTCTGCACATCTGCAGTATGGTGTTGTGATCAGGTGCAAATTGAAATCACATAAATGTGGAGAAGACACAAAGTCTGCACAACTCAAAAGTGATGGGTGATCGTGTGTCATAATTCTCATCTTTCAAAACAAAAGGGTTAAATTAACACACACTTCACAGACCTGAAGGTTATGAGAATCCATCATTGGCTGGACAGCAGCCTAGCTCTTCTCAAAGTCAATCATTTGTCTGTTAATGCATTCCATTCTGTCACCATGGTTTGATTTGTTGAGTTAACTTCACATTGTTAACTCACATATAAACATAATTCTGCCACTACTGCAATTCTGTAAATTACCTATTAGTCTCTGTCATTTATCTTTCATCACCTAATGATCCATAACAAGCCCCCCAAGATGATAACAAATAGATGAATTTTACCAGAATTGACTAAGAGTCAATTTCAGGGAGTTTCATGGAGGGTTTCTCTCCATGAATTGTATCGAGCTTTCACACCAAATTCACCACGGCTCACCTCATTAACTATGCACCATGTCTCAATGTGGTCAGGAACAGTGGAAGTACTCAGCACTATCAAGACCTCCCAGGATTGCCACTGAGATCATTTTTGAAGTCAAGCCACACTCCAGGTCAAGCACTGCCGGCCAGGAGCTGCTCATCATGTGCACGTAGTGGGAGCAAAATTAAAAATAAATTCTTCTGAGTAGCATACAGGTAGCACAAGGGACATGTTATTGCAAATAACAAGTTGATTTTAATAGATGTTTGCTACTTTACATGGCCACCTCTCTGATCGACTGTTATTGCAACTACAGCTATAAGCACCGAATTGCATTATAAGTCTGATTACTAGGAGTAACAGCTACTCTCTACAAGCATCCCTGATGAGCCCACTTAACAACCTTCTGTCTGTAGTCAAATAAGTTACAATGCACACCATTCTTCCAACAGGCCGATCATGGAGCAAACAATAAGCCTCCAGAAGCTGAGTGTCCAATCCTTGGGTCAGTCTGGGGGATCCTTGCAGTGGTGTCCAAAGCATGCAGCATATTCCTTGAATGCCATGCTCTGCACAACTGGCAGGTAAGAAGGGGCCATGATGCAGCAGCAATAACCTTCCAAGAAAGTATAAGCAGGAGGAACCATCAGCTTAACTATAATAGAGTATTACAGCATTGGGCATAACAGGTCTTCCAATAGTTTTGATGTGAGTGAAAACATCATTTATTGAATTAAAATTTGTCATTGCTCAAAAGGCTACCCCTGTTTAGTCCCAGAAGCTAATGTATCTTTTTTGTTTTTTTGTTTCTTCACCTCTCCTATTGTTTAATTAAACTTAATATTCCCAACTGTCGTGAAATTTTACAACATGTGATGCCCCCAGTATCAATCCTTCACAAAAAGTTCTAACATGGTATGGTGCTAAGGACCAGCTTCTATAGCTTCATTCTTCTAGTTGCAGTGACAATATCAGTCAATCAGATAGGTGACATAAAAAAGCAATAAATTTATTAATGAGATTTTCTATTTCCAAAGACGTATTCCCTTGTGCCACTATCTGCCCTCAGAAGTCTTTCTTTCTCATTTCCCTCTCATGATGTGTGCTGGGTAGGACTATTCCTGGTCAGCAACATGAGACCTGATGCATAGTTGGGCTTTGAACATGATGCCAGATGCACGAACCCTGGAAGCTCCAACAACAACAGGCACTTCTAGCACTAGTGAAGGTATATCCAACACCTGAAGGCATTGTGCATACATATTGAGGTGAGCAGTGGAGAATTGCATAAGGTAACACACCAGAAGTCACAAAGAGAAATCCTCCATAATTGAAAACTTGCCAATTTTTGGTAAAATTTAGCCCATTCTTACTCTTCCAGTTTTGAAGATGCCCATTGCAACTGTGGAGCATCTTCCCATTCTGCAGCACACATCAATACCCAAGAAATCAGAAATCCCTCTTCCTATATTGCCTGACAGGTTATGTATTAACATGGGTAATCCATGGTCTAATGTTCAACCCTGGAGCTCCAGCTTTTTGTTTTTGCTACCACCAACTCCTCAACTCATTTTGGAAAGCATCCATTGCATTTTATTTTCCTTTTCCATTAGTGTTGGTGTGAATCACAGCCTGCCTGCCCTTCCAGAATATTTATGCCTATTCCTTGATGTCCCTTAGTCTGGTTCCTGGGAGGAAGAAGCCATTTTGAAATTACCAACAAAGCTTCAGAGAAGATTGCCCCATTATTAAACCACAGGTAACTATCATTCATCTTTTTGTAAATGTTGTGACTTCTCTTGCCTTCTACAAATCACCCCCCTCCCCATCAAGTTAAGTACTTTGTTTTGTATCAGGAACCAGTGATGATAGTTTGCAAGGATGTTGTCGCGTTTGGAGGGTTTGAGCTATAGAGAGAGAGGCTGAATAGGGGTTATTTTCCCTGGAGCATTGGCGGTTGAGTGGTGACTTTACAGAGGTTTACAAAATCATGAGGGGCATGGATAGAGTGAATAACCAAGGTCTTTTCCCCAGGGCAGTGGAGTCCAAAACTAGAGGGCATAGGTTTAAGGTGAGAGGGGAAAGATTTAAAAGGCACCTAAGGAGCAACTTTATCCCACAGAGGGTGGTGCGTGTATGGAATGAGCTGCCAGAGGAAGTACTGAAGGCTGGTACAATTACAGCATTTAAAAGGCATCTGGATGGGGACATGAATAGGAAGGGTTTAAAGGGATATGGGCCAAATGCTGAAACATGGGACTAGAGTAAGTTAGGATATCTGATTGGCATGGACGCGTTCGACTAAGGGTCTGTTTCTGTGCTGTAGAACTCTATCACTCTGTGACTCTATTTTCCTTCCCTTGTCTGGATTACTGGCATCCAGCATCTAACCTTTTTGCTTCAACCTGCTGAATGGGCAGAAAATCTGCCCCAGTGTACCTCTCCATCTGCACTATTATCATGACTAGTGGTGTCAGCTTCCTTGTAACCACCAACTCAAGGCTGTTAAAGGTATCTAGAGACAGCTCTGCTAGCAAAGTTCATTAAATTTTATGAAGAAGAATATCACCCAGTTATTTTCTGTAATATCTATCCTTTAAGGTTGACGTTTTTTAAGTGTTGTGCCGCAGCCAGCCAATATTGGGCAGCATCAGGCAATAAGAGCCAAACTCCTTAATAAGAAGAGGAATGCTTGCAATTTGCTTTTATTCCTCAAGAGACAAATTTCAGGACTTTTCATGCAAGTAATTGACTCTAGATAACAGAGGCTGGAGTTAAAGAATTTTCTACATCTCTTTGATGATACCTCTGGGGAAGCAGAATGAGCTTCATCGAGTGCAACAAATGCTGCTGAGATGTTTCATTACTCTGAATGGAGAAGCAGTTTGGAAAATAACAAACCTTGGGCATACGTTTTGGGTGGCACTTGCTAGATAAAACAAGAGAGATTATATTAAAATGAAAAAGGAAGAAAAAAGGTGCACCATAGAATGTCACTGCTGAAAATTTATGACAATGTCGAGGAGCTAGCATGCTCACGTTCATAAACTTAAAAGTTCTAAATGTCTGGTGAAGCAACCACGTTGCTGCTTATGGTAATCAGAGGAGCCCCTTTGTTATAAGATAGGCACATCACACTATATAAAACAGGATCGGTGGGATATTATCAAGCCCTGAACAATGTAGATTATGATGAAAACTGTGAGACAATCGTTAGAGAAACCCAGCGAGGTTTTCTTAATGTCAGGAGCAAAACTCTTTTTAACAGATTTCCAGGCATTGAGTCAAGATCCTCACCAGGAGACAGTGACATGCCTATTCACAGGGATTATTATTCTTTATCAACCTCATTAACACCAAATCTCACCTCATTAATCTGCAGGTTCCAGTTCCACCTCATGTCAGACAGAAGCTAGATGCTGAGAATTCCAAATGTGAAAGTCAGAGCAGATACATTGTGACTCCAGTTCTCCACTTGCTTCTCCGGAACTCCTTCACAGACACCCGGTTTCAAGGGCTCAGGTCAGTAGCTGCAGCCACTCATTTTGATTCTTTCTGCCTTATTCTGACCCATTTTCTTCTGGACTCAGAGAAAGGGAGTGATTGAGTGAGATGAAAGTAAATGGCACAACTGCTAGTGCTGGTGTAGGTGGTGAGAAAATAGGAGGTGCAGAGGCCATGTTGGAGTGTGAGAGTTTGGCTGGGAGAGCGTGAGTGAGGGAAGGTATTGCATGCAATATTGAGAGCATGAGCCTTGGTGGGAGGTGGGTGCAGGACAGAGATAGAGTCAGTGTGATGGTGCAGAAAAAAGATGGTGGCACTTACCATGGCAGAAGGAAAAAGCTCACTGACCTTCCTGCCACACCACTAGACATACATCCAGATGGTTGAGTTTACACTGACCCCAATATCATCATTAAACCAGACTGACCTCCACCTTCTGTCCTGGGGCACTGGACATCATTCCCTTTGCAACATCTCATTTATTAGCACCTCCAGGTTCCAGTTCGCAAAGCAGGATGTGAATTTCTCCTTCTCTGCCAATATCATGATCCTGGAAGGAGACTCCATACTGCCATCACTTGTCCCAATATGCAATGACCTTTTAAAGGTGACTCTGATGTGAGGAATGATGGTCTATTGATGGATCTTGTGGCAGCGGCCAGTTCTTCTGGCTTTGTCAGGTGATAGAATCTAGCTAGCATTGGGCAGGAGGGCCACCAAAGGATGGGAAATTTGGGACGATATTGCAGGAAAACTCACGAGGCCTGGTGGAGATACACCCTCCAAGACACATGACAAAAATGACATTTAGCCTAATTATGGTAAGATTCAGCTCACTGATTCATTTGACTTTAATTGATGTAAAAATCAAGAGATACATAACACAGGCTGCTGACTCACTGTCATCTCACCAATGTGATTGTTCAAAATGTCATGTCTAATGGGAGTGATTCTTCATCTCTATTATAGCAGTTAGAACCCACAGGTATAAAATACAGGAGAGGGTCTCAAATTTCTCAGTAGAATTCCAAACCTTTCCCCTTAGAGAGTTTTATTTTTTTCAGCGACGTCCAACAGTCCTTTTCAGGACAATTTAATGCTTGGTAGAACTGGGTAGACTCCATCCAACAGCATCTGAAAACTGGAATTGGATTCCTACATTTGGCTTAGGACCCCAATTAGTATATTTCAGGCCCCCACTGAAAATTGCATTTGGCAGGATTTGGATATATCTCAATGGAACGGATGAAGTATCCCTGGACCATAACCTGAGATTTCCTGTCAATAGCTGGGTGATCAAATTTGCTCTAATGCATTATCTTTAAGTTATTAAGGTGCCAGTACCTTTAACACAACAAGATCAAGATGAATTCAAGATTGAATCAATTAAAAGTTAGACGTACTATGGAGCTAGAAATAGTATTCACTTAGAAGATTGGTCAGAAACTGAAATAGGGTTCACAAATTCTTTTTCAGTGGAGTAATTCTGTAAGTTGAAAGAAAGTGCAGTGCCATGATAGTTTGTAAGCTTGATGTATGGACGTGCGAAACATACATAGATTACATATATCATTGCAATTTGCTAACCAGAAGTGCCTGAAATGTCATTTCGTCAGCATATCCAGAACATTTAAAATTCAACCATTACAACTAAATATACTTTCCTGACTCCAGCATGACCACTAAGTCCTCACTGAGGAAAGGTAGCCAAAAAAAAATCCAGAGTGTAACAAAGAGACATCTAATATGGAACATTTAGCCTCTTTGGAGCTAAAGAAGCTGAAATAGGAGTCTTGTGGCAGATGTCAAAACAATAGATCTTTGCACTCAGAATCTGAAAACATTTTGACTGCTGAAGCCAACATAAAATTAAGGTCTTTATGATTTATTTTTAAGTCTAATTGTAACTACATTTATTATTATTTCTAGTCTTGTAAAATCCTTTAAGTCAACATTGAAGATTATCTTATGCAAGGATGTTTTATGTTCAGCAATAATAATGGAGGAATCAGATATAAGAGTTCAGCATATTATCTCTGACTATTTAAAGTAGGTGCACAGAGCAAAACTAAGTTTAGAAAACCAGGTGACAGAGAAAATGAGTGAGATATCTGGATTTCTCCCCATCTCCTACCCCACTTACTAAGGGAATCACTGACAACAAAGCCTGAACGTTTACTGTGTCTTGCTTCAAATGACCTGAGGTAAGATGGAGTTTGAGATCATTACACAATAGGCCTCATGCTCCAATAGTATGATGATTAAATGAGCATGTCTCATCACAATATACTGACACGCTAATTGTATGATATAATGCAACAGGATTGATTTGTAAGTGACCTGGAGGGAAATTTGGAACCAGGCAGCTTAAAGGAATGGTTGAATATCAACTAAAAAAGCCCTACTTCCCAAAGCAAGTTAAATCAGCCAGTCATTGTGGTGAAACTGGGCTTGGGCAGCAAAGAAAAATAGGCAGCTATAAGTCGGCAGCCATTTGATATCCCTTTGAATTTCTTCTCTCTTGACTTTAAAATTGAACTGCCTTTTGACCATCACTAACTTTAAGTAACCACTCAAAGCCAAATTACCAAATAGACAGAGATAAAAGGTACTGCAGATGCTGGAGAATCCGAGATAACAAGCGTGGGGCTGGATGAACACAGCAGGTCAAGCAGCATCATAGGAGCAGGAAAACTTGACGTTTCGGGCCTAAACCCTTCATCAGAAATG